>OY856410.1:1152002034-1152657034 GCA_963693085.1 Alisma plantago-aquatica
TTTTACTTAAATTTTCCTTTCCATATTTTATATTTTTCTCCAACATTTCTAATATATTTCCCACCGAGTCTTTTTCCTTCCCCTTGTCTCCACTCCGATTTGGTGGGGAGAGAATGGGAGAGCAATGGCTGAAAATAGACTTGATTCTTTCACTTCCATTCCCCTTCTCCTTGTGCAACCAAATAGCCAAAACACTTTCCCCTCCCTTCCTCTCCCCTCCATTCACCGCGTACCAAACAAGTTGTTAAGTATTAAAACCACTTAAGAACTAGTAGAACATGATGGTGGTTGTAAGGAGAGTTCTAGGTTAGATACTCATTGGGGCATGAAAAAAGGAGTTCAAAGAGCGACGATGACTTTGGTAAATCAGTGGTGATTGCTCGGACAATAATGGACAACTATGGACAGTTGGTCAATCACTACCAATTATGTAATTAAACACACGGTTGTCCACCGCTCTCCATTTACATTGTGTTTAATAGTCTGGAGAGATTGACAAAATCTACTTACCGCTCATTTCTCACAGTGAGAAATTGTTTTTATTAGTCATCTCTGATGGGGCACCGTCGATGAATGCAATCATGTTGCCAAATGTTGCATGAATCTGCATTACAGTTGAAAATGTTAGCAATTGTGGTGAGAAAGCGGCGACTGTAAAACTAAAGACACATAAATTAATTAATGTGGAAAACTCTCCATAAGGAAGGAAGAAAAAAAGTATGTGACAATACTGGCCAATAAGCACTATACGACTAAGAATACAACATCGAACACCCAAGTGTTATCAACACTAAATCTATAAGAGTTATAGACAGAATGGGTGTATGACCGATCAACAAGAAATAAGAAATATCACTTATGGTAACACCCCCTCAATACGGAGAGTAGATTTGTAGTCCCAACTTGGCACCCATATACTAAAAAAGTGATTGACAAACCGGTTTAGTTCAGATATCAGTCGTATGTGAGGCGTGACAATCTTCTTAGCTTCAACTTGATCCCATAAAAAATGACAATCAGCTTCAATGTATTTTTTACATCCATGGAAAACTGGATCATTGACTATGTGGATAAGATCTTGATTATCTAATAAAGCTGAGCTGGAGTTTAATAAGGAATCTCAAATTCAGTCAAAATAGATTAAACCTATTGAATATCATGACAAGTTTGGTCCATCACAAGATATTTAGCTCCAATACTAGAGAGAGAAACTATTAATTGTTTCTTACTTCTCCAAGCCATTGTGTGATCCCCAATCATGACACAAAATCCAGAGCTAGATCAATAGTCTTTGGCATCTCCTGTCCAGTCTACATTAACATAACTAGAAATAGTGATAGTCTTTTCTTTCGGTCGTCTATTCAATATTCCTCTTCCCGAGGAACACTTGAGATTGCACACGATACATTGAATGTTGCACCAATGTTTTTGAAGTTGTGCAATCTTGTGTTGACGGATGACTCCCACATCATCGATTATATCAGGTCGAGTAATTGTTAGGTAAATCTACTTTCCATCTACTCAATGATACTTTTATGGATCATGAAATTGCTCCCCCTTAGGAGGAGCCTTGGTATGATAATTCATAGGGGTGGAAACGGTTTTAGCATCTACTATCCCAGTCTCTTAGAGTAGATCCAACACATAACATGTTGGGTTAACTTGATTCATGAGGATGAACAAAGGATTTCTATCCTAAAAAAATACCGCAAATTTCCCAAATACTATTTATGAAAATGGTCTTGTAGAGATTGTTTTAGTTTACAGATGGAGATAATTTCACTGCCAATGATTAAAAGATCATCAATATAAACAACAAGAAGAATAAACCTATTTAGGAATTCTGATGAGAATAGCGAACGACATGTGGTTGCTCGCTGGAAATCTAGATTTTTAAGAAATGTGTTGAGTTTATTGAATTACGTTTGAGAGATTGGTTGAGATTGTATAGTGTTCTTCTAAGGCGACATAGTTTATGAGAAGGCTCCTCGTTAACAATAAAACTGGGAGGTTGTTGTATATAGACATCTTCTAGAATATTTCCATATAGGAAGGCATTATTGATATCTAATTGAAAAATAGGCCAATCAAGTGGGTGGCTAGGGAGATAAGAATATTGAAAAAAATAATTCTGATAACAGGAAAGAATGTCTCAAAATAATCCACACCAAAGGTTTGAGTAAACTCTTTTGCAACAAGGTGAGATTTTAGTGTCTCAATAATGATGTTTATGGAGAAAACCCAGCAAAAGACAACAACATTCTTTCCTGGTGCAAATCAACTAGATCCCAAGTATGCTTATTATGCAGATCCCTCATCTATTCTAGCATGAAAGATTTCCACCCAGGGTGTTTTGAGGCATCTACGGGATGGTTTGGAATAACGATAGTGCCCAAAATATATGTAAAAGAAGAAGCCATTGGATAGAGGCGAGATAAGAAACATGTGTTAGAAATGAGATGCTTAATGGTGTAAGAGTATTTACCTTTATGAAGAACATCTGGTAAATCAGACTGATGTGGAAGAGATGACAATTGTGGGATTTTTGGTTTCATATGTTGGTTAGATTCTTGAGGTAAAGTGGTTGGAATTGTAGAAAATGGTTCAGGAAGGATGACCAAATCATGTGAAGGTGTAGAGGAAAAAGGGTGGAGGCAAAAAACAATTCATCCTCATGGAAAGTAGTATTAGTTGATAATAGATACAAAACCAATTTTAGGTAAGGGAGTTTGTAACCTTTTTTGAGAGAAGGGATATCCTACAAAAACCATTCGAATGGTGCAAGGGGATAATGATTTTCCCTAGGAACATAGTTGTGAATAAAGGTGATGCATCCAAACACTCATGGTGGTAAAGAAAATGGTTGTTCATATGGATACAAAGTGGAACAAGGTGTTTGGTTGTAAAGAACTATTGAAAGTTGGTGATTAATAAAAAAGAAGGTTGTGGAGCAACACCAGTCTATATGTTTTAAGTAGCTTTAAATGAATGGTAAGCAAGTGTGTGTGTCAGGAAGATTATTATTTTTCTTCTCCACAATACTATTTTTGTGGAGAGTAGGAACAAGAATGTTGGTGTATGATTATCATATCTTGATAAAAAGAATAAATATCATTTTGAGTGCATTGAAGTGTGTTATCAATGAACAAGATTTTATAGATGTAGAAAATTGAACAAGAATCATTTTATAAAGGCACAAATAAGTGGAAAAATATCATCTCATGCTTGAATAAATCCATGTTATGAGGGAGATATCATCCAAAAATGTAAGAAAATACCGAACTCCATTGTAACTCATCATTCAAAAGGGACCACAAGCATCACTATATATCAATTCAAAATGTTTCAAAGATTGCTTAACAACATGTGAAGGAAAAGATACAGGGTGATGTTTTCCCAATTGATAGGCATCACATATAAAGTAGATGAATAACTTGAAAGAGATTTGTTTAGGATGTTAAAATTTTCTAGATAAGGGTGGACAAAGAAAAGATGCAGTTGGAGAGGTGAGGTGTAAAAGAGTGAAATCAACCCTTTACTAAAAATTTGAAATATCAAGCCTCCATTCCCAACATACTCAAAAGGTATGTTGAAAAGGGTGTATCATTTTTCAAATATTTATTTATATGGTATACGAAAGACCATTGGAAAGTAGCAGAATAAAGATTAACTAACTATATTCAATTTCATATAAAAGATCATACAAGAGTACATCATTCTCCCTTTAGGGTTTATATCAAGATACACAAATAGGGTCTACATAGAGGGAAGTCTAACTACCACAATCTTGTCTCCAAGCAACATCTCCATTAGCTAGGTCCAGGCCAAAGCTATGTTCTCCTTGTCTTATCTATCACCTTGCTCAGCACCTGGGTGGTTGGGAAAGCACCCAGCAAAAGGGAAAGGGAAGAAAAGTATGTGTCACAAAACTAGTCTAGGATAACAAGATAAGTAAAGCAAATAAAAATAGGCTAGGGTTCATCATAAGATGAAGATAACAAGAGTATGAGGCTATATTCAAAGAAACTTGCCATTAAATTAAAAAGGATTTGTATGTAAGATAATTATGTTTACCTAACTAAGTAGGGTTGAGGCACCTATCAGACCTCTAACCTATAGGTGAGGGGAGAATAAGACATTCCCAGTCACCTACACAATAATAAGGGGAGAATAATGTTGGTGTATATGCACATAAAGCCATCCCAAGCGATTGCATGGATTCAGATATTAATTAATCAATTAATGTGATTATTTGGTTAATTAATGAATTCCGGAATATTCTAATTAATCCATGAGTATTTTAATTAACGTAACGTTTCTGTTTACCGATGGGTTTAGGAAACCCTATTTCCCTTCGTATCCTATTTAAAGGAGGATTGACGATCGATATCTATATAAGATAGATAGAGGCTTTTCAGTTTACACTCACACACGTAAACCCTAGCCGTCATCGTCCTTAGGAGAGAAAGGAGAGAAATACGCCGCTAGCACGCCGCCGCAGAGACATGACTCCTTCCCTCCGTCTTGGGAAGCACGACATGGAGTTCCGTCCATCCGTGTGGACGAATTAGAGACGCAGACACATTGACGCCTGCGTTCGGAGGACGTCGACGACCACCTGTACGCTCTACGAGCGGCGTACATCATTGCCGCAAAGGAGGCCCGCCGGATCAACCTGCGACAATGAATGGGAGAGAAGTTCTGTCCGTGTAGGTCAGCAGTGTTGCACCGTCGTGCAACGGGACATCACCGGACTTGCTCCGCGTTAAGGTATATCCCGCAATCACTCCTTCCAAATACGTTGTTGTCGATGAGATCCTGTTTCGGGTTGCGTGGATTTTATTGCTTCCGCCGTGCATGTTTTCTCCACAAAACCCAACAGTGGTATCAAAGCAGCGTCGATCTACGACGTATTTGGATTCGTTTCGATATTATTGAATCGTTGTATATTGTTTTCTATGTTGCATACGATGCAAATTAAACCTGCTAATGTGCAAATCTAAACCTAATTCCACATACGCCGCAGGCTATTGTTTTTGATGTTTTGGATGGGGTCGACTATGGAAAATACTGATTTTCCTAAGTGCACGGAAGTAAAATTCCATAGACCTTTTAGGGGCTCTTCCCCTGAGACCCCGCGAGGGGTGGCCTCCCGTCGACCCTCGCCCACTGACCGGGGAATGTCCCCCACACAGGGGCACTGCCCCTGTGTACCCCACATTGTCTGCGTGGGAGTCAAAAATGTATTTAATGGAGAATGTCCCGCATTAAAAGTACTACAATTTTAATATGTATATATGTATATGTAGATATACCTATCATAGCATACATGTCGCCTTTAAAATATGTTTTATGTGGTGAGTGCATGCACGGTTATGGCCTAGTATCCCCTTTTGTGAATGAATGTGGATATCAATCTTGTGGATATGTTTGCTTGTGAATTCTATAGATGTATAATGGTTACATATGGATCCTTTGTATAAAGTATTCGGCTTGCATGTCGAGCCTCATCTCTTATTTCAAAGTGTAATTAATTCTTTCCTTTTATATTTGTACTCACACGATGTAATAGAGATAGGATTAGTTTTAGTTTTTGTAAACTTGATGTAAGGAGGCCACTTGAAGATCCAACTCCAAGGAGTGTCCATGGAGAAGCACCATGAAGATCTAATTCCAAGAAGCAACCTAAAGATCCAACTCCAAGGAGCGTCCATGGAGAAGCAACAAGAAGATCCCATTCCAAGAAGCAACTTGAAGTTCCAACCTCACGAAGAATCCATGAAGTTGTTCATTGTAATGTTGATCATTACATGCTTACAGGTTGATTCACAGGTGTTGCATGAGATGCATAAGACCATAGGTGGATCGTAATCCTTTGTTGCTCCAAAGGATTACAATAGTATGGCCATAACCAATGTATTTGTGTTTATGATTGCATGTCTATCGTTTGTGGTTGTGGATATAGTAGTATATGATACGTACTATAAGTATGTGGTGTTTAGATATGTATATGTATTAATAAAACCCCTAAATTAATAATATTAAGTTTTAGTTGCCTTCCATAAAAAAACACACATGAAAAGCTTGATCGACTATGTGTGGGCACGCCTCCGCGTGGTACACTGTCTATCTTGTGGAAGTGTGATGGTGGGTGTGTGGGTCTGCCTCCACAGGGTGCACACTCATCATGTTGGCTTATGGGTTGGACTTAACTAGGCAACCTTGATAGGATCAAGTACCTAGAGGCACACATATGCATCATGGCAAGGAGTTGTGCATGATCATCTATCCAAGAGTTGCATATGATGCAATTGGCAAAAGTTGCCTACCTTAGTATTTGGTGTTTGACGCCGACGTTGGTTGGGCATTGATCCAATTATTTTGGGTCTTGGCTCACTAGAAGGTTGTGCATTGCAATCTTCCGAGTTGATAGTGAGGGCTATCAATTTGAATAAAATAGTGGGAGAGTAATTAATTAAAGGCCTAATTAATCTCATTTATCAAATCTTTACAAGTCAAAATGTTTTGGACTAAATGCAAATTTTTCTTTTGTAGCAATCAAATGGCAACCAACACTCACACTTTCTCATTGTGATCGGTCCTTGAGAAGGACAAACTTACCGGAACCAACTTTCAAAACTGGTTTAGGATGCTGAGAATTGTTCTCACATATGAGCGTAAGCTCTATGTCCTTGAAACACCAGAGCCATAGGAGCCCGTCGTAAATGCTCCCAAGGCTGAAAAGGATGCTTACAAGAAGCACCTTGATGATGGTGTGGATGTCAAGTGTCTGATGTTGTGCTCAATGAACTATGAGTTGCAAGAGCAACATGAGAACATGAATGTCATGGAGATGGTAACACATCTCAAGAACATGTATGAACATCAAGCAAGATAGGAGAGATATGAATTCTCAAAGGCTTTGTTCAAAAGCAAGATGAAAGAGGGAGACTCAGTTGGCACCCATATACTCACCTTGATTGGGTACGTGGAAAGCCTATCCAAGCTGGGATTTCCCCTAGGTCAAGAGTTGGCCACTGTTGTGATTCTACAATCGTTGCCTGAATCATATAATCATTTTGTCATGAACTACAACATGAACAATTTTGACAAGCCATTGTCAGAATTGTTAGGCATGTTGAGGACAACTGAAGCACAGATGAAGAAAGACAAGCCCAAGTCTGTGATGGTGATCAGCAAGGCAAAGGGAAAGTCAAAAGGCAAAGGCAAGGCTAAGAAAAGTTCTAAAGCCGGGCAGAAGCCAAAGTCATCTGTGCTCAAAGCTAAAGGTGGGATCTCAAAAGAAGGCAGTTGTCACCAGCCTGGACATTGGAAAAGAAACTGTTCTCTCTACCTGGAGGAACTGAGGAAGAAGAAGCAGGGGATAGAGATCTCCACTTCAGGTATATACGTTATTGAGATAAACTTAAATACTTCTTCATCATGGGTACTGGATACTGGATGTGGATCTCACATATGTTCTAATATGTAGGATCTGATAAGAAGTAAGCCTTTACGAAAGGGCCAAGTCGAGTTGCGGGTTGCTAATAGAGCAAGAGTTGCTGCCACCACAGTTGGAGTTATTTGTTTATCTTTGCCTACAAGCCTTGTAATATAATTAGAGAATTTCTATTATGTACCTACCATTAATAGAAATATTATTTCTGTATCTTGTATGGACAAGAGTGGATTTGAATTTCACATTAAGAATGGAATTATTTCTATATCTAAAGATGAGATCTTTTATGGCAATGCCCCTATGTCTTATGGTATCTACTTGTTAGAAATTGAGACTAGCATATATAACGTAAATACTAAAAGGTTAAAACTTGACAACTCAAACAAAACATTCTTATGGCATTGTCGTCTTGGGCACATAAACGAGAAGCGCATATCTAGAATCCAGAAGGATGGTTATCTAGACTCTTTTGATTTTGAATCATTAGAGACATGTGAGGCATGTTTATTAGGGAAGATGACCAAGACTCCTTTCGCTGGACACAGTGAGAGAGCCAGTGATCTGCTAGGGCTCATACATACTGATGTATGTGGACCTTTTAGATCAAATGCTAGAGGAGGCTATCAATACTTCA
This sequence comes from Alisma plantago-aquatica, assembly GCA_963693085.1. Classification (NCBI taxonomy): domain Eukaryota; kingdom Viridiplantae; phylum Streptophyta; class Magnoliopsida; order Alismatales; family Alismataceae; genus Alisma; species Alisma plantago-aquatica. Next base: position 1,152,010,128 of record OY856410.1, read on the forward strand.
TTACCTTCACTGATGACCTCAGTAGGTATGGCTATGTATATCTTATGAAACACAAGTCAAAAACTCTTGAAATGTTCAAGACTTTCATGAATGAAGTAGAGAAGCAACTTGGTAAGATTATTAAAGCACTCTGTTCAGATCGAGGTGGCGAATACTTAAGCCAAGAGTTTGAGGACCTTCTGAGAGACCATGGTATTGTATCACAATGGACTCCACCTGGTACACCACAACATAATGGTGTGTCAAAAAGAAGGAATCATACATTATTCGACATGGTACGATCAATGATGAGTTTAGCCGAACTTCCAATATCGTTCTGGGGATATGCTCTTGAAACTGCAGTGTTTACACTTAACCGTGTACCTTACAAATCGGTTCAAAAGACACCATATGAGATACGGAATGGAAATCATCCCAATTTGTCTATGTTAAAGATTTGGGGATGTGAAGCTTATGTTAGGAAACAATTTCCTGAAAAGCTTGGACCCAAATTGGAAAAATGCTATTTTGTTGGATACCCCAAGGAAAATCAGGGATACTACTTCTACACACCAACTGACAACAAAGTGTTTGTTGCTAGGACTATTGTATTTCTTGAAAAGGAATTTATTTCCAAAGGAATTAGTGGGAGGAATGTAGAGCTCGAGGAAGTTCGAGACCAACAAGAAAGCAGAGAACCTGAGGAGGTACATAAGGAACATGAAGACTCACAAGTTGTTGTGGAATTTCAAGTTCTAAATGTAACACAGGAACCTCGTAGGTCTAGTAGGACACGACTTGAGCCTGAGAGATTTGGATTTCTCGTGACTCAAGACAGTAATGAATTGGGCATAGAAGATGAGCCAACTTCCTATCTAGAAGCTACTAAGGGACCAGAATCTGAGAAATGGCTCGAAGCCATGAGATCTGAGATGGAATCCATGTACACCAACAAGGTATGGACCTTGGTGGATCCACCCGAAGGGGTAAGACCCATAGGTTGCAAGTGGGTCTTCAAGAAGAAGACTGACATGGATTGAAATGTTCAAACCTATAAGGTAGATTGGTTGCGAAAGGATTCCGTCAAATTCAAGGTGTTGATTATGATAAGACCTTCTCACCAGTTGCCATGGTTAAATACATCAGGATCATGCTTGCCATTGCATCTTATCATGACTATGAGATTTGGCAGATGGATGTTAAAACATCATTCCTTAATTGGAATTTACTCGAGGATGTGTACGTGACACAACCTGAGGGTTTTATCGATCCAAAGGAAGCCAATAAAGTCTGTAAGCTATAAAGGTCAATCTATGGATTGAAGCAAGCATCTCGGAGCTAGAATCTACGTTTTGATGAAGTAGTCAAAAAGTTTGGATTTAGTCAAAATGAAGATGAACCCTGTGTTTACAAAAGGGTTAGTGGGAGCACAATCGTATTTCTCATATTGTATATGGATGACATACTATTGATGGGAAATGACATCCCTACTCTTCAGATAGTAAAAGGTTGGCTAGGGAAGACCTTCTCTATGAAGGATTTAGGCAAAGCATCCTATATACTAGGGATCAAGATCTATAGAGATAGATCTAGAAGGCATCTAGGCCTAAGCCAGAGCACATACATTGACAAGGTGCTAAAGATGTTTAGCATGGAGGGTTCTAAGAGAGGTAACTTGCCCATGCCCCATGGGGTTACGATCTCTAAATCCCAATGTCCTAGTTCATGTAATGAATGGGCACGCATGAGTAAGATTCCATATGCATCATCAATTGGATCTATCATGTACGCGATGTTATGTACTCGTCCTGATGTGTCGTATGCTTTGAGCATGATGAGCCAGTATCAGTCAGATCCAGGTGAATGTCACTGGACATCCGTAAAGAACATCCTAAAGTACTTAAGAAGGACTAAGGATCAATTCTTGGTATACGGTGGTGAGGAAGAGCTCGTGGTAAAGGGTTACACCGATGCTAGCTTCCAAACTCACAAAGATGACTACAGATCGCAATCTGGATTTGTATTTTACCTGAACAACAGAGTTGTGAGCTAGAAGAGTTCCAAGAAAGAGACGGTTGCGGATTCTATAACAGAGGCCGAATACATTGCCACATCTAATGCTGCAAAGGAAGCTGTGTGGATCAAGAAGTTCATTTCTAAACTTGAAGTGGTTCTAAGCGTTGGTGATGCAATTGAGTTGTTTTGCGACAACAATGGAGCAATTGCACATGCTAAAGAACCAAGATCGCACCAACGTTCCAAACATATTCTACGGCAGTTCCATCTCATACGAGAGATCGTACAATGAGGAGATGTGAAGATTTGCAGAGTACCTACAGAAAGCAATGTGGCTGACACACTCACAAAAGCACTTTCACAGCAGAAACATGACGGACATGTTTGATCACTTGGATTGAGATTCATGAGTGATTGGGTATAAGTGCAAGTGGGAATCTGTTGGTATGTATGCCTATAGAGACTATCATTCGATGATTGTAATGGGATACTGTGTAAATTATTTGTAATACTACATTGATCATATCAATAAAGGCAAGCTTCCAATCTATATGTTTGTGTTTTATATTGTGAGATGACCATAAAACTTATAGATGTCTATAGAATGATATACTCAATGGAATATGTCTTCGGGTTGATGACCCGAACAGTGAGATCATATGTATGCTAAGAGTATGTATTCTTGTTTTGTCCCTAATCGGTTGTTATTGTGGAAATATCCATAGACATCAATAACACATAAGATTAGAATGCATGTTGGTTGATGGAAGAATCTCATTATCCATGATATGGAGATATCAAACCAAATACATAGATACTTGTTAGAGAACAGTGTATCGGATAGACCCAACTTGAGAGTGACACATGGATACCATGATTGGTAGTTAGAGTCACATCTCATAATGATGGCGGTGATTGTGGTTCTTAGACCTGAAGTCACTACAATTATCACATGTCGTTCGGTGCACTTTGACATCATCCACCGTGGTCCTAAATAAGGATTGCCATAAAAATGGTGCTTGGGTGCACTGTAACACATGGGGATGACTGTGAGTGATGTAGATGGAATTTGTCCTTCCTACGGGAGTTTGATATTCTGGCCACTTGATAAGCGAAACTGAGAAATGCATGGCCATGCTGATGTGAGTCAATGTGTGATATTGATCTTACATATATCTCAGATAGTCTGCTCTAGTTCAAGGAACATGGATTGAACATTGAAAAGGATAACAATTCCATGACTCGAGTTCAATCCGGATATCAACAACAAAGGAACTGTACAATCACTATAACACCAGTCATGAATGATAGGTTAAGTTGTTCTCAAACTTCTCCAATTACTTGGGTAGCAATGAAGTCTTGCTAGATTCCAATCATTGCTTGTGAAATCATAATATGATTATGGATATCACTGCCAACGTAATTTGGAGCCTACCGGGTCACACGCATAGGATGTGTTGGAATAGGAGTATAATTGTGGATTTGATTGGAATTTCTTCGAATCACATTGATTACTAAAATATTTATGTAATCGATTAGAATAATATTGGAGTGACTGGCTCTAAGTGCAAGTGGGATTTTGTTGGCGTATATGCACATAAAGCCATCCCAAGTGATTGCATGGAGTCGGGTATTAATTAATCAATTAATGTGATTATTTGGTTAATTAATGAATTCCAGAATATTCTAATTAATCCACGAGCGTTTTAATTAATGCATTGTTTCTATTTACCTATGGGTTTAGGAAACCCTATTTCCCTTCGTATCCTGTTTAAAGGAGGATTGACGGCCGATATCTATATAAGATAGATAGAGGCTTTTCAATTTACACTCACGCACGTAAACCCTAGCCATCATCGTCCTTAGGAGAGAAAGGAGAGAAATGTGTCGCTAGCACGCCGCCGCAGAGACATGACTCCTTCCCACTGGCTTGGGAAGTATGACGTGGAGTTCCGTCCATCTGCGTGGACGAAGTAGAGACGCAGACGCATTGACGCATGCGTTCGGAGGACGTTGACGACCACCTGTACATGCTACGAGCGGCGTACATCACTGCCGCAAAGGAGCATCGCCGGATCAACCTGCGACAGCGAACGGGAGAGAAGTTCCGTCCGTGTAGGTCAGCAGTGTTGCACCGTAGTACAACGAAACATCGCCGGACTTGCTCCGCGATAAGGTATATCCTGCAATCACTCCTTCCAAATACGTTGTTGTCGATGAGATCCTTTTTCAGGTTGCGTGGATTTTATTGCTTCCGCCGCGCATGTTTTCTCCACAAAACCCAACAAATAAAACATTCCCCATGGTGATTAAATACATGTCCTCTGTGGATGGTTGTACATAAGTACCGCTACTTTTAATTAAATAGAACATAAATCTACATGCTAGAAAAGTAGTCATGGCAAGAGTAATCAAAATATTCAAAAGGAACTGGAAGCGCAACTTGTTGCCCGCCTCCCTTCTATTTCTTTGTAACATGCTTTAAATATAGTTTTTCATTTGCTTCCAAAAGCAATAATAACAAAAAATATTCAATAAACATGGCAGCGGGGTATAAGAGCCAAACAACATGAATTCACAAACTGATTTGAGGCATAAGTAAATTAGGTTTCAAGAAAAGAGAATTAGATTCAATTAAGCCTCATTAGGGAAAATTAGGTTAAGGCATACATTTTTCAACTAAGGTGTTAGATGCACATACCTCTTCCTTAGAGTCCTAGAAACCACTTTTCAAAACCTTTAAATGAGATCAGGGTCCACTTGTCCTAATATCATAACCATGTTCATGTATGAGAACTATATACATTCATTAAAGACTTAAAACCCCAAAGTTACCAACTTTTTCTACAAACCATCGATTTATCCTGAAACCATCACCACTGTCTTAGTTATGGTTTTCTGAAAAAAAATAACATATAATTTTAGGTATTTTAGAGATATGGACTTTTAGGGGTATTTTTAGTGATTTTTGTTCATTTTAATCCTTCCCAAAAATACTTTTTTGAATAACTCAGAATCAAGTATAAATATTATTTTTATTGGAAAGAATACATTTTTTTCGATTCTATAATATATTTTACTTTAATTTTTGGACAACCAAAATAAAAGATACAATTTTTACAAAGCTCGATAGAAGCAGTTTAAACTTAGAATCCCATGTAAAGTGGGATCAAAAGAGATCACTAGCAGTTTTGACAAGTACGACCAGTATTATCCACCAGGTGTGCTAGACCACACACCATAACCACCGACATGACACACGATTTGAAATTTATGACTCTGATTAAAATAACTAGAAATGAAAGATATCAAGTGTACAAACAAGATGAAACCTAAAACATGAAATGAAGATGAATCCAAATATGGATAGAATGAATAAATCCATTAATAGAAGGAAGAATCCAGAGGTGATCCTAGGGAATAGAAGACCATCGTTGGACTATGGATACAACTTTTAAAATGTGACAATAACTAAACGCAAAGGACACATTATTGGGTCTCTGATCGAAAAACTCCAAAGAAGTTTAGTCTGAAAACAATCATGAAGATCGACAACTAAAAGAAGGCTCTCATGTTTATTCTTGCACACCACCACAATCATGAAATCAGAGTTAAAGAATATTGGAACGCGACACCCTTTCAACCCCAAATGGATGACAATACATAGTAAAGCATAGTAAACTTACATGATCATCTTTTGAAAACACAAATAATAGAATATGTGGGTGAAAGATGCAAACATGGTTGCTAGTTTTACTGGAAACGTACCAAGAAGGATTGCCAAGATGATCTCTGGTGGACTCGGCGACTTCCAAAGCAAGATCATACCCAACCAAGAAAACACAATGAAACATGGGTTTGAAGAGATTGGTGATGATTGACAATCACAACGCTTGGTGGTTATATATATGTGTGAAATGATAACGGGGCAAGACATCGAGGGAAAATAGTGAGCATTAAATAAAAAATGTAGGAAAAGTAAGAAGAGGAGAAGGAAAGTGACTATATTATATTGTATTGTCTATATTAGGAAATTCTCAATCAAGGTAGGTAAATGTAGTTTCTAGAATAATCATGATAAATCAAAAGAGAACATTTGTACGATAAGTACATAAATTCGAAACTTTTATAGAAATAAATACATCGATTAAATAGCTAGAATATCCGACATAAATTCTAATTTTATTTCCTAATCTAGATGGGAGAGCAAGCATTGCCTAGTTAACTGCAATATTTACACCCTATACTATTTAATACGTGTAGATCCCAATTTTGACATTAGTTTTCAGTTTTGGGGATTCTAAGTATTTCATTTAATTTATTTAAAGTAATTCATATTTTCTCTTTCTTATTATATTAGAGATTCTATAATTATCAATTAATGTGAAACTTCCCCCTCAAGAAAACCAAAATATATGAAACATGAATTTGCCATTAACTCGATTTGTTTAAGTTGTTTCTTATTTTAATTAATGATTTGAAGGTTCTCCACACTTTCTCTCTCCTAATTTGACCTTTCCATCAAAGCTTTTCCAAATTGAGTGAAAATTGAACCAAAGACATATTTTATAATGTAGAATATGATTTTTTATTTAATTTTTTAAAGACTTTTATTATTTTATTTAATACATTTAAATTTTATCACTTATTTCATCCTTTTAATTTATTAGAGGCATCTAAAAATTTCAAAAAAATATAAAACTTGGTATATAAGCAATACTAAATGTGAGGAACATGATTTTGACATCAATTAATTTTTTCAACATATATTTAATATTTTTGGTCTTTAAATGATTTTCTCTCTCCTAGACAAAATAAAATATTTAAGATTGTTCAAATTATATGAAAATTCACATATAGACTCATTTTGACATGTAGATTACGCATTTTAGGTTTATTTCCACTTTTGAAGTTGTTTAATAATTTATTTAATGATTTGGATAAAAACTCATATTTTCCAATTCTGATTAATGTAAAGATAATTATTAATTTTCCAAAATTGTGAAACTTGTCATTCAAGAAAACTTTAACTCAAGGAAAATGAATCTAAAGTTATCTTTAACTAATTAGTCTTCCTTTTAAGAATTTTAGTCCATTATCCAATGTTACCACTATTTCTCATATTAAACAATTCCATATCACATTAACATGTTTAAATCATTATTATTCATTCATTTTTCTCTTCCTTTCTCCATAAGGCTAAGGAATGATATAGAATGAATTATTATATCATTATCTCATATATGTGGTAAACTTGCATATTAGAACCTTATAAAAATATTTACTGAGGTATTTGTGCATAAACCCAAATGTTGGCATAAATGGTGATCAAAATCACCCCAAACCACTAATAATTCCACAAATTGAACAGAAAGGCCAAGAAGGATAGAAATGAAAGGAAAAGATTGGAAAGAGGGTCAAAAGACAAAATGTCCAGGATTTGATATGTTTTATGAGGCTGCAAGTAAAGCACTGATTTGAGGTAGAGGATGGCAGAGTAGTAAAGATCATCATAGAACACCCCATTGATAATTGTAATCAAATTTCTCTAGTCCTATAGAGAAAAATTAGCTAATAGAAAATTTATAAAACACTAAAGAAAATCAACAAGTTTATCTATAAATATCATAAATATATAAAGTTGGGAACAAATGAACAACAACAACTTCTAGTTTAGAGGATAGTAGAACATTGTCATATTGGGTAACTTGTTTGACTAAGCCATCCGTCAATGTGATAGTGATGTGTGGGATAAAATAGTTAATGTTGGAACATGTGGCATACCAATTATGTGTTGAGTAGAGATAGAAGTCACTATCCAGCTGAAGTGAGTGGAAATCATATAGGTTATGGGGGTTACCTTAGTGAGTAGTGAGATGGGCTTACAATCTCATAGTAGGCTGGTCACATTGTTCCAATTAGAGAATGTTTCTACCATGCTATTATGCAAAGGTGAATAACCATATTGGTGTGCAATTTGATGAAGTCATTCATACTCCTCCCTTGTGAGAAAAATATGGGTTGGTTGTCTAGTCAGTTTTGGAGTCACAACGGTTAAGGGTGGTGGGCCTTAATAAAGGAGGAGTGTGGAGGTTTGAGAAATAACATAACCCCTTCCATTCCCTCATCCTAAATGAGTAGGTTAGACTTTTTGGAATGATAAACATCCTAAATATGATCTAATTTTCTACAATAAGTACATTTTGGTCCCGACCTGTTGTGAGTGCCACGTTTCCATCCATGACCTCTCACAAAAGTCATCGTTGTAGTTTGAACTCCAAACACCTCATGGTAAGGATTCAAAATGGAAGACATCAATTTTGAGATAGGAAATCAAGAGATTGATATATAAATGGTATCATAGTCCTAACAAGAAGAAGATGGCACAAGGAAGCATATCAGGGATGAAGACCGCTTAGAATTCACCTAGTGGTAATGGTATCAGGTTCTTTAGTAATTTCTACAATGGTGGTGGGTGAGAAAAATTTTAGATGATTCACAAGAGCCTACCATAAATTATAATACTTGGATAAGGAATGTACATAAACATTCATAAAAGATCTTATCCATTACACTATATAAGTGGAGACAGTTGTCCTCATATGTATAAAACTACTTCACCTATTACCACATGAGCTTGGAATTTTTGGTCTGTGTGTATAGAATTTCCACATTAGGCAACACCAAGTTATTTTCCATGATCCAGGCCTCATCGAGTGCTGAAGGTGCATTTTCTTTGATAAATTTTAATCTGTATCAGGATTATTGAAAGGTAGAATGAAATTCATGTATAGTAAAAATGTCATTATTTATTTTGATAGTTGTGACATGTGGCATATCACTATAGAAGATGGTTTTATTTTCATCTATTAGATAGTCACGTATGAGATTGAAGGTATGGTAGAATATTAAAGCACTACAAGAATTGTTGACTCAAGGTCAAAATCTAAAACCCTTGTTTCATATAACTAAACTCATGTTTTGATGATGACTAACCATTCCACTTATTTGTATCTAATGCTTCTACTTGAGTGATTTTAGATTAGGTATATAAACACTCCAAATGCATAAACTCGCACATCCTAACTTGGAGAAATACAAGTCAAAATCAATATGCACTTTTGTGGAAATTAGATTTATTTTGTAATATCATTTGTAATGATTGTATGACTTGTAATTAAGCTTAGAAAAAATTAGGAACACTTAAAATGAATATTTAAACACTTTTACGACACTTTCCAAAATTTCTTATAGGGACCTTTATCGTACGAGTTTCATCCTTGATAAACTTGACTGACGCCCTTAATGGATTTTGGGAACTGCCAGGTCCAGTTGAGTTTCATCCAGGATAAACTCAACCGACACCTTGTACTGGAAAACAAAATTTAAGCCAAATGTTGAGTTTCATCCAAGATAAACTCGATCAACACTTCAAATTTGATTTGTCGCATAGTGCAACCGATCGAGTCTCCTAAAAGTAAACTCAACCACTCACACTATATCGAGTGAGTAGAAAAAAGTGTTTTTAGTCGTTGTAGTGTTGCAAAAATAAAAAATAGATCTATCGCAACACCCAAAATGACTATATTTTGTTCAAAAGTGCTTCTATTGGCTAGTGGGCATCCCAGCTATAAATAGGACCCCTTGTACTTTATCCCATGGTTAGCTAAGCACTATGAAGTTCCATATATTATAGTTGAGTGCCACCAGCCTCCTTGTCTCTCTAAGCTTAATCACTTTCTACATACATTAGAGTGAGTAGGAGATTTGTAAGAGAGCTAGTCCTACATGTATATATTGTGAGGTTCTCACTTCCTCTGCCTCACAATCTCTCATTCAATCATTAAGATGAATGTTCTCTCTCTTGGATAATATAGGTGAATAAGAATAAGTGTAATGACCCCACCTCCCGGTAACCCCCAATTAAGGGAGACCGAAAGGACAGAGCCGTTAACCAATAACTCGGATCAAAGGTTCGACAAATAATCATTAACAAATATTAAATTCTACCAACTATACTGAAATATGGAGAAAAATAAAAACTTTTGCATACCTCTTAAAACTGGGATTTCTAAACTTTTATCCATGAAGATACCAATCTAACTAATCCTCATGTGCACGTTAATTCTCATTTAATTCTGCATATGCCACTTTACTGTTTGTTCTTTTCATTTGTACCTAAAACGTCGACAAACAAGACGTTAGTCAGCCGAAGCTGGTATGTGGGGGAAACAATAATCATGTAAATATGTTAACAATGTAATCATTCAATTAATCATGTAACAACCAAGATTACGTTTTAAGCCAAACTACTCAATCCATACCTATCCACACCTCTGTGTTGTCCCTGTAAGGACTTATATAATACCTCTGTAAAGGTAGAGTCACATGGCACCACCCAAAGGTAGCCCAATATCTAACTCACTATGACTTGATGGACTTACCCTTTAGGTAGCCATATACTAAGTCATTCCACGACCTGATGGACCTACCCTCTAGGTAGCCATGTACTAGGTCAGCCATTAAGACACAGAGGGGACCAAAATTTGAGCTAGTAGGCACATATCTTATGTGATACTCATATCCACATTATAGTTTGCATGAATTAAATTCATCCAACAGTTAATTCATGTCATCGATGAAAACTTTGGAAAACCTCGGAAAACTAACTCGAGATATTCATAAGCGTAACCACATACCTTTGATTGCATATTTAAAGATAGTATCAAATATGTAGGGAAACCCAATCAAGAAAGCAATGATGAATAGAAATCCTGAAATAAAAGTACAAATTTCCTTTTATTAATATTTATCCAATTTCATCACACTCTTTAGGATTTCAATTCCAATTTTAGGGTTTCTTCGGAAATTAGGGTTTTTACCTCTTCTTTCAATATTATGATCCTTAATTTATCAAAACTACATGAAACCCCTAATTTCTCATTATAGCACATCTGTATCAAGTTTTTGGATCTTTACTAAGCATCTGATTATCTTATTCCAAATAAATATGATTTTTATCTCATTTTATCCCAATTTAGGGTTCCCATATAAATTAGCCTTCTTTTATGTATGACAACTCTAATTTAGGCATCTTTGCATTCAAAACAGATAATCAACCCTCTTTTATCATTAATAGGGTCAAACTTATCATTTTGACCTATCAATTCACCAAATTACACTCTTAATATTCAATTAGGGTTTCTCATCAACTATTAATACACTTTACTAGCAAATTAGGGTACTTTTGCAAAACGGAGAAGAACTAGGTTCTCAAATCATTTTTATCAAATTCCTTGCATTTTTCTACACAACTTTCATATATAAAGTTTTTCCATATGAGGCTCCTAGCTATTATTATGAATTTTGTAAATAAAAACCCTTTTTCTTGATTATTCGATTAGAGAGGAATCATTACCAAAAATCACGAGCCGCTCGATCTGTAGTCCCGTGATCAGCCCTTGGATCTAATGATCCTAGTTGTGTGCACCTAACAACATCCGCTCCCACTCTTGAGTGTTGGATTTAGCTGAGATCACCGTGGACTCGGATCGTAGGGTGGCTCGGTCGTCGTCTTCCTCAGTTCTCAGCAATTTCGCGCGGTCAACCTGGAGGTTGACTCTGAGCCTTCTACATTCTCCGCTCACACTGATCGGCCAGGGAGTAACGCCTCCCCTCGAAGAAGTTGGTGCCGGGTCCAATTCCTAGCCCTAAATTCTCCACCACTGTCCCTCACTCACCGGACTCCGGTGAGGGTCGCCGAGGTGTCGGGGTTGCAGATCAGGATGAAAACACCAATTGAGCACATAAAAACGCTCCTTGGACTAATCCGTAGAGGTTGGGCTAGCAAGAAACGATGCTGGTTCTCTCCAAAGACCTCCCATATATAGGATCGAGCCATGCTTGCAAGGTTTGGGCATTTCCCAGAACCTCCTCCAATCCTAGTCGAACCAGGGGGTTTTCTGTTCATTTTTATCTCCTGAATTCAAAGGATAACTCAGCAAGCCTGCCCACTCATTTGTTCGTGAGGAAACTTCAGAGGAAAAATCCCTCTGACAGAGCAAGAGTCCCAGTCCGCTTGGGACCTGGATGCTGAGTGGCGCCTGTTCGATTAAGATCCAACGGCCCACCTTCTTCGTGTTCAACCAACTAAGGAAACAAATTCCTAAATTCCCAATTAAAGCCATATTTTGAGAAGATCTTGAAAAAGCAATAACTCTCAAATCTGATTTCCGTTTTAAATCAAATTTTGAGGAAACATTATTCGTACCTTTATCTTCCATCCTACAAAAATTGGGATTATAATCTCAAGGAAACGATCCCTTTTCTTTGATTGCAAGTTACCATCTCATTATTCATATTTTCCCATATCTTTTCTATTCCCTTTATCATTATTTCCCAATTCTGAGTTCCTTGAACACTAAGGAGTCCATTAACTCGAAATCCTATTTTTGGGAAATCATTCCTTAGCCTTTTGTTCTTATTTCATTTATTTCTTTATGTATTCGTTTAATCCTTTTTCCTTTTTTTTCTCCTTCAATTGGGCTCAATGGTCAATAAGGCCCAATAAAAAAAACATGCAAGCTATCAAACACAAAATTCATTCAAATCAACTCATCACATCAATCACAGATTTCATTTATCTTTAAAAAGAAGATTTACAATCTCATTACATATTTTGGAAAACTGGGGTTATAACATCCTCCCCTCCTTATAGGAATTTTGCCCTCAAAATTCAATCAAGCAAAACAATTCAAGATAAGACTTTTCCATGTCCATCAACGGTCCCTATGTGGATTTAACTTTACCCATGGCACTTCCAAAGAACCTTTATCATCACCTATTCTTTTCTCTGAGTTCTTTCATCCTGGCGTCTATAAACTGCACAGGTGACTCAGGTCATTTCAGCCTCCCTTGGGGCTCACTAGGTTCATTGTTTAGCTCATGGTCTGGGTACCTCACATAGTACTCTAAATTGAACATTTGGAACTCATCAACCTTTCTCTATCCTGAGGGGTAAGGTTATCCATAACCTTCTCCACCAAACCATGTCAAAAGAACCCATGTATCGGGGACTCCGCTCCCTTAGCTATAACTTAGAGGGGTCGGATTTTCACATCACATATTCTCCCATAGTGAACTGCATGTCAGTCTACTTTGCATCTGCTCACGACTTTTGTCGTCTCTTGGCTCCTTTCAGCCATTGCACGATCAAAGCAACTTCATCTACATGCACTGTGGTCCTTTTCTAACCATCACGTGGTCCTTTCACCAACATCACCTTACTAAAGTGGTGACTGACACAACCTCCCTTGTAGAGCTTTCTTTAAAACCCAATACTGGCTATGGGGATTATCATTATATCTTTCAAGAATTGTCTCTAGATATCACCCTGAACAAGCACACATGCTCTCATCAGACCCTCTAGTCTGGATCATACTAACCATTAATAAGGGGTGATAAAGTGTACCAACATTGAGTTCTGTACGTTTCTACTTCCACCTCAGGGAAGTGAACCGTTAGGTCATACTCAAAAACTTTTGAACTCATATCATGGTTTAGTTGAACCATCTTTCTCTCTTATATAGTTCAACAAAATCTGTCTCTTGATAGTACTCCCTTCTTTCTCATGTTATCTAGGTGAGGCGATCTACGATAACCCATATAGCATCTTGACCTTCTTGGTCAAAGGGAGACTCACCACAACATCCATAGTGATGAACTCCCATTCCCTCTCAGGGACTCTTTTATTCTCTATAATGATACACTGGGTTACTGGTGTTCTCCCTTCACCTCCTGTCATGTATGGCAACATACCACATGCACTTCACCTTAGACATCCAAAATACTACTGTCACTTACTATCTTTGTAGTACCAAGGTATATCATGATCTCCTGCATTGTTATGATTCCTCAAGCTTGATACCTCAGAAACCCTAAACCATTCTAATCATGGTTTCATCACATTCCATTCCTAAGAAGTGCATATGAGGCTCTAAACCATCCTTTCATTACATCAAGGACTAGACTCGCTAACCAAACAATCTTTAACTTGTTCAACATATCTTGTTACCTCTGAGTGTTAGCCAAACATATCTTCTTTTCCAAACTTAGGGTTAGCCTAACAACCTCTTCTAGTCTCTATCCCTACTAGGCAGCTATATCTCATCCAGAGCATCCATTACCACTTCACATCCTTAGGTATTAGGTAAAGTTGATGTCATACACCTTCATGTATTCCACTTATTATCTCATTTCTGCTCTAAGTCTACTTTATTGAGAACACCTTGAGCTCATCTTCTTGGTGATCAAACTCACCCTTGTATGACTCATATCTCATGATAAAACCATCCTCATAAGGTGACTACCTCATTCCTTTTAGTGTTTACAAACCATCCATGTATCATTCACTCCGCCAAGGTATGTTATCATCTTTGTCCTCATACCTCGCATCAACGTTCTAACCCACCTCATCTTTTATCCTTGGTGTATGGCATGCATACTGTCCCATGTCTCACTCCCATAACAAGAAGAAATAAGCATTTGGCGGCCGTCCAAACACAAAGTTCTTCCTGTTCCAAGAGTAGAGATGACACACCCCACCTTGCCAGTACACCTTCAAATCTAGGTTGAAACGTGCCATCCTCTCGATATCAAAGTACTTCCATGGAAAACAGGTCTCAAACCTATCTGGTCCAAACACAATCCTTAGTCATCACCTCTAGGTCTATAGGGTGCCGACACTTTTGGGGTCATCCCTCTTCCCTCATGCATCCAGAGAGTGCCCTACTCATCTGCCCTTTGGGTCCCATGAGTTCATGAAGGTGATCAATCTCCTAACCCATGCCCCCCCGGACAATGATAGATGTTACCTCTCGACCCTATGGTCACGTGCAACCAGGAAATTAGGTAACTCCTACTTCCATCAGTCTTATCCCTACTTGACCATAGGATAGACTTAGGATTCCATTATAGTACATGTTCAACTTAGAACCATACCCAATCCTTCCTCATCTCTCTCTGCATTCATGATTGACTTTCATCCCTTCATAGGGGTCATGGCAACCTGCCTACTTTGGTCAGGCCCCATACCGGTTACCTCCATGGTAACACATCCACATGCACTTAGAGATGGTTATCTATGGGTCTACAGGTTCGTGCTTATGCCACATACTTTTCACTTAGCTTCACAAGACCCTCTGAAACCTCTTTAGGTTACCTCAAAACCAACAGAACTGGTGTACACCCTACCAACGGGTCCCTCTCCCAGGATGGGAGGAAAACTATCTCTTGACAACAAGGTCACAAACGCCCTTAGGTCTAGGGTTTACATCCATATGCTTAACCCTAGTAAGACATTAAGGCACAAACAGACCAGTAAACCAGGCTAGGTCATATGGGTTCTCATTCCTCATCATTAGATCAAGATCATACCTTCCTTTATCATCAGCTTAGCTGTGAGGGGTTCATCACACATACCTTTAACTTAAGGGGTTTCTTTCTCCTCTACTCATGGTCGAAACTATAGAGACTCAAATCTCATTATGAGCATCGGGTACACAGCTTCCCCTCTTAGGCCTAGGAACCCTAGGTCCACCTTTGGGTGTCCAACTACATGCTCAAACTCTTAACCATGAATCAAGCATGTCCAAGGTATGTCATGTAGTTCCATGATCCTTCTACTCGAGCAACACTCTGGAGTTGAGTCCTCCTCCAGAACAACCAACTAGGTATACAGCCTCACCACTGGTTACTTAAACCTCCTCAGGGTCTAAAACACTCTTATCTTATCCAGTAGATAATCACTTATGCCATAGGTACCAGAAGCATCATCCTCTCTCTAGGGTTTGCTTTCTCTCAATATAACCAAGACATCATCAGCCATCAGGGGTCAAGCACAAGGCAACCACTATCATCCACTTAGGTCGCATCATCCTTAACTCCCCGCTGATCCTCATGTCTTGGAATCAAAGTTTCCAACCTTTTGCCCGGTCCTGCTTTCTCTCTCTAGATCTAACTCCACATCCATCCTTACAACTAGAGGTCCTCTATCCATGAAGTTGGATCAAGATCACAAGCATATCTCTACCTGGTGAAGTCTATGTTCACGCTTATGTTTACTCAAGGTTATCCATTATTCCTTATGCTTATCTAATCAGCTATCCAACATGCTCCCTTGGCTAGGGTTTTGACCTACTACCGGTACTACATGATGTTCTATGGGTGCATACTATTCCATGTTCATATAAGCTCATGGGGTTTCCATAGGTTCTTCTTTAACCTCATCCATGAAGGAGCTATCCTTCACTCAACCATGCACGACCCTTTTCCAGGGTTGGGTTGTCAAAGGCACTCGGTCATCAACTTCTTATGGTTTGTATGTCAAACCAAAGACATGTCCATCCTAACACCCAGTCAACCATGACATCTAACTCATCATGTCGTCTCTCTCTAACCTCCACTTAGGGTTAGGGTTAACATCATCCTTAGAGGATGTGCTAGGTCTCTACTTTTAATGGAGATCTCTACCTCCAAGACTAACTCTCTCTACTCATCCTCCTAACAAGGAGGTCTATCCTCAGGTCTCTCCTGAGGGCAATGACAACTCGTGTCATACGACCTAAGCATGTATCTATTCCTTTACGCTTACTCTATTAAGCTTATGTCCATGACATTTATATACATACTTTTTATTAATTTGGTGGAGGATTCCTTAATCCTTATCAACCTTACCCATACCTCAAGAGGGTGAGGAGAAGAGAGGAAACCCTAATCCTTAAGATCCTTAACAGAATTTGAGTTGAGAAGGGATGAACAAGATGAGAGAGTCCTAAAGGTATCTTATTTCGATTCATACCCTAAGACTTTGGCTAGGCATTCACACAGATCCGGGAGTCCTCGTATTCCGACTAGCGGTGCGGAGGAAAATATTGCCAGCCCCCGATCGTGATCCTTTTCTAGACACCTATGTATTTCAGATAATCCTCTAATAACTCCCTTGGGTTCTACAAAATTTGTAAAATTTAATAATTATTAAAGATTAAATGAGGAACCTATGCTCTGATACCATTTGTAATGCCCGAGCCCACTGCCCGAGGCTCTAGTAGAGTTTCAGGAATGACGACTGGCCCCACAGATAACCACTAGCCTTAACTGCGCACTTTTTCCTCACGCACGTGCAAGCCAGGATAAACTTCCCGACTGGTCACCCATCCTAGTACTACTCCAAGTTGAGCACGCTTAACTATGGAGTTCTTTAGTGATGGGCTCCCAGAAATGGGTAGTCCAATCATTCCTTTTAAGATCATGTTATCCGAGGCCTTAAATCCTAGGATGTTACAATCTCCCCTACTTAGACTCTTGATGTCCTCATCAAGGCTGAACTATACGACCTCATAATCGCTTCCCCATTTCAGTGTAGACCCAGAATGGCCCATGGACAGCCAGCTCCCATCCACGACTACCAGCGTAGGGGCGGCTCCATCTCGTATCTGTCGATAGCCCTTTCCAACTTGCCTGGACCGCACGGCTCAAGACTGGCATGCCACATGCCCATGTGGGCCCCACCTACTGGAGGGGAATCGGCTCTAATACCAATTGTAATGACCCCACCTCCCGGTAACCCCCAATTAAGGGAGCCCGAAAGGACAGAGCCGTTAACCAATAACCTGAATCAAAGGTTCGAAAAATAATCATTAACAAATATTAAATTCTACCAACTATACTGAAATATGGAGAAAAATAAAAACTTTTGCATACCTCTTAAAACTGGGATTTCTAAACTTTTATCCATGAAGATACCAATCTAACTAATCCTCATGTGCACGTTAATTCTCATTTAATTCCGCATATGCCACTTTACTGTTTGTTCTTTTCATTTGTACCTAAAACGCTGACAAACAAGACGTCGGTCAGCCGAAGCTGGTATGTGGGGGAAACAATAATCATGTAAATATGTTAACAATGTAATCATTCAATTAATCATGTAACAACCAAGATTACGTTTTAAGCCAAACTACTCAATCCATACCTATCCACACCTCTGTGTTGTCCCTGTAAGGACTTATATAATACCTCTTTAAAGGTAGAGTCACATGGCACCACCCAAAGGTAGCCCAATATCTAACTCACTGTCACTTGATGGACCTACCCTTTAGGTAGCCATATACTAAGTCATTCCACGATTTGATGGACCTACCCTCTAGGTAGCCATGTACTAGGTCAGCCATTAAGACACAGAGGGGACCAAGATCTGAGCTAGTAGGCACATATCTTATGTGATAGTCATAACCACGTTATAGTTTCAATGAATTAAATTATCCAACAGTTAATTCATGTCATCGATGAAAACTTCGGAAAACCTCGGAAAACTAACTCGAGATATTCATAAGCGTAACCACATACCTTTGATTGCAGATTTAAAGATAGTATCAAATATGCAGGGAAACCCAATCAAGCAAGCAATGATGAATAGAAATCCTGAAATCAAAGTACAAATTTCCTTTTATTAATATATATCCAATTTCATCACACTCTTTAGGATTTCAATTCCAATTTTAGGGTTTCTTTGGAAATTAGGGTTTTTACCTCTTCTTTCAATATTATGATCCTTAATTTATCAAAACTACATGAAACCCCTAATTTCTCATTATAGAACATGTTTATCAAGTTTTAGGATCTTTACTAAGCATCTGATTACCTTATTCCAAATAAATATGATTTTTATCTCCTTTTATCCCAATTTAGGGTTCCCATATAAATTAGCCTTCTTTTATGTATTACAACTCTAATTTAGGCATCTTTGCATTCAAAACGGATAATCAAACCTCTTTTATCATTAATAGGGTGAAACTTATCAATTTGACCTATCGATTCACCAAATTACACTCTTGATATTCAATTAGGGTTTCTCATCAACTTTTAATACACTTTACTAGCAAGTTAGGGTACTTTTGCAAAATGGAGTAGAACTAGGTTCTCAAATCATTTTTATCAAATTCCTTGCATTTTTTTACACAACTTTCATGTATAAAGTTTTTCCATATGAGGTTCCTAGCTATTATTATGAATTTTGTAAATAAAAACCCTTTTTCTTGATTATTCGATTAGAGAGGAATCATTTCCAAAAATCACGAGCCGCTCGATCTATAGTCCCGTGATCCGCCCTTGGATCTAACAATCCTGGTTGTGCGCACCTAACAACAGCCGCTCCCACTCTGGAGTGTTGGATTTAGTTGAGATCACTGTGGACTTGGATCGTAGGGTGGCTCGGTCGTCGTCTTCCTCAGTTCTCAGCAATTTTGTGCGGTCAACCTAGAGGTTGACTCTGAGCCTTCGACGTCCTCCGCTCACACTGATCGGTCAGGGATTAACGCCTCCCCTCGAAGAAGTTGGTGACGGGTCCAATTCCTCGCCCTAAATTCTCCACCACTGTCCCTCACTCGCCGGACTCCGACGAGGGTCGCCGAGGTGTCGGGGTTGCATATCAGGATGAAAACACCAATTGAGCGCATAAAAACGCTCCTTGGACTAATCCGCAGAGGTTGGGCTAGCAAGAAACGATGCTGGTTCTCTCCAAAGACCTCCCATATATATAGGATCGGGCCATGCTTGCAAGGTTTGGGCGTTTCCCAGAACCTCCTCCAATCCTAGTCGAACCAGGGGGTTTTCTGTTCATTTTTATCTCCTGAATTCAAAGGATAACTCAGCAAGCCTGCCCACTCATTGGTTCGTGAGGAAACTTCAGAGGAAAAATCCCTCTGACAGAGCCAGAGTCCCAGTCCTCTTGGGACCTGGATGCTGAGTGGCGCCTGTTGGATTAAGATCCAACGGCCCACCTTCTTCGCGTTCAACCAACTTAGGAAACAAATTCCTAAATTCCCAATTAAAGCCATATTTTGAGAAGATCTTGAAAAAACAATAACTCTCAAATCTGATTTCCGTTTTAAATCAAATTTTGAGGAAACATTATTCGTACCTTTATCTTCCATCCTACAAAAATTGGGATTATAATATCAAGGAAACGATCCCTTTTCATTGATTGCAAGTTACCATCTCATAATTCATATTTTTCCCATATCTTTTCTATTCCCTTTATCATTATTTCCCAATTCTGAGTTCCTTGAACCCTGAGGAGTCCATTAACTCAAAATCCTATTTTTGGGAAATCATTCCTTAGCCTTGGTCATGAATAGGTAAGTCCTTTGGTAGGTTATTCGATTCCTTTTCTGGAAAGGGAAGGCTGGGTATCCTTGTCCTAAAAAAGGAAGGTCTTATGTTATATGTATTATAATGAGATATAAGTATGCAACGTTTGCAAAATCCTAGGGCTTGAACTCTTTAGGTAGTGGACTGACTTACTCCTAGTTTGGAGTTTGGAACTACTCTACATAGCTTGTTCTTGATCTCATTCAATCTTTGTCATCCTTTCTATGTATGCTTATTTGCACTCATATTCCATATTAGCAACCTTATATTGTGATATACCTTGAAGGTATAATGAATTTGGTTTAATTTTTTATTTCTATATTCACCCACCTCTAGAGCCCATCATCTTATAGATCCAACAAGTGGTATCAGAGTGGGTCTTCTTCAAGCATACTTCCATAAGTAGGAGAAGATGGGTGATTATCAAGGTGTGAGATACATCATCAACATTCCAATCTTTGAAGGGAGTAACTTCCTCTATTGGAAGAGAAGGTTATAATACTACATCCAAGAATCAAGCATTGAGCTATTGAGAATGATAAACCTTTCATACAAGCTACCACAGACAATGATAGAAGAATGGGATGAGGCTATTTTAAGAAAGAAACCTTCAATGCTAGAGCCATCAACATTCTCTATGCCTCCATGTCCCCCACTGAGTTCAACCCAATTTCTTCTTGTGAGATGGCCAATGAGGTATGGAGAAATCTATGCATCACTTATGAAGTAACAAAACAAGTGAAGGAAATAAAAGTCCATATGTTCAAAGGGCTTCTTGAAAACTTCAAGATGGGAAAGAAGGAAAGGGTAGCTGAGTTGTACTCATGGACCAACACCTTTCTGAATGGTCTTGCCATTCTAGATCATCTTATGGAATGAGGGGAGATAAACTCAAAGATCCTTAGAACTTTCCCCAAGAGGTGGGAACCCAAGGTGACTTCCATTGAAGAAGCAAAGCATCTTAGTGATATTCCTATTGAAGAGCTCATTGGAAATTTACAAGCCCATGAAGTTACAATTGACAAGCAAGAGGAAGAAGAAAGATAAGAAGAGAAAGAGCTCAAGAGAATGAAGAAAGCTGAAATCAAATATCATATTGAAGCTATTGTTGGTCAAGCTTCTCCATCCTCTCAATTCGATGACGATGCCATGCACCCCAAGAGTATACTCTACAAAGGAAACTCTTCCTCCACCATGTGCTTCAAATGTGGAAATAAGGGCCACTTCAAGGAAGATTTCCCACAAGGTAAAAAGACTCATCATTATAAGAGAAGAGAAGAGAAGTACAAGAAGAAGGATATATGGCACAAAATCTCTAGTGACTCCTCCAACTCAATCTCAAGTGAAGTAACTAGTGGATAATATGCCTCAAGCTCTAGTGAATATGGAGAATGCCATTTTTCTCTCATGGCATCAACAAGTGAAGACACAAATGACATAAAATGTAAATTCTTTAGATAAATAATCTTTAATAGAAATTATTATGCTACTTGTGCCTCTCTTAAGTCTTCTAACATTAGTACATTTTTGTCCTCTAACATCGCTTCTGCTAACGTCACTTATATTAGAAATACCGACCTAATAAACTAAAACCGAAGCAAGAAGTCATTAGAAAAAATCTGGGTACCGTTTATAGCTATTGGGTCGGTTATGTTAAAGTAATTGACGCTAGAAAAGACCCGCGAAAATCATAATTTTTGCAGCATACATAAACATAGCATCAGTTTTAATAGAAAACTGACCCAACATGCTTCCCACGGAGAAAATTTGGTTTTCTGCCTTCGCGCGCTAAGCTATAGGGTCGGTTTTTTTAAATAAGCGACCCTAGTAATTGAAACAAAAAAATTCAGATACCGCTAGGTGACTTCTCTGGTCAGTTTTTTAGGTAACCGTTCGCATAGTTGTATCTCTAGGCCGACTTCTCCGGTCGGTTTTTCTGGATAACCGTCCGCATAGTTGTGGACTTCTCAGGTCGGTTTTTACAAAAACCGTCCCTATAGGTGCGGTTGTTCGGGCACCGGATTTTTCTTGGGTCGCTTATTTTCTAATAACCGTCCCTATATGGGACCTGTTGGGTCAGTTTTCTAGTTAACGGACCGTAGAAGTCAGAACAAAAATCAAAACCCTCAGCACTCTCTCCCACATCGCTCACAACCGGCCGCAGCTCGCAACTCTCTCCCACAGCACTCTTTCTCCACCCGACACTTCTGGAGCTCTCACCTCGCCACCCGACACTCGGAGTGTCGTCGCACCTCTCCGCACTGCCACTCTCGTGCCGCGCTACCTCCAACCTTTGTCGCTGGTGCCAAGGTCTCGCCCCTCTCTCCAAAGACGCCCCCGCCGCCGCCAAGGGTCTCGCCAACGCAGCAAGGTCTCGCCAATGCTCCAAAGCTTTGCCGCTGCCACTTCAAAGTTGCCGTTACTGCCATCTCAACCGATTCTCCGAGGATGCCCCCGCCGCAGCCAAGTTTTGCCGCCGCCACCTACTCTCTCCAAACTCTTTCGCCGCCGCCAAGGCTTTGGACGCCACCACCTCCCCGAACAGATAGGTAAGTTCATTTTCTATTTCAGACTCTCTTCTTTTAACCTAATGTTGGAGTACCATGGTCATGCTACGGCCATGCTTGGTGCCACGACCTGTGCTTTGCACGGCCATGCTTGGTGCCACGGCCGTTTTGGCCAAAAATTTTAGTTTTTAAAGGTTACAGTTCACCATGACTGTCATGAAGGACCACGACCATTTTGAGTATGAAATGGTCAAACTTTTGATTTACTTTTATCTATTATGAAAGAGCATGCATGATGTTTAACTTACTCCCTTCTGTTTATATTTGTCAAGAGCACCTAATTGATTATTCAATTTAGTACATATAATGAATGTTTATCTATGGAAGTACTCTTGATTTGTCAAGAACACATAATTCATTTTATTTGACTAGTAAACCAACCAATAATAAAAACATGTAATCTTTTATATCTACATTTTATTATCAATCACATATGTAATCATTGTATACAATCTAGAAATATGAGGGTAGACATTGTGTAGTTTCAGATTGACACTTTAGGCTTTATAGATGTCAAGGTAAAGACATTGTCAAGGTAACTACTTTGACTGATTAGTCGTATATGTACAACTCTTACAGTAATGTATTAATGTCAAATTTTATATGTTAACTCTCTTATAGTCTTATTTCTTTATTTGTACAACTCTGTTTGTAGCAGTTTACTAATATTAAGTTATAATTCTTTATTTGTAGTGTCATATACAAAATAATGACTGGGCTTGTGGCTACTACGTAATGAAGTATATGCCAACTATTTTGAAAGAAGCATCACTAGACATTCAGAGTATAGATAAGGTAATTAATAAAGAATAACATCATAAATTTACAAGTGAGATTTGCATCATTTTATAAAATATATATGAGCATGTGCTTTTTTTTGCAGATCTTTACAACTCATCCTTACACACTTGATGGGTTAAATGAATTCCGAGAAGAATGGTCAGATGCTTTTCTTAATGAAGTCACTATAGCATTGGATTGAATTCATAACTTCATTTGTGTATGTAGATTTGAAACTCTATCAAAATTTACTTTTTGTAGTATGAAATTAAATTTAATATCACTTTTAAACTTGCAATCTATCATTGTTGTTAGTATGTGCTATGTGTATAAATGTTAGTATGTGCTATATGTCTCATTTGAATGAATCTATCTTAGACTTGCAAGAATGTTAGTAAGTGTTGTGTATGAAGATGTCTCAACTCAATATATGTGAATAATTGTTGTTATGAATGTGTGGTTTAGAGATTTACATCAATTCAAAAAGGATTGGACATAAAAGTTTGCAAATGGCTTTGGAATGCATTTTTGGCTTGCATCATTGCATTTGCAAGTCTATTTCTATTGCAGGTTTTGAATTGCGTAAAGAAATTCTATTTTGCAGGTTGTTGTACTGAAGATTTCTGGTTCTGTAGAATTTTTCTTTAAAAAAAATATAACTTCTCGGGTCAGTTATTTAAGAAAACTGTCTCTATAGACTTGTTGGGTCAGATATAAATAAAAACCGACCCAGTAGGTTCTGTCCCAAAATTCTACAGCTATTTGAAGACTTCTAGGGTCGCTTATAGAGAAAAACCGACCCAATAGACACTTCTTGGGTCGATTATACACAAAACCGACCCAGTAGGTTCATCCCAAAATTCTACAGATATTTGAAGACTTCTAGGGTCACTTATGGAGAAAAACTGACCCAATATAACTTCTCGGGTCGGTTATATAAGAAAACCATCCCTATAGACTTCTTGGGTCGGCTATAAACAAAAACCGACCCAGTAGGTTCTATCCCAAAATTCTGCAGCTATTTGAAGACTTCTAGGGTCTCTTATAGAGAAAAACTGACCCGATAGACACTTCTTGGGTCGATTATATACAAAACCGACCCAGTAGGTTCATCCCAAAATTCTACAACTATTTGAAGACTTCTAGGGTCAGTTATAAACAAAAATTGACCCAATAGGTTCTATCCCAAAATTCTACAACTATTTGAAGACTTCTAGGGTCGCTTATAGAGAAAAACCAACCCAATAGACACTTCTTGGGTCAGTTATACACAAAACCAACCCAGTAGATTCATCCCAAAATTCTACAGCTATTTGAAGACTTCTAGGGTTGCTTATGGTGAAAAACTGACCCAATAGACACTTCTTGGGTCGGTTATACACAAAAACCGACCCAGTAGGTTCATCTACAGCTATTTGAAGACTTCTAGGGTCGCTTATGGAGAAAAACCGACCCAATAGACACTTGTTGGGTCGGTTATACCCAAAAACCGACCCAGTAGGTTCATCTCAAAATTCTACAACTATTTGAAGACTTCTAGGGTCGGTTTTTGTACCTCTTTTGGGTCGATTTTTTACCTCTTTTGGGTCGGTTTTTTACCTCGCTTGTGTCGGTTTTTGTACCTCTCTTGGGTCGGTTTTTGTTCCCTCTAGGGTCGGTTTTTGTACCTCTTTAGGGTCAGTTTTTCAACCTCTATAGCGTCGTAAGTACTGCAGCAACACCCACCTAGGCGTCGCTTAAAAAGTGATGCTGCAGGCTTCAAAAAACCGACCCAAGAGACCAATATTGTACTAGTGTAAAATGAAAAAGAAAAAGCTTTCTAGAATCGTCGATAGTTATATGTAGAAAATATGATCTTGAATATGCTAATATTTAATTTCTAGATGAAAACAATGCTTATCTTAGTCAAGCACTCTCTTAAACTTGAAAATTCTAACTTGTTTGATAAGGTTAGATTTCTAGAAGTTCAACCTCTTTTTCCTATTTATAATGAAGATCATAGTAATTTTGTGAATTCTCTCATGATTGATATTGATGTTCTTAAAAGTGACAAAGAGGACAAAGACTTTGTTTTGCAAGGAATTGAATTTGAAAATAATGTCTATCTTTCTAAGATTTCTTCTCTTAAAAAAAAATTGCTTCCTTGCTAGCTAAAATCAATGTCTTTGAATCTTGTTCTAGTTCTACTAGTATAGAGAATAATTTTACTGCTCTTCATATTGATAAAAATTCTTATATGACTAAAGCTCTTTGCTTAGAAACTGATCTTTTGCATGCTAGAGATAAGATCAATCAATTATGTTCTACTATTACTTCTCTTATACATGATAATCATAGTTTGAGATCTTCTATGCAAAGATTCTTAGATGATAAAAAGAATCTTAATCAAATCCTACATCATACTACCAAACAAATGGGTATATATGGTTTTGGACTTGATAGTAGTCTAATGAACAACAAAGATAACGGACCTTAAATTTTTAGTGTAGAATCCTCTAGTTCCAAGGCTATGAGATTTTGTAATTATTGCATTAATATTGGTCACTAGTGCACATATTTCCCCTTTATGAAAGAACCCAAGTGTAATAGAACTTGGGTTGCTAAGATAACCCCTCCGGACCCAAAATATTATTGAGGACCATTTCATCTTTCTTCTTGTGGGTCACTTGCTAATGGATTGACTTGATCTATTGATTTGCAAATTGGTTTATCAATCCACATAAAAGAAGAAAGGTGAGATGAGTATGGGGTGGAAATGAGTGTATAAGAAATGGTAAGAACAAAGGTAAAGTTATTCTTGCTCCTATCCAATCATAATTTGTTTTTGCCAAGTTAGTTTGCAAAATACATATGGTTTTTGAGTCAAACTTGATATGTTGTGATTCTCATCACTTTGTTGCTAAAAACCTAATTCTAATTCTTTCATAGTGCATTGCTAACATGATTACACATAGTTGGCTATGGTTTATATTTTTATCATGCCTCTAGATATGTTTTTTCTGATATATATGTATGCCTTTTGACATCAACTATTGTTAACCGAGTTTGTCATGTAAGAAACTAGATCAACAAGCACTGACGGGTGTAGCCAAAAGCTGTTATTGAGAATGAAGTTCATCCCAGAAACTTGACTGACTACACTGTGCACAAAATACACAGTTGCCTTTTTGGATGAGAATTCCTCTCTCAAGTAGACTTTCTCAACCAATAGCCTTATTCTTTGGAACCCCCCTTGGTACATTTATATATATATATCCATACTTTAAATTTCCTAACCTACTTAGAACATTATCTTCCTAATTTCTCTAAATTGATTTATTCACATATATATTTATCTTGAGTTGTTATGTAGGTTTTGATGATGATCTCTTTGGATCTCTTAGTTTTGTCTTAAATTTCTTCTATTGTGCTCTAACTTGCTACACCTATCTAATTGTATATCTTATTTTGATACAAACTTGAGCTTCTTTATGGTAATCATCTTATGGTAATTATGCATATTTTCTAGTGAGTAATATCCTTCCATGCTTTTGAAATTTCATATATTTCTATTTGTATATATCTCTACATCTACTCATAGCTTGTTCTTTAACTTATCCATCTTTGTACTATGATCCAGATCCTAGTAGCAGTTATAACATGTGATATCATCTATTAGTAGTCCATATACATGTAGTTATACCCTTGTTTATCTTTTCATATCTAACACATCGTGGTATTCAACTATATGCTATGCTTGTATCTTGTTTCTTACATACTCAAGTTGACTCCTTGAATTGCATTTCTACTCTCTTGAGTTACTTGCCTGCTTATCATTGCCTTGATACTTCCTAGAATTACATCTAGGGCTGTTCTAATGCATGTCTTGATTTTCTATATATACATTACTCGGACAAGCCCCTAGTTTTACTCTTCTACTCTCCCGTATAACATGTAGTATTTCCTTTACTAACAAGTTGCGATTTTAGCGCTTCCACCCCATAAATTTTTGAAATGACAGGGGGGGAGACATGTCTCTTGTAAAAGGGGAGAAGACATATATGTAGATAATATATGAGTAGAAGACATAGTTTATATAAATGTTATGAATGCTAACCAAGCATGGAGAAATAGCATCAATTGAGGGAGAGTATGTAAACTCCTTTGGCATCAATTGAGGGGAGCATATGACCTCAATCTTTTAAAACCCCTAAGTTTCTCCAAAAGTATGATTTTACTTAAATGCTTTTGTACATTTATGGAATAGTTTTTCATCTTCAAAAAGGGGGGAATGTTGACTGAAGGTATAAATTCAAACCCTTGTTTCAATTGCCTAAACCCATGTTTTGATTATGACTAACTATTCTACTTATTTGTATTTAATGCTTCTACTTGAGTGACTTCAGATTAGGTATAGAAACACTCCAAATACCCAGACTTGCGCATCCTAACTTGGAGATATACAAATCAAAATAAATTCAAGTGCACCTCTGTGGAAAAGGCCTCAAATCCATTAGAATCATTTTGTAAATCACTTGTAATAATTGTATGACTTGTAAATAATCTTATAAAAAATAAGGAGAACTTAAAATAAATATTTAAGAACTTCTGTGACACTTTCCAAAATTCATTACAGGTACCTTTGTCCGTCGAGTTTCATCCTTGATAAACTCGACTGATACCCTTGATAGATTTTGGAAATTTCCAGGTTTCGTTTACGATAAACATGGCTGACACCTTACATAGGAAAATCAAATTTAAGCCATCATCCGAGTTTCACCTAAGATAAACTTGACTGACACTTCAAATTTGATTTGTCACAGTGCAAACAATTGAGTCTCCCAAAAGTAAACTCAATTGACCACACTGTATGGAGTGTGCAAAAAAAGTGTTTCTAGTCATTGAAGTGTTGCAAAAATAAAAAATAGATCTATTGCAACATCCCAAATGACTAGAATTTGTCTACAAGTATTTCTACTATAGTAGGCATCCCCAACTATAAATAGCACCCCTTGGCCTTCATCCCATGGTTAGACAAAACACTATGAAGGTCCCTATATTATAGGTTGAGTACCTCCAAGAGCCTGCTTCTCTCTCTAATCTTAATAAAATTCTACACCCATTAGAGTGAGTAGGAGATTTTTAAGAGATCTAGTCCTACATGTATATCTTGTCAGGATCTCACTTCGTCTACCTCCCAATCTCTCATTCAACCATGAAGATGAAGATTCTCTATAAGACCCCTAACCTGTGTTTTGAGAAAACCCTAGTTGTTTTTCTTAATTAAGTTCTTAGAACCTTTCTCAAATCCTTTGGGATGTTTTTAGAGCTTGTGGAGAGTGTAAATCTCCAGTTTGAGGTTGTTTGGATGATGTTCATACTTTATGTTCTTGTTTTGGGTCAAATTGCAATTTACCGATTTATGAGGGTTATATTACAATTTTGCACACCTAGAGTGTACCTTCTATCTCTTGGCTTCATGAGAGAGAGTGTGATGTTTTGGGGTGCCTTGTTTGTGCCTTGTTTGAGCGGTGGCATCACTAGAGGTGATTAGGGTTTCTGGGGTTTGCTCGGTTTCGACCCATGTGTGCTTTGTTGGTTTCTCTCGACCCTTTTTGACCTATGTAGGTTATTTGGATGTGTCTTGACCAAGACATCTCCCTTGGGTTGTGTTGTCTTGACCTTTTATGGCTTTATGGTGGTTAGGATCGAGACAACTATCCTTTTGTGGATTGTTTCGACCTAGTGTGCTTGGTGACCTTTTTGTCTCGACCAAGTGGTGCTTTGGGGGTTTTGTTTCGACCTCCTCGAGGTCTTGTGACCAAAACCATGTGTTGGATACCTAAGTGGTTGAGACCCAACATAGGTTGTATCACCATCTCATGCATGCATGGTTTAAGTGGTTGCATGTTGGTTTCTTCGGTGGA
This sequence comes from Alisma plantago-aquatica, assembly GCA_963693085.1. Lineage (NCBI taxonomy): Eukaryota > Viridiplantae > Streptophyta > Magnoliopsida > Alismatales > Alismataceae > Alisma > Alisma plantago-aquatica. Next base: position 1,152,039,583 of record OY856410.1, read on the forward strand.
CAAGTCTCCCTTTGGTGCCTTTAGGTGTTGACACATCACCCCTCATCCTACCTCCATCTTCCTTTGGTATACAACCCCTTTCTCCTTCATGAAAGTGATCTTTTTCGGCCATTTTTATTCTCACTTCCCTTGTGCTTGACCTCGGAACTTGGTGGAGCAAAGAAGGTGTTGTTCTTGGTGCTTTGGAGGTGGTTCAACCTTGCATGTGGTGCCTTAAAGCTCGATCTCCATCCTTGTGGTGGTTTCCTTCCTTGGTAAGGAGTTTTACCATCTTGATACGTTTTTGTTTGGAACCCCTATCTTCTTCTTCCTATTTTATTGGCCGTATACTAGCGTTCTACCCTGATGCTCACCTTGAGAGAAATTCCTCCTCACAAAGGCCATAGAATGTGGTTTTACCATGGTGGTAACTAGTGGGAGGATGTTTTCTTCACTTTTTTCCTTTCTTCTTTGGTTCAACCTAGGGTCCTTCCTACTCTTTCCTTGAGCTATCTTTTTACCAAGGTGTTATTCTTTTTGGAGGTGACCTTCTGGCTAAAGTGGTGATCTTGTTTGGATCTTCATTCCTTCTCTTTGGAGTTTGTTCTTTGGATCTTGATTCACTTCAAATCAGGCGGGTTATATAACACTCTACCTTCTTCTATTACTAGCATCTTAATTTATGCGTGCATGTTCTTGCTTCCATATCTAATGATGATGTTAAGATAATAGATGATAATCCTATAAAATTAGGGATTATGACTTTGTAGTTTTATCATGAAGATAACTCTCTTTCTTAAACCCTAATTTCTAGGTGCACATTTTCTAAGTGATTTTGAGAGGATGATCTTGCATGCATGTTGAGCTTTGGATTTGTCACCATGGTTTAAGTTCTTCCATCATGTTTTACTTAGAGTTTTGGATGTTTTCTAACATGTGTTGTGGTTTGGTTTTCTATCTCAAAAATGGTTTGGCTTGATGATCTTCATAGAGCTTGTTCTAGGGTTAGATGATCTTGAATCCTTGAGTTTTGATCTTTGTGACGTTTGGATTCTTATTGTTTGACCCTTGTTATGGTCGAGACATATGTGTCCTCTAGGTGTGTTGGGTCGAGACATACACCCTCATTCTGACCTTGGGTTGAGATGCCTTGTTTTGTTGTGGTCGAGACACTAGTGTGAGATGTGAGTTTTAGTCACGACCTGTTGTTCCTTGTCTCATTCTTGACAGCTTGGTTTTGTGTTTCTTAGGTCGAGATGCATGTGCATGGCTTTGTCTCGATCGACACCATTGTGGGTTGTGTCTCGGTCGCGACCATGGTGTGTTGTTTTGGTCATGACCCTGCTCTTTTTTCGGTCGAGATCAATTATCTATTTTTGTGGGTCGAGACACTACGTGTATAGGTGGTCGAAATGTTTTGTTGGCTGTGGTCAAAACACCATGCCCTGTCATGATTGCGACACTATGTGGGATGGTGGTTGTGACCCTTTGTTGGATTGAGGTCGCAACACTTAGATGGTGTGTAGTCATGACATATGTAAGGTACAATAAAATGATACACATACACATGTATATGATCATGATACCTAGTGATGCTGACATAATGATCTAAGCATGGTTATTTACTGATGTTCCTTAACCCTAATATGCTCCAACAAAGTGGGAGGTTGTGTACCTAGGGTTTGGTCATTGAATACAACTATACAACCATAGTTGGACATATATGGATTCCTAACCCTAATGTTGGGCCATGTGATGTGTTTGATTCTCTGTCTTGAAGTGGTTATCCTATTATGATGTTTTCTCTCTCCTATTTATAAGCCCCTAACCTTGCAGGTTACATGAACTTGAATATCATAGCTTGTGTATGCTATGGTGGTGATATATGACACAGGGTAATGGCTATGAGAATGTATGAGGCATGATTAGATCATTTTGATGTGATGGGTCCTTTGACCTGGGGATGGCTTAATGCCTATTGTGAGGTGGTAACTTCCAATGATATGATTGAAGGATTGATATCCCACCGGGATGAGACATTGGTTATGGCCTTGTGAATGGAAGTGCCACAAGTATCATGTGATGTTGTGCCTAGCTCACACCTTATATGTTTTATATCTTCTAGAGTTGCACTAATCCCTTATGTTTTGTAGAAATTGTTTTGTCTTTGTACGTTATAACATGATTGACACTAAAAGACACCCAATTGGATTAATTAATCCAGTAAAACCCTAATCATGTATATTCCCTGCGCCATATATCCTTTCCATGTTTATTCCATGTCAACTTTAATTGTTGGATTGGTGAAATGAGTATAACTCAGAGTGCATATTTTTGAACATGAGGGGATGCAAGTTGAGTATCTCCTTGTATCCATAATTACAGGTTGTGTGAGATGGCCATGCATGAGATACTCTCCTTGTGATATGGACAACCATCGTGTGAGGCAATCCTTTCTTCTTAGAGAGGCCATGAGTGAGCATGTTCTTCTAGCATCATACCTATACCAAGGTGGGCTAGGTGTTATATATGTGTGGATGACCATGTGTGAGCCAATCCTTCAACTCGACTATATGTCATTGTTGCAGTTGATTGATATGTCTCTGCGGTGTTTTCTCTTGTGTTGACCAAGAGGTGTTGGGGAGGTAGTAAATTTTAGCTCTTCCATTGACCTTGTATGGAACCGATTTTGATTTAACACTGGTCGGTTAGATTTGAGTGGTCAAATCCAATCCTCAAGGCAATAATAAAAGATGTAATACAACTGTGTACTATTTTTCTTAGGGACAAATGCGAACAAAATTGGTTGAACCCTTTGGCTTATCATTGTACCGATTTTCAAGGGTAGTAGTCGATTGGAAATTTTTTATAAAGAAAAGAGGTTCATGAGTCAGGGTAGTCATATCACGTCTTGTCAAAAGCAATTAGAATTAGTTAGACTACTCACAAAAAGTGGTTCAATATAAAGATAAAATAAGAACATAATGTCCACAAAATTGGATGTTATCAACTCCCCCAAACATATAATCTAGCATGTCCTCATGCTAACAAATGGAATCGAAGCATTGAGTGGTGAGCTTTAGTTATTTTCTTTTTGACAGACACACCACCATAGAATTATCCCATCCTTAGTGCAAAACCTTTGTGACAGCCATGGTCCACTCACTGAGGTCCCATATCCTCCCTTTATTTCTAGAGTTGCTCGACTTTATACACATGCCACTTCCTTTTGTAGTAAAGGACTCTCCCTTGCAATATTCTCCTTTCCTCGGTTCCTAGACTTACTGTGACAAAGTGAAGTTTTGCATTATTATGAATTAATTCCAATTTTTTCCCCTTTATGTTCACTCATGGTCCAAATTTATTTTTCTTAGCTACATATTCAATGTTGATACTCAAAATTGAAATACGGTGATCAACGTGGACTTTATACACATTATAACATCACAAGTTTGATTAATTCATCACCTTGTACAAAGAAGAAAATAGATCTATCAAACTCCATCATATTTTCCTAAAAAAATTTATATATATTCTCCACAATTTTGTGAATCTATGGTCCACAAATCATGTCATTTGGACATTCCTACGATTTACTATGATTTCTTGAAGTTTTGTGGTAAAAACCCCTTTTAAATTGCCATCTTATTGGATTTTCCATGTCACCTATCCAAGCCATGGATTCGGGGGCGATCTCTGCCCTTAGATGCACCCTCCTAGGGACTAGGGCACAATCTAATGGCCTAGGAGTTATCTTCAACCACCCACTGATTGTGGGGAGGAGTAATTGCGACCCCAAAGGCGCAATCAACCATAAGCAACCTCGATTCAAAATTCTAACCGAGAGGGAATTTGCACCACGTGATTTTGAACTGATCTAGCCCTAGTTTGACCATCACTATTGCTCTCTTCAGCCACAAAACATTTCCCTTGGCTATCCTTCTCACTCTGTTGGCCATAACTAAGTGCTAGATCTCGTTTAGCCCTAAAACCTAGCCCCTACCACTATAAAAGGACCCCCACAAGGTCCACATTAAACAAATCATGCTCAAATCCATGCCCTTGCTCACTCCCTCGGCCCTGAATAGCCCATTTTCTCCTTGCCACCTCCTGTTGCCATAGTGGCGGTGTCGCATAGGCCCCTCTGGGCATCTTCTTTCCTCACCATCTCGCGTCAATCCACCGCCACAACCCAACTCGTGAAGCCGCGACGATCATAGACAACATGATCGTAGCCTCCATCATCCTCTCCTGCCCCTAGCTCCCCTCCACATCGACGACCATGCTCCTCCTAATTTCTGGAGTCCCAAACTTGCCGGTCCAGGAGGGAAACCAATCGGTCCTGGGGGCTAATAGACCACGAAGTGAACCGATAAATCAAAGGGTGAACCGACCAATCAAGGATCAAACCAGATCCTCAGATAAGTGAGCCGCATCTCGACATGGCGCAATCCAGTCCATTTCTTATGCATCCAATGGCCCTCATCTTTGCATTTAAGGTAATTGTTACCTCCTCTCTACTCAAATATTCAAATAAATTGTCAGATATTGTTTTAATCATGGAAAATACATCCTAGCTCCAAACATTACAAGTAAATAGTCAATATTGATCAGACAAATCCAATGAATCATGTAAAATGATTGTGAAGCCTATTTTTAAATGATTTCTACTAATATCCCTATATTTGATATCTTGTTTATTTAGTTTATCTAATGGCTCAATAATGATGATTAACCCTTGAGAAACCCTAATTCTGACCCTAATGCACATCTTGAGACTAAACATGACTACATATGATTTCTAATTCTCCTAGAATGTGAATCATATACTTTGAACCAAATATTAACCTTAATATTGTGATAATTTATCTAAATCTTGTGGAAAGATTGATCATGTGTATGATTCATGACTCTACTTTAATCAAACTGATCTTTGAATTCCAATGATATTAGTTATCATGATGATAATATAGAAATGTGATGATGACTTGTATAATGACCATAAATTAGGGTTAACACATATGATCCTAGAAACCTAGGAAATTCATTCACACTCGAAAATATTCTGGATACTTGAAAAATGTTAGACATATTGATATAATATGGATCATGAGTGGATGACCTAACCCTAAGGTGGAACTAGGAAAATGTAACCCTAATCTCAAATATTGAAACATGATATCCGAATATCTTGATCTTGACCCTTGATCCAAACATTGTGTTTTAGGATCTAACTTGAAGGGTCGACCTATTACTAGTGGATCTATACTCGAAATCTTCGGTGAAAGGTATGCTATTATATAACTCCTTGATTGTATTGAAGATACTCTAATGTATCTCTTGACTGTATACTTGGCTACTTACTTGGATGAGCTACTGTTCCCTATGATTAGTCTTCTGTTTTTCTATACTATATTTTGAAAAACATGAAAACATAAATTGCATGCCCATTATGACTGCCCATATATTGATAATGATGATGATATTGATAATGTTGATAATGTTTATATTGAGTGCAACAAACCCCTCATTTGGAGGTGGGACTTCTACATTGGCCTCCTATTTTCCTATGGTGAGTAGCGGACTAGTGACCTTCCCTATCGCATTGGGGTAATAGAGTCACACAAAATATATAAGCATGCTTATTTGATTACATCATAATGGGAACTCGTAATAAAAATAGAATTTTTGAATAACAAACATTTTATCGAATTATTTTTGTTTTGGAAAATTAGAAATCCTTTGTTATTCTTTTGAATATAAGTCCTGCCAAGTATACCATTTTGTTATAAACAATTTTACTTGATTTTGATAGCGTACCATGCAATTGCATGATTGTGTCTTGATTTTCTTGATTTTAGGCAATACAAGTGGAATACTGAATAAGATCGCTTCCGCACTCTACATAACACTGATGACAAACAAAAAATAGATATATCTCCATATTGGGTTAGTTGTTCTTTAAATATCCAATTTTTGAGTTATTATTTCTTATTGTATATGCCAGTGTGATAGATCCTATCGGGCCACTCAGGGATGGGCACTTTAATCCTTTTACTAATGTCTAGGCAGTAGGATTGGGATTGTGGTAAGAATGGTTCTGTGACATGTACTCATAAACGGTTCATGCAACGGGTATCTTTCACACCCTACCTTTATTTTGGTTTCATCTAAGTTATTTTGATGGGGTAGGCTAGGATTTAAGTGTTTTCATGCATTTCTTAGTTTACCTCAACCATAATGTTGTCGTAAAGATAGTGTCACCCAATTGGGCCCTGATGTAGTGTCAAGTGGCTGTGTGAGGTCCGCTTCGAAATGTAGGTGTGTTAATATTGGCTTCCATATTCCAGTACTGGGCACGACATATCTACATTTTTGAGTGTAGCAATACACCGACCATGTGAAACCCTTCAGCATCTTTCTAGGCACAACTCGCTTGATTTTATCTCTTTTGGCTTTTATTTTGCTCACTGGCTTGGGAAAAAGCATTAGAAGGATTTTCTGGGTGGCCAAGCCTCTTTTGATCCCAACTTGGGGATATTTACAACTAGACCAAGTAGTTGTTTCCATCTTGTTGGAGGTGTATACTTTCCAACTAGTACCACAAGGATAAGGTGATTGGTTGAGAATATAGCTGATTAAGTACCCCTTACTTCTAAGGATATCATAGGTTCATGAGTGTTTTTCCTCTATACACAATATTTTTTTATAATAATGGAATACTATTGTATTGTTGTGTCACATTCTTTTATGTAGATTAGTAGCTCATTCATACCACTCTTGAAAAGATTATGCTAAAAGGTAGCAGGAGGACAAACAAGTCTAAAGGTGGGAGAAGTAAATAAATATTGGAAGGGCTAAAGTTCAAAAATTTTCAAAAAATCCTATAATGTAGGGGTAAAGTAAGAATTTGTAGAAAACATTCAAAATTGGATTTAAAGGGAAAAAAGGTACCTCTCATGCCCCATTTATAACTCCCCTCCAAGCTTGTCATACATTTCATTCTCAGAGTGTCAACGATGAAGGCTAGGAATAAATGGGCCAGCTTTACTATTGATGTTGTTCAGAAACCACCCATTTAGATTGCAATAGCATGTCAGCATACCCTCCTTATAGTGTGTGGTAATGTTCATGTTGCATGCTTTCAATTTTTACCTCCCTTGGGGCCAAAGTTGTCATCCATGCCAGACAATAAAAACCACAATGATTAGATAGACTAATTTGTTGGGAACTTCTGTGACAGAATTGCATTTTCTTGAAGTCTTTGCTCTTTGCATGTTTGTACCCCTTAATGTGTTTATAGATCATATCTATTATTATTTCTGCACATGTTACTATCTTTTCTTCACTAGGTGTCTTCGATGTAGACATGTTGGTATATTTGTTTAGTGCAAAGGCTGAATCTGAGTTGTTATATAAAAATCACAATCTTTGCTTAGATGTTGACTACAAGAAGAATCCAATGATTTTCATGGAGTATTGGCAAGAATATGAAATCAGGGATAGAGTCCATCATTCGAGACAAATGTGTTCTTTTTCTCCCGACTCCTAACCTTTTAGTATGTCATCAATGAACAATAAGGCGGCCATGTGCACATGAGGCATAATATCACCTAGAAGGGATTGATATGAAGAAATGACATTTACTTCTAGGTATCCCTCCATCTTCAGTGTTTCTTAGAGGTCATCTTCAATGACACAGATGGCTTCTTTTTCAAAGATAACATCCACATGATTAACATCTTCTTTAAGAGTATCCATTATTAACAACAGTGAATCCCAAGATAGATCCTCATAGGCCCATTTATCAAAGTTTTGGAAAGTTAGTGCCATGGCCCCTTCTGGGCCATCTGGTCTTACCTCTTCTAGCTCATCTTCATTTCTTCTTCATGTTCTTTTTCTTGTGAGGCCTTTGGCCTCTCTTCAACCCCCCCTTTTTTAGGATCATTATGTGCATCCTTCTTGCCATCTTTTCATGCTTCAGAGGGTGCCCATCCTACCTTTCATGTTGCTGCTCGGTCTTGTTCAAATGTGTCGAGTCATAGTGTCTGTAGCTATTCTCTCCACAATTTTTTCTCAAGTAGAGGAACTCCTATATGCAGTCTACGTGTAATGTCATCAGGAGGCATTGTAGGGTTGTTGAAGAAATGTTGATAATATATGACTTCCATAGTTTAGGTGCCACACAATCCATGTAGATCTTCAAGGAAGAGGTCTCCCATAGGGATGCCATTGTTTATTTCTTCCATCATTCTGAGTAAAATTAAGGCACAATCCCCCAATCCTTGTTCTTGTTGAGGAACCTTAGTGGTCATAGAGAAGTTTTTCCAACTTTTCTTGTGGCGATTTCCTGCTAATTTTATCTCACATTGGAGGCATAGTGGCACTTTTAGGATGTCACGACCCTCCTTGTTTTTTAAAAATTAATGGCATGCATGGCAACTTAGCGGCACAACAATTGTGTAGTGCTCGTAAAGATTTACTACTCTGAGCACCTAGTGTTTGACTATCTTTATAGGCAATGTAACAAACTTAGTTTCTACCCTTAGGACTACAATTCGTAGTTCTTTCATAGAGTCAGAGTCAAGTATGTTGTAAGGACCCTAACCTTCGTTTTGGGCTTATCCTATTTTCTTTGCCTAAACCTTGTGTTTAGATGTTTGCTAATCACCTGAAGTCGTGGTTAGGGTTTGTTTGTGCTTTGTTGAGAGGTTGAGGTGCAACTTGTAATTTACCCAAGTTTTAGGGTTGGTGTGCAAGTTTGTCACCTTGAGAGATGTCTTTATCTCTCTTTGCATCCTCTAGGGTTAAGAGGATGAGTTGGGCGCCTTGCTTGAGTTGTTTTGGGCCTTGCTTGAGCTTGTTGAAACCTAGGCTTTTGTTGGGATTTCTTGGGCCTTGTTGAGGCTTGATATCTGGTTAGACCTTGGTGTATCAGCTAGGAGGAGTGCTTGGTTGTATCGAGAAAGATGTGTATCAGCCATGGTGAGTTCGATTGCCATGTTGGGTGACACACACCCTTCACCTAGCCTCATTTGTGTCACCTTCTTTGGACATGTGGCAGTTGCTTTGCTAAGTGGGTGGCAAGTCATAGACAACTGGTTTTGGGGGTGTTATCATGTAGCATGACCCTTGGACAAGTGTGCTAGGGTCGGGTGCCACTTTGCCATGCTCTCTCCCTTCACCCCTTAGTATATAAGCAACCCTCCTTGCTTTCTAAGCCTCTTTAGTACCCTTAGTTGCTCTCTTTCCTTTGGTGGCTGAGCTAGGAGTGGAGAAGAGGAAGTGGTGGCTAACACAGCTGGTGTCTTGGTCAATACATCTTGCTCCCTCACTCCTTTCCTTCTCTTGTGGTGAGTATCCTTCTCTCTTTCCTTGGCACCTTATCTTTCTTACTTGTTTTTTGGCCATGGTCGTTATGAGTTGTTCTTCTCTTCTTGAGGTAGCCGAAGGTGGTGCCTTGGAGCTTGGAGCTTTAGAGCTTGAGGAGTGTGCTTGAGGTGGATTACATAATCCTAACCCTAACTATACTACTTCCTTACCATGTTGCTTTGTTATATGTTATCTTGATCGGCCATGTTATCTTGCTAGATATGTTTCTTGCTTTAATGGTCATGTTTTTGCCCTAGGTGAACCACAGATCTTGTTGGTCAAACCTTGGATGTGGGTTCCTTGGGAAAAACCCCTCTCTCTTAATTGTTGAGAGGTGAGCCTAGGGTCTCCTAATTCAATGGTGTGTTGTGGCGTGTTCTTGGGGAAAAAACCCTTTCTCTCTTTGGTCTTAAGAGGTGAGCTTTAGCTCTAGTTGTATGGGAAAAACCCTTCTCTCCCTTAGTTGTTGAGAGGTGAGTCTACACTCTAGTTGCTTGAGAAACACCCCTCTCTCTCACCATGGATTTGAAAGAGTGAGCCTTTTGTTGGGTGTTGACCTAGTTGTTGGTTTGTTGGTCGATATGGTGGTGATCTACCTTGCTGCCCGATATGTGATAGAGGTTGTTAAAGACCCCTATCACTTAGTTGTTAAGAGGTGAGCCAACACTCTTGATCTTTTAGGGTTTGGTGGTTGTCTTGAGGTTGGAGATGACCAACTCGATAAGTGGTGTAACCCGATATCCCTTGATGCCCGATATCATTTTGTGGAGAGGTGATACCTGATATCCCTCCTCTAGGGTTGATCTTGGGCAATATATTAGATGGATGTTGACCTCTTTGACCGATATGGGTCCTTACCCAAGATGTGTTGTTGGACGATATGCTCTTGGGCGATATAGTATTTTCTTGATATGCCCTCTTGAGTACCCTGGACGACATGGATAGGCCATGCCTTGATGATGAGTGTTGAGCAACACCCCTCCTTCCTTGAGTTGTGAGGTGAGCACTAGCACTTGGTCGATATGATGATGTGTATGTTAGTTCAACGATTTGGGTCTGTCAAGCCCAAGTTGTTGGGCGATATGTCCCTTGGCCGATAGGGAGCCCTAACTCTAGATGGGTGATATGCTAGTGCCATGAACGATATGGAAATTCTTGGGCAATATGGTGTGATGACCAAGGTGTTGGTTGATGACCGACAGTGATGTGTCTTGGGCGATAAAGACATGGTGGTTGGTCAACATGGAAACCCTAACTCTATCTTGGGTGACATGGGGTCTTGGCTGACATGGTGTGTTGCCCGATACCATCATGTATAGAGTTTCCCGATATGGTGGATGCCCGACATGGGGCTTGGCGCCCTAGGGTTTGGTAGTGACTGATACCTTTGGGTGAAGGATAGTGCTCTACCCGATATACCAACGATGTGCTTTGTGTAAGGGTTATCCCTTACCCTACATACTTAGGGTAATTGTTATGTTAATACTTGCTTTGGTTACATGAGAATGCTTTGTATTTATATGATTACCTATGTTGCATGGTTGATCCTCATGATGGAGTAAAGGGTTATAGATGTTCCTTGTACAAGTACCATTGTTTCTCTATGATTATGCTAACCATGCAGGTTCCATGTGTATGGATATGAAATAAGGTAATATCCATGGTGATGGTATGATAGTGATATGATATGGAACATCAAGGGTTATGATGAACCCAATGATATATGATGGGTGTTACCCATGGAACGGCAATGTGTGCCTTGATGATGGGATTGAGTCCCTGTGGTATTGATCCTTGAGATGGATCTTGATGATTGGCAATAGGCAAAGTGGTAACATGTAATGTTGATCCTTGTGATGGATCAGGATGATGTTGATGGCTTTGAGAATAAGAATGGCAATGTAACACATGATAATGAGATCTATGTTGTTTACTTTTGTTTACATGTTACATAACTTGGTTGATCCCAACAATCCACTTAAAATATACTAAGTAATTATAGAAGAACCTTTCATGTAGTTTGCCCTGGCCATAGATCCATCATCGTCAGTAGTTGATGATGGTGAAACGGGTTCTCATGTGGGTTAACCCAGAGTGCATATTGTTGAATATGTGGAGTTTCTCCTAGCCAAAAATAGGAGGATTAGAGTGAAACTACGGTTGTAGACTCAAGATGTGTGATAGAGCATGGTGAACAGAACCATGGCTCAGTGTGATGGAGCATGAATCTGTTCATGGCTCGGGAGCACAGTGAATAGGCATGTGGCTCATGATATACTATCACCGTAACCTGTACCAAGGTGGGCTAGAGAAAAGGGTAGACTACGTGAGCTAACCCTATGACTTAGGTCATGTAAGCAAGAGATTGTAGTCCTGCTTTGGTTCTCGTACATTGACCATGAGGGTAGAGGTCGTGGAGTCTAACATTTCCATTGACCTTGTATGGCACCAACTTTGGGTTTTGCAACTAAAGGTTGGATTTGAGTGGTACATCTCACTTCCTCAGGGCATAATAAATTATAATCCAGCCGTATAGTATATTTGCTTAGGGAAAACATGGAACATTGGTTGAGGCCTTGTTTGTATAGTTGCCCTAGTTATATCTTGCAGCTAATTACATGTTCCTCAGATGTTTTGATAAGATCCTATAAGACTTTTCTTGTAAATCATGTTCCATATATTATCCATTTATATGCCTCTTAGATATCCTGGTAAGATGTTATAGAGGTAGTTCTGCTCAGTATGTTGCATACATGATTTGCTTATATTAGTTACCTGCTTTATCTATTATACCTCTCCCGAGGTTTTATAGTTTTGGAGGGGGTTATGTTTCTCGTTGGGACTGTGTGTCTCACCCTGTTGGTTTAAAACCTTTTTAGGTGGATGTGCTAGACGTGGTGGTGATCGTGGTGTTGCAGTTGAGCAGCAAGAAGAACAGCAGAAGGCAAGAGATGGATATGCTACTGTTTTTGGGTATTTTGTAGTAGAGTCCTAGAGTCATCCCTGTACTCTCAGGTCCTTGGAGGTGTTTTGACGAGGTTTCATGATGTATAGTTGATATGGATTTCTTATTCTGTTGTTGACCTGGCTAGGTCTGTTATGTACATAAATAGGTGGTGAACTCTTGTGCTTATGCGACAACTAGTTCCTATGAGTTGTGGACATGTATCAAGTTCATGTATATTTATATAACATGTTTCTTTGCAGGATGTGGATTTGGTTGTAATAGTTCCTTTCGTATCTACTTTCCACAATCAGTTTTAATTAACCCGTGTTTTTGGTAATACAATGTTTATGATGGTTCTGCACATTTTCATGTGGTGTTTCACTATCTTTGTGATGGAGGGATGTCACAAGTCGGTTGTTATCAGAGCTCTAGGTTTGCTGAGTCTACAGGGATCTAGGACTAGGTTTATATTTGTTCTTGTGATTTCTCCATATTTTCTTATAAAGACTTCTGCCCCCAGCAGAAGATAAAGCTAAAAGATGTCTGGAAATCACAAAGAGCATGCTACCTAGAGCAGTGCTGCTGCATTAGTTGATGGAGCGAGTGTGAAGACACATGGAGATTGGGTGCCTGAGGTCCCCCAGATCAACCCAGCCATTCTTGAGAATCCTATCTACCAACACCTCATCTAATAGGTAATGGTAACAATGAATCTCATGGTGGAGAGATTACTTGTGCCTCCGCCAAGAGCACATGTTCCCCATAGCGAATCTTCGGGCATTGGGAAGATCTTCGAGCGGCTTTGCTGAGTCAGAGCTTCAGATTATGTTGGAATGGCTGATTCAGTATATGTAGATCTGTGGCTGACGTGTGGAATCCAACTCATAAAAACAAGATTAACTAATATGGAAGTGTATCATTCACAGCGGATTACGGAAAATCACTAAAACTTAAAACCATTTACAAAGAGATCCATTCTTAGGAAAACTCTTTAAACAAGAACCAAAGTATTATAATTACATACTGGTCCACATTGTACATTCCATGTACCATCTCTTCTCGAGGAACATATATACAACTCTTTGCCTTGATAAAAGCACAAGTAATAAAATTCTCGAGGCATTCAAACCAAAATCTCATATCGATTATAAAAACACTATCTACTGAATCCTAGTACCTGAGAGTATAGAGACGACACATAGGACTCTATTTACATATGTACAAATCCTGACAGCCAGTATCCCCACCTAGGATATCACTGTTGTCCATGTTGTTGATGCTGCTCTTCCCCTGCTACAGAGTTTCTGCCTCTTTGTCTGCATCTACCTAAAAACATTGGATCCCACAGGGGTGAGACAATTTGTAAATTGCCCCTGCGAGAGATATAACTCTCCACCGAAAACATTATTATTGCAGTTTAATAGAAATAAACTGAACAGTGGAATCATATATTTCAACAGCAGATAAATCAATTTCTATGCAGATTAGAACAACATTCCTATTCAAGTATTTCAACTATAACTTGATAAAGCAGCATGTCTCTTATTCAATATGGAATTAAAGAACGTAAGTAACATTTATGTATTAGGTACATGCTAAGCAAGATAACATCAACCAGTGGTTCTTGTATTTTAATCTTATGCAATTACACTACACGACTGATTACATTTTACAAACATTCTTAAGCTCTGAGGAGATGAGGTATATCGCTCATACTCCAGCTGACCATTGTGAAGTCAAAATAGGTACCATACAAAGTCAATGGAAGAGCCGACTTCCATGACTTCCCACATCTCGGTCAGTGTGAGATCACATACATGACATCTTGTGTCTCTGCTACATAGCTTGCCAGGGTATAGTGGTATCTTCTCTATAGAGCTACAATGGTGACTGCACTCTCTTCGCAATCGAGAGATTTTGTGTTTACCTCCATCGATCTGACACTAATCATCATTGGGAGATTAGTGATACATCCATCTTGGAACATATAATGAAGGATTGAGAGGTTTAATGTTTACCTTCCATCCATTCCCCCATTAGGACGTACGAATATTTTCACCCATTGACCCCCACATATTCAAAAATATGCAAACTCTAGGAGATCCCGTAGGAAAACCTGTTTTACCATCACCAGCTACTGCCGATGATGGATCTATGGTCAGAGCACTACATGAAAAGATTTCACTTGATTAATTAAGTACATTATCATATTCTTTTAGCACCAGTCAAGTTTTCAAACATAACTTATTAGGACAAAATGCTACAAAGAAACATGTACTATTTTCATCAGTTACTTCTCAGTCTTTATAATACATTGGGATCTCAGTCCCTTATTTCAATACTGGGAATACTCATCCCTTTACAAACTCAAGGCCATAATCATATGGTTCTGGGTATTCAAACCCTTGACTCATCTCTAAGCATTATTACCACATTTTCAGGTAACTATCACCTTCAGGTCATCTGACTAAGGTAAACATGATACTTGTTACACAAGAATCTCTTATGGAACTTAAGGCCCATTAACTCTCTTATTACCTCTTACTAGGCAACAAGGCATAGTATGGCACATAAGGCCCAATAAACAATTTCAATGCATAAAACGTCATGGCTCATACCTGGCTATGTTCATCATCTCATGATACCTACATGGTTAGTACAGATGATAACAGATATATCAATCATATTTGAGTTCCATGCTATTCAAGGTTAACACCATTGTTCCCTTACCAGGGTTAGGGTTTCCCATTTTATTTCAATTAGGGTTACTCATCCCCTTTGTTCAATTAGGACCAATGATTCATCCTTTCATTGTCCAACATTTGAGTTTCTTACTATATAGTATAATCCAAAATTAGGGTTTCACACACCTTCACCCTATTTTGAATTAGGGTTTAATATTCACATCACATCACCCTAGATTAGGGTTTATATTCAATAACCCACAATTAAGGTTTACTATTCACCCCAAATAGGGTTTATCATTAAAATACCCTGAATTAGGGTTACTCATGTCATCACCCTCAATCAGGGTTTCACTCTTACCCTGGATTATGGTTAGGGTTCATTAACCTTTTCGAGTAGGGTTTAAGTTCATCAATCAACTCAATTACGGTTTTATGATCTCTTTGTCAAGGATCATACCCTATTTGTATACTATACTATTTCGAAGGTGTTAGACTTGATTGCTACATGATTATCTTACATGTATGAATCTCTCTATCTCATCCTATTCAGGATGTCCACTACTCAATTCTTGACTAGATTGAGCCCACTCTTTATTCAAATACATGAATTTAAGGTTAACATGATGTATTGAATTATTGCATCATTATGCATCAATGATTAATCCCACTAAGAGTATCAACCATCTAAATACATTGGGTGTCCAAAAGATTTGAACAATTGAACTTTCAATTACATGAGGTATCCAAATGAATTGACCAATTGAATCTTCAATTACATTGGGTGTCCAAGTGGATTAACCAATTAAGTCTTAAATTACCTTAGATATCCAAATGGATTTAGCCATGTTGAGCCTCAAATGGTTTTGATTACTTAGACCCTAAACATTCTTGGTCTCTCAGAAGTCAAACAGTTTGAAACCGTTTGGGCAAATTGCCCTTGAAACCGTTTAAGCAAGAAATGTGTTGAAACTGAATAGACTTGGGTCTACAAACGGTTTGATACCGTTTGGACCCAAATGGTTTGAGACCGTTTGGACCCAAATGGTCTTGATACTGTTTGGACCCAAACATTCTTAAGACCATTTGGGTCCAAACGGTCTTAAAACTGTTTGGTCCAAACCTTATCAAAATCGAATGGACCAAAAAGGTCTTTCAACACTTAAGCAATTCAAGGTTTCAATCAATGAACCAACTATCAATTGAATCCTTGATTCATTCATCAATTGAATTATTGAATCATCCTTCAACTGGACCATTAATTAGGGTTTTGAACCCAATTGAACTAGGATTTATACTCAAGAAACCATCAATTAGGGTTTTGAAATAGAGAAATCTTCAATGGTTATCATTGTGGAACTAATTCAATTGAAATCAATGAATCATCATCAAATTATGATATGACCTGACCTCAAACGGTCTTGAGGTCATTTGGATGACCTCCAAACAGTCTTGAGACCATTTGCCCCATCCATCATTAAAATTTGTGAAATTCAATTCGGGTTTGCATAATTGGATTGATCATCAAATTAGCTATTGATTGCATTTCAATTTGATATCTCTATATCTTCAATTACTCAACCATACTCAACCCTAGACCTCCAAACGATCTTGGTTGACCTCCAAACGGTCTTGAGACCATTTGGGTGATCTCCAAATGGTCTTGAGACCGTTTGGGTTAATCAACCCAAAGTTTTAAATTAACCAATTGAAATTTCAGCACTTAACTCGATTAGGGTATCTAATTGCAGGATTGTTCATATATTGAATCAATCAATTGGATCCATTAGATCACCATACAACATGTACTAGGGTCCTGACCTCAAATGGTCAACCCAACCAAACAGTCAACCCTTCTAAATGGTTTGGGATCCAAACCTCCAAACGGTTTGCAAACCGTTTAGTCTCCAAACGGTTTAGTGAAACCATTTGGGCCAAGGTCTTAAAATCATTTGCAATAGAAACTTGTTGGAATGTGTGCCTAAGATGATGTCATCATCAACAAGCCTTAGTCCATCAAAAACTACTACCATTATCATGGTAGTTGTAAATACATAGTCTCTACTATAACCATGATAAACAAAATCATCAATTGTGTAGCAGCGGAAATTGAAATCTTGATTTATTCAAAATGTATAAAGAGTACATTACAGAATTTCCATAAAGGAAGTACAACTTTATACAAGCATAAGATCTAGGTAGAGGAAGACTTAGACTAAGCCAAGATTGTCTCCAAACAAAACAACTATATAACATAAAAGAAACTATGAGCATGCAATCTATATGCTTTTCTTCTTGTCCTATCCTTAGCTTTAGGTTCACCAAGCTTCAATGCGCACTCTGATCCTAACTTGGATGGTTGGGGTCATCCAGCAAGAGAGATATAAAAGGAATGTGTTAATAAAAGGATAAAGGCAATCATAAAGTTAAGCATTTCATAACAAAAGGTTCCAAAAAGGAATTTCAAGGAGAGTGAGGCATTTGAGTAAATAAGATTATAGAAAACTGCCACATTTTAATATCAACAAATATCACAATTGCATGAATATAAATTATGACTCAACGTCCTCGCAATGTAGGGTGAGGCACCTACCGGACCTCACCAATGGCAGGGGGACTAAAACCCCAGTGCCTAAAAAGTGACAGGGGGACTAAAACCCCAGTGCCTAATATATAAAATGGCAGGGGGACTAAAACCCCAGTGCCCTGTGGGTGGTTTGTACTCATGTACACTACATTGTCAATTGGCCAATAACTATATCATGCATAACATTCACTTGGAAGTAGAGTGAAAAGTAAAACAAAATAACAACATAGCATTGGGAATAAAACCCAAGAATAAACAAATAGGCCATCATAGGCCACAATAATATCCAAGAACTCCAAGAAGTAAAAGAGTCGACAAGAAACAACATTATACAATGCTTCCAAATATATCAAAAGGATGAGCCACATAGGCAATAGCAAGATTAAGCATTTCCAAGTAAAGGAGGAAAAATATAGCAAGTTTCACCTTATTCAAATGAATGAGCCACAATGGAATTAGAAGCTTAAAATAAGTAAAGAGCCAATAAATGCAATTAGAGGGATAATCAGGCTAGCACAATAATAATTGTGGGGTTGGAAAAGACCCAACTGAAGGATAGGTAGTTTGCACATTATACATTCCACATTCATTTCACATTCAACATAGATGTTCACAAATAAGATCCACATACTGAAATAGGGCTCACATACAAAATAGGTTTCACATACTTGTTTTTAATTATTTACCATAACATTCACCAAGTTGATTGCAATCCATCCACATTTCCTAGTTACATTATTACACATGTATTAATATATGTAAAAACATAAATCATAGGAAAAATCCTAATTTTCTACCTTGAAAACCAAAGGTCGATTTGTGACTCAAAACCTTGACCAAACGATTACTCATATTTTCCTGATTAATAAAACATATTTTATTTCCTAATTTGGGGTAAAAATGAATTAATTAGGTATTTTAGAACATTTAAATCATCAAAAGAGAATCTAAAGAAAACTTCGAAAAATCATTTAGAAACAGACTTCAAAAACCACAAAATTGGATTCTACTCGAAAAATCCTTTCCATTGACTATTTATTTGCATTTTTCTGACAATAGATCGATTTACTATGAATTAAGTAAAATCGACCAATCAGGATGCAGTAAAACTATAGAGTGACAGTAATATAAATCGAGATACAATTCGTTGTAATTAGCAGATGCAATGACAAAAATACCCTTGCGGATTAAATATTTCTATTACAGTCACAGGGGCATTCTAGTCCTTTGAACACACCGATTGTTTTTGTTGGCGAGAGAAACCAGGGTGAAATGACGAGATTGCCCCCATGCGTTGCAAAATGTTTCATTGCCAGTGGATGACCCTCTTGGTCATTCCACGACCTGGCTTCTTCCAGCCATGGTCATGGCACGAGCAGCGCATCCTGGAGCTCGGCTCCATGGCGCATCTCGTCTATCAGGGCGCGCAATCGAGACATGAAACTGGGAACGAGTCCCTTGAGACCTGGCGAAGCCGAAGGGATCCTTGCCACAAGGCGGGAACCTCAGGAGCGCACAATCCTACCGGAAACAGCCTGCGAGCAGCGGAAGGAAAAGTTGAGGTCATACTACTGCAAACAGAGAGCGAAAATTCTAGCTAGGGCTCCCATCAGATTCGTGGATGAATGGCGAAGCCAAAACGATCATCACCACATTCGACAGTGAACTAGAGATCAAGAAAGCACAAAGCTTCGACGAGGACAAAAACTGATTTATAGGATAGAGCGCTAGAGACCACGGAGAGGCACAGAGAGAGTGGTAAGGTGAAGGGCGGAAGCGGGAGATGGTTACCGTGCTTATGATTGCACTGGGGTGGCCGGAGGAGGGAGCAGCATGCCAAGGTCGCCAGAGATCCACCTTGAGCAGGTTGGGGTCTTCGGGGGTCGTTGAGGAGAAATTGGAGGAAGAGGAGAAATAGGGTTGGAGCGAGGGTGCTATAAAGCCCCATATATAGGCACGATAGGAGCCGAGGCTCCCACTGCAACTCGGGGCGGAGAAGAGGAGGTTGTCGACTTAGGGCGTTTTCCTGTGGTGGAGGAGATGAAGCAAAATAGAGCTCTCTAGAACCGGCTTGAGAATCCGAATTCACCAGAAGAGGAATCGCGCGAGAAGGCACAGAGGAGAGGGAGAGCGGGGTCGAGAAGCCAGGGAGTCGGGACTATTCCCTGACTCGTGGTCCGCTGAAGGTAGAAGACAAGGCGGTTGCTTTTGGATCGTGGGTCAGACTGATCATGACCGTTAGATGGCACTGAAGGTGAAATGGGCGCGTGACATATGCATAATAACCGAACCATAGGGTGAAAAATCGATATAAATGAAATCGATTAAAATCCCAAGTTAAACCTTATTAAAAGCTCATAAAATGGATTTGAAGGGACAAATGAAGTCCAAATGACACCAAATTTGGACCACATGCTCATGTTAGCATTAAGAACGATGCTATACCATTAGATTTTGCATATAAATCCAATAAGGACCTCAATTAAGATATTGCTCATTAAAGTGTATTTTAACACATTAAAAGGTGTGCGTTATAATGAAATAACTATATTAATGCAATTAATGAGTCAAATTTGAGGTGATAGCTATATATAAATATTAAGAGCAAAATGTCAACCTTTAAATATATTTTCACACATTTATCGTCAAATTGGAGGAGAGAGAAAGTAAAGAGGTTAATATACTCATAATTAATTCAAAATATTTATTATTATTAATATATTTATCCAAAAAACTCCAAATTAATATTATCTACTTGTTTCCATCCTTAATGACCAAATTACATTATTAACCTCTCTTATCTCCTAAATTGGGTTATTTGTGCAAACACCCCTCCATTATCATTAATGAGGGTAAATAGTGATTTCAACCCCAAATTATGCCCAAATTGCACATAGAGTCCAAAAGTGATTAAAAAGGATGGGACATTTATGGAAAAGGTCCAAATGGACTATAAGGCCAAGAAATGCTCAAAAGTGGGTAAATTGCAGGGAAGACCCTAAATTTTAGTATGTTACAGCACACCACCCCTTAAAGAGGATTTCGTCCCCGAAATCACAACAAGAGGAAAGAGAGGGTGTGTGTGCAACATCCCAACCTTAAACACTAGGTTATAACCCTTAATCTAGGGTACCACATAAAATCTACATAAGTCAGGGGTTACTAAGGTTTCCACAAAACCTATAGCCTTTTATTAAACTTAAACTAACATTTTTGCCTTATTAATATAATCTACATCATGAAGAGGTATCTTATTATACTACTACTTGTGCCACATTTTATTCAAAACAATTATGTCTCAATATGTGTATTTCCCTCATCAAGGGTTTTAAGCACAATTAGGGTTTACTAAGCCATTACAACATATATTAATGTATTAGGTCAAAAACCTTAATAACATGAATTCATTTTACATTATCCTCTTAAAACTATTATGTATAATTATCACAAATTATTTTGTAGAAAAGGTTAATGTTATCCAACAAGTTATTAAGCCTATTTTAATTCCAAATAATGTTCATATTACACATTTTCATATCTTCTTCTTATACTCATCTTAATGACATCATTAATCATTTTCTTCCATTATACTACATATTATGAATTATACATATTTTAATACACATTAGGCATTTATAAATATGTATGTGAATCCAATTATTCCTTATCATGTTTGAGTCATTATATGCATTTTAGTGAATATGATGTAACACATTAAATATTAATGAATTAATTCATATATCAAATTATGATGAGGTGTTCATTAGAGAACAAGGTGATATACCTTACATATATTGATATCTTAGGGACTATAATCCATTTACATGCATTAAGGTATATTATGTGATGATGACACCTAATGTCACTAATGTATCATGAAAACATTAAGGGTATATATATATGTATGTATATGTTGTTAAGGCTAGATGATTACATATTAGGGTTTAGGTCAACATGATCATTACATGTTAAAGCATCCTTAGGGTGTATATTACCATACACATTTTACCATTAGAGTGACTTAATAAAAACTATGTATAGTCACATATAAATAATTAATGATTATGTGCATCAAGAGTATATTAAGGTTCAAGCATGAGAATTAAATGGCTTATTGATTTGTTCATAAACAAACAAGATGAATTACAATTATATTATGTTTGTTCAACACTAAACAAATAAGCTCACTAATCCCATATCTAAGGAGTTAGGATTTCTTGATTTCAAGCCGTTGAGGGACTCCACCCCCCTAAAGAGGATTTTGTCCTCGAAATCAGCAACTCCAAAATCTATCAAGGTACTAACACTACCATTCCACTTAAGGGTTGAATAAGTCAAACTATTTTATGGGTATAAGATCCAACATGAAAGTCTTACTAAAATCTATCTTCCAACTCAAGGTATAACATAGGGTTCACTAAACCTTAAACATGGAAATCTAAGGCTCATGTAAGATACTTAGGGATTACTAGTTGATTTTTGTTTGAGAAAAGAAATCAAATCATCATATAAGAGTTTTAAAGATTACTCAACAATAAGGTAATGTCTAAAGGTAGACTATTTCGAGCTGTCCGTTTCAGATCAGGCCAGGCCAGGTCATATGAGCTAAGGAGTCCTCGTTACCAAGCTAGTGGGGCGGAGGAAAATATTGCCAGCCCCCAAGCTCTGACCCTTTCTAGACACCATCACTTTCAACTTCTTGCTCTAATAGCTAATCAATAGACATTTCACCAAAAAGGTTGACAAATTTTATTTTTAATTAATTATTATTATGATACTAAATCAAACTTTCATGCTAGGTCAACTCTAAGGTGAAAGACTAACTAAAGGGAAACTATATAAGTTAAGGGTTCTATCTAGGAGACAATTTTGAATTAGTCAAGAATTCGACTACCTTGATGCTCTGATACCATGCTGTAAAGACATAGTCTCTACTATAACCATAATAAACAAAATCATCAATTGTGTAGCAGCGGAAATTTAAATCTTGACTTTATTCAAAATGTATAAAGAGTACATTACAAAATTTCCATAAAGGAAGTACAACTTTATACAAGCATAGGATCTAGGTAGAGGAAGACTTAGACTAAGCCAAGATTGTCTACAAACAAAACAACTATATAACATAAAAGCAACTATGAGCATGAAATCTATATGCTCTTCTTCTTGTCATATCCTTAGCTTTAGGTTCACCAAGCTTCCATGTGCACTCTGATCCTAACCTGGATGGTTGGGGTCATCCAAAAAGAGAGAGATAAAATGTATGTGTTAATAAAAGGATAAAGGCAATCATAAAGTTAAGCATTTCATAACAAAAGGCTCCACAAAGGAATTTCAAGGAGAGTGAGGCATTTGAGTAAATAAGATTATAGAAAACTGCCACATTTTAATATCAACAAATATCACAATTGCATGAATATAAATTATGACTCAACGTCCTCTCAATGTAGGGTGAGGCACCTACCGGACCTCACCAATGGCAGGGGGACTAAAACCCCAGTGTCTAAAAAGTGGCAGGGGGACTAAAACCCCAGTGCCTAATATATAAAATGGCAGGGGGACTAAAACCCCAGTGCCCAGTAGGGGGAGTAAAACCCCAGTGCCCTGTGGGTGGTTTGTACTCATGTACACTACATTGTCAATTGGCCAATAACTATATCATGCATAACATTCACTTGGAAGTAGAGTGAAAAGTAAAACAAAATAACAACATAGCATTGGGAATAAAACCCAAGAATAAACAAATAGGCCATCGTAGGCCACGATAATATCCAAGAACTCCAAGAAGTAAAAGAGTCGACAAGCAACAACATTATACAATGCTTCCAAATATATCAAAAGGATGAGCCACATAGGCAATAGCAAGATTAAGCATTTCCAAGTAAAGGAGGCAACATATAGCAAGTTTCACCTTATTCAAATGAATGAGCCACAATGGAATTAGAAGCTTAAAATAAGTAAAGAGCCAATAAATGCAATTAGAGGGATAATCAGGCTAGCACAATAATAATTGTGGGGTTGGAAAAGACCCAACTGAAGGATAGGTAGTTTGCACATTATACATTCCACATTCATTTCACATTCAACATAGATGTTCACAAATAAGATCCACATACTGAAATAGGGCTCACATACAAAATAGGTTTCACATACCTGTTTTTAATTATTTACCATAACATTCACCAAGTTGATTACAATCCATCCACATTTCCTAGTTCCATTATTACACATGTATTAATATATGTAAAAACATAAATCATAGGAAAAATCCTAATTTTCTACCTTGAAAACCAAAGGTCGATTTGTGACTCAAAACCTTGACCAAACGATTACTCATATTCTCCTGATTAATAAAACATATTTTATTTCCTAATGTGGGGTTAAAATGAATTAATTAGGTATTTCAGAACATTTAAATCATCAAAAGAGTATCTAAAGAAAACTTCGAAAAATCATTTAGAAATAGACTTCAAAAACCACAAAATTGGATTCTACTCGAAAAATCCTTTCCATTGACTATTTATTTGCATTTTTCTGACAATAGATCGATTTACTATGAATTAAGTAAAATCGACCAATCAGGATGCAGTAAAACTATAGAGTGACAGTAATATAAATTGAGATACAATTCGTTGTAATTAGCAGATGCAATGACTGAAATACCCTTGCGGATTAAATATTTCTATTACAGTCACAGGGGCATTCTAGTCCTTTGAACACACTGATTGTTTGTGTTGGCGAGAGAAACCAGGGTGAAATGACGAGATTTCCCCCATGCGTTGCAAAATGTTTCATTGCCAGTGGATGACCCTCTTGGTCATTCCACGACCTGGCTTCTTCCAGCCATGGTCATGGCACGAGCAGCGCAGCCCGGAGCTCGGCTCCATGGCGCATCTCGTCTATCAGGGCACGCAACCGAGACATGAAACTGGGAACGAGTCCCTTGAGACCTGGCGAAGCCGAATGGATCCTCGCCACAAGGCGGGAACCTCAGGAGCGCACAATCCCGCCAGAAACAGCCAGCGAATAGGGGAAGGAAAAGTCGAGGTCATACTACTGCAAATAGAGAGTGGAAATTCTAGCTAGGGCTCCCATCGGATTCGTGGATGAATGGTGAAGCCAAAACGATCATCACCACATTCGGAAGTGAACTGGAGATCAAGAAAGCACAAAGCTCCGACGAGGACAAAAACTGATTTATAGGATAGAGCGCTAGAGACCACAGAGAGGCAGAGAGAGTGGTAAGGTGAAGGGAGGAAGCGGGAGATGGTTACCGTGCTTCTGATTGCACTGGGGTGGCCGGAGGAGGGAGCAGCATGCCAAGGTCGCCGGAGATCCACCTTGAGTAGGTTGGGGTCTTCGGGGGTCATTGAGGAGAAATTGGAGGAAGAGGAGAAATAGGGTTGGAGCGAGGGTGCTATAAAGCCCCATATATAGGCACGATAGGAGCCGAGGCTCCCACTGCAACCCGGGGCGGAGAAGAGGAGGTTGCCGACTTAGGGCGTTTTTCCTGTGGTGGAGGAGACGAAGCAAAATAGAGCTTGCTAGAACCGGCTTGAGAATCCGAATTCACCAGAAGAGGAATCGCGTGAGAAGGCACAGAGGAGAGGGAGAGTGGGGTCGAGAAGCCAGGGAGTCGGGACTGTTCCCTGACTCGCGGTCCGCTGAAGGTAGAAGACAAGGCGGTTGCTTTTGGATCATGGGTCAGACTGATCATGACCGTTAGATGGCACTGAAGATGAAAGGGGCGTGTGACAGATGCATAATAACTGAACCATAGGGTGAAAAATCGATATAAATGAAATCGATTAAAATCCCAAGTTAAACCTTATTAAAAGCTCATAAAATGGATTTGAAGGGACAAATGAAGTCCAAATGACACCAACTTTGGACCACATGCTCATGTTAGCATTAAGAACGATGCTATACCATTATATTTTACATTTAAATCCAATAAGGCCCTCAATTAAGATATTGCTCATTAAAGTGTATTTTAACACATTAAAAGGTGTGCGTTATAATGAAATAACTATATTAATGTAATTAGTGAGTCAAATTCGAGGTGATAGCTATATATGAATATTAAGAGCAAAATGTCAACCTTTAAATATATTTTCACACATTTATCATCAAATTGGAGGAGAGAGAAAGTAAAGAGGTTAATATACTCATAATTAATTCAAATGTTTATTATTATTAATATATTTATCCAAAAAACTCCAAATTAATATTATCTACTTGTTTCCATCCTTAATGACCAAATTACATTATTAACCTATCTTATCTCCTAAATTGGGTTATTTGTGCAAACACCCCTCCATTATCATTAATGAGGGTAAATAGTGATTTCAACCCCAAATTATGCCCAAATTGCACATAGAGTCCAAAAGTGATTAAAAAGGATGGGAAATTTATGGAAAAGGTCCAAATGGACTATAAGGCCAAGAAAAGCTCAAAAGTGGGTAAATTGCAGGGAAGACCCTGAATTTCAGTATGTTACAGCACACCACCCCTTAAAGAGGATTTCGTCCCTGAAATCACAACAAGAGGAAAGAGAGGGTGTGTGTGCAACATCCCAACCTTAAACACTAGGTTATAACCCTTAATCTAGGGTACCACATAAAATCTACATAAGTCAGGGGTTACTAAGGTTTCCACAAAACCTATAGCCTTTTATTAAACTTAAACTAACATTTTTGCCTTATTAATATAATCTACATCATGAAGAGGTATCTTATTATACTACTACTTGTGCCACATTTTATTCAAAACAATTACGTCTCAATCTATGTATTTCCCTCATCAAGGGTTTTAAGCACAATTAGGGTTTACTAAGCCATTACAACATATATTAATGTATTAGGTCAAAAACCTTAATAACATGAATTCATTTTACATTATCCTCTTAAAACTATTATGTATAATTATCACAAATTATTTTGTAGAAAAGGTTAATGTTATCCAACAAGTTATTAAGCCTATTTTAATTCCAAATAATGTTCATATTACACATTTTCATATCATCTTCTTATACTCATCTTAATGACATCATTAATCATTTTCTTCCATTATACTACATATTATGAATTATACATATTTTAATACACATTAGGCATTTATAAATATTTATGTGAATCCAATTATTCCTTATCATGTTTGAGTCATTATATGCATTTTAGTGAATATGATGTAACACATTAAATATTAATGAATTAATTCATATATCAAATTATGATGAGGTGTTCATTAGAGAACAAGGTGATATACCTTACATATATTGATATCTTAGGGACTATAATCCATTTACATGCATTAAGGTATATTATGTGATGATGACACCTAATGTCACTAATGTATCATGAAAACATTAAGGGTATATATATGTATATGTTGTTAAGGCTAGATGATTACATATTAGGGTTTAGGTAAACATGATCATTACATGTTAAAGCATCCTTAGGGTGTATATTACGATACACATTTTGCCATTAGGGTGACTTAATCAAAACTATGTATAGTCACATATGAATAATTAATGATTATGTGCATCAAGTGTATATTAAGGTTCAAGCATGAGAATTATATGACTTATTGATTTTTTCATAAACAAACAAGATGAATTACAATTATATTAGGTTTTTTCAACACTAAACATATAAGCTCACTAATCCCATATCTAAGGAGTTAGGATTTCTTGATTTCAAGCCGTTGAGGGACTCCACCCCCCTAAAGAGGATTTTGTCCTCGAAATCAGCAACTCCAAAATCTATCAAGGTACTAACACTACCATTCCACTTAAGGGTTGACAAAGTCAAACTATTTTATGGGTATAAGATCCAACATGAAAGTCTTACTAAAATCTATCTTCCAACTCAAGGTATAGCATAGGGTTCACTAAACCTTAAACATGGAAATCTAAGGCTCATGTAAGATACTTAGGGATTACTAGTTGATTTTTGTTTGAGAAAAGAAATCAAATCATCATATAAGAGTTTTAAAGATTACTCAACAATAAGGTAATGTATAAAGGTAGACTATTTTGAGTTGTCCGTTTCAGATCAGGCCAGGCCAGGTCATATGAGCTCAGGAGTCCTCGTTGCCAAGCTAGTGGGGCAGAGGAAAATATTGCCAGCCCCCAAGCTCTGACCCTTTCTAGACACCATCACCTTCAACTTCTTTCTCTAATAGCTACTCAATAGACATTTCACCAAAAAAGTTGACAAATTTTATTTTTAATTAATTATTATTATAATACTAAATCAAACTTTCATGCTAGGTCAACTCTAAGGTGAAAAACTAACTAAAGGGAAACTATATAAGTTAAGGGTTCTATCTAGGAGATAATTTTGAATTAGTCACGAATACGACTACCTTGATGCTCTAATACCATGCTGTAAAGACATAGTCTCTACTATAACCATGATAAACAAAATCATCAATTGTGTAGCAGCGGAAATTTAAATCTTGACTTTATTCAAAATGTATAAAGAGTACATTACAAAATTTCCATAAAGGAAGTACAACTTTATACAAGCATAGGATCTAGGTAGAGGAAGACTTAGACTAAGCCAAGATTGTCTACAAACAAAACAACTATATAACATAAAAGCAACTATGAGCATGAAATCTATATGCTCTTCTTCTTGTCCTATCCTTAGCTTTAGGTTCACCAAGATTCCATGCGCACTCTGATCCTAACCTAGATGGTTGGGGTCATCCAGCAAGAGAGAGATAAAAGGTATGTGTTAATAAAAGGATAAAGGCAATCATAAAGTTAAGCATTTCATAACAAAAGGTTCCACAAAGGAATTTCAAGGAGAGTGAGGCATTTGAGTAAATAAGATTATAGAAAACTGCCACATTTTAATATCAACAAATATCACAATTGCATGAATATAAATTATGACTCAATGTCCTCTCAATGTAGGGTGAGGCACCTACCGGACCTCACCAATGGCAGGGGGACTAAAACCCCAGTTCCTAAAAAGTGGCAGGGGGACTAAAACCCCAGTGCCTAAAAAGTGGCAGGGGGACTAAAACCCCAGTGCTCGGCAGGGGGACTAAAACCCCAGTGCCCTGTGGGTGGTTTGTACTCAAGTACACTACATTGTCAATTGGCCAATAACTATATCATGCATAACATTCACTTGGCAGAAGAGTGAAAAGTAGAACAAAATAACATCATAGCATTGGGAATAAAACCCAAGAATAAACAAATAGGCCATCATAGGCCACAATAATATCCAAGAACTCCAAGAAGTAAAAGAGTCAACAAGCAACAACATTATACAATGCTTCCAAATATATCAAAAGGATGAGCCACATAGGCAATAGAAATATTAAGCATTTCTAAGTAAAGGAGGCAACATATAGAAAGTTTCACCTTATTCAAATGAATGAGCCACAATGGAATTAGAAGCATAAAATAAGTAAAGAGCCAATAAATGCAATTAGAGGGATAATCAGGCTAGCACAATAATAATTTTGGGGTTGGAAAAGACCCAACTGAAGGATAGGTAGTTTGCACATTATACATTCCACATTCATTTCACATTCAACATAGATGTTCACAAATAGGATCCACATACTGAAATAGGGCTCACATACAAAATAGGTTTCACATACCTATTTTTAATTATTTACCATAACATTCACCAAGTTGATTGCAATCCATCCACATTTCCTAGTTACATTATTACAGATGTATTAATATATGTAAAAACATAAATCATAGGAAAAATCCTAATTTTCTACCTTGAAAACCAAAGGTCGATTTGTGAGTCAAAACCTTGACCAAACGATTACTCATATTCTCCTGATTAATAAAACATATTTTATTTCCTAATTTGGGGTTATAATGAATTAATTAGGTATTTTAGAACATTTAAATCATCAAAAGAGTATCTAAAGAAAACTTCGAAAAATCAGTTATAAACATGCTTCAAAAACCACAAAATTGGATTCTACTCAAAAAATCCTTTCCATTGACTATTTATTTGCATTTTTCTGACAATAGATCGATTTACTATGAATTAAGTAAAATCGACCAATCAAGATGCAGTAAAACTATAGAGTGAGAGTAATATAAATCGAGATACAATTCGTTGTAATTAGCAGATGCAATGACTGAAATATCCTTGCGGATTAAATATTTCTATTACAGTCACATGGGCATTCTAGTCCTTTGAACACACCGATTGTTTGTGTTGGCGGGAGAAACCAGGGCGAAATGACGAGATTGCCCCCATGAGTTGCAAAACGTTTCATTGCCAGTGGATGACCCTCTTGGTCATTCCACGACCTGGCTTCTTCCAGCCATGGTCATGGCACGAGCAGCGCAACCTGGAGCTCGGCTCCATGGCGCATCTCGTCTACCAGGGCGCGCAATCGAGACATGAAACTGGGAACGATTCCCTTGAGACCTGGCAAAGCCGAAGGGAACCTCGCCACAAGGCGGGAACCTCAGGAGCACACAATCCTATTGGAAACAGCCAGCGAGCAGGGGAAGGAAAAGTTGAGGTCATACTACTGCAAACAGAGAGCGGAAATTCTAGCTAGGGCTCCCATCAGATTCGTGGATGAATGGCGAAGCCAAAACGATCATCACCACATTCAGAAGTATACTGGAGATCAAGAAAGCACAAAGCTCCGACGAGGACAAAAACCGATTTATGGGATAGAGCGCTAGAGACCACAGAGAGGCACAGAGAGAGTGGTAAGGTGAAGGGCGGAAGCGGGAGATGGTTATCGTGCTTCTGATTGCACTGGGGTGGCTAGAGGAGGGAGCAGCATGCCAAGGTCACCGGAGATCCACCTTGAGAAGGTTGGGATCATCGGGGGTCATTGAGGAGAAATTGGAGGAAGAGGAGAAATAGGGTTGGAGCGAGGGTGCTATAAAGCCCCATATATAGGCATGATAGGAGCCGAGGCTCCCACTGCAACCTGGGGCGGAGAAGAGGAGGTTTCTGACTTAGGGTGTTTTTCCTGTGGTGGAGGAGACGAAGCAAAATAGAGCTCGCTAGAACTGGCTTGAGAATCCGAATTCACCAGAAGAGGAATCGCGCGAGAAGGCGTAGAGGAGAGGGAGAGCGGGTTCGAGAAGCCAGGGAGTCGGGACTGTTCCCTGACTCGCGGTCCGCTGAAGGTAGAAGACAAGGCGGTTGCTGTTTGATCATGGGTCAGACTGATCAGGACCGTTAGATGGCGCTGAAGATGAAAGGGGCGCATGACAGATGCATAATAACCGAACCATAGGGTGAAAAATCGATATAAATGAAATCGATTAAAATCCCAAGTTAAACCTTATTAAAAGCTCATAAAATGGATTTGAAGGGTCAAATGAAGTCCAAATGACACCAAATTTGGACCACATGCTCATGTTAGCATTAAGAACGATGCTATACCATTATATTTTGCATTTAAATCCAATAAGGCCCTCAATTAAGATATTTCTCATTAAAGTGTATTTTAACACATTAAAATGTGTGCATTGTAATGAAATAACTATATTAATGCAATTAATGAGTCAAATTCGAGGTGATAGCTATATATGAATATTAAGAGCAAAATGTCAACCTTTAAATATATTTTCACACATTTATCATCAAATTGGAGGAGAGAGAAAGTAAAGAGGTTAATATACTCATAATTAATTCAAATGTTTATTATTATTAATATATTTATCCAAAAAACTCCAAATTAATATTATCTACTTGTTTCCATCCTTCATGACCAAATTACATTATTAACCTCTCTTGTCTCCTAAATTGGGTTATTTGTGCAAACACCCCTCCATTATCATTAATGAGGGTAAATAGTGATTTCAACCGCAAATTATGCCCAAATTGCACATAGAGTCCAAAAGTGATTAAAAAGGATGGGAAATTTATGGAAAAGGTCCAAATGGACTATAAGGCCAAGGAAAGCTCAAAAGTGGGTGAATTGCAGGGAAGACCCTGAATTTCAGTATGTTACAGTAGTTGCATCAACTAATCAAAGGAATTGTAAGAAGAGCAATTGAACATAATTGATTGAGAAATTGAATTCAATAATAATGAATAGGGGTTCAAGTTATATAACCCGCCTCCAATTGAGATTCAAGGATTGGAGCTTTACGTCAAAAATGGTGGAAGAAGCTTTCTCAAACCACAAGGTTCGTTCCTTAAGCTTTTGAGTGAAAAGGAATGGTTAGAATTGAAGATGGGATCGAGATAAGAAGAAATCATGCATTGATTTATGATTTCCACCATGAAATCAAGGTGAACGAAGGTCAAGAAGCTTACCAACAGGTTGGGGTCATCCTCCTACTGCTCCTAGGTCCCTTGATCATTTTTTCAAGCAAAGAGAAAAAGTGGATTCGAAAAAGCCTTTGGTTTGAGTTGTAAAAGGTGTTTTTATAAGAAAATCAATGAGAGAGAAGATGCCTTATAAAAATCTTTTAATTCCAAAATTGGTGCCACCTATCCCCCCTCAATTCCTTGCATGCAAATATATATTCCTCACGTCCGAATTCCCTTACATTATCCATAAATTAAGGGAAAAGAAATTGAGCACCTTAATCATATAATAGTAATATCGATATGTTAGTGGATATTTCTTTTTATTTTCATAATGTGAGTGGGTTCTCCACTCACGTAGATATTTCCTTTGCCTTTGCAAGGCACAAGGATGTTCACACTTGAGAAAATCCAACCATCTCGTTTTTGGTTGAAGGACCTTCAATTATTTTATTTATTTTTACATTAAATTGAATTAAGGTTTCCATTATGCTTAAATCTTGATTATTTTAATATCAAGATTCTCTCTCCATCAAAGTAGCTCAAATGAGATGCCCCTCTCATTTTCTTGCCTCTAAAAGATGCCAAGAATATTAGGGACCTTATTGAAGTGGAAATTTTCATATTGAACCCTAGGTTTTGGGTAAAATTGCAAATTACACCAAAACTAGGTTTTAATGCACAAACATTGCTTTATTAGCTCTTTCTTGGTGCTCAGGCTTGTGGTAGGCATACCTCTACATCGTCTTCATTCTCATGATGTTTTAACACATGAGGAACATATTATCATGCACAATTTGCAATTTAACCCCTCAACTTGGGTAATTTGCACTTTAGTCCAACACAAGCAGAACATTATTTTCAACATTATTCAAAATGGACTAGAATTGAAATATATGTTCCTTTTGAGCCTTAATTACTTTTCAAAAGATAATATCAAGCATATAATTATCTTCCTTAAACAAAACACCTAGGGTATAGCATAACCCAAGTCAGGGATGTTACATGACAGGTCTTGAGAAGGCCTTCTAGATCCTCGACATCCCTGAGGCAGACAAAGTCAAGCATGTTGTCTACCTTCTGAAAGGTAGTGCTAGCCACTGGAGGGCCATCTAAGAGGAGAAGCGACCCGGTGAGGTGATCTGTTGGGACGTTTTTCGGTGAAAGTTCATGAGTCAATACTTCTTGAAAACGTACCTGGACGAGAAGATCATCCAGTTTGAGTGTTTGCTCCAAGGATCTCTGAACATCACTGAGTATGAAGCCAAGATTATGGAGCTACCGAGGTTTTGTCCTCACATGCTGGAAACATATGATGAGAGGATCAAACGGTTTGAGAAAGGTTTGACTGTCGAGATGACAACACCTGCTGCTTTAGAGAACCGGGAGCAGTTTGCCATGTTTGTCGAGTCTGTCTGAAGCATTGAATGGTCAATCAAGGAGAAGAGAGATGCCATGTCCAAGAAAAGGTCTACTCAGTTTCAGAAATAGAGGTTTGACAGCCACAAGAAGCCGAGGTTTTCTGCACCTTCTGTGATACAAGGTTCTAGTGCACCATCTCAGTGGTCACCAAGTAAAGGAAGAGGGTATGGTTATTTTCCATCCAGATCCTACAATACAGCTCTAGTAGTAGTGACAGGGCCATCTAGGCCACAGTTACAGGACATGTCATGCTATCTTTGTGGGCAGACAGGGTATATGAAGTTGAATTGCCCAAGGAGAGATGTCGAAGTGACGCAACAACCAAGATAGAGTTAGCAAGGATCAGATAGACAACAGTCTAGTGGAACTAGAGGATGAGGATGTGGCCAAGTGTCACAAGCTGGGTCATCTACTCATGGAAGTAGAGGGTTTGGATGACATCAAGCAATGGATCGATTCTATGCTATGAGTCAGCCTGAGGCAATAGTCAACCCACGAGTGGTGGCAAGTCAGATGGAGTTATTTCATTCTGATTTGTCTTCTTCTTTCTTTGTATCTGTTTTGGTTGACCCGAGTGCTACGCACTCTTTTATGGCTCGTAGTATGCTTGATAGTTGTCTTATACTTGTTAGTTGTAAGAAAGATAGCTTGTTGTTAGAAACCCCTATTGATGGTTCCTCGATGCTTCGAGAGGTTTGTCCATCTTGTGTTCTATCCTTTTCGGGACACAACATACAAGTCGATCTCATACCACTTAATATAAATGGATTTGATGTAATCCTTGGAATGGATATCTTAAAGAGGTATAAGGTTGTGTTGGACTATGGTTCCAAGAAAGCGGTGTTCGATGATGATGGCAAGAAGTGGATCTTCCAGGGAGATAGGAAGATTCTTCTGACATGTTTGGTATCAGCTTTGTTGGCAAAGAAGTTGTTGCAGAAAGGTTGTAGAGCATTCTTGGCTCATGTTGTGGATGCCAAGGCTAGAGGTCTGAGTCTTCAAGACGTGACAATTATCATAGAGTTTGAGGATGTGTTTCACGATGAGTTTCCTGGTGTTCCCCCACCTCGAGAGATTGACTTTAAGATCAATCTAGAACTAGTGACACAACGAGTTGCTCAAACACCGTACATGATGCCTCCAGCTGAGATGGCAGAGCTAAAGAATCAATTACAGGAGTTGATGGATAAAGGTTTCATCAGACCGAGCACATTGCCGTGGGGTGCTCCAATTCTGTTCGTAAAGAAGAAGGATGGATCGATGCATCTGTGCATAGATTACAAGCAGTTGAATAAAGTTACGATAAAAAACAAGTATCCTTTGCCGAGGATAGACGATCTATTTGATCAGGTGTGTGGTTCTATAGTTTTCTTAAAGATCAATCTACGGTCTGGATATCATCAGTTGAGGATCAAGGATGAGCACATACCAAAGTCAGATTTCAGGATGAGGTATGGTGACTTTGAGTTTGTGGTTATGTCGTTTGGGCTAACCAATGCAGCTGCTGCTTTCATGGATCTGATGAACATGGTGTTCCATCCATTTTTAGATCAGTTTGTTGTGGTTTTCATAGATGACATCTTGATCTATAGTCGGGACAGTCGACAATATGAATAGCATCTTTGACAAGCGTTGACTCTCCTACACCAACACCATTTGTATGCCAAGTTTAGTAAGTGCAAGTTCTTGTTGGAGGAAGTGAATTTCTTGGGTCATGTGATATTGGAAGAAGGAGTCAGAGTGGATCCCAAGAAGGCGGAGTCAGTTGCCAAATGGGAGCAACTGAAGACGCCTACTGAAGTTTGTAGTTTTTTGGGTTTAGCAGGATACTACCGGAGGTTTATAAAAAACTTCAGTGTGATCGCGTTGTCATTGATGAAGTTGACCAGGAAGGATGTACCTTTTATTTGGGATGATCGTTGTCAGCAAGCTTTTCAGAGATTGAAGGAGAGGCTAACTAGTGCTCCAATGTTGGTTCTGCTAGAGCCTGAGAAAGGTTGTGTTGTTTTCTACGATGCTTCCAAGAAAGGCTTAGGATGTGTGGTGATGCAGGAAAATCATGTGGTTTCTTTTGCTTTGCGACAACTTAAGAAACATGAGGAGAGTTACCCAAAACATGATTTGGAATTGGCAGTGGTGGTCCATGTGTTAAAGATTTAGAGACACTATCTTTATGGGGAGGTGTGTCAGATCTGTACGGATCATAAGAACCTACAATATATCTTCTCGTAGAGTGAGATGAACATGTGACAACATCGTTGGATGGAGCTGATTAGTGATTATGATTGCACCATTGAGTATCATCCTGGTAAGGTGAATGTGGTAGCTGATGCACTTAGCAGGAAGTCTTCTTCTCTTCCTACGAAGAAGGCATAGTTGAGTTCTTTGATATGCCATAGGCGGGATATGTTCGTCTCTTTGTTGTAGATGAATGTACAGTTGGAAGTATCCTTGTTGGTAGGACTGTTGGCACAGATGCAAGTGAAGCCTACATTGAGGCAGTAGATCAAAGAAGCACAGTAGGCATATGCTACAGTATAGTTGATCATGATAGAATTTGGTAGAGAGAAGCATGATGGCTTCCATGAGTATGAGGATGGAATAGTTTGTTATCAAAACATGATGATGGTTCCCAATGTTGATGATCTAAGGAAGTTAGTGCTCGAGGAAGTGCACACATTGATGTATTCTATGCATCCAGGTGTCACCAAGATGTATCATAATCTAAAGGACATGTATTGGTGGCCTGGCTTGAAGAGAGATGTGACTGAGTTTGTGGCTAAGTGTGTGATATGCTAGCAGGTTAAGGCTGAGCATCAGAAGCTGGAAGGTACGTTGTAGCCCATGCCAATACCGCAGTGGAAATGGGATCATATAACCATGGATTTCTTAGTTGGTCTTCCGCGGACAGCTAGAAATCATGATTCCATTTGGGTGATAGTGGACAGATTGACAAAGTCTGCCCATTTCATACCTGTGAAAATGACATACACATCAGAGAATCTTTCTCAAGTTTATGTGGATGAGATAGTGCGTTTGCACGGTGTGCCCGCAACGATAGTCTCTGACAGAGGTCCTCAGTTCACGAATCATTTTTGGGAACAGATTCACATAGCATTGGGAACGCAGTTGAGGTTCAATATCTCCTTCCACCCGCAGACCGATGGAAAGTCTAAAAGGACTATTCATACTTTGGAGGATCTTCTTAGAGCTTGTGTTTTGTAGTTCCTAGGTAGTTGGGATGTACATCTCAGTTTGATAGAGTTTGCCTACAACAATAGTTACCAATGGAGTATCGACATGGCACCTTATGAGGTTTTATATGGAAGGAAGTGTAGATCTCCTTTATGTTGGTATGAGTCTGGTGAGTATCAACTTTTAGGTCCTGAGTTAGTGCAACAGATGATAGAGAAGATCAAGGTGATACAACAACAATTGAAAGCAACACAGGATAGACATAAGTCATATGCATATAATCATCAATGACCTCTAGAGTTCTAGGTGGGAACAAGGTGTATCTCAAGGTCTCTCCATGGAAAGGCATGCTGAGGTTTGGCCAGAAAGGCAAGTTGGATCCCAAGTATATGGGTCCATATCCAGTGATAGCACGTGTTGGCAAAGTCGCTTACAAGTTAGAGATACCACCAGATTTGCGCAGGTTGCATCCATTGTTCCATGTCAGTATGCTGAAGAAAAGTCATCTAGGCACAGAGATAGTGATACATCCAGTTGAGGTTGAGCTTGATGAAGATGTGACCTACGAGGAAGGTCCAGTGTTGATCCTTGACAGAAGAGTGAAGAAGCTGAAGACGAAGGACCTGGTTCTTGTGAAGGTTCTTTGGCATCATCGTGGCTTTGAGGAAGCCATGTGGGAGCTTGAGGAAGAGATGAGGAGGAAGTATCCCTCACTTTTCTATTTGGATGTTGGGGGCGAAATCCTTTTGTAGGGGTTTATGGCTTGTAAGGACCCTGACCTTCATTTTGGGCTTACCCTATTTGCTTTGCCTAAACCTTGTGTTCAGATGTTTGTGAATCACCTGAAGTTGTGGTTAGGGTTTGTTTATGCTTTGTTGAGAAATTGAGGTGCAACTTGCAATTTACCTAAGTTTTAGGGTTGGTGTGCAAGTTTGTCAGCTCGAGAGATGTCTTTTGCTCTCTTTGCATCATCTAGGGTTAAGAGTATGAGTTGGGTGCCTTGCTTGAGTTCTTTTGGGCCTCGCTTGAGCTTGTTGAAACCTAGGCTTGTTGTTGGGATTTCTTGGGCCTTGTTGAGGCTTGATATCGGGTTAGACCTTGGTGTATCGACCAGGAAGAGTGCTTGTTTGTATCGGGCAAGATGTGTATCAGCCATGGTGTGTTGGATTGCCATGTTGGGCGACAAACACCCTTCACTTAGCCTCATTTGTGTCACCTTCTTTGGACATGTGGCAGTTTCTTTTCTAAGTGGGTGGCAAGTCGTGGACAAGTAGTTTTGGGGATGTTATCATGTGGCATGACCCTTAGACAAGTGTGCTAGGGTCGGGTGCCACTTTGCCATGCTCTCTCCCTTCACCCCTTAGTATATAAGCAACCCTCGTTGCTTGCTAAGCCTCTTTAGTAACCTTAGTTTCTCTCTTTCCTTTGGTGGTTGAGCTAGGAGTGGAGAAGAGGAAGTGGTGGCTGATACACTTGGTGTCTTGGTTGATACATCCTTCTCCCTTGCTCCTTTCCTTCTCTCATGTTGAGTATCCTTCTCTCTTTCCTTGGCACCTTTTCTTTCATGCTTATTTTTCAGACATGGTGGTTATGAGTTGTTCTTCTCTTCTTGAGGTGGCCGAAGGTGGTGCCTTCGAGCTTGGTGCTTGGAGCTTTAGAGCTTGAGGAGTGTGCTTGAGGCGGATTACATAACTCCAAACCCTAACTATACTACTTCCTTACCATGTTGCTTTGTTATATGCTATCTTGATCGGCCATGTTATCGTTCTAGATATGTTTCTTGCTTTAATGGTCATGTCGTTGCCCTAGGTGAACCATGGATCTTGTTGACCTAACCTTGGATGTGGGTTCCTTGGGAAAAACCCCTCTCTCTTAATTGTTGAGAGGTTAGCCTAGGGTCTCCTAATTCAATGGTGTGTTGTGGCATGTTCTTGGGGCAAAACCCCTTTCTCTCTTTGGTCTTGAGAGGTGAGCTTAAGCTCTAGTTGTGAGGGAAAAACCCTTCTCTCCCTTAGTTGTTGAGAGGTGAGTCTACACTCTAGTTGCTTGAGCAACACCCCTCTCTCTCACCATGGATTTGAAAGAGTGAGCCTTTGGTTGGGTGTTGACCTAGTTGTTGGTTGGTTGGTCGATATGGTGATGATCTACCTTGTTGCCCGATATGTGATAGAGGTTGTGCAAGACCCCTCTCACTTGGTTGTTGATAGTTGAGCCAACACTGTTGATCTCTTAGGGTTTGGTGGTTGTCTTGAGGTTGGAGGTGACCAACCCGATAGGTGGTGTAACCCAATATCCCTTGATGCCTGATATTGTTTTGTGGAGAGGTGAAACCTGATATCCCTCCTCTAGGGTTGATCTTGGGTGATATATTAGATGGATGTTGACCTCTTTGACCGATATGGGTCCTTACCCAAAATGTGTTGTTGGACGATATGCTCTTGGGCGATATAGTGTTTTCCCGATATGCCCTCTTGAGTACCATGGACGACATGGATAGGCCATGCCCTCCTTGAGTTGTGAGGTGAGCACTATCACTTGGTCGATATGATGATGGGTATGTTAGTTGGACGATTTGGGTCTCTCAAACCCTAGTTGTTGGGAGATATGTCCCTTGGCCGATAGGGAGCCCTAACTCTAGATGGGTGATGTGTAGGTTCCTTGAATGATATGGAAGTTCTTGGGTGATATGGTGTGATGACCAAGGTGTTGGTTGATGACCGACAGGGATGTGTCTTGGGCGATAAAGACATGGTCGTTGGGCAACATGGAAACCCTAACTCTAGCTTGGGTGACATCGGGTCTTGGCCGACATGGTGTGTTGTCCAATACCATCTTGTATAGAGTTTCCCTATATGGTGGATGACCGACATGGGGCTTGGCACCCTAGGGTTTGGTAGTGGCTGATACCTTTAGGTGAAGGATAGTGCTCTACCTGATATACCTATGATGAGGACTATGATACCTTTAGTGAGGGACGCTGTGCTTTTGGTAAGGGTTATCCCTTACCCGACATACTTTGGGTAACGGTTATGTTAATACTTGCTTTGGTTAAATGAGAATGTTGTATATTGATACGCTTACCTATTTTGCATGGTTGTTCCTCATAATGGGGTAAAGGGTTATAGATGTTCCTTGTACAAGTACCATTGTTTCTCTATGATTATGCTAACCATGCAGGTTCCATGTGTATGGATATGAAATCATGTAATATCCATGGTGATGGTATGATAGTGATATGATATGGAACATCAAGGGTTATGATGAACCCAGTGATATATGATGGGTGTTACCCATGGAATGGAAATGTGTGCCTTGATGACAGGATTGAGTCCCTGTGATGTTGATCCTTGAGATGGGTCTTGATGATTGGCAAGAGGCCAAGTGGTAACATGTAATGTTGATCCTTGTGATGGATCGGGATGATGTTGATGGCTTTGAGAATAAGAATGACAATGTAACACATGATAATGAGATCTATGTTGTTTACTTTTGTTTATATGTTACATAACTTGTTTGATCCCAACAATCCACTTAAAATATACTAAGTAATAATAGAAGAAGCTTTCATGTAGTTTACCTTGGCCTTAGATCCATCATCGTCAGTAGTTGGTGATGGTGAAACGGGTTCTCCTACGGGTTACCCTGGAGCACATATTGTTGAATATGCGGGGTTTCTCCTAGCTGAAAATAGGAGGATTAGAGTGTAACTGCAGTTATAGACTCAAGATGTGTGATAGAGCATGGTGAACAGGCCTGTGGCTCAAGATATACTAGAGTCGTAACCTATACCAAGTTGGGCTAGAGAAAAGGGTAGACTGTGTGAGCTAACCCTGTGACTGAGGTCATGTAAGTAAGAGACTGCGGTCCAGCTTTGGTTCTCGTGCACTGACCACGAGGGTAGAGGTCGTGGAGTCCGACTCTTCCATTGACCTTGTATGGCACCGACTTTGGGTTTCACAACTGAAGGTTTGATTTGAACGGTACAGCTCACTTCCTTAGGGCATAATAAATCGTAATCCAGTTGTATAGTATATTTGCTTAGGGAAAACACAAAACATTGGTTGAGGCCTTGTTTGTATAGTTTCCTAGTTATATCTTGCAGCTAATTACATGTTCGTCACATGTTATGATAAGATCCTATAAGACTTGTCTTATCAATCATGTTCCATATATTATTTGTTTATATGCCTCATAGATATCCTGGTAAGATGTTATAGAGGTAGTTCTGCTCAGTATGTTGCATATATGATTTGCTTATATCAGTTACCTACTTTATCTGTTACAGCTCTCCCGAGGTTTTATAATTTCAGCGGGGGTTATGTTTCTCACTGGGACTATGTGTCTCACCCAGTTGGTTTTAAATGTTTTTAGGTGGACGTGCTAGACGTGGTGGTGATCGTGGTTTTGTAGCTGAGCAGCAAGAAGAACAATAGAAGGCAAGAGATGGATATGTTGCTATTTTTCGGTGTTTTGTAGTAGATTCCTAATGTCATCCCTATACTCTTAGGTCCTTGGAGGTGTTTTGACGAGGTTTCATGATGTATAGTTGATATGGCTTTCTTATCATGTTGTTGACCTGGATAGGTCTGTTATGTACATAAATAGGTGGTGAACTCTTGTGCTTATGGGACAGCTATTTCCTATGAGTTGTGGGCATGTATCAAGTTTATGTATATTTATATAACATGTTTCTTTGCAAGATGTGGATCTGGTTGTAATAGTTCCTTTCTTATCTGCTTTCCGCAATCGATTTTAATTAACACATGTTTTTGGTAATATGATGTTTATGACGGTTCCACACATTTTTGCGTGGTGTTTTGCTATCTTTGTGATGGCAGGATGTCACATATGTCTTCATACAACATCCTTAGTATATGTGTTTTTCCATTGAATATTGGTTGTACCTTGTTAGGGGGAAGGAATTCTTCTAGCATGGTTGTGCAGAGTACCTTAAATAGGCTTTTTTGCACCCATGCTCTTATTGAGAATATCCCTCTTATGTTCTCTCTTGTCAGGGTCCTTCCTTTGTTGTTATAGAGTATATCAACCCCTAGTAGATTATCATCTAGGATGTCTTCTAGTACATGGACTTCTAGGTAGGTGATACAGAAAACTGACCTAATCCCCTATTAATTTGCATGGAAGCGGGGTGTTGCAGCTATATTCTCTTATTCTATAGGACGGTGTCATTCCCTTGCCAGTGCATCGACGAAGAATGATGCTACACCACCTTCATCATCATCTGGCATTCCTTAACTAGTTATTTATATAAGTATGGCTAGGGCAACACTGGTGGGATGGGAGATGGGAGCATGATCTGCAGTAGTCTCTCTTGGATTTGCTTTAGCCTTATTATCAGTTGTAACTGTGGTAGCATGCTCTTCTATAAACTAACCTTCATTTGGTGGCATTTCGAGCTCTACTTCGTTAAGTGATGTTGAAGTAGCGACCATCTTGTCATCATATACAACATTGTTGTGTTCATTGTTGACAGACCCTTCAAGATAGATGTCGCATTTGTCCATGTTGTCCTTCATCTTATCTTGGTATTAGTTGATTTTTTTGATGTCGCAATATGTCAATTTTACACACTTTCTTCCTCCAGATCAAGGTTATCTCCAATATGTTGGTATATCAGATTCTATTTATCCTTTGTGGGTTGAGAGTTTAAGTCAAACTCTTGGACTTTGTTGTTTTTTCTCTCATTAGCATTTTGCTCTTCAAGGCATGGTTGTTCTCCTTTCACAGTGGCCTCCTCTAACTTGTCTGTCAGTATATTCACACTTTCTTCTATGTGTGATGGAGGTGCTCTTGTTGCTTCTTCATCCTAATGTTTTTGGGCGTCTGAGGGGCTTGATGATTCTTGGGATGGGGAAGGGCAGACAGTCTGTATTGCCTTCTTTTGGCTTGCCTTTCTTCCCATAGCTGACGTTCATCTTCCAACTCTTTTTGTCCTCTTCTAGCCTTTAGTATTCTTCTTCTACCACTTTGAGGGACTTTTCATGATGTTGGCACATGTAATCCATATCTTTGTGCATCATTTCTCTTTCCCTTCATAGTCACGCCATCTCTGTCACCATTGTTTGCATGGGGTTCATCATTGTTGTTTGTTTGTTGATGATGCCCTTCATAAATTGGGGAAGGGGTGCAGTTCTAGCATCGATACCTTGTATCTACATTGTTAGTGTGTACAGGCTAGAGGTAATAAGCATGTTTGTGGTAGGAGAAATTTCATATGCGTAAAAATGGCATCAAACTGATGGCCCAATTTTTCACCGAAGGTTGGAGAGAACAATGGTTTTTCATTTGTAGTAGTTGTTGTTGTGGCTATCATTGTCTCAAAAGTCTGGCGTTGAGGTTGGGCACTCACTGTAGCATTTGGTCGAGGACTTTTCTGTCTTTCTTGTTGTACAGGATGGGATGGTTCTTTTTGTCCTCCTTCTTAGTTGTACGCTTTGCCTCTTTGGCACCAATTAGCTCAGGAGGGTCTTTTGTCCCTTCAACTGGAATTTCTATTGTTGCCTTAGATGTAGGAGGGGATGGGATTGATTTCCTGGCACTTTCAAAATGTGCCACTGGTTCTTTAATTGGTGCTTCTAGTAATATAGGAGTGAATGGAGGAGAAGGTGGAGAAGCGTGGAGTCTTTCATTGTCATGTAGGGGGACTTCATCAGCCACAAATGGTTGTTGTACAGCTTCTTCATAGACTTGTAGAGCTTGGGGAAAGGGAGGTGTCTGCTTTGTTGTTTCTGACATGGCTTTGAAAGATCTTGTTGCCAATTTTTTTTTCTCTTCTCTGGGTGTGCGTGCATTTCCTCTATCACTTGTTCTCCTTCTTGTTGGGCTTCAACATGTGAGTGGGGATTTTTTGTTTGATGGATATCACTGGAATGCATTTTGTCAACTTCTTCCTAGCTAGGTTGCAATTTGACCACATCATAATAAGCCATCTCTGGGAGTGGGAGAAGTAGTTTAAAATAATATTATGTCTAGAAGAACTTCTCTCCTTTATGTGCTAGTATGACAGTGTTTACCAAGGATTTCATATCGATCTTCACATGTCTCTTTCTAGGCTTATATCTTCACGTTTGTTCAAGGTTTGATAAATAAGATGTAGTTAGAGTAATTTGGCCCCCCATGTAGAACTTTTTAGTTTTTTTGACTTTTGGTCCCACTGCCATTGACAATCTGTCTATGGGCAGTCTTCCAATATTGTCTGGTCTTTTATTCAACATCAACTACATAAGAAATAGATCTCCCTTATACACTCCCCCTATCTTAGATCGTGTGAAAAATGCATTTGATGTAATCTTTTGAATTACCCTAACAAAGCATGAAATGATAAGGGTTGCCTTAGACTTCCTTGGGCTGTGTTTAGGTTCTCCTCTCAGCTTCTCCTACATCTTGTGGATGTTGTACCCCACTGTATCCCTTGCACCAGGCATTGTTGAGCAAGTTTGAGCTTCTTCTTGGATTCAGTGAAGATTATATTAAGAATGGATTCAGTGACATAATGATCTTTACCCCCTATTCTCACCTATAGTTTGAACTCAATTCCAGCCTCCTTGTGTTCGACATCACTGATTGGTACTTTGTCAAGCGATGATATAAATTCAGCTACCAGATCTATTAGAGACAAAACGTCAGTTGTACACAATGTGCGTAGATTGGTTATGCCCAGAAATTCCATTACTCTATCATAGATTCCCAATATTTGAAGTCTTGAACGTCAATGTATCTTGTTGGCTTGAAGCTTTTAGAGCTCAAGATATGTTGAAGTTAGACTGGTGCTTCCTATCTCTACGTACGAATGTTGTCAGTTGCACTGTAGGTGTCGCCGCTGGATTCTTCCTTGTTGTATCGAAGTCTTGTGCTATGCTAACTATTGAGTCTACTTCTTGTCTAAGAGCCTAGACACAACCTTTACTTCCACCTTCCTCTTCTTAGTTTTCTAGACATCTGTTGTTGTCACCTTTTGTTTCATCTTTTCTTTCTCTTCCTCCTCTGATGGCACATATTCAGATGTTTTCATTCCTTCTATGCATTAAAATACTTTTGTACCTTCTTGTGGCTCAGGGCCAAGTATAATCTCATATGTCTCCTTCAGTAGCAGTAGGCACATCCTTTTCTACGTTGACATGTTGGGGTCATGATTATTCTCTTTGTCCATTCTTTGAGCGCTTGTTGTGCCCCTTTTATAGATGTTGCATGCTTGTATAGGGAAGAAGAGATTGATGACAACATGCTACAATTTCTATAATGGGAGTTTATCAAGTACTTAATATTATATTATTTAATATTGCATTTGAGAATAGTAAAAATTCAGATATAAAGTTAGTAATTTTCACAGATCTTATCGTGTATCGGTCGTAATAGATCATTACTTATAGCAGTCATGAAATAGTTTAGTTTAGTTCACTTATAAAGCATAGGGATTGCTACTAGTTTCAGTTTTTGGCGGTCAAAATAGGGTCCTACTATTGCGGTCGATACGGGTTATGAATGTTACGATCGATACATACTTTACTTAG
Organism: Alisma plantago-aquatica; assembly: GCA_963693085.1. NCBI lineage: Eukaryota > Viridiplantae > Streptophyta > Magnoliopsida > Alismatales > Alismataceae > Alisma > Alisma plantago-aquatica. The sequence goes on from OY856410.1 coordinate 1,152,084,576, forward strand.
TATTGGTCAAGGTGGGATTGACGTAGCGATCAAAGTAGGTGTCAGTTGTAGTGGTCAAAACAAATCCATTACTTTGATTTAGGTCACAGTTGAGTATCGACCGAAACTTATGTTGTGATTGAAATGTCAATCAGTTGTTGCAATAGAAAAGAGGATCCTGAGAAGATATCATATACTTAGAAGGTAGATTTCCATGCAATATGAAGGTGGGAGAGATGATATGAATTTAGCTGATAGAGTAGAAGATGTGGCTATGGAGCAAATGATGAACTAGAAGTTGAAACAAAGGAGTGTCGTGTTGTGGTCAAAATAATGGTTGAAACGTTAGGTATGCTCAGGTCACAACATGGGTGATCGAAGATATAGAAAAAGGTGGTTCATAGCATTCTAGAATCATCAGAGAAGGAAAAGAAAGGGAAAAGAAAATATCTGGAGATCATTGATGCACCTTCCATATGTCGATATCAAATGAGAGAGAGAGGAAGAAAGAGGAAGCGGTCTTTGAAAGTAGTTGTTTGAAGCAGATCTTCAGTTGTTGCGGTGTCACAGGTTGTTGCTAGTATGCTTTGGACTTCATAGGTCCGCTGTGGTCTGCTAGGGTTTCGATCGCTCTTTGATTCTCTAGAGAATTATTGTGGTCAAAGAGTGAGGGAAAAGGGGTTTACTGATCCTACATCACCCTTTTATACTCAATTAAAGAAGCGGTGTTGCGGTTGCAACACCTGAGAAGCGTCACGGTCGAAACATTGGAAAAATTATATTGGTTGAAATGTGTTGCAGTCAGAATGCTGGTAAAGGTGTCTCCGTCAAAACATGTCCAAAACCGGATGCAGTTATGGGATAAATGTGTAGTGGTCGAGATGACTAAGGAAGGAAGTATTAGATGCAATTGATGAATGTGTTGCAGTCGACACATGTGTTTCAAGAACAATTATGCAAGTTTGGATTAAGATACTAATTTGTACATTAAAAGCAATCAAAGATGTAACAACAAGATATAATGTTCCTATGTTTACTTACTAGAATAGGGAAGATCAAAATTAAATTTACAAATATGTACGTAGTCTAGGTTTTAATTGAGAAAGAAAAAAAATTTCAATATTTAAAGAAAGCAATAAAATCCTTGGGTTGCCTTAGAAGAGCTAAGTTATAGTCTCTAGCTTGAGACTCATGTCTGGCTTTTATGGTTCTTCAGGTAGAGCAAGGTTGGGCTCTCCTAAGTGTAGTTCTGACCTCCTAAAAAAGGCTTCATCCTCATAGTACCTCTCTCTAGTGGAAGTCATAGTCAGCTCTCACAATGATGGTGGTTGTTGTGGTTCTTAGACCTGAAATCACTACACTCATCACATGTGATTTGGTAAACTTTGACATCATCAAATGCATTCCTGAAACATAGGTTGTTATAAAGGTGATGATTGGGTGGCTTTGATACATGGGGACTGACTATGAGTGATAGAGATTGAATTTGTCCCTCCCACAGAAGTATCATATCTAAGGCCTCTTGATTAGCGAGACTGAGAAAAGTATGGCCATACACATGTGAGTCAATATGTGATATTGAGCTTACATATATCTCATGCAGTCTGCTTTGGTTGAAGAAACAAGATTGAATAATAATAGGGATAACTTCTCCATGCCTCTAGTTCAATTTGGATATCAATGACAAAGGAACTATACAAACATTGTAATACCATACATAGATTTATAGATTTTAGGTTGAATTTGATCCCCAACTTTCCATTCATTTGGGTAGCACAGATGTGTGAATAGGCATCTCTCTTTGCTTGTGATGTCATAAGTTGTTATGTACATTCTCTGCCAATGTGATATGGGACCTATAGGGTCACACACATAGGAACTCATCTAGAAGAGGAGTTTGATCTTAAATGATGATTGAGTTGATTACTAAAATATTCAAGTATTAAATTCATGCAACAGATCCACATATTGGATGACTGCATTGCCAAACTACCATCTCATTGGGTGATAGAGAAGCCATATGACCATCTCAAGTGTTTAGACGATCGTTTGGGTTTTTAGGATAATTAGAAATCGAATTAGCTTAGTTCTGCCTTATGAACCGACCTGTTCAAGTTGTTGAATCGATCGGCTCGGCTCAACTCACTAGATGGGAATCTGGGTGAGTGATACGAGTGTCTCACATGGGTAAGATGGCTCAGTTGGGTGGCATGAAGGTTTTTAATGTGACCTAAACTTGTTTCGATTGCACATTACTTGTGCTGCAAGGAATTAATATGTGACATTAATTTGAATCAAACTGCCATATGCGATTCAAAAACTGCCAGACAACTATATCGCAATGTAAGACAACTTTCTCACACACTAGATGACTATCTAGGTGTGCCAAATGACCATTTGGAGTGTTGTAGGTTTTGAAACTTCTAGAATTTTTGTGAAAATTTGAACTCTTCTGGTCCTTTCTAATCCCACATAGACTGCGAGCCCTGACCCTGGCCTCTACTATAAATAGAAGGGTTATGGGGCTTCCTAGAGAACAACACATATAATTGTAAATCAATTTATTTGACAAACATTTTCCTCTCTTGTTGTGGTAACCATGAGATCCCAGGCAAGTCCTACCCGACTAGGGAGGGATAGTAAAGGGAGAGAAACAACTGAGGCTCATTGTTGTGGGAGAGAAGGTTGGTGACTTGTTGTAATGACCCTGACCTGGGTAATGAGGTAACCCTATCTTTTTTGGCTAAGTAAGTTTCTTAAAACTTTAATATAATCCTCTAAGGTGTTTTTTTATCATGTGACACACTTATGTTTCAAGTTTGGTCTTGATTGAATGTTGTTTGAGCAATGTACCTTTGTTTTGGAGCAATGTACCTTTGTCACATATTGAACATGACTTAAGTGTTTTAGCATCATAAGAGAGAGAATGATGCTAAGTGGTAGATTGTGGAAAGCCTAAATGCCATGTTTGAATAATGCTAGTACCTTGTGCACCAATTTTGGTACAAATTGTATTTTACTCAAAATGTGGGGTCGATATGCAAATTACCACCTCTAGAGTGTTCCTACTTCCTCTATGTATCAATTACAGGAGAGAGACTGAATGACAAATCATGTTTGAATCATTTATGAGTGGTAGTATTCTTGGTGATGAAAAGACAAAGAAAGGGGTTGAATGGAAACCCTAATTTGAGCTTGTATGAAGTGTATCGGGTTGTAGTGATTAAGTGGGAGTCCCTATCGGCCAAGGAGCCAAATAGAAGACCCCCATATCATGTTGTTAACTCTTTGGCTTTTCAAAAACAAGCTAATCACCTAAGTAAAGTAATTGTTATCAGCTTGCAACTTTCATTGGGAAAGTTTGCATTGAATTTTGAATAAAATAATGTGAGTGGAAGTGGCTTGTCCTAGAAGATAACCAAAGGGGGCCGACCCTTATCCCTTGCATTATCCTCAAGTTTTTATTTTTCATGGCAATATAAATATGGAGTGCATGCAAGAACATGTGTCAATCCATGCATGGACTCGTGGCACCTAGTAGCTCAAATTGATGACACCTCATATACATACTTTTTCATGAACCTCAAGTATATATACCCTTCTTTTCACCCATTAGTGAAATTTTTCGAATCCTACCACCTCCTTGCTCTAAGATATCATGCATAGGGTCCTTTTATCATGCATAGGTGATGTAGTATCATGCATAGGCCTTGGGTATCGACCATAGCAAGTGATATCGGCCATAGCAAGTGATATGGGCCATAGCAAGTTGATATCGGCCATAGTCGAGTTATATTGGTCACAAGTGAATGGGATATTGGCCACAAGTGATGGCATATCGTACTGGGGTAGTGAGGTATTGTGCAAAGGTGCTAAGGATCAAGAAGGAGCTCAAATCATGACCCTAAGGTAAGACCATGATCATCTTCAACCTTACCCATTAAGGTATCGACCCTTCCAATCATATGGTGTATTACCTTCACCATATATGGATATAACATCCTCACCTCACTTGAAGATATTGGCCACATCATACTTTAGTGTATTGGCCATCACATGTTCTAGGGTATTAACCACCTTACCACTTTTGTCATCTAGTGTATTGGGTTACCCACCATATCGTTTTAGAGATGTGTTCTCAACATCATATCATCCAAGAGATGTATGCTTAACCCAATATCAATTTAGAGGTGTATTCTTGATACCCATATCACTTTAGAGGTGTATGTGTGCTTCACACCATATCAGGCAAAGAGGTGTGTGCTTGCTCACCATATCACTTTAGAGGTGTGTGTGTGCTTCACACCATATCGGGAAAAGAGGTGTGTGTGCTTCACACCATATCGGGCAAAGAGGTGTGTGTGTGATTCACACCATATTGGGCAAAGAGGTGTGTGTTTGCTTCACACCATATCGGGAAAAGAGGTTTTTGTGTGTGTGCTTCACACCATATCGGGCAAAGAGGTGTTTGCTTGTGTGCTTGAACCCTGAAGCACACACACACCTCTTTGCCTGATATGGTGTGAAGAACACACACACCTATTTGCCTGATATGGTGTGAAGCACACACACACCTCCTTGCCTGATATGGTGTGAAGCACACACACACCTCTTTTCCCGATATGGTGTGAAGCACACACACACCTCTTTGCCCGATATGGAGTGAAGCACACATACACCTCTAAAGTGATATGGTGAGAAAGCACAAACCTCTTTGCCTGATATGGTGTGAAGCACACATACACCTCTAAAGTGATATGGGTAGCAAGAATACACCTCTAAACTGATATTGGGTTAAGCATACACCTCTTGGATGATATGATGTTGAGAACACATATCTAAAATGATATTGTGGGTAACCCAATACACTAGATGACAAAAGTGGTAAGGTGATTAATACCCTAGAACATGTGATGGCAAATACCCTAAAGTATGATGTGGCCAATATCTTCAAGTGAGGTGCGGATGTTATATCCATATATGGTGAAGGTAATACACCATATGATTGGAAGGGTTGATACCTTAATGGGTAAAGTTGAAGATGATCATGGTATTACCTTAGGGTTAAGAGTTTAGATCCTTCTTGATCCTTAGAACCTTTGCACGATACTTCACTACTCATGCACGAGATGCCCTCACATGTAGCCGATATCCCTTTCACTTGTGGCCAATATAACTCCACTATGGCCGATATCAACTTGCTATGGCCAATATCACTTGTTATGGACGATATCACTTGCTATGGCCGATACCCAAGGCCTATGCACGATACCACATCAAATATTTATGATACAAGGACCCTATGCACTATATCTTATAGAAAGGAGGTGGTAGGATTCGAAAATTTTCACTAGTGGGTAAAAAGAAGGGTATATATACATGAGGTTCATGAAAAAGTGTGTATATGAGGTGTCATGAATTTGAGCTACTAGGTGCCATGTGTCCATGCTTGGATTGACACATGTTCTTGCATGCACTCCATATTTATCTTTACATGAAAAATAAAAACTTGAGGATAATGCAAGGGATAAGGGTCGACCCCCTTTGGTTATCTTCTAGGACAAGCCACTTCCACTCACATTATTATATTCACAATTTAATGCAAACTTTCCCAAGGAAAGTTTCAAGCCGATAACTATTGTTTTATTGAGGTGCTTAGTTCGTTTTTGAAAAGTCAAAGAGTTAAAAAAATGATATGGGGTCTCCTATTTGGCTCCTTGGCCGATAGGGACTCCCATTTAATCACTACAACCCGATACACTTAATACAAGCTCAAATTAGGGTTTCCATTCAACCCCTTTCTTGGTCTTTTCATGACCAAGAATAATACCACTCATAAATGATTCAAACATGGTTTATCATTCATTATCTCTCCTCTAAATGATACATATAGGAATTTAGAACACTCTAGAGGTGTTAATTTTCATATCAACCCCACATTTTGGGTAAATTACAATTTGTACCAAAATTGGTGCACAAGGTACTAGCATTATTCAAACAAGTTCAAACTTGGCATTTAGGCTTTCCAAAAGCTACCACTTAGCATCATTCTCTCTCTTAAGATGATAAAACACTTAAGGCATGTTCAATATGTGAAATTTTGTAGTATAACCCATCATATTGGGTAAATTGCACTTTGGTCCAAAATAAAGGAACATTGCTCATACAACATTCAATTAGGACAAAACTTGAAACATAAGTGTGTCACATGATAACAAAACACCTTAGAGGATTATATTAAAGTTCTAAGCAACTTAACTAGCAAAAACAAAAAGGGTTACCTCATAACCCAGGTCAGGGTCATTACAAGTTATAAACCCCTATCAAGGATTTCATCCCCAAAATCCCAGGTAAAGGGAGACATATTATTCATTCATCATATCATCAAGTCTCCACATAACATCTCGATGTTATGGAGATGTCATAGAAATTTGACCAGCACCAAGTTCTTCCACACAGGGTTATCATAGAATCTATCATACAGGACACATACCCCACTATCCTTTTCATTATTGACTATAAAGTCAACTCTGTGTCAGGTAACTCTTTTCTTAGTCAAAGAAACATTATACATACCTTATTTAACTTAGGTGTCAAACCTCACTGATTGGTCACCTTCTCAACTTATAACTTTATGTGATAATATTCTTGATCTAGGGAGTCTTCCATAGTCCTCACTTAGTTTAGCATTTCACGTCTAAGGAAAGACCAGAGTTACATTCTGTCACCCTCTTGGAACTACAAGTCTTACCATATATTTGTTGTGCTATCTAATCTGCTGACACAATACTAAACTTTCTTATGACTTGTACCAACTATCTTCCTATTTGTACATTCCCTTGTCATAAGAAGAGGCCACTTATTAAAGAAGAATGTATCTCAGAGGTATCTCTAGATGTTATGTATAAGTTTCCTGAACAGATCTAGATAGGGGTATTCTAAGGAATTTAATTTTACCTTGATAAGATTTTCCAAAAATGATTCTTCAATTGTTCCTTCGATTAGTACATCCTTATCGATGCCATTTTTATGCAAAGCATAAACCCCTAACATATGATGTCCATACTATTTTATGTAACTAGATTGATTTCAGAGTTGGCCATTCCAGGTAACCAACATAAATCATCTGATTAGGAGTTATGTCTTTACTTTCCCATACCACATGATACTTTTTAGATACCAGAATTCCTTACTTTGGTAACTGTCACATGTGTCAAAAACACATCACATCTTCATCATTTCCATCTCTCTGTTGTTATTACCAAAGCCACACATATAAAAGGATCTTTCTTTCATCTTTGGGTTATTATTTATTTCACATATCTTTATCTTGGAACCAAAGTCCAAGATGAATTGATACTTTTATAAGTATCCATCAATGGATTATTTCTAATGCACATCAAGTGCCATAGTACTCACTTGATTGTCTTGTCCCTAAAAGGAGAGAACACAAAGAAACATATTCCTCTTATCATCCCATCATCACCCAGGGTTGTTTATGAAAGAGAAGAGATTATCATCTCCTCTGATTATTGCATGAACTTCCAACTGTTTAGGAGCCATTTACTCTTGTTTCATCCTAGGTTCCTTTCCATCCGCATAGGAATTATAAGGATGATTACATGTCATCACTCCTTTCTTTATTATTGTCTACCATGTTCATGAACATTTTGTGATTTTATCACATTTCCCATTTCCACCTTATGGAAAAGATCTCTACTATTCACACAGACTTTATCAAACATGGATCATCTCCCTTGTTGTCATTCCCTTGTCATGAGGATTATATACTTTTACTTCCTCATGCACACAGATTGATCTGAGATCATCTCAGATTCCATTTACTGCACTTAGGTTGTGATAAAAATATCCATGCCATATTTCTTGTTTCATTATGCTTACTAGATTGTCTCAAAATGACTACTTGATTAGAGTAATCAGAAAGATAACAATCTAAGAGTTCTATACTTAACTTATCTTCAGTAGTTGAATACCTGGCCAAGGTATACAAGTACTGAGATTAAGTAGTATGCACTTTGTTTACTATCATATTCCTTACTTTTCATATCATCAAAAACATAAGACTTAGCATTCCTGGATTTTCTCCAGGCATCATCTCTACACCTTATCCTCTTTCAAACAGATAAGAGCAATTATAAATCATGTAAAGGAATATTGAGTAGAATATAAATTCTAGTCCTCATCATTTCTTCCCTATGTTCCCGTAGGGCAACCAAAGGAAAGTCAACAACATCAATCCTTCTTATGATTATTAGATAAAATCAAGAGAAGGCATATCAAAATGAAAAAGCTCTATCTGACTGTTACCCCTCGTGGTCATCTACCTCTTCAGGTTGACTCAAAACATAGAGTCCAGTTGTTTCATGTTGTTGCTTTTGACTTTTTACACTATTGGGTTGTAACTTTCGTAAGCCCTTCTGAGTATGCCTTGGTTGTTGGGTCATTTCCTCCCTTCCTATTAAACAAAAGAGTTTAGTATGCTCAACATGTCCATATCTATAACATGTCTTGTCATCGTACCATGGTCTTATCGGTCTTATTACCAATGTAGAAGCTAAGCGAGGAGTTCTTACTGGTGGAAAGTTAGGACCTTTGCCTTTACTTAGTGACTACTGCCCTAGTATACTAGGCATTTATTGCACTGGTGGCACCAAAAACTTTGTCTTTTTAGAACAACTAGGAAAATGTCTCTAGAATTGTAGAGACCTTTCCTTAATTCTTAGCTTAGTGCCCCTCTTTGGGCACTACCATCACAGATGTACTATCTATCTATACTTATGGTAGAGTATATTTTCTCACCATAAGTTAACTCTTCCCACATTTTCCACTATTCCAACATGACTATGTCATTCAGGAACCCTTTTAGAACCTAAATTTTCTGCATCGAGGACTGGTAACCTAGGTTGTAATGCTAGTATCCAGTCTACTATATGCATCATTGTTGTCCTAACCTGCCCAACAAGAGCATAAAAATAGGATTCTCTATCTTGATTGGGTCAAGATAGAAATTCTCAGGCACTTGTTCTTCTCTTGCCTGATCCCTTGCACCCTCTCTTGGTGTAACGAGATTGCTCTCAACAACATGTTCCTCGTGTTCTCTAGTCATTTTTAAACTTCACCCTTTCTTCTTAATAAGCAGAAGTCACTATAGAGTATACTAGAGGACACTAGAATAGACTCAACACCTTAGTCCTATATCTCTATCGAATCAGCGAACCTTAAGTTCTGATACCAAAACTTGTAATGACTGCCACAAAACCAACGACCAAATCATTACTAATTATGCAGAATAATCATAAGCAGTGGATTAACAAAAATCACTAAAAATTAAAACCATTTTACAAAGAGATCTACTTCTAGGAAAACTCTTTAAGGAAGAACCAAAACCTTATATACATCGTTGTTCACATTGTACATCCACCGTACCATCTCTTCTCAGAGATAACATATAACAGTTGCTTTGTCAAAACATATACTGAAGCAACATAAAACCTCGAGGCATACTAGCCAAAACCTCAGATTGTTCATAAAACAAACACATACTAAATCCAAGGACCTGAGAGTACAGAGATGATACATAAGACTTCTATCTACAAGACACGATAGATAATATACTCAACCTGAGCTATTATTGTTTTCCCTACTGGTGTTGATGTACCTCTGCACTATGGTCTCTATCTCTTCGTCTGCGTCCACCTAAAAAATTTTAGTGACCAATGGGGTGAGACCCATGTCCTAGCGAAAGATATAACTCTTTGCCAACAATATTATTATCACAGTTAAATAGTATAAAATTGGGCAGAGCATTCTTTTACATTAATAATAGGACTTAATGTAGTCCTTATAGGAGTAGTCAGACGAGACCAAGTGCAAGTAGGAGCTGCACAAACACCATCCAAGAGAGTGTACATCTACATAGACGAGAATTGCCACTGGACTTGCTCTAGGATCAGATATATCTTCGTAAAATCACCCTTCCCATTACATAGTATTGAAGCGATCTGTTGGTTAGGAAATATGTCAGTAAATTTTTGTTTTTACTGCCTATATGATGTCATATTTCCCTATAGTGGTTTTAGAGCCACATCAATTAATTATGTTTTGGGATAATCGATATGATTAGATTTTTATTTTACCATTTTTGTATATTGCATGTGATGTGAATATTTAAACAGGTTGTTGTGCATGTCTATCTTATCACCACATAAAGAACCCAAATGAATATATATATATATATATATATATATATATATATATATATATATATATATATATATATATAAAGATATCATACTATGCAATTTACACGTGTCACCATAAAATCAGTTTTGATGTGTGTGTGCATGGTTCTGGTCATTTATTCTTGTTGTTAATCAGACTGTGTATCGAGCCTCTCTCGCCTTTCCAAATGTATATTAATGGTATTCTTCCTACCCTCAAATGTAACTTGAGTTTTTTCCCAAATACAATGTAATAAGAAATAGGATACTTTTAATTTATGATTCGACGTGAGATGACAGTCCGCACAAAGATGAAATGAGTGACTGATGAGATGGCCTGATTGAATGGAGGACTGAGGAGGCCATATGACATGAGGATGAACTGATTGACTGGTGGCCCAACTGACTTCGTAGAGGTGTCCAGATGTTGCTTGGACCTGAGAACCAGACAACCTCTTTATATGAGCCCAATCGAGTGACTAGGAGGTGAGATGACTGGTTCAAAAGTGAACTGATCAACCTAGATTGGTTCAAGCACAGATCGTCACCAACAACGGGTTGCATACTCTGTGGACCATAGGTGGTAGTAATTCCTTATGGCTACAACGAATTATATTAGCATGGAAATAACCATTTCTTGTATGTTTTATATATTGCATGTTCTCATTTATGGTTATATAATGTATATAATATGTACTATGTATGTAGTGATTGGATAAAGTATAAGTATTTATACAAACTCCCTCAAATAAAATATCATCTTAGATGCTTTCTAAAAGTGACATAAATGAAAAGCTTGATCAAACAAGCATAGGTTATGCCAAAGAGTGGTGGGTCGTCTCTCTCGCAGAAGAGTGATGGTAGTCATGTAGGTTCTGAAAAAGTGGGGTGCATTATTATCATGTCAGCTTTTGGGTTAGGCTTGACTGGTAATAGCTTGGTGAGACCAAGCACCAGAAGCATCCAGATGATTATGGAATGGAGTTACACATATCATCTATCCAAAAGTTGCATATGATGCAATTGGTATTATGGCCTACCTAAATAATCAAGTTGTGGGTGATCAACCAAAGCTGAGTGATGACTAGATGAAATATGAATCTTGGCCCACTAGAGGATTGTATGTTGCAATCTTCTAAATTGATATTCAATGTTATAAATTTGAGTAAAAAGTGGGAGAGATAATAATTGAAGACCTAATTAATATTGTCAACAATATCAAATAAAAAAAATTAAAAATGTTTTGAAAAAGTTGCAATATTTCTTTGTAGAATCAAATGTCAAACACAAACATGTTAAAATCGTGATCAGTCCTCAAGGAGGACAAAATAGGATAAAGTTCCACAATTGGTTAAGGACTTTGAGAAATATTTTCATCAATGAGGGAAAGCTCAATGTCCTTGATAGACCAATACCAGAGGAATCCACCCCAAATGCACCTAAGGCTAAATGGAAGATTATTGGAAGCATGTCGATGAATCCATAGACATTTAAATACCTAATTCTCTATTGTATGAACTATGAGTTTCCTGAACAACATGAAAACATGAACATTCTTGACATGGTAACACATCTTAAGAATCATGTATAGCAAAGAATATATAATGTCTTCAAAAGGCTATTTGAGTGCAAACTGATAAATGAAAGTCTAGTATGGCCCCATGTGCTCAATATGCTTGGACATGTGGAATGATTGGGATTTATCTTAAGTCAAGAGCTGACCTTGAATATGATTATGCAAGTGTTGCATGAATCATATAGTCAGTATATCAAATGCTTGGCATGTTGATGGCTAAGCAAGGAAGAAGAAGGACAAATCTATGATGATGTTTAGAATAAGTGAGTCCTAGGGAAATGGAAAGGCTAAGAAGTGTCCTAAGACTAAGATTTAGTCCAAGTCTTCTACACTCAAGTTATGGAGAAGGGTAAGTGTAAAAGGAATATGTACTTTCACTTAAAGTATAAAGAAAAGAAATTTCCTCCATTTTCAGTTGTTTGGACATTGGAAAGAACTATCCTCCTTATAGAGGATCTCAGGAAGAAAATGGAGATAGAGATCTCTACTTCGGGACCTAAGAAGAAGTAAGCTAGAATGTGCAGAGCACAGGTTGTTGCCTTTATATTTGGGAGTTGTCATTCATGGGAACATAATAGAATTAGTGAATTTCTATAATGTACCTTCCTTTGATAAAAACATCATATGTCTTGTATGAGAAGAACATTATGTTTCATTTTAAAAGATATGATCTAATATGGTAATACCCTATGTCTCATAAACTACACTTGGTAGTTGTAAAGACAAATGTGTATGACACATATACTGAATGACTTGATAACTTGAGCAAACTGAAGGCCTATATCACAGTAATCTAGAGTGCATAAATGAGAAATGAAATTCTAGAATCCATATTATGACTATCTAGAATCTTTTTGTTATTGAACCTATAGAGACATGCATGTCTTCTTTGTTGTGCAATATGACAAAAGCATCTTCACTAAATGTAGTGGGAGATAGACGATTCCATTAGGATTACTACATATTGATGTACATAGACCTTTGAAATGAATTTTAAAGTAAGTTACAAGTACCTCATTATATTTATTGATGCGATCAGTAGATATTGAAGTTAGTATTTAATGAAATATAAGTATGAATCTCTTGAAGTGTTCAAGAAGATTATAAATGAAGTATGTAACTCACTTGGTAAAGTATTAAGATACATTGATGTAATCAATGTTGAAATATTTTAACCAAGACTTTGAGGACCTTGTTGAGAGACCATGATAGTATATCACAATGAACTCCACCTGAAACATATTGATGCATCAAGAAGAAGGTATCACACCATGTTAAGTCATGGTAGATTATCAATAAAATCTAGCTTTACACTGAAATAATGCATCGTCTAAAATTGTTCAAAAAACACCGTACAATATATGGCATTAGAAGAGTCCCTATATGTATTTTATAATGATTAGGATTTAAAGCTTGTATAATAAAATACTTTCTTAAAAGGATTTATCCACAAATCACATGAATGTTATCTTGCTGAATACTACACATATTCCTACTTGACAATAAAATATTTGTTGCCAAGATGGAAGAATTCTTGAATGAAAATTAGTTCCAAAGGAATTAGTGGGAGTAAAATTAGAATTTAAAATGATTGTGACAAATAAGAAAACATAGAACCCAAATAGTTACAATAGGAACAAGTAGAATCACAAGTTGTCATGGAATCTCAAGTTCCTTATGTAAACACAAAACTCATAGTTCTAGTATAAAATGCCTTAAGTTTGAAAGATTTTGATATCTTATAACTCAAAAGTGGTGAGTTGATCATAGAGATGAGTCAACAACCTACCTAGAAACTATTGAGGGACCGAAATTCGAGAAATGGCTTAAAGCCATGGGTTCAAAGATGTACTTTGTGTACACTAACAAGGTATGACCTTGTTTGATCCACTTGAAGGGGTAAAACCCATAGGGTGTATTTGGGTATTTGTAAGAAGAACAAAATGGAAAGGCAAATTAGTTGCAAAGAGTTTCAAAAATAGTTCAAAGTGTTGAATATGATGAAGACTTTTCACCAGTTACCATGGTTAAATCCATCTGGATTATGCTTGTTGTTGCAGCTTAGTATGACTGTGAGATTTGGCACATGGATGTTAAAACCAAATTACTTAATTGGAATAATTAAGAGGATGTGTATTGTGACACATCCTAATGGTTTGATAAATCCATTAATGCAAATAAAGTCTATAAAGTAAAAAAGTCAATTTGTGTATAGAAGTAAGCATCTGAGAGATGGAATCTTCTAAGCCAGTCAAAGGGTTTAACTTTAGTCAGAAAGAAGATAGAATCTATAATTACAAAAGACTTAGTAGGAGCATATTAATATTCCACATCATGAAGGGGATTACGTCCTTATACTACAAATGTTAAAATCTGGCAAGGAAAGTACCTTCTATATGAAGGGTTTAGGAAAAGCATCCTATGAGATAGGAATTGAGGTCTATAGGGATAGATATGGAAAGCTTCTTGACCTAAGTAAGAGTGGATACATTGGTAAGATGATGAAGGGTTTAGCATGCAAGATTCAATAATAGAAAACATGTTCATAATCCATAAAGTTATTCTCTCAGTAGCCTAGTGTCCCAATTTTTATGAAGAATAGGAACACATGGATAAAATGCCATATGCATTCGTTATTGGATTTGTCTTGAACACAATGTTATGTACTTATCCAGTTAACTCGTATGTATTGCACATGATGATAATCTATCCAGTAGTATCGTATATATTGGACATGATGAGAGGATATCCAGTCATCTCATATGTATTTGATATGAAGAGAAGACATATATATACCTCCCTAGCAATCTCATATGTATTAGACATGTTGGGATGGTATATGATAGATACCAGTGAGAGTCACTAAAATACCATAAAGAATGTCCTTAGATGCTTTTGAAGCGATTAAAGGATTGGTTCCTTGGTTACAGTAATAAGGAAGAGTTGGATGTAAAGGGTTACACCCATACAAGCTTCCAAACTGGCAAAATAATCACAATCTAAAATTATGTTTGACAAAAAATGAGAACTTTAAGCTCGAAAGGGTTCTGTAATGAAAGTTGTTCAAATCTAAAAAAGAAGTCGAGTATCTCTATGTTATAAGAACAACAGAGGATACTGTATGGATCAAGAAGTTCATATGGGTGAACTTGTGTGAGATTCCAACCATTGACGACATAATAGAAATATTGATGACAACAGTGGAGCTACTAGTTAGGCTGTAAATATTGGATAGAATACTACGACACATATATCTCATATGAGTAGCCATACAATGAAGAGATGTGAAAATTGTAAAATTTTAACTTATTACAAATGTTGCTAAACCTACTATAAAAACATGTTTGCAGCAGAAGCATGATGGTTATTTTAGGTCACTCAGGATGATATTTGTGGGTGATTGACTCTAAGTGCAAGTGGGAGTCTGTTGGTATGTATGCCCAGAGAGCTAGTCATATGATGATTTCAATTGCATAACATGTAAATGAATTTGATTAATAATAAAGTCAAGCTTCTGATTTATTTTGTATATATAGTTATGAGATAATGGATAACATAATAAATGTCTAGAGAATGATATTTCTCAATGATGTATGACTTCAAGTACATGTCTTGGAAGAAATGAGATCATACAGATGTCAAGAGTACATATATACATTCTCATTATGTCCATGGTCGGTTGTTTTTGTGGAAGATTGATAGATAACAATAACACATAAGATTAGAGTGTGAGTTGGTTGATGAAAGAATCTCATTAGTCATGATATGGCAATATCAAACCAAGCACACAGATACATGTTAGACAACGGTGTATCAGATAGACCCACCATGAGACTGACACATGGAATACATCATCATGGGATTCATAGTCATCTCTAACAGTGATAGTGGTGGTTGTGGTTCTTAGACCTAAAATCACTACACTCATAATAGGTCATTGGGTACACTTTGACATCATTAAATGTAGTCCAGAAACACGGGTTGTTATAAAGGTGATGTTTGCATGACTTGGATACATGGGGACTAATTGTGAGTGATAGAGATAGAATTTGTCTCGCCTACATGAGTATGATATCCAAGGCCTCATGATTAGTGAGACTGAGAAAAATATGGCCATATGCATGTGAGTCAATATGTGATATTGAGCTTACATATATCTCAGGCATTCTGCTCTAGTTCAAGAAACAAGATTGAAGTATAATGAGAATTACTGCTCCATGTCTCTAGTACAATCTGGATATCAGTGACAAAGGAACTATACAAACATTATAACACCATACACAGATTGTACATTGAATTTGCTCCCCAACTTTCCATTCACTTGGGTAGCACTAATGTGCGACAAGGCACTGCTCTTTGCTTGTGATGTCATAAGTTGTTATGGACATTCACTGCCAATGTGATATGGGACCTATAGGGTCACACACATAAGAACTTATCTAGAAAAGGAGTTTGATCTTGAATGATGATTGAGTTAATTACTAAAACGCTTATGTATTTAATTCACGCAACAGATCCATAGATTGGTTTACTGCACTGCCAAATGACCACCCCACTAGGTGAGATGGACGATTGGGCATCCATACGAGCATCTCAAGTGTTGAGACGACCATTTGGGTTGTCAGGCTAATCTAAAATCAAACTGGCTTAAATCTGCCTTATGAACCCACCGGTTCAAGCTGTTGAACTGTTCGGCTCAGCTCGACTCACCAGACAAGCATCTAAGTGAGTGAGACGGGCATCTCGCATGGGTTAGATGGATCAGTTGGGTGGAATGAAGGTTCTGGATGTTCCCAAACTTTTTTCAATTGCGCATTAATTGTGGTGTAAGAAATTAGTATGTGATATTAATTGGAATCGAACTGCCAAATTCATGTGTGATTCAGAAACTACCAGACAACCATCTCATAGTGCGAGATGACCGTATTGCACACCAGACAATGATGTGGATGTTCCAGACAACTATTTGGAATGTCATAGGTTTTGAAACTTCCAGAATTGTTGTGAAAGTGTGAAATCTTCCTATCCTTTCCCCTCCCTCAGACTGGGAACCCTGACCCTGGCCTCTACTATAAGTAGAATGGTTATGGGGCTTCCCATAGAACAACACAGATAATTTTAAACCCATTGATCTGACTAATGTTGTCCTCTATGGTTGTGGTAACCACTTGAGCCCATGAAAGTCCTACTTGACTAGGGAGGATAGCCATGGGAGAGAAACAATTGAGGATCATTATTCTGGGAGAGCAGGTTGGTGACTAGTACACCAACGGGAGGGACAACTCCTTGTCCATTCTAGCAGGACGAAAGGAGTTATAGGTGGTCTGTGTGGAATCCTCTAGAGGAAGGAGTCATTTGGTTGCTATTAGGAGGGAAACATCAACTTGGAGTCTGTGGCAAGACCAGAGGAGTCACTGCAGAAGTTCTCTGAGTCGTTTTCCATGGAGGAGTAGTCATATGAGTCCCAGTACAACCAGGAGCTGCAAAGACACCATCTGAGATAGAGTGCACATCAACATCGATGAGGATTGCCTTTGGGCTTGCTCCAGGACCATGTATATCTTCTTAAAACATCCTTCCCATTGCATAGTTATTGACACAATCTGTTGGTTAATGGGAAATGTGTTAGTCAAAAATTCCTTTTCACTGCCTATCTGATGTCGTATTTCCCAATAGTGGTATCAAAGCTACATCAGTTAATTATGCTTTGGGATAATCGATATGATTTGATTTTGATTTTACCATATTTATTTATTGCATGTGATGTGAATATTTAAATTGGTTGATGTGCATGTCCATCTTATCACCACATAAAGATCCCAAATGAATATATATATATATATATATATATATATATATATATATATATATATATATATATATATATATATATATAAGTTATGTTATATATGGAATTGTGTCATCATAAAAATTAGTTTGATGGTGGATGTAAAGCATGGTTATGGCCAAAACCCCAGATCTTTGTGTGCATGGTTGTAGTTATTTATTCCTATTGTTAATCATTCTGCACATCGAGCCTCTCTCTCCTTTCCAAATGTAAATTAATGATATTCTTCCTTTTTCCCCTCAATTGTAACTCGAGGTTTTCCCCATATATAATGTAATAAGAAATATGATAGTTTTAATTTATGTTTCGATGTGAGATGATTATCTACACAAAGAAAAAATGAGCAGCTCATGAAACAACCAGATCACCTGGAGGACCGAGGAGGCTAGATGATAGGAGGATGAACCGATCGACTAGTTACCCAACTGGATACCTAGAGGTGTCCAGACGCTGCTTGGACCTGAGAACCAGATGACCGCTTCAAAAGAGCCCAACCGAGTGACCAGGACGTGAGCCGACCAGTTCAAGAGATGAACCAATCAACCCAGATTTGTTCGAGCGAAGATCTTCACCAACAACATGTTGCGACATAGGTGGTAGTAATTCCTTGTGGCTCTATTAAATTACATTAGTATTTCCATAACCATTACTATGTGTTTTATTTATTGCATGTTCTCATTTGTGGTTATAGCATGTATATGATACGTACTATGTATGTGGTAATTGGATAAAGTATATGTATTTATACAAACTCCCTGAAATAAATCAGTCTTAGATGCTTTCCAAAAGTGGTACACATGAAAATCTTGATCGACCAAGCATAGGTTACACCAAAGCATGGTGTGTTGTCTATCTCATGGAAGTGTGATGGTAGTAATGAAGGTTTCTACAAAGTGGGGTGCATTATTATCATGTCGGCTTTTGGGTCAGGCTTGACTGGTTATAACTTGATGAGACTAGGTGCTAGAAGCATGCATATGATTATGGCATGGAGTTGCACATATTATCCATCCAAGAGTTGCATATGATGCAATTAGCATGATGGCCTACCTAAATAATCAAGTTGTGGGTGATTGAGCAAAGATGAGTCATGACTTGATGAAATAAGGATCTTGGCCCACTAGAGGATTATACATTGCAATCTTCTAAATTGATATTGAGGGCTATCAATTTGAATAAAATAGTGGAAGAAATAATAATTAAAGACCTAATTAATATCGTCAAAATTGTCAAATAAAAAAAAATAAAAAATGTTTTGAAAAAGTTGAAATATTTCTTTGTAGAATAAAATGTCAAACACAAACATGTTAAAATTGCAAGCAATCCTCAAGAAGGATAAAATGGGATAAAGTTCCACAATTGGTTATGGACTTTGAGAAATTTTCTCATCAATGAGTGCAGTCTCTATGTCCTTGATAGAACAATGCTAAAGGAACCCACTAAAAATGCTCCTGAGGATAAATGGATGCTTAATGGAAGCATGCCAATGGTGCCATAGACATTTAAATACCTAATGCTCAGTTGTATGAACTATGAGTTGCATGAACAACATGAAAACATGAACATTCTCGAGATGGTAAAACATCTTAAGAATCATGTAAAGCAAAGAAGGTATACTGTCTTCAAAAGTGCTATTTGAGTGCAAACTGATCAAGGGATGTTCAATATGGCCCATTGTGCTCAATATGATTGGACATATGGAATGACTCGAATTTGTCTTAGGTCAAGAGTTGACCATGAATATGATTATGCAAGTGTTGCATGAATCATATAGTCATTTTATTAAATTCTTGGCATATTGATGCCAAAGCAAGGAAGAAGAAGAATAAATCCATGATGATGATCAGAAGAAGTGAGTCCTAGGGCAAAGGCAAGGTTAAGAAGTGTTTTAAGGCTAAACTTAAGTCCAAGTCTTCTACACTCAAGTAATGAACAAGGGTAAGTGTAAAATGAATTTGTCCTTTCACTTAAAGGATAAAGAAAAGAAAGTGCCACCAGCGTCACTTGTCTAAACATTGGAAAGAACAATCCTCCTTATAGAGGATCTCAGGAAAAAGATGGACATAGATATCTCTACTTTGGGACCTGAGAAGAAGTAAGCTATAACTGTGCATAGAAAGGGTTTCTACCTTTACCGTTGGGAGATTCCATTCATGGGCACATAATAGAATTAGTGAATTACTATTATGTACCTTCCACTGATAAAAACATCATATGTCTTTCATGAAAAGAACATTATGTTTCATTATAAAATATATGATCTTTTATGGCAATTCCCTAAGTATCACAACCTATACTAGATAGTTATAAAGACAAATGTGTATGACACATATATTGAATGACTTGATAACTCAAACAAATTGAATACCTATAGCACTATCATCTAGAGTGCATAAATGAGAAATGCAATTCTAGAATTTATATGATGGTTATCTAGACTCTTTTGGTTATTGAACCAATAGAGAGACACATGTCTTATTTGTTGTGCAATATGATAAAATCATCTTCACTAGGTGTAATGGGAGATAGACTATTCTATTAGGACTAGTATATATTGATGTTCATAAACCTTTTAAAATGAATGCTAAAGGTAGTTACAAGTACCTCATTATATTTACTGATGCGATCAATAGATATTGAAATTAGTATTTAATGAAATGAAAGTATGAATCTCTTGAAGTGTTCAAGAAGATTATGAATGAAGTGTGTCACTCACTTGGTAAAGTATTAAGATACATTGATATGATCAATGTTGAAATATTTTAACCAAGAGTTTGAAGACCACCTGGAGAGATTGTGATAGTGTATCACAATGAACTCCATCTCAAACATATTGATGTGTCAAAAAGAAGGTATCACACCATGTTAAGTCATGGTGAAATTATCATTAAAATCTAGTTGATCTCAATTTCTTTTGGGCACATACTTTATACTAAAACACTGTACCATCTACAATGGTTCAAAGGACACCATATGAAATATGGCATGGGAAGAGTCGCAATATATCTTTTATAATGATTAGGATTGAAATCTTATATAAGAAAATAGTTTCTTAAAAGGCTTTATCGAAAAATCACATGAATGTCATCTTGTTGAATATGACTCATATTTCAACCCGACAACAAAGCGTTTGTTGCCAGGATGGCTGAATTCCTAAATGGAAATTAGTTCCAAATGAGTCAGTGGGAGTAGAAGTAGAAATTGAAATGTTTTAGACAAATAAGAAAACACAGAAGCTAAAGAGGTACAATAGGAACAAGGAGAATCACAACTTCTTGTGGAATCTCAAGTTCCTTATGTAAATACATAACTCATAGTTTGAGTACAACAAGCCTTGAGTTTGAAAGATTATGATAACTTATAACTCAAAAGTGGTGATTTGATCATAGAGATGAGTCAACAAACTACCTAGAAACTATTGAGGGACCAGAATTTGAGAAATGGCTTCAGGCCATGGGATCAAAGAGGGACTCCATGTACACCAACAAGTTATCACCTTGCTAGATCCACCTAAAGGGGTAAAACCCATAGGGTGCATTTGGGTTTTTGTAAGAAGAACAAAGTGGAAATTAAATTAGTTGCAAAGAGTTTCAAAATAGTTCTAAGTGTTGAATATGATGATGTCTTTTCACTAGTGACCATGGTTAAATAAATTTGGATCATGCTTGTTGTTGCATCTTAGTATGATTGTGAGATTTGGCATATGGATGTTAAAATTGCATTCCTAAATTTGAATAATTAAGAGGATGTGTATGTGGCACCGCCTAATGGTTTTTATAAATCCATTAATACAAATAAACTCTCTAATCTACAAAAGTCAATCTGTGGATTGAAGCAAGCGTCTCAGATCTGGAATCTTCTAAGACAGTCAAAAGGTTTGACTTTAGTCATAATGAAGATGGAATCTGTGATTAAAAAAGACTTATTGGGAGCATATTAATATTCCACATCATGATGGTGAATTACGTTCTGATATTGCAAATGTTAAAACCTAGCAAGGAAAGTACCTTCTATATGAAGGATTTAGTCTAAGCATCCTATGAGATAGGGATTGAGGTCTATAGAGATAGATCTGAAAAGCTTCTTGACCTAAGTAAGAGCACATACATTGGTAATATGTTAAAGGTTTCAACATGCAAGACTCAATAAGAGAAAACATGTCCATGATCAATGGAGTTAGTCTCTCAATAGCTAGTGTCCCAATTCTTATGATGAATATGAACATATGGATAAGATGGCATATGCATTCTCAATTGGATTTGTCTTAAACACATTGTTATGTACTTATCCCATTATCTTGTATGTATTAAACATGACAAAAAGAAATACAGTGATCTCGTATGTATTGGACATAATGAGAGAATATCCAGTCATGTCATATGTATTTGACATGATGAGAAGACATATATATACCTTCCTAGCAATCTTGTATGTATTAGACATGACAAGAGGGTATATGTTAGATACTAGTGAGAGTCACTGAACTACCATAAAGAACGTCCTTTGGTGCTTGTCAAGCATATACAAGATTGGTTCCTTGGTTACCGTTATAAGGAAGAGTTGGATGTAAAGTGTTACACCCATACAAGTTTCCAAGCTGACAAAATAATTGCAATCAAAGATTATGTTTGACGACAAATGAGAACTGTAAGCTAGAAAGGGTTCAGAGAAAATGACAATTGTTCAAATCTACAAAAGAAGTCGAGTATCTCTGCATTATAAGAACAACAGAGGATATTGTATGGATCAATAAGTTCATTTGGGTGAGCTTGTGTGAGGTTCGAACCATTGATGACAAAGTGGAAATACTAATGACACCAATGGATCTACTACTTTGGTTGGGAATCTTTGATAGCATACTACATAACTTCCATCTCATATGAGTAGTCGTACAGTTCAGAGATGTGAAAAATGCAAAATGTCGACTTATAGCAAACATTGCTAAACCCGCTATTAAATCACTTTCATAGTAGAAGCATGATCATCATGTTAGGTCACCCAGGATGAGATTCATGGGAGATAGGCTCTAAGTGCAAGTGGTATTATGTTGGTATGTATGCCCAAAGATCCAATCATATGATGGTTGTAATGGCATAACATGTAAATGGTTTGATTAACAATAAATGCAAGCTTCTAATTCATTTTGTATATTCAATTATGAGATAATGATATAATAAATGTCTAGAGAATGTTATTACTCAATGAAGTATGTCTTCAAGTACATGACTTGGAAGAAATGAGATCATACAGGTATTAAGAGTACATATATACATTCTCATTATGTTTCTAATCGATTGTTGTTGTGGATGGTTAATAGATAACAATAACACATAAGATCAGAGTGTGGGTTGGTTGATGATAGAACCTCATTAGTAGTGGGATGGAAATATTAAACTAAGTACATAGATACATGTTAGAGAATAGTGTACCAGACAGACCCACCGTGAGATTGACACATGGAAGCCATCATCATAGAATTCATAGTCAGATCTCACAATGAAACTGGTGGTTGTTGTTCTTAGACCTAAAATCTCTACACTCATCACATGTTGTTGTGTGCATTTTGATATCATCAAACACAGTCCTGAAATGTGGGTTGTTATAAAGGTGATTATTGGGTGACTTTGACACATGGGGACTGACTGTGAGTGATAGAGATGGGACTTGTCACTACACAAGAGTATGATATCCAAGGCCTCTTGATTAGCAAGACTGGGAAACGTATACCCATGCACATGTGAGTCAATATGTGATATTGAGCTTACATCTATCTCATGCAGACTGCTCTAGTTCAAGAAACAAAATTGAATAATAATGAGGATGATTGCTCCATGCCTCTAGTTCAATCAGGGTATCAGTGACAAAGTAAATTTACAAACACTATAACACCATACACAAATTGTGGGTTGAAGTCGCTCCCCAACTTTCCATTCGCTTGGGTAGCACTAATGTGAGACTAGGCACTGCTCTTTGCTTGTGATGTCATAATTTGTTATGTACATTCACTACCAATGTGACATGGGACCTATAGGGTCACACAGGTAGGAGCTCATCTAGAAGAGGAGTTTTATCTTGAATGATGATTGAGTTGATTAATAAAATGTCTAGGTATTCAATTTACACAACAGATCAATAGATTGACTGACTACACTGCCAAACAACCATATCATTGGGTGATATGGTTGTTTGCAAATCGAGACGAACATTTCAAGTGTTGACATGACCATTTGTGTTGTCAAGCTAATAAAAATCCAATTGGCTTACTTCTTCCTTATGAACTGACCGGTTCAATTTGTTGAATTGATCAGCTCCTCTCGAATGTCTGAGTGAGGGAGATGTGTGTCTTTCATGGGTGAGATGGTTTGTTTAGGTGGAATGAAGGTTCTAGATGTTTCCCGAACTTGTTTTGATTGCACATTACTTGTGGAGCAAGGAATTAATATGTGATTTAAATTGGAATCGAATTGCCAAGTTCATGTGCGATTGAAAAACTACAAGATGACCATCTCGTAGTGTGAGACAACAGTCTTGTAACCAAATGATCATCTGGGTGTTCCATATGACTGTTTGGAGTGATGTAGGATGTGAAAGTTCCAGAATTGTTACCAAAATTAGAGATCTTTCGATCCTTTCCACTTTCGCATAGAATGGGAACCCTGACCCTAGCATCTACTATAAATAGAGGTGAGACGATCGAATCACAAAAACGAGATCAACGAATGCGGAAGCGATTAGCAGCGGAATTATAAAAAATCACTAAAAATTAAAAAAAAATTGTAAAGAGAACATCAAATGATAAAAATCTTTCATAAAGAAACATGATAAGTTATTTACAAATTGATCCCTCATTACATCTCTGTAAACAAACACATCTCAAGAGTTACAACATCAACTACCTTGTTAATTGTACAGGGTAAGATACAAAATCTCGAGGCATCATGCCAAAATCTCAGATATACTGACTCCTAGGACCTGAGAGTACATAGACGACACATAGGACATACTATCTACACAACTTGATAGACAGTGTCTCCACCTAAGGATCAATGTTGTCCCTGAGATTGCTGCTGCTGCTGCTCACCCACTGGTGGGTTCCTTCGTCCTCGGTGTCTACCTAAAAAGTCGAATCCCACGGGGGTGAGACAATTGAATAGTTGTCCCAGTGAGAGTTATAACTCTCCACCAGAAGCTTTGTTATTGCATTAAAGGAATAACAAAAAGTAGTAGAAATATAAATATTCAATAGCAGGTAACATTGTATAAACTATGTGAAGCAGCATCCTTATAAGTAATCATTTCAATTATAACTTAATTGAATGACAAGACATATAACAAAAAGGAATATGAAGAACATGTATACTAGTTACTTAACTAGAGCACTATAAACAATGTATCATCAATCATTGTTTCTCATAATTCAACCTAAGAAAATATGCTATGCGGCTGATTACATTTTACAAACATATTTATGCCCTGAGGAGATGAGTTACACCTCTCATACTCCAACCGACCATCACTAGATCGCAATCGGTACCATACATAGGTCATCAGGAGAGTCAGATTACTATGACCTCATCACTCCTCAGTCAGTATGAGGATCAACATGCAGGACATCTCGTGTCTCTGCTATAATAGCTTTCCAGGGTATTATGGAAACTTTGCTATTTAGAGTTACAGTGGCGTTCTATACTCTCTTCGCCATCGAGGAATTTCTTGCTTATCTCTCATCGATGCGGCATTAACAACATCATCGGGAGATTAGTGATACATCATCCCAGCATAAACATATAATGAAGGATTGAGAGATTAATGATACATCTTCTATCAAATCCAACATTAGGACGTAAGGTTATTCACGTCCATAACCCCCACATACTCAAAAGTATGTGCTCCAGGAGTTCCCTTAGGAAAACCTATTTCACCGTCATTGACACTGATGGATCTATGGCCAGGGCTCTACATGATATCATTATACTTGATTAGTTAAGTACATTACTGAATTCTTTAGCATCAAACATGTTTTCGAACATAATCCAATAAAACAATTGCTATAAAGAAAGAGTACTATTTGTATCAAGTTCACATTACATACTTTAAACATTGGGATATCAATCCCTAACCATCCCATCATTGTGATTCAGGACTGTGGGTATTCAAACCCTTGAATCATCATAACACTTGTTACCAGTAACATCTTATCATCCAGTCATTTCATCAGTATGACCTTTGATTATTGCAATGCATATATTACTCATGGCTCATTCAGCCTATCTGCCTCATATGTTACGACTCACCAGATAACATAGCATATCATTATACTTGAAGCATGTAAAGTGTTTTCAATGCATATGACATCATAATCCTTACCTGGATATGATCACCTCTTTATGAAAACCTACATGGTTAACATTTACTAATAACATGCACATTGTAACTATATCAGCACAATACAAGTTCTTTTCAAATGATATATAGGATACCACGGCCGTGCTATCTTGCACGGTCGTGCAAGAGTAAGTCACCACGGCTGTGCTTCATTACACGGTCGTGCAACAAAGGTTCGACCACGACCGTGTCATATTACCACGGCTGGTTTCTAGGGTTAGGATTCTCATTCAATCAAATTAGAGTTATTCAACCCCTTAGTTTGTTTAGGAATAATGATTCCTTATCTCATACTTTAATCATGGAGTTTCATGCTTAAAAGCATAACTCAGAATTAGGGTTTACCTGTTCATATTACCACATCACCCTAGATTAGGGTTTACTATTCACATTACCCTAGATTAGGGTTTACTGTTCATATTACAATGAATTGAGATCATATCATCATCATGTATGAATATTACTTCCATTAATTCCCTCAAATTGGATTGAGATTCATTAATCATCATAATTAGTGTTTCCATGATCTCACTATGAAGGATCATACCCTAATTAGGTGTATTCATATATGTTGGAAGTATATTACTAGATTCTCAAACATATAGGGAGTCTTCTCTCTCCTCTTACTAATAGATGATGTTTACATCACTCTTTAAAAGACTAAGTCAAAGCATCTTTGATAACATAAGTCATGTCATCACCATTATGGTTATTAGGGTTTGCTTGATCAAGGGGTATTAGTCACACTAACCCACTAAGGGTACTTTTGTAATGTTCACCATTGATCATAACATGCATCAACAAACTAATTACTTGTTCCCTTAATCACTTTTAGGTACCTTTAGGGTTTAGGTTAATTAACTACTAAACCATCTTGACCACTAAGTCATCAAACATTCTTGACCTTAATAGACCCCAAAAGGTTTTACACTTTCAACCTCCAAACGGTTTTGAAACCGCATGGAGTTGTTGACCGTTTGGTCCCTTTAACTTTCAAGACCGCATGGTAAGATACACCATCAAGACAGTTTTCCCTAGGTGAGGTGAAGACCGTTTGGTCTCGTTGACCCTTTGGCCAACTTTGACTTTTGAAACCGCATGGACAAATCGATCTTGAAACCGCATGGCCAACAAACGGTTTGGGATTGTTTGGTCCCAAACGGTCTTGAGACCGTTTGGACTCAAACGGTCTTGAGACCATTTGGACCCAAACGGTCTTAAGATCGTTTGGTCCAAACACCCTCAAAACCGCATGGACCAAAAAGTGTGTCAACTCTTCCAATTGAGTTAGGGTTTTCAATGTTAAACCCCTCAATCGTTCATGACATGGTTAACCTCTTACCCATTGAGTCAATTAGGTCAACACTCTACTGATTTGACACTCATTTGACCCTCAATTGATCACCAATTAGGGCTTGGATCAATTGGATTCGGGTTTGGAATCGATCACCCTTCAACAAGTATCAACATGAGTCTAATTGATGTTGAGACTATTGAACCATCATTCAATTGGGTCGTGACCTGCCCCCAAACGGTCTTGGGATCGTTTGGATGTTCACCAAACGGTCTTGGGACCGTTTTCCCATCATATC
Organism: Alisma plantago-aquatica; assembly: GCA_963693085.1. Taxonomy (NCBI): domain Eukaryota; kingdom Viridiplantae; phylum Streptophyta; class Magnoliopsida; order Alismatales; family Alismataceae; genus Alisma; species Alisma plantago-aquatica. The sequence goes on from OY856410.1 coordinate 1,152,112,197, forward strand.
ATCAAAATCCAAGTCAACCAATTAAGGTTTGGATCATTGGATTGATCACCAAATCAGCAATTGATTACACTTTAACTTAGTAACATTGGATCATCAATTGCTTAACCATACTCACCCCTAGACCTCCAAACGGTCTTGGGAGACCTCCAAACGGTCTTGAGACCGTTTGGATGAGCTCCAAATGGTCTTGAGACCGTTTGGCTCATCCAACCCTTGGATTCTAGTGAAAAATCATTAGGGTTTGAGCTATTGAGTTGATCATCAAATTAACACATAATTGTAAAGTGATTTGGTTCCTTTAGACCTTCAATTGGTCAACCATGCTTAACCCTAGACCTAAAAAAGGTCTTGGGTAATCCCCAAACGGTCTTGAGACCGTTTGGGTGATCCCCAAACGGTTTTGAAACTGTTTGGGCTAATCAACCCAAAACATCAACTCATTCCAATGCAAAATCAACACTTAGCCAATTAGGGTTAACACCATATCTTTTTTCCTTCAATCACTTAACCATATCCAACCCTAGACCTCCAAACAGTCTTGAAACCGTTTGGGATAATCCACCCAAAATCTCAAATCAACTCATTGGAATTTCAGCACAAATTTCAATTAGGGTTTGCCCAATTGATTAGCCTTCAACTCAGGATTCCTTGGGAATTAATCCATCAAATTTGGTGAGTCATTAACCAAAAAGAATAGGAACAGGAATCTCAAACGGTCAACCCTTTGTCAACCCTCTCAAATGGTTTCGAAACCGTTTGCCCCAAAAGGCAAATTAATTAAGCTGAAAAATCTGCACTTAAACCAATTAGGTTTGCCTAATTGATTAGCCTTCAACTCACGATTCCTTGGGAGTTAACCCATAAACTTTGGTGAGTTATCAACCAACATAATTAGGAACAGAAATCTCAAACGGTCTACCCTTGGACAACTCATCCAAATGGTCTTGGGACCATTTACTCCCAAACGTTCTTATGAAACCATTTGCTCTTGAAACGGTTTTGAAACCGTTTGCTTCCAAAATGGTTTTGCAAACCGTTTGGGCAAGAGGTGGAGGACCGTTTGCTAAAGTAAGATTAGGATGAACTTTTTAATTAATTCCACATTCTTCTACCTCAAGAACCTGGTCTATTTTTCACGGTTATTGGTTGCAAGAACACTTAGAAGTATGGAAGAAAGGAAAGCAAGCAACGTTTTCATAGGAAGAAGATGCATAAGCAAAGCTTTAAGGTTTAGAGTTATAAAACCCACATTAGGATCTGATCTAGAGATCCAAGCTCCATATCTTTAATGGTGGCTTGAGCTTCAGGGGTCGTCCAAGGTCCTTTCTTCAACAATTGGATGGAGAAGATGGCTAGAAACAAGAGTTGTGTAAGGAAAACTAGCAAACCAACCTTGTAACGGGATTTCCTCCATGAATCCGAGCTAGAAGATGACCAAAACTTACCTAGATGAACGTGGTCGTATTCCTCTACTCCTGAGCTCCTCCTAAGTTGGTCGAAAGCAAGAATATGAGAACAGGAAATGAAGGAAATGATCCCTTGCCTTGTAAAAGGGATGTGCTTATATATTTTGGGCATATTTTCAAGATAATGATAATTACTTCCTTATTTCTCATATGGGTCCTTCTACATTTCTTTGCCACATTCCTATCCCTCCTTATCACATGCAACACTCTTCCTTATCCACGTTTTAGAGCAAAAGAAACCAAACTTTTTACTAAGTTGCACATATAAAAAGGTCATTTTGCAAACATCTTGATTATTTACTTATAAAGGTTATCCTTCTTATTTGATCATTCAAATGAGGCGCCCCCCTCATTTTCTTTACTCTACTTGATGATAAAAGCATGAGAGATACTCTGGAAGGTATATTTTACATGTTGCACCCTATGTTTTGGGTAAATTGCACTTTACTCCAAAACTAGGTTTTAAAGCACAAGGATTGCTCTACAAGCTATATCTTGGTGCTCAAGCTTGGAGAATCCATATCGTTACATCATATTCATTCTCATGATGTCTTAACATCAAAGGAACAACTTAACATGTGCAATTTGCAAGTTAACCCCTCTAATTGGTTAATTTTCACATAGGTCCACTTTTAATCAAAACAATATTACATCATTCTTCAAAAAGTATAGAAATGGAAATATAAGTTCCTCATAGGCTTTGATTACATATCAAAAGATAATCACAAGCATCTAATCACATGTCTTAAGTAAAACACCTAGGGTTAGGTCATAACCCAGGTCAGGGATGTTACAAATTATCCTCCCATTACAAGGATTTCGTCCCCGAAATCAACAAAATATATTAAGAGAAAAGAGTAGGGTATTTCCTTCTCATCTCTTCCTCTAGTTCCGATGTGGCTTCTTCAACACCACAATGATTCCAGAGGATTTTCAAAAGATTTATGTCTTTCTTTTTCAACTTCTTAATTCTTTTATCAAGGATTGACACTGGTCCTTCCTCATAAGATATATCATCATTCAAATCTACCTCCATAGGTTGTAGAACTGATTCAGTATCAGGGTGACATTTCCTCAGCATAGAAATGTGAAACATAGGGTGTAACCTTTGTAATTATGGTGGCAACTCTAGTTTATAGGCTACCCTTCCAATCCGTTCAATGATTGGATAAGGCCCCATAAACCTAGGAGCTAATTTCCCTTTCCTTCCAAACCTCAGAACTCCTTTCCAAGGTGAGACTTTGTGATACACTCTGTCTCCAACCTGGAATTCTAAAGGTCTATGACGTTTATCAGCGTAAGATTTCTGCCTATACTGTGCAATTTTTATTTGTTGTTGTATTATTTTAATCTTCTCCATGGTCTGCTGTACAAGATTAGGACCTAACAGTTGGTATTCACCAGTTTCATACCAACATAGGGGTGATCTATAACGTCTACCATACAAAGCTTCATAAGGTGCCATGTTAATGCTATGTTGATAGCTATTGTTCTAGGCAAACTCTATCAAGCTTAGGTGCAGATCCCAACTCCCTGTAAACTGAAGAACACATGCTCTAAGCAAGTCTTCCAAGGTCTGTATAGTCCTTTCTGACTGTCCATCAGTCTGAGGATGAAAGACTGTACTAAACCTTAACTGTATGCCTAAGGATTTATGAAGTCTCTCTCAAAAATGACTCGTAAACTGGGGACCTCTGTCAGAAACGATGGTAACTGGGACTCCATGCAGTCTTACTATCTCTTCAACATACAATTGTGCTAGCTTCTCAACGGAATAGGTCATTTTGACAGGCAAGAAATGTGTTGTCTTTGTAAACCTATCAACTATTACCCAAATGGAATCATGCCCTTTGCTTGTCTTGGGTAGGCCAACAACAAAGTCCATGGTTATATGATCCCACTTCCACTGTGGTATGGGTAAAGGTTGCATTGTTCCTGCAGGCTTATGGTGTTCAGCTTTAACTTGCTGACACACAGGACACCGCATAACAAACTTAGCAACGTCCTTCTTCATTCCAGGACACCAATACATATCTTTCAAGTTTCGATACATCTTAGTGCTTCCTGGATGCATAGCATACATCGAAGAATGAGCTTCTTCCAGAACTAACTTTCTCAAGTTATCCACATCAGGCACTATCATTCTACCATGATAACAGGCTACTTAGTCATCTGAGTCATGGAAACCATCTCATTTCTCATTACCATACTCCGATCTGATCTGTTGAACTACAACATCAACTTGCTGTGCCTCCTTGATCTGCTCTCTCAAAGTAGGTTTTATATGTATCTCAGCTAACAACCCAGCTAACAATGATACTTTCAAATGTACATTGTCTTGTCTTAAGGAGATAAGCATATCTCTCCTAGAGCATAACAAAAAGTTCAGTTGTGCTCTATCTAAGGCTGGTGTTGTTGATTTCCTACTCAAAGCAACTGCAACCACATTGGACTTCCCTGGATGGTAATCAATTGTACAATCGTAATATTTGATTAACTCTATCCAGCGGCGTTGCCTCATGTTAAGCTCATGCTGAGAAAAGATGTACTTAAGGTTCTTATGATCAGTGAAAATATGGAATGTCTCTCGATAGAGATAATGTCTCCAGATTTTCAAGGCATGAACCACAGCAGCTAGCTCTAGGTCGTGTGTCGGATAATTCTACTAGTGTTTCTTAAGCTATCGTGAAGCAAAAGAAATCACTTGTTTATCCTGCATCAACACACATCCAAGTCCAAACTTGGAAGAATCATAGAAAACTATATAACCTTTCCCTTGCTCAGGTAACACAAGCACTGGTGCATTTGTCAACCTCTCCTTCAACAACTGAATAGATTGTTGACACTTATCACTCCAAACAAAAGGAACATCCTTCATGGTCAACTTAGTCAAGGGTAAGGCTATGGAACTAAAGTTCTTAATGAACCTTCGGTAATAGCCTGCCAACCCTAAGAAACTACAGATCTCTATCGGTGTCTTTGGCTGTTCCCATTGTAGAATAGATTCTACCTTTTTAGGGTCAACACGAATACCTGAGGTAGATATCACGTGTCCAAGGAAAGATACTTCTGGTAACCAAAACTCACACTTGCTAAACTTAGCATAAAGCTTGTTTTTCCTTAGCAAAGACAGGGTCTGTCGAAGATGTTGTTCGTGCTGCTGAGCATCTCTACTATAGATCAGAATGTCATCTATAAAGACAACAACACACTGATCGAGAAAAGGTCGGAAGATTATATTCATAAGTTCCATGAATGTGGCTGGTGCATTAGTTAGTCCAAACAACATAACTGTGAACTCATAGTGACCGTACCTCGTCCTAAAGGCAGACTTGGGTATGTCACTATACTTAATATGAAGTTGGTGATATCCTGATCTCAAATCTATCTTTGAGAAGACGGTTGCACCACGCAACTGGTCAAAAAGATCATCAATCCTCGGTAGAGGATACTTATTCTTTATTGTTACTTTATTTAATTGTCTGTAATCAATGCATAACCGCATTGATCCATCTTTCTTTTTAACAAAGAGCACTGGAGCACCCCAAGGTGAAATACTCGGTCGGAGGAAACCCTTCACAAGCAACTCTTGCAATTGTTTATTGAGTTCTGCCATCTCAGCAGGCGCCATCCTATACGGTGTTTGTGTTATAGGTTGTGTGTCGGGGATTAAATTGATTTCAAAATCAATTTCCCGAGGCGGTGGCACACCTGAAAGTTCTTTAGGAAATACATCTTCAAATTCTCTGACCACAGGAACTTCATCAGGGTTAGGACTATCCATGGTAGTATCTACCACATGGGCCAAGAATGCATAACATCCTTGCCTCATCAACTTCTCAGCAACCATAGATGACACGAGACAGGTGGGTAGAATCTTTCTCTCTCCTTGAAAGATCCATGTGTCATTATCATTAGTAAACACAACTTGCTTGGACTCACAATCCAAGACAACCTTATACCTTTCTAAGGTATCCATCCCAAGGATTATATCAAATCCATGCATCTCAAGTGGTATAAGATCCACTTGAATACGATGTTCAGAAAAGAAGAGAATGCAGGGAGAACATACCTCCTGCAACATAGCAGACCCCATCAGCGGAGTTTCTAACAACAAACTATCTGCTCTATGACTTGTAGTCAAGTTGCAGTCACGAATCACTCTTTGAGTGATAAAGGAGTGTGTAGCACCCGGATCAATCAAAATAGATACAACGCAAAACGTAGACATATCAGAATATAACAATTCCATCTGACCTGCTACAACCCGAGGGTTGATAACTGCATCAGGTGGATTCATCGCGTAGAATCTCACTGTCGCCTGTGGTTGATTCGGTGTTTGATGACTAGATGCCAATGATCCAGCTTGGGACGCTTGTCCACGTCCTCTAGCGTTACTTGGAAACTGTCGTCTTTGAGATCCTTGCTGATTCTGCCTCTGAGGTTGAGTCACACTCACTTCTCTAACTCTGCAATCCTTCATCAGATGTCCCATCTTTCCACATATGTAACAACTTCTGTTCAGTTGTTGTGGTCTGGGTGGTCCTGTAACCGACATATATGTTGAACTGCGAGCTCCTCCAAGTGGTAGGCTTCGTCCTCTACCCCTATTTGACGTACACTACGTTCGGGTATTGGAACTAGGTGGTGGCATAGGTGCAGAAAACCTAGGTTTCTTAAAACCTTTGGATGAAGATCCTTGAAATTGGGGATACATCCTCTTGTTCTGGGTCTGTCTCTTCTCTGCTACAGACCTCTCTACCCTTCGGGCTGACTCAACAAAGGTAGCAAACCTTTCTCTGTTCTCTAGGGCAGACACAGGAGTAGTCAACTCAGCGTTTAACCCTTTTTCAAAACGCCTTATCCTTTCTTCATCTGTGGTCGCCATGTGCGGACAAAATCGAAACAGCTCCATGAACTTAGCCTCGTATTCACTAATGGTCATTGGACCTTGTCTTATCCTCTCGAACTGAGAGATTTTCTCATCCAAAAACGTCTTAGGGAAATATCTGTTGACAAATTCCCGTATGAAAACTTCCCATGCAACCTCCACACCAGGCCTCTTCTGTTCTTCCATGGTCCACCAATGACCAGCACTCCCCTTGAGAAGGTACACAGCATGTCTAACCTTCTCAGCTTCTGGGATGTTCAGGATTCTAAAGGCCTTCTCTAGTTCGGTTAACCACAAGTTGGCATCTGCGGGATCAGCTGTTCCCAAATACTCTGTGGCTCCAACTCGGCGAAGTCATTGTAACGTCTTGCCGATTCCTTGTCCTTCAGGTTGGGCAGGTGTCCTAGGTGCAGGCATAGGTATCCTATCAGTTATGTGTGTCATGGCAGTCATAAACTTCCCAAACATGGTCTGGACGGCTGGGTTCCCCATGTCATCTGGATCGAATTGGGGTGGTTCAGGCACAGGTTTCTCTATCTCTGGGTTTCTTGCACCTTCTTTGGGTGCAGCAACACTACTTTCCACAACATATTCCTCGTGTGGTCCAGACATCCTTAGTCTTATCCTCTTCTCCTGAGGAGTAGAAGACACTATCACACATACTGGAAAGCACTAGAACAGACTCAACATCCTAAGTCCTATGTCTCTGTAGACTCAGCGAACCTAGAGCTCTGATACCACTAAATTGAGACGATCGAATCATGAAAACGAGATCAACGAATGAGGAAGTGATTAGCAGCGGAATTATCAAAAATCACTAAAAATTAAAACATTTTGTAAAGAAAACATCAAATGATAAAGCTCTTTCATAAAGAAACATGATAAGTTATTTACAAATTGATCCCTCATTACATCTCTTTAAACAAACACATCTCGAGAGTTACAACATCAACTACCTTATTAACTGTACAAGGTAAGATACAAAATATCGAGGCATCATGCCAAAATCTCAGATATACTGACTCCTAGGACCTGAGAGTACAGAGATGACACATAGGACATACTATCTACACAACTTGACAGACAGTGTCTCCACCTGAGGATCACTGTTGTCCCTGAGATTGATGCTGCTTCTGCTCACCCACTGGTGGGTTCCTTCGTCCTCGACGTCTACCTAAAAAGTCAAATCCCACCAGGGTGAGACAATTGAATAATTGTCCCAGCGAGAGTTATAACTCTCCGCCCGAAGCTTTGTTATTGCATTAAAGGAATAAAAAAAAACAGTAGAAATATAAATCTTCAACAATAGGTAACATTGTATAAACTATGTGAAGCAACATCCTTATAAGTAATCATTTCAATTATAACTTCATTGAATGACAAGATATATAACAATAAGGAATATGAAGAACATGTATACTAGTTACTTAACTAGAGCACTATAAGCAATGTATCATCAATCATTGTTTCTCATAATTCAACCTAAGCAAATATGCTATGCGGTTGATTACATTTTACAAACATATTTATGCCCTAAGGAGATGAGTTACACCTCTCATACTCCAACCGACCATCACTAGATCACAATCAGTACCATACATAGGTCATCAGGAGAGTCGGATTCCTATGACCTCATCAATCCTCAGTCAGTATGAGGATCAACATGCAGGACATCTCATGTCTCTGCTATAAAAGCTTTCCAGGGTATTATGGCAACTTTGCTATTTAGAGTTACAGTGGCATTCTGTACTCTCTTCGCCATCGAGGAATTTCTTGCTTATCTCTCATCGATGCGGCATTAACAACATCATCGGGAGATTAGTGATACATCATCCCGGCATAAACATATAATGAAGGATTGAGAGATTAATGATACATCTTCTATCAAATCCAACATTAGGACGTAAGGTTATCCATGTCCATAACCCCCACATACTCAAAAGTATGTGCTCCAGGAGTTCCCTTAGGAAAACCTGTTTCACCATCATTGACACTGATGGATCTATGGTCAGGGATCTACATGATATCATTATACTTGATTAGTTAAGTACATTACTGCATTCTTTAGCATCAAGCATGTTTTCAAACATAATCCAATAAAACAATTGCTATAAAGAAAGAGTACTATTTGTATCAAGTTCACATTACATACTTTAAACATTGGGATATCAATCCCTAACCATCCCATCTTTGTGATTCAGGACTGTGGGTATTCAAACCCTTGAATCATCATAACACTTGTTACCAGTAACATCTTATCATCCAGTCATTTCATCAATATGACCTTTGATTATTTCAATGCATATATCACTCATGGCTCATATGTTACCACTCACCAGATAACATAGCATATCATTATACTTGAAGCATGTAAAGTTTTTTCAATGCATATGACATCATAATCCTTACCTGGATATGATCACCTCTTTATGAAAACCTGCATGGTTAACATTTACTAATAACATGCACATTGTAACTATATTAGCACAATACAAGTTCTTTTCAAATGATATATAGGATACCATGGCTGTGCTTTCTTGCATGGTTGTGCAAGAGTAAGTCACCACGGTCGTGCAAGAAAGGTTTCACCACGACCGTGTCATATTACCACGGCTGGTTTCTAGGGTTAGGATTCTCATTCAATCCAATTAGAGTTATTCAACCCCTTAGTTTGATTAGGAATAATGATTCCTTATCTCATACTTTAATCATGGAGTTTTATGCTTAAAAGCATAACTCAGAATTAGGGTTTACCTGTTCATATTACCACATCACCCTAGATTAGGGTTTACTATTCACATTACATCACATTACCCTAGATTAGGGTTTACTATTCATATTACAATGAATTGAGATCATATCATCATCATGTATGAAGATTACTTCCATTAATGCCCTCAAATTGGATTGAGATTCATTAATCATCATAATTAGTGTTTCCATGATCTCACTATGAAGGATCATACCCTAATTAGGTGTATTCATATATATTGGAAGTATATTACTAGATTCTCAAACATATAGGGAGTCTTTTCTCTCCTCTTACTAATAGATGATGTTTACATCACTCTTGAATAGACTAAGTCAAAGCATATTTGATAACATAAGTCATGTCATCACCATTATGGTCATTAGGGTTTGCTTGATCAAGGGGTATTAGTCACACTAACCCACTAAGGGTACTTTTATAATGTTCACCACTGATCATAACATGCATCAATCAACTAATTACTTGTTCCCTTAATCACTTTTAGGTACCTTTAGGGTTTAGGTTAATTAACTACTAAACCATCTTGACCACTAAGTCATCAAACATTCTTGACCTTAATAGACCCCAAACGGTTATACACTTTCAACCTCCAAACATTTTTGAAACCGCATGGAGTTGTTGACCGTTTGGTCCCTTTGACTTTCAAGACCGCATGGTAAGATACACCATCAAGACCGTTTGCCCTAGGTGAGGTGAAGACCGTTTGGTCTCGTTGACCCTTTGGCCAACTTTGACTTTTGAAACCGCATGGACAAATCGATCTTGAAACCCTATGGCCACGAAATGGTTTGGGATTGTTTGGTGCCAAACGGTCTTGTAACCATTTGGACTCAAACGGTCTTGAGACCATTTGGACCCAAACGGTCTTAGGACCGTTTGGTCCAAACACCCTCAAAATCGCATGGACCAAAAAGTGTGTCTACTCTTCCAATTGAGTTAAGGTTTTCAATGTTGAACCCCTCAATCGTTCATGCCATGGTTAACCTCTTATCCATTGTGTCAATTAGGTAAACACTCTACTAATTTGACACTCAATTGACCTCAATTGATCACCAATTAGGGCTTGGATCAATTGGATTAGGGTTTGGAATAGATCACCCTCCAACATGTATCAACATGAGTCTAATTGATGTTGAGACTATTGAACCATTCATTTGGGTCGTAACCTACCCTCAAACGGTCTTGGGATCGTTTGGATGTTCACCAAACGGTCTTGGAACTGTTTGCCCATCATATCATAAAAATCCAAGTCAACCAATTAAGGTTTGGATCATTGGATTGATCACCAAATCAGCAATTGATTACACTTTAACTTAGTAACATGGGATCATCAATTGCTTAACCATAATCACCCCTAGACCTCCAAACGGTCTTGGGTGACCTCCAAATGGTCTTGAGACCGTTTGGCTCATCCAACCCTTGGATTCTAGTGAAAAATCATTAGGGTTTGAGCTATTGAGTTGATCATCAAATCAACACATAATTGTAAAGTGATTTGGTACCTTTAGACCTTCAATTGGTCAACCATGCTTAACCCTAGACCTCCAAACGGTCTTGGGTAATCCCCAAACGGTCTTGAGACCGTTTGGGTGATCCCCAAACGGTTTTGAAACCGTTTGGGCTAATCAACCCAAAACATCAACTCATTCCAATGCAAAATCAGCACTTAGCCGATTAGGGTTAACACCATATCTTTTGTCCTTCAATAACTTAACCATATCCAACCCTAGACCTCCAAACAGTCTTGGGTAACCCCCAAACGGTCTTGAGACCGTTTGGGTGATCCCCAAATGGTTTTGAAACCGTTTGGGCTAATCCACCCAAAATCTCAAATCAACTCATTGGAATTTCAGCACAAATTTCAATTAGGGTTTGCCCAATTGATTAGCCTTCAACTCATGATTCCTTGGGAATTAATCCATAAAATTTGGTGAGTCATTAACCAACAAGGATAGGAACAGTAATATCAAATGGTCAACCCTCTCAAACAGTTTTGAAACCATTTTCCCAAAAAGGCAAATTAATCAAGTTGAAAAATCAGCATTTAAACCAATTAGGTTTGCCTAATTGATTATCCATAAACTCACGATTCCTTGGGAGTTAACCCATAAAATTTGGTGGGTTATCAACAAACATAATTAGGAACAGGAATATCAAACGGTATACCCTTGGTCAACTCATCCAAATGGTCTTGGGACCATTTACTCCCAAACGTTATTATGAAACCATTTGCTCTTCAAACGGTTTTGAAACCGTTTGCTTCCAAAATGGTTTTGCAAACCGTTTGGGCAAGAGGTGGAGGACCGTTTGCTAAAGTAAGATTAGGATGAACTTTGTAATTAATGCCACCTTCTTCTACCTCAAGAACCTGGTCTGTTTTTCACGGTTTTTGGTTGCAAGAACACTTAGAAGTATGGAAGAAAGGAAAGCAACCAACGTTTTCATAGGAAGAAGATGTATAAGCAAAGCTTTAAGGTTTAGAGTTATAAAACCCACCTTAGGATCTGATCTAGAGCTCCAATATCCGTAGATTTAATGGTGGCTTGAGCTCCATGGGACGTCCAAGGTCCTTTCTTCAAGAATTGGATGGAGAAGATGGCTAGAAACAAGAGTTGTGTAAGGAAAACTAGCAAACCAACCTTGTAACGAGATTTCCTCCATGAATCCGAGCTAGAAGATGACCAAAACTTACCTAGATGAACTTGGTCGTCTTCCTCTGCTCCTGAGCTCCTCCTATGTTGGTCCAAAGAAAGAAGATGAGAAGAGGAAATGAAGGAAATGATCCCTTGCCTTGTAAAAGGGATGTGCTTATATATTTTGGGCATATTTTCAAGATAATGATAATTACTTCCTTATTTCTCATATGGGTCCTTCTCCATTTATTTTACACATTCCTCTCCCTCCCTATCACTTGCAACACTCTTCCTTATCCACGTTTTAGAGGAAAAGAAACCAAACTTTTTACTAAGTTGCACATATAAAAAGGTCATTTTGCAAACATCTTGATTATTTACTTATAAAGGTTATCCTTCTTATTTGATCACTCAAATGAGGCACCCCCCTCATTTTATTTACTCTACTTTATGCTAAAAAGCATGAGAGATACTCTAGAAGGTATATTTTACATGTTGCACCCTATGTTTTGGGTAAATTACACTTTACTCCAAAACTAGGTTTTAAAGCACAAGGATTGCTCTACAAGCTATATCTTGGTGCTCAAGCTTGGAGAATCCATATCACTACATCATATTCATTCTCATGATGTCTTAACATCAAAGGAACATATTAACATGTGCAATTTGCAATTTAACCCCTCTAATTGGGTAATTTGCACATAGGTCAACTTTTAATCAAAACAATATTACATCATTGTCCAAAAAGTACAGAAATGGAAATATAAGTTCCTCAGAGGCTTTAATTACATATCAAAAGATAATAAAATGTCTTAAGTAAAACACCTAGGGTTAGGTCATAACCCAGGTCAGGGATGTTACAAATTATCCACCCCTTATCATCCCTGAAATCAACAAAATATATTAAGAGAAAAGAGTAGGGTATTTTCTTCTCATCTCTTCCTCTAGTTCCCATATGGCTTCTTCAACACCACAATGATTCCAGAGGATTTTCACAAGATTTATGTCTTTCATTTTCAACTTTTTAATGCTTTTATCAAGAATTGACACTGGTCCTTCCTCATAAGATATATCATCATTCAGTTCTACCTCCATAGGTTGTAGAACTGATTCAGTATCAGGGTGACATTTCCTCAGCATAGAAATGTGAAACACAGGGTGTAACCTTTGTAACTCTGGTGGCAACTCTAGTTTATAGGCTACCCTTCCAATCTGTTCAATGATTGGATAAGGCCCCATAAACCTAGGAGCTAATTTCCCTTTCCTTCCAAACCTCAGAACTCCTTTCCAAGGTGAGACTTTGTGATACACTCTGTCTCCAACCTGGAATTCTAAAGGTCTACGACGTTTATCAGCGTAAGATTTCTACCTATCATGTGCAGTTTTTATTTGTTGTTGTATTATTTTAATCTTCTCCGTGGTCTTCTGTACAAGATCAGGACCTAATAGTTGGTATTCACCAGTTTCAAACCAACATAGGGGTGATCTATAACGTCTACCATACAAAGCTTCATAAGGTGCCATGTTAATGCTATGTTGATAGCTATTGTTGTAGGCAAACTCTATCAAGCTTAGGTGCAGATCCCAACTCCCTGTAAACTGAAGAACACATGCTCTAAGCAAGTCTTCCAAGTTTTGTATAGTCCTTTCTGACTATCCATCAGTCTGAGGATGAAAGGTTGTACTAAACATTAACTGTGTGCCTAAGGCTTTATGAAGTCTCTCCTGAAAATGACTCGTAAAATGGGGACCTCTGTCAGAAATGATGGTAACTGGGACTCCATGCAGCCATACTATCTCTTCAACATACAACTGTGCTAGCTTCTCAGCGGAATAGGTCATTTTGACAGACAATAAATGTGTTGTCTTTGTCAACCTATCAACTATTGCCCAAATGGAATCATGCCCTTTGCTTGTCCTGGGTAGTCCAACAACAAAGTCCATGGTTATATGATCCCACTTCCACTGTGGTATGGGTAAAGGTTGCATTGTTCCTGCAGGCTTCTGGTGTTCAGCTTTAACTTGCTGACACACAGGACACCGCATAACAAACTCAGCAATGTCCTTCTTCATTCCAGGCCACCAATGCATATCTTTCAAGTTTCGATACATCTTGGTGCTTCTTGGATGCATAGCATACATCGAAGAATAAGCTTCTTCCAGAACTAACTTTCTCAAGTTATCCACATCAGACACTATCATTCTACCATGATAACAGGATACTTGGTCATCTGAGTCATGGAAACCATCTCATTTCTCATTACCATACTCCGATCTGATCAGTTGAACTGCAGCATCAACTTGATGTGCCTCCTTGATCTGCTCTCTCAGAGTAGGTTTTATATGCATCTCAGCTAATAACCCAGCTAACAATGATACTTTCAAATGTACATTGTCTTGTCTTAAAGAGATAAGCATATCTCTCCTAGAGCATACCAAAAAGTTCAGTTGATCTCTATCTAAGGCTGGTGTTGCTGATTTCCTACTCAAAGCATCTGCAACCACATTGGCCTTCCCTGGATGGTAATCAATTGTACAATCGTAATCTTTGATTAACTCCATCCAGTGGCGTTACCTCATGTTAAGCTCATGCTGAGAAAAGATGTACTTAAGGTTATTATGATCAGTGAAAATCTGGAATGTCTCTCCATAGAGATAATGTCTCCAGATTTTCAAGGCATGAACCACAACAGCTAGCTCTAGGTCATGTGTCAGATAATTCTCCTCGTGTTTCTTAAGCTATCGTGAAGCAAAAGAAATCACTTGTATATCCTGCATCAACACACATCCAAGTCCATTCTTGGAGGCATCACAGAAAACTATATATCCTTTCCCTTGCTCAGGTAACACAAGAACTGGTGCACTTGTCAACCTATCCTTCAACAACTGAAAAGATTGTTGACAGTTATCACTCCAAACAAAAGGAACATCCTTCCTTGTCAACTTAGTCAAGGGTAAGGGTATGGAACTAAAGTTCTTAATGAACCTTCGATAATAGCCTGTCAACCCTAAGAAACTATGGATCTCTGTCGGTGTCTTCGGTTGTTCCCATTATAGAACAGATTCTACCTTTTTAGGGTCAACACGAATACCCGAGGCAGATATCACGTGTCCAAGGAAAGATACTTCCGGTAACCAAAACTCACACTTGCTAAACTTAGCATAAAGCTTGTTTTTCCTTAGCAAAGATAGGGTCTGTCGAAGATGTTGTTCGTGCTGCTGAGCATCTCTACTATAGATTAGAATGTCATCTATAAAGACAACAACACACTGATCGAGAAAAAGTCAGAAGATTCTATTCATAAATTCCATGAATGCGGCTGGTGCATTAGTTAGTCCAAATGACATAACTGTGAACTCATAGTGACCATACCTCGTCCTAAAGGCAGACTTGGGTATGTCACTATCCTTAATACGAAGTTGGTGATATCCTGATCTCAAATCTATCTTTGAGAAGACGGTTGCACCATGCAACTGGTCAAAAAGATCATCAATCCTCGGCAAAGGATACTTATTCTTTATTGTTACTTTATTTAATTGTCTGTAATCAATGCATAACTGCATTGATCCATCTTTCTTTTTAACAAAGAGCACTGGAGCACCCCAAGGTGAAGTACTCGATCGGATGAAATCCTTCTCAAGCAACTCTTGCAACTGTTTCTTGAGTTATGCCATCTTACCAGGAACCATCCTATACGGTTTTTGTGCTATAGGTTGTGTGTCGGGCATTAAATTGATTTCAAAATCAATTTCTCGAGGCGGTGGCACACCTGGAAGTTCTTCAGGAAATACATCTTCAAATTCTATGACTACAGGAACTTCAGCAGGGTTAGGACTATCCATGGTAGTATCTACCACATGGGCCAAGAATGCATAACATCCTTGCCTCATCAACTTCTCAGCAACCATAGTTGACATGAGATAGGTGGGTAGAATCTTTCTCTCTCCTTGAAAGATCCATGTGTCATTATCATTAGCGAACATAGCTTGCTTTGACTCACAATCCAAGACAACCTTATACCTTTCTAAGGTATCCATCCCAAGGATTATATCAAATCCATGCATATCAAGTGGTATAAGATCCACTTCAATGCGATGTTTAGAAAAGAAGAGAATGCAGGGAGAACATACCTCCTGCAACACAGCAGACCCCATCAACGGAGTTTCTAGCAACAAACTATCTGCTCTATGACTTGTAGTCAAGTTACAGTCACGAATCACTCTTCGAGTGGTAAAGGAGTGCGTAGCACCCGGATCAATCAAAACAGATACAACACAAAACGTATACATATCAGAATATAACAATTCCATCTGACCTCCTATAACCTGAGGGTTGATAACTGCATTAGGTGGATTCATCGCGTAGAATCTCGTTGTCGCCTGTGGTTGATTCGGTGCTTGATGACTAGATGTCGATGATCCAGCTTGGGACGCTTGTCCACGTCCTCTAGCATTACTTGGAAACTGTCATCTCTGAGATCCTTGCTGATTCTACCTCTGAGGTTGAGTCACACTCACTTCTCTGACTCTGCAATCCTTCATCAGATGTCCCATCTTTCCACATATGTAACAACTTCTGTTGAGTTGTATCAAGTTGAAAAGCTTATATATGAGTTCCTATCGGCCATGGAGCCCAAGGAGGTGTCTCATATCGTCTTGTGAGCTCTTGTAAAAGGCCATATCGTGCAAAGCACCTCAAGGAGGGTAGGTGTGACGGCCAACAAGTTTCCTTAGAAAAAGTGTATCGGCTTGACATAAAATAGTGATTAAACCTAGATGACTTATCCAAATGGATAAGCAATGGACGAATTTGCATCTCTAGATGATCCTCAACTATTTTGCAAGACAAGATAAATGATGATGCATGCATGGACACGTGTCACCCATGCATGACATGTGTCACCTACTAGCTCAAAATGTTGACACCTCATTTTTGCCTTTCTTCATGATCAGCAAGTATATATACCCCTAGTTTCACCACATGGTGCAATTTTGCGACCCTTACCACCCGCCTACCTTGTGGTATCATGCATGGGGCTCTTGTATCGTGCAGGAAAGCAAGGGTATCATGCATAGGCCCTTGGATATTGCCCATAGAAAAAGCATATCGGCCAAGTAGGTGAAATTGGCCATATAAGGTGATATCAGCCAATAGGGTGAAGAGTTGAGTGCCATATCGTGCAAATGAGTGCCATATCGTGCAAGTGAGTGCCATATCGTGCAATAGGGTTGGCATATCATGAAAGGGCACAAGGGTATCGTGCATAGGCCTTGGGTATCGGCCATAGCAAATGTATCAGCCATACCATGTTGATATTGTCCATATCAAGTTGATATCAGCCAATTGAAGTGATTTTGGCCACAAGTGAGGGGGTATTGGCTACAAGCAAGGTTGTGTCGGCCAAGACGAAGTCCATATCGCCCAAGAGTGGTGGGGTGTCGGCCAGGGAGCTAAAGAACTCAAAACATAACCCTAAGGTGAGGCAATGATCATCTTCAACATTTGATTGAAGCATGAATTTAGGGTTTTGATCTTCTTTTCTTTTCTTCTTCACCAATTGCGTATCCATGGTGATTCCTTGTATATGAAGGAGTTGTGAACAAGCCTTGGACCTTTGATAAAGTCATTTTCAACCTTAGGAACATGGAGCTTTGGAGCTTGAAGCTTTGAAGTGATTCTTAAGGTGGGTTTTATAACTTGAACTCAACCATGTTATTATTCTTCACCTAAATTGTTATAATTAGTGAAATACTTTTAATTCCAAATTTCCTGAAATAGTTGATGAAATTACGAGTTCTAGTAGTTTCTTGGACCTGTTTCGATGAACTATAATAGTTAGAACAAAGGTCTAGAGCTTGAAGATGATGATATCACCTTATAAAAGTGATATCGGGTGTAAGCACACAAGAAAGCACTTTTAACCCGATATGATGATGCACCTACTTCACTTGAATGATATGGATATGAATGAATACTTTGTTGCATGATATGGGGGTGTAGTATAAACCTCTTGCACGATAGGGAGTCAAGTATAGGCTCCATACACGATACAAGGTCAATTGTATACTTTTAAATTGACAAGAAACCCTAAATTGGGTAGCCCGATATAAGTGAAGAGTAACAAGTGTTATTGCATGATATGATCATATGATACATCATTGATACTTAGTATCATGAGGCCTACATGACCTTGTATGACATGGTTGCATGACAGGGTTGCACGATACACAACCCTAAACAATATGGTAACCCAAACCCATCATGGCTAACCCTAGATGGTGACTAGCCTGATAGGGTGATTGAATGTACTTCTAGCCCAACATGGTGATGGGTTGATACCTCATAAGTATCATGGGTGACACATACATATATCTTGTACCCGATATTAGGTCAAGAAGGTACCTCATGCCCGATATGGAGACAAGTGCAAATCCTAGCCCGATATGGTGAGTGTCTATACACCTATAACCCGATATGGTGAATATATGCACATGATTTAACCCTATACACCTTGTAAAGGTAAGGGAAAAACACTCTTAGGAGTGATTAGTGTAACACCAAGTAATGGTGTGGATAATACCTTGATAGGTGAAACACCTAGAGTGGTTGATAATGGTTAATCCTATATCAATAATGCCTTAACCCGAGATGAGTTCATATCATTAATGATGGTTGAATAATTCAATTGTGTGACTTATGACCAATACATTACATGATAAATGTGATGAGCTAGTGCATAAAGTATTAGGATGGGACATAACCTAATACAAGATAAGTTGATGAACTTAAGTAAAGCTAAAAGTGATGAGGGAAGTGATACATCAAGACATGATAGATATCACATCCAGCACTTCAAGGTTGATGCACCTCGATGCACCTTAAATCCAATATACTTGGATGAGTAACACATGAAGTGTGTTATGTCAATTGTTAGATTGAGATGTAATAAGTTTAATGCACTTTGATAAGTGTGGGCTAACATACTTTGAGAAAGGGTAAAGCCAAGTTAATAAAGTCTGATGTAATCATACCCTGGTTAATATGAGAGAGGAAGTCATACCTTGTGTTGATGATTCATTTAATGATAAAATGATGAGAATGAATAAGTATGATTGAATACTTATGATATCAATGTTTGCTCCTAGATGTGTGGAGCAATGAATTAGGGTTTGATCATTGATAATATGACCTTGAAAACCTAAATGGTTAATTATGGAAAACCCTAATGAAGGGTAATGATATGTAAGAGAAACCCTAATCGATAAGAAAGGAAAACCCTAACCCTAATGACAGGAAGGTTGTATTTCTTTTATTGCATAAGCCTTGTAAGGCATGTTAAATACTTGTATAACAAGTATGATGATCAATGGCCTTGTGAGCCATGTGAATAAGTTGTTGCCTAGTGAGAGGTGACAAGATGTGCAATGGCCTTGTGAGCCATGTGAATAAGTTGTTGCCTAGTGAGAGGTGACAAGATGTGTAATGGCCTTGTGAGCCATGTGAATAAGTTGTTTCCTAGTGAGAGGTGACGAGATATGCAATGGCCTTGTGAGCCATGTGAATAAGTTGTTGCCTAGTAAGAGGTGACAAGATGTGTAATGGCCTTGTGAGCCATGTGAATAAGTTATTTCCTAGTGAGAGGTGACAAGATGTGTAATGGCCTTATGAGCCATGTGAATAAGTTGTTGCCTAGTGAGAGGTGACAAGATGTGCAATGGCCTTGTGATCCATGTTAATAAGTTGTTGCCTAGTGAGAGGTGACAAGATGTGCAATGGCCTTGTGAGCCATGTGAATAAGTTGTTTCCTAGTGATAGGTGACAAGATGTGTGATGGCCTTGTGAGCCATGTGAATACTTGCACAACAAGTGAAATGAATACTTTGGTCTGAGGACCTAGAGGTAATGGTTACCCGTTATAGAAGTAACAATGTTGTGTGATGATCTAAGGGTTTGAATACCCATATCCAGAAATCATGATAATGATTATGTGAAGGGATGAGAATTCCCAGTAATGTGATAAGGGACTGAGATCCCAAGTATCATGTGTTTTAAATATTTGAAAAGTACGTGATAGATGTATTATACCTTTCTTTGTAGCATTTGTCATAATAATCCATGTGTGAAAACTTGACAAATGCTAAAAGAATATGGTAATGCACTTAATTAATCAAGTGGAATTTTATCATGTAGTGCCCTGGCCATAGATCTATCATCGTCAGCAACTGGTGATGGTAAAACGGGTTCTCCTACGGGTTAATCCGGAGCGCATATTGTTGAATATGCAGGGCTGCTCCTAGCCACAAATAGGAAGGTTAGAGTACAACTTCGGTTGTAGACTCCAGAGCACGATTTCAGGCCCGTGGTTCAGTGTGATAAGAGCATGGTGAATAGGCCCATGGCTTAGTGTGATAGAGCATGAATGCGTTCATGGCTCAGGGAGCACGGTGAACTGGCCCGTGGCTCGATTCACTAGCACCGACACCTGTACCAAGGTGGGCTAGGCAGAGGGTAGCCTGACCCTGTGTGACTGAGGTCACTTAAGCTAGAGACTGCGGTCCTGCTTGTTTTCTCGCACTGACCGAGACGGGTGAGGTCATGGAGTCTGACTCTTCCATGGACCTTGTATGGTACCGATTTCGACTTTGCAATGGTCGGTTAGATTTGAGCGGTACGACGCACTTCCTCAGGGCAGAAGTGTGATTGTAAAATGTAATCAGCCGTGTAGCATATCTGCTTAAGGATCGAATATGGAAAACATTGCTTGATGTGCAATACATTTATGCATTCTATTTGATAGATGCTATTTATGTTTCTTTACATTCCTCACAAAGCAGATAGATGAATTATAATCTACCATGGGTAGATGCAATGTTCTCCTTATGAAAGGAGATTACTTCATTTTGTTCATATAATGAATTATCCTGTTTATTAATATAAAAATAACCTCTGCTCAATTTATAAATTTTTAATCTGTGATAATAATATGGTCGGCAGAGAGTTATATCTCTCGCTGGGACAATTACAATTGTCTCACCCCCGTAGGACCCAAATTTTGAGGTGGATGTGCACGAGGTGGTGAAGACCCTTCTACAGAGGAAGAACAATAGCTGAGGCAGTAGTGACAACTCAGGTTGAGTGTACTGTCTGTCATGTCTTATAGATATGAGTCCTATGTGTCGTCTTTGTACTCTCAGGTCGTTGGAGTTGGTTCGTACTAGTTTTATGATGAATAAAAGATTTTGTCTTACGTGCCTCGAGGTTTTATGTTGCTCATGTGTAGTTGGTAAAGCAACTATTATATGTTATTCTCGAGATGAGATGTACCAGATATGTATAATGTGAATAATGATGTATATAAGATTTTGGACCTTTCAGTAAGAGTTTTCTTTGGAATGGATCTCCTTGAAAAATGGTTTTAATTTTTAGTTATTTTTGTTAATCTGTTGTTTATGTTTAATTCCGCTTAATTAGTAATGATTTGTTCGACTGTCGTTACAATTTTGGTATCAGAGCTTAAGGTTCATTGAGTCTACAGAGACATAGGACTAAGGTGTTGAGTCTGTGTTAGTGTCCTCCAGTATACCCTATAGTGACTTCTTCTTATGCAAGAGTAAAGGTTAAAGTTTATAAATGATTGGGGAACACAAGGAAGACATTGCTAAGGGCAATGTTGTTGCACCAGGAGAGGGTGCAAGGGATCAGGCAAGAGAAGAACAAGTGCCTGAGAATTCCCATCTTGACCTAATCAGGATAGAGAATCCTACACTTATGCTCTTGTTGGGTAGGTTAGGATAACAGTGATGCATATAGTAGACTGGATACTAGCATTACAACCTAGGTTACCAGTCCTTAATATAGAAATTTTGGGCTTTGAAAGGGTTTCTAAACAACATAGTCATGTTGGAACAGTGGAAAATGTGGGAAGGATTAGCATATGGCAAGAAAATAGACTCTGCCATAAGTATAGATAGATAGTATACCTACGATGGTAATGCCCAAGATGGGGAAATAAGTTGAGAAATAAGGAAAGGTATCTACAATTCTAGAGACATTTGCCTAGTTGTTCTAAAAAGACAAAGTTTTCGGTGCCATCAGTGCAATAAATGCCTAATGTACCAGGGAAGTAGCCACTAAGTAAAGGCAAAGGTTCTAACTTTCCACCTATAAGAACTCATGGCTTAGCTTATACATCGGTAATGAGACTGATAAGACCATGGTATGAAAACAAGACATGTTATGGATATGGACATGTTGAGCATACTAAACTCTTTTCTTTGAAAAGAAGGGAGGAAATGACTCAACAGCCGAGGAAGGCTCGGTAGGGCATACCAAAGTTACAGCCCAATAGTGTAAAAAGGCAAGAGTAACAACATGAAACATCTAGACTCTATGGGTTGAGTCAACCTAAAGCGATGGATGACCATGAGGGGTAACAATCAGATAGCTTTTTCATTTTGATATGCCTTATTTTGATGTTACCTGATAATCCTAAAAAGGATTGTTGTTATGGACTTCCCTATTGATTTCCCTATGGGGACATAGGTAAGAAATGATGAGAACTAGAATTTATATTATGTTCGGTATTCTTTTAAATGCTCTATAATTTCTCTTATTTGTGTGAAAAAGGATGAGGTATAGAAGAGATGCCTGGAAAAAATCTAGGAATGTTAAATCATGTGTTGGTTATTATACTAAAAGTAAGGAATATGATAGTAAACAAAGTGCATACTACTTAATCTCAGTACTTGTATACCCTGGCCAGGTATATAATTATTGGAGATAAGGTGAGTATGGAACTCTTAGATTGTTATCTTTCTGATTACTCTGATCAAGTAGTCATTCTGAGACAATCTAGTGAGTAGAACTAAACTGGAAATATGGTATGGACATGTATATCACATCCTAAGTGCAATAAAGTGGAATCTGAGATGATCTCAGATCAATGTGTATGTATGAGGAAATGAAAAGTATAATCCTCATGATAAGAGAATGAGAACAAGGGAGATGATCCGTGTTAGATAAAGCATGTGTGAATAGTAAAGATCTTTTCCCATGATGTGGAAATGGGAAATGTGATAAAATCACAAAATGATCATGAACATGTTCGACAATAACAAAGAAAGGAATATGTTCCTTTGTGTTCTTTCCCTTCAGGGACATGACACTTGATGTGCATAAGTTAAAAATGTTCAGTTGTTAGATACTTAGAAAAGTATCAGTTTGTCTTGGACTTTGGTTCCAAGATAAACATATGTGTAACAAGTAATGTCCCAAGATGAAAGAAAGATGAGGATGTGATGTGTTTTCGACACATGTGATGGATACCAAGATAAGAAATTCTAGTATCTAAGAAGTATCAAGTGATATGGCAAAGTAAAAGCATAATTCCTAATCAGATTATTTATGTTGGTTTCCTGGGATGGCCAACTGTGAAATCAGTCTAGTTACATGAAATAGTATGGACATCATATGTTAGGGGTTTATGCTCTGCATAAACATAACATTGATGAGAATGATTTACTTGAATAAATAA
Source organism: Alisma plantago-aquatica (assembly GCA_963693085.1). NCBI lineage: Eukaryota > Viridiplantae > Streptophyta > Magnoliopsida > Alismatales > Alismataceae > Alisma > Alisma plantago-aquatica. Next base: position 1,152,135,491 of record OY856410.1, read on the forward strand.
TAGTAAAAATATTACAATAAAAGTTTGTCAAATGAGATTAACAAACAACCTCTATCTGAGTGAGAAAAGTGTTACCTGACCCAGAATTAACTACACAGTCGATAATGAAAAGACCGTGAAGCATGTATCCTATGTGTTTGATTCCATGGGATTTTTGTGTAAAAGAACTTTGTATTGATCAAAGTTCTATGGTGTCTCCATAATAATGAGATGTTATGTGGATACTTGATGATATAACGAATGAAAAATATTTGTCTTCTTTTATCTGAGATTTTGGGGATGAAATCCTTGTTAGGGGTTTATAACTTGTAACGACCTTGACCTGGGTTATGATGTAACCCTATTTGTTTTGGGTAATAAAGTTGATTAGAACTTTAATATAATCCTCTATGGTGCTTTGTTATCATGTGACACACTTATGTTTCAATTTTGGTACCGATTGAATGTTGTTTGAGCAATTTTCCTTTGTTTTGGACCAAAGTGCAATTTACCCAAATTGAGGGGCTATAATGCAAAATGTCACATGTTGAACATGCCTCATGTGTTTTAGCATCATTATATAGAGAATTATGTAAGGTGTTGGCTTGTGTAAAGCCTAAATTCCAAGTTTGAACTTGTTTGAACAATGTTGGTACCTTGTGCACCAATTTTGGTACAAATTGTAATTTACCCAAAATGTGGGGTTTCTATGCAAACTAACACCTCTAGAATGACCCTAAGTTCTCTATGTATCATTTAGATGAGATAGAATGAATGAGACACCATGTTTGGATCAATTATGAATGATGATACTCTTGGTGATGAAATGACCAAGAAAAAGTGTTGAATTTGGAAGCTTAACTTGAGTTGTATCAAGTTGAAAAGCTTATATATGAGTGCCTATCAATCATGGAGCCCAAGGAGGTGTCTCATATCGTCTTGTGAGCTCTTGGAAAAGGCCATATCGTGCAAAGCACCTCAAGGAGGTGAGGTGTGACGGCCAACAAGTTTCCTTAGAAAAAGTGTATCGGCTTGACATAAAATAGTGATTAAACCTAGATGACTTATCCAAATGGATAAGAAATGGACGAATTTGCATCTCTAGATGATCCTAAACTGTTTTGAAAGACATGATAAATGATGATGCATGCATGGAAACGTGTCACCCATGCATGACACGTGGCACCTACTAACTCAAAATGTTGACACCTCATTTTTGCCTTTCTTCATGATCATCAAGTATATATACCCCTAGTTTCACCCATTGGTGCAATTTTGCGACCCTTACCACCCTCCTACCTTGTGGTATCGTGCATGGGGCTCTTGTATCGTGCAGGAAAGCAAGTGTATCATTCATAGGCCCTTGGATATTGCCCATAGGAAAAGCATATCGGCCACGTAGGTGAAATTGGCCATATAAAGTGATATCGGCCAATAGGGTAAAGAGTTGAGTGCCATATTGTGCAAATGAGTGCTATATCATGCAAGTGAGTGTCATATCGTGCAATAGGGTTAGCATATCATGCAAGGGCACAAGGGTATCGTGCATATGCCTTGGGTATCGGCCATAGCAAGTGTATCGGGCATACCATGTTGATATTGTCCATAGCAAGTTGATATCGGCCAATTGAAGTGATTTTGGCCACAAGTGAGGGGGTATCGGCCACAAGCAAGGTTGTGTCGGCAAAGAGGAAGTCCATATCGCCCAAGAGTGGTGGGGTGTCGTCCAAGGAGCTAAGGAACTCAAAATTTAACCCTAAGGTGAGGCAATGATCATCTTCAACATTGGATTGAAGCATGAATTTAGGGTTTTTATCTTCTTTTCTTTTCTTCTTCACCAATTGCTTATCCATGGTGATTCCTTGTATATGAAGGAGTTGTGAACGAGACTTGGACATTTGGTAAAGTCATCTTCAACCTTAGGAACATTGAGCTTTGGAGCTTGAAGCTTTGAAGTGATTCTTAAGGCAGGTTTTATAACTTGAACTCAACCATGTTATTATTCTTCACCTAAATTGTTATAATTAGTGAAATACTTTTAATTCCGAAATTTCCTGAAATATTTGATTAAAATATGAGTTCTAGTAGTTGATTGGCCTGTTTCCATGAACTATAACAGTTAGAACAAAGGTCTAGAGCTTGAAGATGATGGTATCACCTTATAAAAGTGATCTCGGGTGTAAGCACACAAGAAAGCACTTTTAACCCGATATGATGATGCATATACTTCACTTGAACGACATGGATATGAATGAATACTTTGTTGCACGATATGGGGGTGTAGTATACACCTCTTGGACGATAGGGAGTCAAGTATAGGCTCCATACACGATACAAGGTCAATTGTATACTTTTAAATTGACAAGAAACCCTAAATTGGGTAACCCGATATAAGTGAAGAGTAACAAGTGCTATTGCATGATATGATCATATGATACATCATTGATACTTAGTATCATGAGGCCTACATGACCTTGTATGACATGGTTGCATGACAGGGTTGCATGATACACAACACTAAACAATATGGTAACCCAAACCCATCATGGCTAACCCTAGACGGTGACTAGCCCGATAGGGTGATTGAATGTACTTCTAGCCCGACATGGTGATGGGTTGATACCTCATAAGTATCATGGGTGACACATACATATATCTTGTACCCAATATTAGGTCAAGAAGGTACCTCATGCCCGATATGGAGACAAGTGCAAATCCTAGCCCGATATGGTGAGTGTCTATACACCTACAACCCGATATGGTGAATATATGCACATGATTTAACCCTATAAACCTTGTAAAGGTAAGTGCAAGACACTATTAGGAGTGATGAGTGTAACACCAAGTAATGTTGTGGATAATACCTTGATAGGTGAAACACCTAGAGTGGTTGATAATGGTTAATCCTATATCAATAATGCCTTAACCCGAGATGAGTTCATATCATTAATGATGGTTGAATAATTCAATTTTGTGACTTATGACCAATGCATTACATGATAAATATGATGAGATAGTGCATAAAGTATTAGGATGGGACATACCCTCATACAAGATAAGTTGATGAACTTAAGTAAAGCTAAAAGTGATGAGGGAAGTGATACATCAAGACATGATAGATATCACATCCAGCACTTCAAGGTTGATGTACCTTGATGCACCTTAAATCCAATATACTTGGATGAGTAACACATGAAGTGTGTTATGTCAATTGTTACATTGAGATGTAATAAGTTTAATGCACTTTGATAAGTGTGGGCTAACATACTTTGAGAAAGGGTTAAGCCAAGTTAATAAAGTCTGATGTAATCATACCCTGGTTAAGATGAGAGAGGAACTCATACCTTGTGTTGATGATTCATTTAATGCTAAAATGATGAGAATGAATAAGTATGATTGAATACTTATAATATCAATGTTTGCTCCTAGATGTGTGGAGCAATGAATTAGGGTTTGATCATTGATAATATGACATTCAAAACCTAAATGGTTAATTATGGAAAACCCTAATGAAGGGTTATGATATCTAAGAGAAACCCTAATCGATAAGAAAGGAAAACCCTAACCCTAATGAAAGGAAGGTTGTATTTCTTTTATTGCATAAGCCTTGTAAGGCATGTTAAATACTTGTATAACAAGTATGATGATCAATGGCCTTGTGAGCCATGTGAATACGTTGTTGCCTAGTGAGAGGTGACAAGATGTGCAATGGCCTTGTGAGCCATGTGAATAAGTTGTTTCCTAGTGAGAGGTGACAAGATGTGTAATGACCTTGTGAGCCATGTGAATAAGTTGTTGCCTAGTGAGAGGTGACAAGATGTGCAATGGCCTTGTGAGCCATGTGAATAAGTTGTTGCCTAGTGAGAGGTGACAAGATGTGTAATGGCCTTGTGATCCATGTGAATAAGTTGTTTCCTAGTGAGAGGTGACAAGATGTGTAATGGCCTTATGAGCCATGTGAATAAGTTGTTGCCTAGTGAGAGGTGACAAGTTGTGCAATGGCCTTGTGAGCCATGTTAATAAGTTGTTTCCTAGTGAGAGGTGACAAGATGTGCAATGGCCTTGTGAGCCATGTGAATAAATTGTTGACTAGTGAGAGGTGACAAGATGTGTGATGGCCTTGTGAGCCATGTGAATATTTGCACAACAAGTGAAATGAATACCTTGGTCTGAGGACCTAGAGGTAATGGTTACATGTTATAGAAGTAACAATGTTATGTGATGATCTAAGGGTTTGAATACCCAGATATAGAAATCATGATAATGATTATGTGAAGGGATGAGAATTCCCAGTAATGTGATAAGGGACTGAGATCCCAAGTATCATGTGTTTTAAAGATTTGAAAAGTACGTGATAGATGTATTATACCTTTCTTTGTAGCATTTGTCATAATAATCCATGTGTGAAAACTTGACTGATGCTAAAAGAATATGGTAATGCACTTAATTAATCAAGTGGAATTTTATCATGTCGTGCCCTGGCCATAGATCCATCATCGCCAGCAGCTGGTGATGGTAAAACGGGTTCTTCTATGGGTTAATCAGGAGTGCATATTATTGAATATGCGGGGTTGCACCTAGCCACAAATAGGAAGGTTAGAGTACAACTTCTGTTGTAGACTCCAGAGCACGGTTTCAGGCCCGTGGCTCAGTGTGATAAGAGCATGGTGAATAGGCCCATGGCTCAGTGTGATAGAGCATGAATGGGTTCATGGCTCAGGGAGCCCGGTGAACTGGCCCGTGGCTCGATTCACTAGCGTCGACACCTGTACCAAGGTGGGCTACGCAAAGGATAGCCTGACCCTATGTGACTGAGGTCACTTAAGCAAGAGACTGCGGTCCTGCTTGTTTTCTCGCACTGACCGAGACGAGTGAGGTCATGGAGTCCGACTCTTCCATGGACCTTGTATGGTACCGATTTCGACTTCGTAATGGTCGGTTGGATTTGAGAAGTACGGCTCACTTCCTCAGGGCATAAGTGTGATTGTAAAATGTAATCAGCCGTGTAGCATATCTGCTTAAGGATTGAATATGGAAAACATTGCTTGATGCGCAATACATTTATGCATTCTAGTTGATAGATGTTATTTATGTTTCTTTACATTCCTCACAAAGCAGATAGATGAATTATAATCTACCATGGGTAGATGCAATGTTCTCCTTATGAAAGGAGATTACTTCATTTTGTTCATATAATGAATTATCCTGCTTATTAATATAAAAAGAACCTCTACTCATTTTATAAATGTTTTATCTGTGATAATAATATGGTCGGCGGAGAGTTATATCTCTCGCTGGGACAATTACAATTGTCTCACCCCCGTGGGACCCAAATTTTTAGGTGGACGTGCACGAGGAGGTGAAGAACCTTCTGCAGAGGAAGAACAACAGCTGAGGCAACAGTGACATCTCAGGTTGAGTGTACTGTCTGTCATGTCTTGTAGATATGAGTCCTATGTGTCGTCTCTATACTCTCAGGTCCTTGGAGTTGGTTCGTACTGGTTTTATGATCAATAATTGATTTTGGCTTACGTGCCTCGAGGTTTTATGTTGCTCATGTGTAGTTGGTAAAGCAACTGTTATATGTTATTCTCGAGATGAGATGTACCAGATATGTACAATGTGAATAATGATGTATATAAGATTTTGGACCTTTCAGTAAGAGTTTTCTTTGGAATGGATCTCCTTGAAAAATGGTTTTAATTTTTAGTGATTTTCGTTAATCTATTGTTTATGTTTAATTCTGCTTAATTAGTAACAATTTGTTCAACTGTCATTACACAAACGATCTTGGGACCGTTTTCCCATCACATCATCAAAATCCAAGTCAACCAATTAGGGTTTGGATCATTGGATTGATCACCAAATCAATAATTGATTACACTTTAACTTAGTATCATTGGATCATCAATTGCTTAACCATACTCACCCCTAGACCTCCAAATGGTCTTGGGTGACCTCCAAACGGTCTTGAGACCGTTTGGATGAGCTCCAAACGGTCTTGAGACCGTTTGGATGAGCTCCAAACGGTCTTGAGACCGTTTGGCTCATCCAACCCTTGGATTCTAGTGAAAATCATTAGGGTTTGAGCTATTGAGTTGATCATCAAATCAGCACTTAATTGCAAAGTGATTTGGTACCTTTAGACCTTCAATTGGTCAACCATACTTAACCCTAGACCTCCAAACGGTCTTGTGTAATCCCCAAACGGTCTTGAGACTGTTTGGGTGATTCCCAAATTGTTTTGAAACCGTTTGGGCTAATCAACCCAAAACATCAACTCATTCCAATGCAAAATCAGCACTTAGCCGATTTGGGTTAACACCATATCGTTTGTCCTTCAATCACTTAACCATATCCAACCCTAGACCTCCAAACGGTCTTGGGTGACCCCCAAACGTTCTTGAGACCGTTTAGGTGATCCCCAAACGGTTTTGAAACCGTTTGGGCTAATCCACCCAAAATCTCAAATCAACTCATTGGAATTTCAGCACAAATTTCAATTAGGGTTTGCCCAATTGATTAGCCTTCAACTCATGATTCCTTGGGAATTAATCCATAAAATTTGGTGAGTCATTAACCAACATAAATAGGAACAGGAATCGCAAATGGTCAACCCTTGGTCAACCCTCTCAAACGGTTTTGAAACCGTTTTCCCAAAAAGTTAAAATACTCAAGTTGAAAATCAGCACTTAATCCAATTAGGTTTGCCTAATTGATTAGCCTTCAACTCATGATTCCTTTGGAATTAATCCATAAACTTTGGTGGGTTATCAACAATCATAATGAGGAACAGGAATCTCAAACGGTCAACCCTTGTTCAACCCTCTCAAACGGTTTTTAAACCATTTTCTCTCAAACGGTTTCAAACTGTTTGCTCTCAAACGGTTTGGTGAAACCGCATGAGCAAACATGTTGAAACCGATTGGAACAAGATTTCTTTGGAAAAAGTATCCAAGATGATGTAATCATCATCTAACTTCGTCCCTGAAGTTCTAACAACTTCTGGTTTCATGAATTAATCAATTTCAACCAGCAATTAATCAAGATAATGAAGGAATCAATGAAACTTCAAGATTAATGGTTGAATAACAATGAAAAAGGGTTCAAGTTATAAAACCCACCTCCAATTGAGCTCTAAAGGTCCATGTCCACGGCAACAATGGTGTATAAAACTCCTTTCACCATTCCATGGTTCGTCCTCAAGGTTTGAGTGAAAAGGAATGGTTAGAATTGAAGAGGACATCGAAATAGGAAGAAATCCATAATTTATTTTCGATTTCCACCATGGAATCAAGGTTAAATGGATCAAGAACCTAGCCAACAGGTTGGGGGTCTTCCTCCTGATCCTCCCAAGCTCCCTTGGTCGTTTTCCAAGCAAGGAGAAGAAGTGGGGTCAAAAAAGCCTTCCATTTGGCTTGTAAAGGGTCTTTTTATAAGAAATTCAAGGAGAGAGAAAGTGCCTTATAAAAATTCATTTAATCCAAAAAAATGTGGCCGCCTCTTCCCCCTTATCTTCCTTAGGTACGAGGCTATCTTGTTTGACTTTTATCCCTCTCAATTATCCATGATTTAAAGAAAATCAAATTAAGCACCTTAAATCATATTATATTAATATCCATATGTGAGTGGATATTTCTTTTTCTTATAAAATTGTGTGTGAGTTATCCACTCCCTTGGATATTTTCGTGATCCTTGAAAAGCTAAAGGACGTCAGACATACATATGAATCAAACCATTTTAATTTTGGTTGAAGGCCCTTTCATTAATACATTTATTTTTGCCCTAAATCGAATTAGGGTTTCAATTAGGATTAAATCTTGATTATTTTAATATCAAGATTCTCTCTCTTCCAACTTAATTCAAATGAGGCGCCCCTCTCATTTTCTTTACTCTAAATGATGCCAAAAAACATTAGGGACCTTATTGAAGTGGTAATTTGCATATTGAACCCTAGGTTTTGGGTAAATTGCACTTTATACCAAAACTAGGTTTTAATGCACAAACATTGCTTTATCAGCTCTTTCTTGGTATTCAGGCTTCCGCAAGCCATACCTCATCATCATCTTCACTCTCATGATGCTTCCACATATGAGGAACATATTATCATGCACAATTTGCACTTAAACCCCTCAACTTGGGTATTTTGCACATTAGTCCAAAATAAACAAAACATTGATTTCAACAATGTTCAAAAAGGACTAGAATTGCAACATAAGTTCCTCTTGTTGCCTAATTACTTTTCATAAGATGATATTAAGCATTTAATCACATTTCTTAATCAAAACACCTAGGGTTAGAGTATAACCCAGGTCAGGGATGTTACAAATTATAAACCCCTAACAAGGATTTCGTCCTCGAAATCCAGATAAAGGAAGACAGATTTATTTCATTCATCATACTATCTAGTCTTTACATATCATCTCCTTATTATGGTGACACCATCAAACTTTGATCAGCACAATGTGTTTCTATACAAGATTCTCATAGAATCAACACACAAGGCACATGCTCCACTGTTCCTCATCATTGACTATAAAGTCAACTTTGTGTCAAATAACACTTTTCTTGTTTAGAGAAACATCATGCATTCTTTATTAATATCATGTTTATGCAGAGCATAAACCCCTAACATATGATGTTCATATTGTTTTATATATTCAGACTAATTTCACAGTTGACCACCCCAGGTAGCCAACCTAACATATCTGATAACTCTCAGATACCAGAATCTTTCACCTTGGTATCTATCACATGTGTTGGAAACACATCATATATATCTCTTCCTTTAATCTTGGAACATTAATTGTTTCATATGTCCTCATCTTGGGACCAAAGTCCAAGATAACTGATACTTTTCTAAGTATCCATTACATGAACTCCTTTATCTTATGCACATCAAGTATCCTAAGACCCACTTGATTGCCATGTACCTGAAAGGAAAGAAAACAAGGATTCATATTCCTCTTATTAATTCATGTATTTTCAACTATTCTTGAACCATTTACTCTTTATCTCATCCTAGGTTCCTTACCTTTAGCATTGGAATTTGTAAGGATGATTGCATGTCATTATCCCTTTCTTTATTATTATCTAGCATGTTTATGATCATCTCATGATCTCATCACATTTCCCATTTCCTCAGTATGGGAAAGATCTTTATTATGCGGGCATCATTATTGAACAGGGTTCATCTCCCTCATTCTTATTCTTATCTTATGAGGAGTACATTTTTAGTTCCTCATACAACATACTCATCTGAGATTATCTCAGACTTCTCTTTCTTATGCATGGGATATGCCACATTTATTCATTCTAGATTTCTGATTTCATGATACTCATTAGATTGTCTCAGAATGACTACTTGATCAGGGCAATCAAAAAGACAACAATCGAAGAGTTTCCATACCCACTTTATCACCAATAGTTGTATACCTGGCCAGGGTATATAAATATTGAGATTAAGTGGTATGCACTTTGTATACTATCATATTCCTCCTTTTCATATTATCACAAGCATAAGACTTATCATCCCTAAATTTCATTCAGACACCTCTTATGTACCTCATCATTTCTCAAGGAGGTAAGAACAACATAAAACATTTGTAATGTTTTACTATACAAAACATAAGTCCTCATAGGACTAATCAAGGAAAGTTCAATCATTTCCTTTCTCAGTTAATCCAGGAATTCATAAATTAATATATTTGCATGACATTATCTTGTCTCACTTGTCATAATTCATGAATTATTCATTGCCTCAGGATAACTCTTCCTTAAAGGTTGATTCAACAGGCTATGGTTGAGCACGAACTCAATTTAAGTCCAGAAATTCATCATTTCCTTTTGCTTCAACCTGCTGATGCTAATTACAAATCATGTTGATATCTATAACATCATCATTGGGACTGGTAATCTAGGTTACACTGCTAAAACTTGATCCACCATATACTTTACTGTTTCCCTAAGTTCTCCAACAGTAATACTTAAAGAAGGATTTTCTTATTATAGTTGGATCAACTAGGGGATTCTCAGGAAATTGTCTCTCTCTTTCCTGTTCCCATGCACCTCTTCTTGGTACAACATTGCTTCTCTTAGCAGCAATCTCCTCATGTGACCCAGTCATCTTTAAGTTCTTCTTCTCTTATACGAGAAGAAGACACTATCAGATACACTGGATGACACCAGAACAGACTCTACTACCTTAGTCCTATGTATCTGTAGACTCAACGAACCTAGAGCTCTCATACCACTAATTGTGGTGACCGTCTCGCGAAAACATGATTAACTAATGCGGAAGCGAATTATTTGTAGCGGATTACTGAAAATCATTGAAAATTAAACTTTTTGTAAAGAGATCCTCACATAGGAAATCTTTTCCAGCAAGAACCATTGCATAACATTTACATTCTAGTTCAAACGTACATAACATGTACCATCTCTTTTCAGAGATTACATCATCATATGTCTTATAAACATTATATACAGACAGTATACAAATCTCGAGGCATCAAGCCAAAACCTCAGATTGATTCATAAAACACTGACCAAAAACTCCAAGGACCTGAGAGTACAGAGACGACACATAGGACTTTCTAACTACATAACTTGACAGGTAGTATCTCCACCTGAGATATTACTGTTGTCCTTGTTGTCACTGCTGCTGTCTATTCCCTGTAATGAGATTCTGCTTCTCTCTCTGCGTCCACCTCAAAAGTTGGATCCCACGGGGGGTGAGACAATTGTAAATTGCCCCAGCGGGAGATATAACTTTCCACCAAAACATTGTTATAGCAGTTTATTAAAATAAACTAACCAGAAGGATTTATATATATAATTAACAGCAGGTAAATCACTTGTATGAACAAAGTGAAGTAATCTCCTTTTTCAAGTATAACGTTGCATCTACTCATGGTAGACTCATAATTCATCCATATACTTGTAATGAATACAACATATATGAACAACATCAATGAACTACAGATATATAACAGAAATGTAACATCATCTAATGAATTTCCATATTCAATCCTTAAGCAAACATGCTATACGGCTGATTTCATTTTACAAACACACTTATGCCCTGAGGAGATGAGATATACCACTCATGCTCCAACTGACCACTGCGAAGTCAAAATCGGTACCATACAAGGTCAATGGAAGAGCCGGATTCCCATGACCTCCCACATCTCAGTCAGCGTGAGATTACATGCAGGACATCTCGGGTCTCTACTAAATATAGCTTTCCAGAGTATACTGGGAACTTCACTATCAGAGTTATAGTGGTGTGTTGCACTCTCTTCGTGATTGTTAGATTTCATGTTTATCTCCACCGATCTGGCATTAACATTATTGGGAGATGCGTACGGCATCTAACCCAATCATCGGGAGATTCGTGATACATCCATCCCGGTACATATATAATGAAGGAATGATAGATTAAAGTACATCTCACATCAATTCCTACATTAGGACGTAAGGATATTCGCATCCATAACCCCCACATACTCAAAAGTATGCTCTCCAGGAGTTCCCTTAGGAAAACTTGTTTCACCATCATTTAACTACTGACAATGATGGATCTATGGTCAGGGCTCTACATGATATGATTTCACTTGATTAAATTAAGTACATTAGCATATTATTTTAGCATCAGTAAAGTTCTCAAACATAACTTATTACAACAATGCTATTAAGAGACATGTACTACTTTCATCATATATTTATCAGTCTTTCAAAGACTTTGGGAACTCAGTCCCTCATTTCAAAATTGGGAATTCTCATCCCTTCACATTCTCATCACCATAATCATATGGTTTTGGGTATTCAAACCCTTAACTCATCATTGAGCATTATTATACCTTTTTCAGGTAACTATCACCTTCAGGTCATCTGACCAAGGCATTCATGATACTTGTTACACAAGCATCACACCTGGCTCACAAGGCCATGAAATATCTTGTCACCTCTTTCTAGGAAACAACTTGGTCATATGACTCATAGAATCCTTACACATTGTTACTTTTACTAAGCAACAACAACATTAAGGCTCATAATGCCAATCAACATTTATTATATAAATGTCATAGCTCAAATCTAGCTATATTCATTATCTCATCATACCTGTATGGTTATTAGGCATGATAACAGTCATACAAGATTTTCATCACATCATGTGATACAATAGTAACACCATTATTCCTTTTCCAGGAATTAGGGTTTACTATCAAATAGGGCTTATCATTCCCTTTACCCAAGTCAGGGTTAGGGTTCCCCTTTTCTCATTAATTAGGGTTTCATGATTATATAATCTATCCAACCCTTAATTCATTAATCCATACCTCTGGGGCATTCAAAGATATCATATTTAATTATTCAAGAACATTACTTTCATCATATAGCATTAATGATCATCAATTCAAGGTATGAGTTCATTTCTCATCCTCATCATGGTATGATTATATCATACACATCATTTGGGCTTAACCCCATTCTCAAGGTACATTAATTAACACTCATCAAGGTGCAACAACTCATTACATTTCATTGTAATAGTTGCATAACACACTTCATATGTTTCTTACCCAAATATATTGGATTTGGAGTGTATCCAGGTATATAAACCCTGAAGCGTTGAATGTGATAACTATCATATCTTGATGTATCACTTTCTCATCATTTCAGACTCCCTTGAGTTAACCAACTTATCTTGTATTAAGGTATTTCCCTCTTAATACATTCCATTACTAAACTCTCACCTTTATCATATAATACATAGGCCACACATTAGAATTTTCCATCTATCTTTAATGATATGGACTTGTCTAATGCTAAATACATTGTTTACAATTAGGTTACATATAATCAACCACAATTTGGGTCTACAATCCATCTCCATTTGGATTTCATTCAATTATTCATAATTAGGGATTCACTATTCATCCCAATTAGGGTTTTACATTTTATTTCCCTAAATTGGTGTTTCACACATCACTACTCTAGCTTAGGGTTATATCCTCACCCTGGATTAGGGTTACATTTAGAATTGCCCTCAATTAGGGTTAGAATTCAATAACCATGTCAATTAGGGTATATATTCATGATTAGGGTTTCATGATCTCTCTAATTAAGTATCATACCCTTAATCACCACATGCATTATATTCATGTTATGAATTCATGCTAACATCATCTCAACTTGATAAGGTCATATCATCCCTTCAATCAAGTACATACAACTATTAATGACATAATGTACCAAGTCATTGATCCTATATGTAATTAGGGTTCATCCCTTAATTGGCACTAATCGCTTAGGTACTATTAGGGTTTCAACCTTTGTACCTTCAATGATAATCATTGCTAATCATAATTGGATCAATTAATCATTCATCATCTCTATTCTCAAGAGATTCAATCACCTTGGACCTCCATTACATAAGGTATCCAATTGAATTGATCAATTGAGTCTTCATCATCTCTATTCTCAAGAGATTCAATCACCTTGGACCTCCATTACATAAGGTATCCAATTGAATTGATCAATCGAGTCCTCAATTACAACAAGTGTCTAAGTGGATTAACCAATTGAGCCCTCAATCAACTTTGACTATTTGATCCCCAAATGGTCTTGGTCCTTCAAGGTTCAAACGGTTTGAAACCGTTTGGTAAAGGTGGCGCTTGAGACCGTTTGCCCAAGCAAGTAGGTGAAGACCGTTTGCCCAAGTTTGACTTTTGAAACCGCATGGGCACAAACGGTTTGGGATCGTTTGGTCCCAAACGGTCTTGAGACCGTTTGGACTCAAATGGTCTTGAGACCGTTTGGTCCAAACATCCTCAAAACCGTATGGACCAAAGATGGTCTCAACTACACCAATCGGTTTAGGGTTCTCAATATTGATTCCTTCAATCATTGAATTCATGGAACCAATCATCAATTGGACCTATCCTCATACTTCAATTGAGTTAAATAGGTCAACCTTCAACTGATTTGACCCTCAATTAACCCTCAATTAGTCCTCAATTAGGGTTTGAATCAATTGAATTAGGGTTTGGAATCGACGATCCTTCAACACTAATCAATGCACGATTAGTTACTTTGAAACCATTGAACCATCATCCAAATTGAACATGACCTGACCCCAAATGGTCTTAAGGTGGTTTGGATGACCACCAAACGGTCTTGGGACCGTTTTCCCATCACATCATCAAAATCCAAGTCAACCAATTAGGGTTTGGATTATTGGATTGATCACCAAATCAGCAATTGATTACACTTTAACTTAGTATCATTGGATCATCAATTGCTTAACCATACTCACCCCTAGACCTCCAAACGGTCTTGGGTGACCTCCAAACGGTCTTGAGACCGTTTGGATGAGATCCAAATGGTATTGAGACCGTTTGGGTCATCCAACCCTTGGATTCTAGTGAAATTCATTAGGGTTTGAGCTATTGAGTTGATCCTCAAATCAACACTTAATTGCAAAGTGATTTGGTACCTTTAGACCTTAAATTGGTCAACCATACTTAACCCTAGACCTCCAAACGGTCTTGGGTAATCCCCAAACGGTCTTGAGACCGTTTGGGTGATTCCCAAACGGTTTTGAAACTGTTTAGGCTAATCAACCCAAAACATCAACTCATTCCAATGCAAAATGAGCACTTTGTTGATTAGGGTTAACACCATATCGTTTGTCCTTCAATTACTTAACCATATCCAACCCTAGACCTCCAAACGGTCTTGGGTGACCCCCAAACGGTCTTGAGACTGTTTGGGTGATCCCCTAATGTTTTTGAAACCGTTTGGGCTAATCCACCCAAAATCTCAAATCAACTCATTGGAATTTCAGCACAAATTTCAATTAGGGTTTGCCCAATTGATTAGCCTTCAACTCATGATTACTTGGGAATTAATCCATCAAATTTGGTGAGTCATTAACCAACATAAATAGGAACAGGAATATCAAACGTTCAACCCTCTCAAACGGTTTTGAAACCATTTTCCCAAAAAGTTAAAATACTCAAGTTGAAAATCAGCACTTAATCCAATTAGGTTTGCCTAATTGATTAACCTTCAACTCATGATTCCTTTGGCATTAATCCATAAAATTTTCTGGGCTATCAACAAACATAATTAGGAACATTAATCACAAATGGTCAACCCTATCAAATGGTTTTGAAACCATTTTCTCTCAAACGGTTTCAAACTGTTTGCTCTCAAATAGTTTGGTGAAACCGCATGAGCAAACATGTTGAAACCGATTGGAATAAGATTTCTTTGGGAAAAGTATCCAAGATGATGTCATCATCATCTACCTTCGTCCCTAAAGTTATAACAACTTCTGGTTTCATGAATTAATCAATTTCAACCAGAAATTAGTCAAGATAATGAAGGAATCAATCAAATTGCAAGATTAATGGTTGAATAACAATGAAAAAGGGTTCAAGTTATAAAACCTGCCTCCAATTGAACTCCAAAGCTCCATGTCCACGGAAACAATGGTGTATACAACTCCTTTCACCATTCCATGGCTCGTCCTCATGGTTTGAGTGAAAGGGAATGGTTAGAATTGAAGAGGAGATCGAAATAGGAAGAAGTCCATAATTTATTTTCGATTTCCACCATGGAATCAATGTGAAATGGATCAAGAACCTTACCAACAGGTTGGGGGTCGTCCTCCTGGTCCTCCCAAGCTCCCTTGGTCGTTCCCCAAGCAAGGAGAAGAAGTGGGGTCGAAAAATCCTTCCATTTGGCTTGTAAAGGGTCTTTTTATAAGAAATTCAAGGAGAGAGAAAGTGCCTTATAAAAATCAATTTAATCCCAAAACATGTGTCCGCCTCTTCCCCCTTATCTTCCTTAGGGAAGATACTATCTTGTTTGCCTTTTATACCTCTCAATTATCCATGATTTAAAAAAAAGCAAATTAAGCACCTTAAATCATATTATATTAATATCCATATGTGAGTGGATATTTCTTTTTCTTATAAAATTGTGTGTGAGTTATCCACTCCCTTGGATATTTTCGTGGTCCTTGCAAAGCTCAAGGATGTCACACATACATATGAATCCAACCATTTTAATTTTGGTTGAAGGCCCTTTCATTAATACATTTATTTTTGCCCTAAATCGAAGTAGGGTTTCAATTAGGATTAAATCTTGATTATTTTAATATCAAGATTCTCTCTCCTCCAACTTAATTCAAATGAGGCGCCCCTCTCATTTTATTTTCTCTACATGATTCCAAGAAACATTAGGGACCTTATTTAAGTGGTAATTTGCATATTGAATCCTAGGTTTTGGGTAAATTGCACTTTACACCAAAACTAGGTTTTAATGCACAAACATTGCTTTATCAGCTCTTTCTTGGTATTCAGGCTTCCATAAGCCATACCTCAACATCATATTCACTCTCATGATGCTTCCACATATGAGGAACATATTGTCATGCACAATTTGCACTTAAACCCCTCAACTTGGGTATTTTGCACATTAGTCCAAAACAAACAAAACATTGATTTCAACAATGTTCAAAAAGGACTAGAATTGCAACATAAGTTCCTCTTGAGGCCTAATTACTTTTCATAAGATGAGATTAAGCATTTAATCACATTTCTTAATCAAAACACCTAGGGTTAGAGTATAACCCAGGTCAGGGATGTTACACTAGGGATAGATTCTGAAGGCATTTATCAAAATCTATGTCGTATACAGAGAAGTCATCCATAAAAAACTTCTATTATGTCTTCCTGGAAATCAGGGAACGTAGAAATCATGCACCTTGAAAGTTGGCATGTGCATTGCATAATCCAAAAAACATTCTCCAAAAGGTTTAAGTTATGTAAATTAGGTGAAGGTGGTCTTCTCTTGATCATCTGGGTGAATTGGCACTTGATAAAATCCTAAATATCCATCTAAGAAATAGAAGTAGGAGTGATATGCCAACCGTTCAAGGACCTGATTAATAAATGGCAATGGGAAATAGTCTTTCCTTGTGGTAGCATTCAATTTTTGGTAATCTATGCACATACCTTAAGCTATGATGGTTCGCCTTGCCACTTCATCTCCATTTTCCCCTTCTACAACAATCATTCCCCCTTTCTTGGGTACAACATGAATTGGGTTGACCCAATTGTTATCACTTATAGAATAGATGATTCCACTGTATCATAACTTGATTACCTCCTTCTTAACAACCCCTTTGAGAATCTGATTTAGCTTCCTCAGTGGTTGAGATAAAGGCTTGGCAGTGTCTCTAGGATTAAGTGGTGCATATAGAGGGTCAATCTCAGACCCTTAATATCATCCATCGAGTACCCTATCACTCTCATGTGTTTCTTGAGTTTGTTTAACAACATCTCCTATTGATATTTTGTTAGGGTGGAATTTATAACAATGCAATTCCTTTCCTCATCATCAAGAAACTTGCATTTCAAACCTTCAGGTAATTGCTTTAATCCGAGCTTCTGTTATGGTGCGGCTTTTTCTTCTAAAGTTTGTTCCAGCGAAGCATATTTTACCATTTCCATTGTATCTTCTTCATCCCTATAATCTTTCTCTGGTTGGTCTGGATAACCCAAAATTTCTACTACTTTAGGATCCTCCATACTGGGGTATGGGTTGTTCAAGGCTCACATGAGCAGATCGAAAATGGTATTGTCTTCTTGTACATATTCTTAGTGCTAAGTATAACTATCCATGAATAGACTGAATCTTTGAGATGGTCCTCTCATAGCATCTTGGATATGAAAGTCAATATGGTCATTTCTGATAGAGAGAGTAATAAACCCTTCTTCCATGTCAATAGGGCTCGATCTATGGCCAAGAAGGGTCTTCCAAAGATCATTGGACATATTGGGTGCTCAACGATGTCAATCACCAACTATGTCACACGGTATAAAGAATTTCCAAACTCGAATTGAAACATCTTCTACTATTCCTACTGGCCTTGTAAAAGTGTGATCATCCAACTCGATCCTCATTCCAGTCTTTACCGTGTCGGTTAGTCCAAGCCTTTGAGATAGTGTCAGTGGCATGAGGCTAATGCTTGCTCCTAGGTCAGCCAACCCCTTCCTTTCCACATTGTCCCCAATGCAAAAGGGAATATTGAATGCCACTGGGTCCTTCTTCCTTGTAGGAAATTTAGCTTGAACAGTAGAACGTGACATCTTGTCCAGTTGTACTGTCTCAATGTGGTCCCTTCTCCTTCTTTTTGTGATCAAATCCTTAAAGAGTTTAGCATAAGTATCCATTTCCTTAATAGCGTCAATGAAAGGGATTTCTAGGTGTAGCTTTTTCACAGCCTCTATGAACTTCTTGCATCTTTTCTTAAGATGTGCCTTAACTAATTTATAAGGGAAAGGAACTCTTAGGGAGTAGAAATCTCTTTGTGTAAATACTTCTTTAGTAGGATCTGGCTTCATAGTCTTTGTGTTTTTCTTCTCCTAGTCTTTTCCTTTACTCTTGTCCTCCTTTGTGGACTCTTCCTTCTCAGATTACTCCTCTACTATAGTGGGTTCATGTTGTGGCCTGGTGGAAGTTTTTCTTCTTGATGAATTTCTTCTTGTTGCCTTTCCACGACTTTTCCTAAGCAAAGAGTAGACATCTTCACAGTTTTTGTGTTGGAGGGGATCTTTCTGTGAGGATTCTTTATGAGTTTAGAAAGTTGTGGGAGTTGCTATTTGATTTGTTTTTAATGCATTTTCATGTTGGTCATTTGGGTTTTCATCGTGGTTAAAAAACATGAGTTAGTGATTACACTTTTGTTGAGATGGTCATTCATTGAGACTTGTCTCTTTGTGAAATTAAATAGTTGAGCCATCATGTTTGACTAGGTGTTGCTCTTAGTTTGATTTTTATCTTGGTTTTGATGGTTTCTATTCTTGTTCTGATATTGGCCCTGGCCTTGCCACTGACTTTGGTGATTATTTCCATTTTGCTAGTAAGTTGTAGTCTTGGTGTACTAAATTTGTCCACCTCCTCTTCCAAATCTTGGTGGTGGTTTAGATACTCCACTCAACTGGTGGACATTTTCTGCAGCATCTTTATTTCCATAGTTGAATCCAGGGTGATATGGTCTTTAAAAGCTTGCATAAGAGAGACTCATTATCTCGCCTTCTTTGTCACTATGTTCTCTATTTTCCAGTTTTGTATAGATGCAACTATCGTTTCCCTGACCTCCTTCACCACATGTGACACATTTCATAACCTTATCAACATATTTCTTCCCCTTGCCTCTAGAGTCTTTCAGTTGTTTGACATATGTAGCAATCTTTGGATACTGTTTCCATTACCGAATCTTTGTCTCTTCTATTGAAATCCATCCCTACCTATAGAGCTACCATGTTTTTAATCATTTTCATAGTCTTCTTTGTTTTTTGCATCATGTGGAAGCGATCAGTTAAGTCCTCTCAGTAGAAGTAAGACAGTTAGAGAAGGATTTGACTATGTGACCCTTGTCATATTTGTGATGTAGAAAATCCCTCTGGTACACTTGTAATCGTTCCCATGCTTCGTACAAGTTTTCTCTATCTTTTTGCATAAATTCATTTATCTTTTGCCTATTCCTGAGGGTCTTCTCCACTGGGTAAAACTTGGTGATAAAAGCATCGGCCAAGGGTCCCCAGCCATTAATCTTCTTGTAAGGTTAAAAAAGGTACCATGCATGGGGTTTTTCTCATAGGGAGAAGTTAAAGCCCTCGCAATATATCTCTTCTTGTGGGACTCCGCTCATCTTGATGGTGTCATAGATATTTTTGTAGGCATCAAGATGATGATAGAGGTTCTCATCTCTAGAACTCCATCCAAAGGACTTGTTTTGAATCATGGATATGACTGTAGGTTTTAGTTCAAAGTTGGGTGCATTAAATCTTAGAATGATAAAATGATTCCTTAACTCATTTGCTCTTATGGCGGCAAGATCTCAAAGAGAAGGACCTTCTTCATCACCAACTTGTTCATTGTCACGATTGTTATTGTCCTCACACTCATGATGGTTCCTCTGGTTTCTTCTTGATCGGTGATGGTGATGTTTGTGATGGCGTTGTTCATCCTTCGGCTCTGGAACTTAGGGAGATTTGGTGGTAGCTTCTCAGTCTTTTGACTCCAAGGATCCAAGATGCGTTGAAGTAATTCCTTAGGGGGTTATTTGTAGTCTTTCACCAGATGCCTATCGAGGTGACTTGTCCATGTGGCATCAGTGCAAATGTCGATAGCTATGTCGACAGAGAATTCCTTCGATAGGTCTTTGTCGATCGATATCTCTATTGATCTCTTCTTGGCATCAATAGAGTCATTCTTTTCTTAGAGTCTGTCGGTGTGATGGTTTCAATTGGTGTTTTTGGGATGACTCCTTGATCGGAGTCTTCTAGTCTGTGAGAGACGTCGATAGTGCTATCAACATAGCTTATCATTAGGACGATCAATGGGGTTATCGAGGATCCTTTCTTTGACAGGTTTGTCAAGGAATGGCTTGACAACTTTGAACCGACATGAATCCATTAGTGTCGATGGAGTGGATTGTCGATGTCTCCTTGACGGGTGTGAGATTTGTACTTTTCTCAACATGTATTGCTTGACAGATGGTTGTCAAGGTTCTTTAACTCAATAAGTTGGTGCAGTTGAGCTTGAGCCGGTAGTCTTTTGTCAACCCTCTGGGTGAAGGCTTATCCTGTCGACTAATTTATGGACTATTTGAAACAAGGTCTTGTGAACAACTGCTCAGACTTCATCAATTTCATGGATTTGAATCCAATTCCTTCAAATATCATTACAACTTAATCAAAACCTTTCAATTTATCAAAAGATAGTAAACTTAATGAATTAGAGCATCTAAAAATAAATCCTAAGGGTTTTTTATTTAAAAAAAAGGCCATGAAAAATGCACAAAACTGATGTTATCATCTCCCCCAAACTTAGAATTTAGCTTGTCCTCAAGCTAATAGAATCAATTTTCTATTGTTTGAGAAAGAAGGATCCAAATATTATTGAAGATAAAATGTTATAAAAACCTCTTATCAAAACTATTCAATTCTTCATAAAATGATTAAACTTATCAAGTGTGTCAATTTGTCAAAGGGTTCTTCTTTTATCTTCTTTCTTAGGTATTTTTAGTCATATTATAATCTTCAATATATGTTTCACTATTTCAAAGTAGCTCTCACTCTCATCAGTCCATTTTATGGAAAAGATGGTAGGCAAAAGTCTTATGGGTATTCCTTTCTACTTTCTAGGTCATTTAAGTGCATCTTTGTTAAATGGGAAGTGATCCCTGCGTTCCAAACTAGTTGTCTTTAGAGAAGTGATTGCACATCCTAAGTATCGTTGCCCCATATTGCAATACCTTTAAATGAACACCATTGGAATTGAGGCAGTGTTTTTAGAAACTAATAAAATTGACATACTTGTATTCATGAGAAAAACAATACACTATTCTAATAGCTCTTAATTATAACACATCTCTCAGATTCTTTTTCACTCATTCTTTTTGGGATTTTTAATTATGTTTTTGGAAGAAGAAATGAGGTATCTCTTTCTTTGTTGTTGTGAGAACATGATGTTGACGATATATATTTTTATATTAGTTAAACATTTTTACTAAGAATCTTTTTGACGACTTCACGAAGTTATAATCAAATCAGAGGGAGAAATGAATTTTGGCTAAGAGAAAAGCATAAAAACTAACATCAATAATAAAAAGATTATCCCTGTGATATTTTGTAATTTTGTCAAAAATGTATGTTTGAAATCAAAGTAGATTCTTTGTAGAGGGAGCTTTTCCATCGTCTGCATTTCCATGACTTAATACAAGAAAATTATGAATAATTTTGATGGAAATAAAGAAATTATGAAATAAATGCTAAAATAAAAGAAAGGAAGTGAATTTTGTGATACTAATGGTACCTATCTCATGGGATTACACCCCCCAAAACATACAACACACTCTGTCCTCAAAGTGTAAAAAATGAAAGGAAAAGAAAATGTAAACACATAATATTCTCAACAAAGGTCCAAAGTTTCCCATGGTGATTTGAGCAACATCACAACATAATTTCCCCAAAGGCAATGATAGTCATTGTGAGCTTTTTCAATGGCATCATGGAGGACTCCAATGGTGTACATTCAGTGCAAGATGTAGAAGCCACAATCATTGGTGAGTGGACATTGTTGAGGACATTAGTGCCAAAACCGGGTAACCTTCCATCTTCTTGGTTCTTGTAAAGCATACCCACTTCCAAATTTGAGAATCTATGGAATGAGTGCTTTTGCACAAGCGTCAACGATGCTTTCATGGGTACTGCAAATGAGCACATAATATTTAGAACCTTCAAGGTTGAAAGAAGTGTCATAACTATTATAAAGCACAACCTCCCTTTCATGAGTAAAGATAGTAAGTACAGTCCAATGAGCATCGTGAAGAATGGGAATGAAAATATAGTGAGGAATAGACTCTTGGAGCTGACAAAGAAGAGATCCTTTTCACCAAAATAAGTGCCCTGACAGAGACTGTAGACAAGAATAGGGTCAGACATATAGACATCATCAACATTTTGGCAGATAAGAGGTTGATAAGCCACCATGAGGCTGTGAGATAAACATCCCCATAGCTGAAGTGTCTCTAGAAGATCATCTTTCATGACAAGAAGATCATCTCTTCTAAAAACCACATGATTGCCACCCAGTTTGAAATGTTGCATCAACATCATTAGCTGAGTAAAAGTGTGTTTACAATAGGATTTGCATTCAAAGTTTTCAAAACATGGTTCTATAGTTGTTACTGATCCATTCACAGGGAACGGAGCAAGCTCATCTATGACTTTGAGTATATCAATAGCCTCAGTTGCCTTTGTCATTACTATAATGTTAGAAGGAGATGGTGTTATTTGCCCTTATTCCACTTCTTCTTTTTGTAATACATTACGGAAGGGTTCTTTTTTAGGCCTTGGAATTAATGGGTAGAGATCTCATAATTCTTCAGTAGTTCAAGATCTTTAAATAAGCACCTATCATAGATGACTTCCATAGCATAATGTCCACTAAGAGTTGTTAACCCATTTGGGTCTAGAGTAAAAATTAGAGTTTCACGGTTGAGAGCTTCCATAACTCAGAGGACAATGAAAGCACTATCACTGTTCTATGGAGTGTGTTGGAAAGTTAATGGTGCAATCACATAACTTATCCAATTTGGTTGATAATAGTGGACCTCATGGATAAGACTTTGAAGGAAAATAGGAATGTGAGGTAGCTTCTCTACAACACTATCTTTGAAATGCATGTCGGAAATTTTCCACTCTTTAATGCACGTGTTGAACAACGTGACCTGGCATTTATTTAAATCAACTACACAGAGTAGACATAAACCCCTAAAATGAAAAGGTAACAGAATAATTTTTGTCTTAGTTAACTCAAGCTTATCCTTTAGGGTTGAAGTGGCTAGAGCTTTCATGCATTTTCAAAAAACTAGGTGTCCAATGATGGTGATGCATTGTGATATGGCCCATCCTTATCATTGGGTATGACCTCTCTAATATGGTTGATGCTAAAATAGTTAGCATCTTCTTGTTGACCTTGGCATGATTGTGAAATATGTTTCTAAAATATGTATGAGAGAGAGAGAGTGATCGAGTTGTTATTGTAGAAAATATGTCTCTCATCACATTGATTGTCAAGAATATCATATATGATAAAAATATCATGGACATGTAATCCTTTCAAATAAGTCAGATCACATCCACTCATTTTCAAAAGAAGTTGAGGTGGAAGAGGCAAGAGAGGCTCCAGGAAGATCATATCAGATAGATGGCAAGGCGCAACTGATAGAACAAAGAAAAGGTCACCATTGTCCTCATCAGAAAAAACATCTTCATTGTCAGATGGGTTATTAGAATCATCTTCAAGATTTGCATGTGTAGTGTAATAACCAATAGAAATATCCTCTTATGACGTATGTCGACTGAGGAGGGAATGGATCGGGATCAAATTGAGCATAGTTTCCTCCATTTTTTTCACCATATCCTTTTCAAAAGAATCACAAGATGGTTTAGATGGAGGTGGGATGTTTTCTGATGGGTGAGCATGAATATCTTCCTATGGGCTGGCAATTGATGTTGTGTCAATGGGAGGTAATCCACCAACTTGCAACTGAGGGATGTTGTCTGATTGCAAAACTTTATTGGTCCCCATAATTGATTCTGACACATGAGAAATAGATTGATGTGGATGTTCTAGTTGACCAACAACGACATTAACACTTCTTGGAATATAACTATTTCCTTGAGAAGAAGAAGACGGGGAAGAATAAGCTTCAGTAAAATGAGCGTGAAACTGGCGACGTTGTTCACATTGGAAAGCGTGTTGGTCTTTTTTATGCTTTTGATCATATTCTCCTTTGGTTATATGTTATGTACCCTTAGGATTTCATTAAGATGGCACTCAAGCATTGTCGTATGAAGAGGAAGGTTGTCAAGTTCACTTACTTGTTGATTCAGAGCCAAGACCTATTTAGCTATGTTCTGCACATCATTCATAAGGTTAGGAATAGCAGTCATAGTTGCAGTCGTTACCTTAATGATAGCATCAAAGTCATGTTTGAAGGCTCCTCCCATGGTCTCTAGATATTTGTGGCCAGAGGGGGATGAAGAATGACTTTTTGATCATCAAGAAGTAGAAGGGAGATCGGTTTGGTGAGGATGATGAGATGGATCATCAACAACATCTTGTATCTCCCTTTTTGATGATGAAGGAGGGTTTCTCTTTGTAGCCACTGCATATGGGATGGAGGTGGGGCTCTTTGAGGTGGTCTGACGGTCAACCCCAAAGTCAAAGTTATGCTTGGGCAACAATTGAAGTGCTTCTAAGGCATAATCGACTATTCTTTCTTGCTCACTTCCCTCAAATATCTTGGACAAAGGTTTATTTGGAACTAGAACCAGAATGAGAGGTTTAGGACAAACACGGCTAGGTGACTCACCTTTTTGAACTGGTTTGGCCTTGTTAGATTTGTTGAGAAGTGTAGTTATCTCTTCCTCTGAATATAGTAACTATTCTTCATTATAGTCATCCCAGTCCAATAACGGGATGGAGATATTAGACCCGGTGAACCTATAGCAGTAAATGTTGTTACAGCGGACCAAAATACTTGAAGAAGTTAGGTACTTAGATGTGATGAGGCATTTGGCTTGGAATTCTCTAAAATTTTTGGAAGGCGGATTTCCATATGCCTGGTATATGATTTTAATGAAACCATCCATGCAGTACTCTTTATGTGGAGTGGAACTAACAAGTAACCATGTGTCTATGAGAAGGTGGCCGATATTGATAGGGAGGCCATCTATTAGAAAATATAGCACATAGAGCTCTTTGAGATAAATGGCACATGTCTCTGATTTTGTAAAGAGGATGTTGGCTTTTATCTTATGCATTATTCTCTAGACCCTAGAGTGTACAACAAATGCCTTAGACTAACCAGACTGATACTTCTTCAATCCTATCAATCTTGCCCCATAACTTGGAAGCGTTGAAGTTTGAATCTTCCTTCTCTAGAAACCCTTTAGACACCCTTTTGGATTCTTCTTCCAAGCTATAGAATATTTTGTTCATTGTTGTGTCAGTGAGAATATAATCAATGTTGTTGACCTGAACTTTCAACTCTCTGGCAGAGACCTCTTGGAAAGAGGACATAAACTCCATTGTCTCCTCTACATAGCCTCTGGGTTTGGTGAAGCATAGTTGATCCAAGTTTGACTTAGTTAATAACTCCTTCACTCGTGTCTTGATGTTGAGTTCCTCCAAAATGGATGAGGAAATGAACCTAATTGTCTTGAAGGTTTCCCGACGCATCGCCCTATATGCCTCCAAGTCTTCATTGTTGTGAGGTCAGAAATATCCACAATAGGGTAGATCCATTTGTGAGCCTTAAGGTATAGATGTAGGCCCAGTTACACATGCCTTATATGCCTCCAAGTGTTCATTGTTGTGAGGTTAGAAAGATCCATAATAGGGTAGATCCATTTGTAAGCCTTGAGGTATAGATGTAGGCTCAGTGACACATGCTCTCTTGTCACCTTCATTAGTAGGTTGTTTAGAGTGAGGCCTTTTGTCACCAGTCTTAGATGGACCTTTCAGGGCTAAGACGATACTACCTTGTTGAGACATCATTGTAAAACAACTAAAAATTTGCAAGGAATCAATATTTAAGCAATGTGTGTGAGTAAGTCGGTCAACATATGTATTGATAGAATAGTGGAGATATTATCGACCAAAGATATTAATAATCATGCTATCGATGCCCAAGATTGACACAAATAGATCGATAAGAATTGTATATGGTAGGTCAACATCTATGTTGAGTGAGTATGATCGACAATGTTGTCGACTTCCCTTTTGTTTTAACATAAACGAAATCAATTTGTGTTTAATCTATCATCAAGAAAATTCAAAAAGCATCGAAAATGTTGTCGGTCGATAGAACTTGAATACCTGATGACAGAAAGGCAACAGTGGACAAGGTGAGGTGAGGGTTGGGAAACATATTGATCAGAGTGTTCGATTAGGAGGTCGATAGGTGGGATATCGATGAGACAGCTTCACTTTGATTTGGATGTGGTAAGAAAAACTTATTGCTAGTCTTATATTTATAGGCAAGGGTTAGGGTTGGTGAAACTTCAAGTGGGTATTCGGACAACAGATTTGGATCCGGAAAGAGGATTGTCAACGTATTAGATTGACATACCTCTGTGGTAGTCGATAGGGTTATCGACTTGTAAATTCGATAGGTCAAAAACCTGGTCCCGTCAACCCTATCAACTATTGAATCGATAGATGAAATCCCAAAGAGTGACATCAATGTCGATCAAGAGAGGAGGAAGTTGTTCATCAAAACATATGGAAGGGCCAAGAGCTACTCAAAGAAAGAGGTGATTCATTTGTCGGTTGAAACTAAGGGGTGTCGAAAAGGTTTTTAGAAATTTCCTAAGTAAAATTCAAAATATTAGATCAGAAATTAGGTTGACAGATCATGGTAAAATGATTGTCTTACATCGTCATTTAGAAAGAAGATAATCATCCACCTTGAGTTGATGTAACAAACATATAAAGTTTTTACAAAAAGTAAAATGAGCAAAACTAAAACAAATCTAAAGGACAAGAAAAGATAAATGTTTGTGTTTCCTCCCAAGAAGAACTTTTTTTATAGTCACGTAGCTTGACTCTTGGACATCTTATGCAGCTTCCAGGGCATCTAGCAGCTCCAAGTCCACCTTTCTTGGAATAGCTTCATCTTCATAGTACCTCTTTAATCGGTGACCATTAATGGAAAAAAGTTCCCAATTTCTCACTATGAATGTCCATCATTCTAGAGGGATATATGGTAATCATTATGAAAGGTTCAGATTAACACGAACAAAGTGTTCTTGGAAAGAGACGAAGTGTAGAATTGAATAGTAGGACCTTGTCTGCTTTGGAAATGTCCTTTTTCTTGATATGAGAATCATGACAAATCTTAGTGTGTTCTTTGTAGATTTTGGTGTTCTCATAAGCATTTAGACCGAGTTCTTCCAACTCCTATAATTGTAAAAAGTGTTTCTCCTTGGCAAGTCCAACATACATATTTAGGGCTTTAATTTCCCAATAAGCTTTGTGCTCCAGCTCCAACTGGAGATGACATGATTTACCATAGATCAGCCGATAATGGGTAGTTCCTATGGGTGTCTTGTAAGTAGTTTGTTATGCCCAAAGGGCAACATCGAGTTTAGACAACCAATCTTTTCTTGATTTCCCCACAGTCTTATCGAGAATTTACTTGATCTGCCTATATGAGACCTCCACTTGGCCTACAGTCTGAGGATGATAAGGAGTAGATATCTTATGTTTCACTCCATACCACTTCAAAAGATCTTCAAATTGTTTTTCAATGAAGTGTGATCCTCCGTCACTGATTACTGCATGGGGAACTCCAAACCTGGGGAATATGATTTTTTTGAACAAATGCATTACTTTCTTGGAGTCACAGGTTGATGACGGTATAGCTTCCACCCATTTGGAAATGTAGTCAACAGCCACCAGAATGTATTTATTTCCAAAAGATAGTGGGAAAGGTCCCACAAAATCTATCTCCCAAACATCAAAGATTTCCACTTCTATCCATTCAGCAAGAGGAATCTCATTTCTCTTGCTAATGTTCCAAGTGTGTTGACATGCATATCATTGTTTAGTGAAAGCATGCACGTCTTTAAATATAATTGGCCAACAAAAATCAGAATTTAGAGTTTTTAATGTTGTCTTCTCAATGCCCAAATGTCATCCATATGGAACGCATGGCATTTCTCTAGAATTGAGTGATCCTCATCTTGTTCCACACAACGACGATACACAGTATCTGCATATTTTTTGAAAAGGAGGGGATCGTCCCAAAAATTGTTCTAGATGTCTAAGAAGAATTTCTTCTTTTGATTGTAAATCATCCATGGAGGTAGCCACTGACATGTCAGGTAATTGCAAAAATTGGCGTACCATGGAGTTACTTGGTTAAGAGAATGAATAAGGAATAATAATTCATCTTGATAGGATTTGTTGATGGGAAGTGCATTGCCTTCCTAAACCCTTATCCGAGAGAGATGATCATCCATGACATTGTCAGATCCCTTCTTGTCAATGATTTCATGATCAAATTCTTGTAGCAAGAGATCCCATTAAACATTAAAGGAGTCATGGTCTAGTATCTTTCTTTTACATGAGATACTTAATTTCCCTATGATCTATATAAATTATCACCTCCTCTCCTAATAAATAAGATCTCAATTTGTGAAAGGAGAAGACAATAGACAACATCTCTTTCATGGTAGTTGTGTAATTCATCTGGACTTCATCAAGAGTTTTAATTGCATAATATATGACATGGTACTTTTTATCTTTTTTCTGTCCTAAAACTACCCCAACAACTTAGTCTCTAGCATCACACATAAATTTAAATGGGGATCCCAGTCTAGAGCCTACATGATACGTGTAGTAGTGAGGGCATCTTCAGAGTATGAAGAGCTTTCAGGAAATCTTCATCAAAGATAAATGTAGTATCCTTCATGAGTAGTTTGGAAAATGTTTTGCGATTTTAGAAAAGTCCCAATGAATCAGCGATAGTATCATGCGTGTCCCAGGAAACTACAAAAAAAGGAAACTGTTGAAGGTGTTGGTAGCTTGGAAATGGCTTCTATCTTTCTCTTGTCTACTTCTATTACTACTTCAGATACTTTGTGTCCTAGGACTATTCCTTCTCATATCATAAAATGTCTCTTTTCCCAGTTGAGAACTAACTGCTTCTCTTCACATCTTTAGAGTACAAGAGATAGGTTTTTTAGGAAATCTTTAAAGGACGATCCATATAATGAAAAGTCATCCATAAAGACCTCCATAATTTCTTCTATGAGGTTTGAGAAAATAGCTGACATGCACCTTTGAAATGTGGCTGGTGCATTACATAAACTAAAGGGAATGTGAAGAAAAGCATATGTCCCATACAAGAAGGTGAATGTGGTCTTCTCCTGGTCATCTAGATGAATAGGCACTTGGTAAAATCCCATGTAGCCATACAAATAACATAAGTGTGAATGGTGCGCCAATCTCTCTAAAACCTTATCAATAAATGGCAGAGGGAAGTGGTCTTTTTGTGTGTAGATGCATTCAGTAGTCTATAGTCAATGCACATACGCCGACTAGTTACTGTGCGGGTTGCTAATTTCTTGCCATCATAATCATGGACCACTGTCATCCCTCCTTTCTTGGGTACCACATGCACAAGATTGACCCAATTGTTGTCGCTAATGGCATAGATGATACCTGCATTTATGAGTTTGATGATTTACTTGCATACAACCTCTCTGATTTTGTCATTTAACTTCCTCTGGCCCTACACTCATGGACTTGCATCATCTTCAAGGTTTATTCTATGCATGCAAATTGTTGGACTGAGCTTTATATCATCTATATAGTACCCAAGGGCTTTCTTTCTGGTTCTCAGTTCAGAGAGGAGTTGCTCTTTTTTATCAGCAAACAGTTGTGCATTGATTATCATTGGATTTCTTATCTCATCATCAAGAAATTCATACTTTAAACCTGCAGGGAGAGGTTTAACTTTTGGTAGCAGTTTTGAGGCAGAGTCGTCTTTCGGTTCATGTTGTAGAGAAATGTATTTTTTTTGGTATTCCCTTGAAATTCTTCTTCTTCTGTGTCTGCCAAGTATGCTAAGATATCTTCAACTTTGGGATCTTCAAACCAGGAAGTTGGATTGATTAGAGCTCGCATCAAGGGGTCCACTATAGCATTGTGTTCTTGAATTTCTATAAATAGTTGATTGCAACAGTCTCCAAAGTAGCTTGTTTCTACTAGTGAAGGGCCCCTCATATGATCGAGTATGTGGAAATCAATATATTCGTTCCCAACTCTTATCGTGATTAACCCATATGCAACATCAATCAACACTCGTGTTGTGGAAAGGAAGGGTCGTCAAAATATCATTGGACAAGTGGGGTCTTCCACTACGTCGATAATGACAACATCACAAGAAATAAAGAAATTTCCTATCTTGATTGGTACATCCTCCACCACTCCAACTGGTTTGGTATAAGAATTATCTTCTTATTGAATTCTCATATTTGACTTAATAATGTCGGTGAGGCCCAACTTGATGGCTAAACTATAGGGCATGATATTGATGCTAGCCCCTAGATCTGCAAAACCATATCTTGTTGATGTATCCCCAATTAGGAATGGGATAGTGAAGGCACCGGGGTCCTTTTGTTCCATCAGCATATTGGATTGGCAAAAAGTGGACACTATCTTAGTAAGACATACTATCTCAACTTCACCCCTCTTTCTCTTCTTTTTGATGATATCCTTTAGGAACTTCATGTAAGTAGGCATCCCATCTATGGCGTCAAGAAGAGAGATGTCAAGATGAATTTTCTTAATGGTGTCAAGGAACTTGATGTATTTCTTCTCTAGTTGTACCTTGATGAAGCGATGAGGAAAAAGAGCTTCAGAAGGGACTTTAGTTGTTCTAAATGTTGGGATGGGACTTGAAATCATGTAAGACTTTTTAGACACTAGAACTTCTTCTTTACTGGTGTTGACTTCTTCAACTATCAGTTTTTAGGTTGGAACTTAGATGAGGTATTCCAAGAGCGAAGTGTGTCCATCCTTGTTATTTTTTTCTTTGGATTTTGTTCAATGTTTGATGGGAACTGTCCAGTTGGTTATCCAGTTGAAGTGGCTATAGAATCTAATTGTTGATCAATCATCTGATTGTGGGATTGCATATTGCTTATATGATTGTTCATAGTGCTCATCTCTGTCTACATGTTTTCCAGGATGTTGTTGTTACTAAACAAACATTCTCTCATCTTCTCATTTAATGATTCCAAATTAGATATATACTTTTTCTATTGTTGAAAGACTCCCCATTTTCCCATCGAAAGCTCCTTGCCATTGTGGATGAGGTATGTTTTGTTGAAATTCGAGCTGAGTTCCTCTTCCAACGGTTTGTCCTCTTCCCATCGTTTGAGAGGGTTGATTTAGTTGAAATGAGTTTTCTTCCACCGAGGTATTTCCATAGGAAAATTCATGATGATCAGGTCATTTATAATTCACTTAAGACTAATTCTCAGTCTTAGTGTCCTCCACTTCATGAGTGTAAATACAATGATCTATGCCATGACCACCTTCTCCACAAGTGACACACTTGACAGACATCTCAGTAAAGTATTTGAAATTGACTTCCTTTAGATATCAGACATCAGATGCCATCTTATCAAGTTTGTTGTCAAGTTTTTCCAGAAGCTTCAAATCAAGAGAACTACTAACGGTCGACACAGTTTTTATAGAACCCCTATCATAGTTGCGTCCTTTGTGGAGAGAGGCCATGTTGTGGATTATTTAATTGGTGGTTTCAGCATCATGTTTCATGAAATTGCTTCCAGCTGTGGTTCTTAGAGAAGTCCTCCTAGTGGAGGTAAGGCTCTCATAGAAAGTAGTGACGATAAACCCATCGTCATAGCCATGATGTGGATAGTCTCTCAAGTACTCCTAATATCTTTCCCATGAATCATGCATACTTTTGGTGGTTTTCTACCTAAAATTGGTAATCTTAAGCTTGTACCTAACAGTCTTCTCAACATGATAGAACTTGTTTACAATGTCTTTAGATAATTGTTGCCACAAAGTAATGCCCTTTTGAGAAAGATACCATTACAGGGCCTCGTACTTAAGCTAGAAATAGAAAACCTTCATATAGATGACATCTTGAGGGACTATGTTCATCTTGAGAGTATTATAAAGGTTTTTTATGGCATCAATATGATGGTAAGGGTTTTTTGCAAAAAAATCCCCCCAAACATTTGATTTTAAATCATGCTGATGAACCCAGGCTTCAACTCAAAATTTGATGTTGGTGTTTGAGGAAGGACTATAGGATCCCTATTGTCATTGATGTAACCTGTGACCAATGAATAGATAGAGGGCTTTTCTTTGAGAACATTGGCAGAGGGTGGTGCTTGTGCCACCAGTGGATTGATGAGGAGAGAATCTGCCTCTATAAATTCAGTGAGGAACTCCAGGATTGGCAAGAGATGATAGTTATCTACCTATAAGTAAAATATTGAACAAATTAGAGTCAAAGACTGGAAATATAACCAATATTCTAGCAAATAGATAGTTAAAAGATGTGTTAACAAACTTTTTGCAAAATTTAGAAGCAAAAACTAGTGCTAAGTAGACCACAAGTTCTTAAAGATTGTCCATTGCCTTATCTCCAGTAATGTCGCCAAAAGTTGATCGCTCTTTTTCATAGGTCAAAAGTGTAAACATGATTTTCCGATCAAAGATACCAAACTTTAAATTTATATCCAACTAGAAGACACATCCGCAACTCAATATAGAGTCCTTGTAGTAGTGTGGGGTCGAACACAGGGACATGGAGATTAAGAGAATAAGAACACAAAATCTTAGCTTAGTCTAGCCTAACCAAAGAATAAATTTGATGGTGTTATGGTTAAGGAACAAATTAATCTAATTAAGTAGTAAATTCAAGTTATGAAAGATCAAAGAAGAAATAAAGATAAATGGATCAAGATAAAAGGGAATTGGATTAGGTTTCACCAATCAAGCCAACCACAACCATGTAAAACCTTCACTCCTCTTTTATATATGTTCCCTACTTGTTTTGCTAACAACCATAAGAAAATATATGTTCCTTCCTTCTCTGGAGATCCGGGAAGATTTCTATCTAACGGGGTTCTCTCTCTCGAGGTAATAACCGATACATTAGGGGAAAATTGTAGGACATTTTTTATAGCAACTCCTCACTCTCATGTATCGTTACTATACTATACTCTAGATCTAGTTGAATGTATCCTCCCGAACAATATTCATATTAAATGTCGAATGAGAGTAGCCAATCATCAATTGACTCAATAAAACAAGAGTATACGAATAAAACTTTAAGGAACATATGACATATATAGAAAGATGAACAATCTCATGGTTGGGAGGGCCTGACAGCTACTCCCAACCCAAGTTATCGAGTTTATCCATGCATGGCTAAAGAAATGAGTAGAATACAACTAGAATAAATCATGATGAAGAAAGGAAAGGAAAGGGATCAATACAAGGGTAGATCAAATGATTGATTTACTAACCTCTTGACTGATCTCACTACGGTTGACAACAGGGTCAACAGCTTCGCTTCATCCTCTATCTGATCTTGTCTTAGAGCAAGTAGATCCTCTGGATCAGTGATGATTGTGGAACAGAGCCACAAAGGAGCAAAGTTGATAGCTAGGTCGATAGATCTATATAGGTCGACAAGTCTCGTCCTTTGGCTCTGGAACTTGGGGGAACTTGGTGACAGCCTCTTGGCCTTTTGACTCCAAGAATCCAATATGCATTGAAGTGATGCCATGGGGGTCTATTTATAGTCTTTTACTGGATGCATGTCAAGGTGACTCGTCCACTTGGAATTGGTGTAGATGTCAACATCTATGTCGACATGGGATTCCTTCGATAGGTCTTTGTTGATTGATATCTCTATTGATATCTTCTTGGCATTGACATAGTCATTCTTTGCTTAGATTCTGTCGGTATGATGACATCGACAACGATGTTGATTGGTATTGTCGGGATGACTCCTCCACAGGATCCTTCTAGTCTTTGATAGATGTTGATAATGATGTCGACATAGCTTATCGTTAGGACAATCGATGG
This sequence comes from Alisma plantago-aquatica, assembly GCA_963693085.1. Classification (NCBI taxonomy): domain Eukaryota; kingdom Viridiplantae; phylum Streptophyta; class Magnoliopsida; order Alismatales; family Alismataceae; genus Alisma; species Alisma plantago-aquatica. The sequence goes on from OY856410.1 coordinate 1,152,169,715, forward strand.
GGGTATCAAGGATCCTTTCTTTAATGGGGTTGTCGAAGAATGGCTCAACACTTTAAACCAAAATGATATTATCGGTGTCAATGGAGTGAACTGTCGATGTCTACTTGACAGGTGTGAGATTTTTACTGTGCTCGACATTTATTACTTGACAGATGGTTGTCGAGGTTCTTTAACTCGATAAGTTGGTGCTATTAAACTTGAGCTGGTAGTCTTTTTCGACCCTCTGGATGAAGGCTTATCTTGTCAACTGATTGGTGGACTATTTGAAACAAGGGCCTTTGATCAACTACTCAGACTTCATCAATTTCATGAATTTGCATCCAATTCATTCAAATATCATCAAAACTTAATCAAAACCTTTCAATTGATCAAAAGATAGTAAAATGAATGAATTAGAACATCCAAACATAAATCCTAAGGGTTTTTATCATGAAAAAGTTCATAAAAAGTGCACCAAAACTGATGTTAACAATCACATCAAATCTTGTCAAAAGAAATTTGAATTTGTTAGACAAGTCACAAAAACAGCTTCAATATAAAGATAAAATAAGCACATAATGTCTAAAAATTTTGATGTTATCAATGGCCATCTCACATTGTAAATATGTATTGTCTCTCATTACCATGAATGACTAGTACATTAACTTTGTTTAAATATGTATTGTCTCTCATTACCATGAATGACTAGTTTCATTAACTTTGTTTGGAGTAGTCAATTGGTCCTCCTAACTATGTAAGAACCTCTTATCGATTTAATGTAAATATTCTTGGTATTTTTTATCTTCATGTTTGTTCATATTTTCTTGTATGTTTAACTACCATCTTGTATTTTTGATTCCTTACATCCTCGAGAGAGTGTGTTTTATGAGATCTAGATTAAATAGTTACATGAATGCAGCAGAATGTTGAATTATTTGAGCTAATGAGTATGTTTGTTTATTTTTTTTGTCATCTTCAGAGGGTGCATGATTGTAACCTAGACATCTGCAAATATTGAAATAGGAGGGAATAAACATGAGTGTTGACTTCTTATAAACTATACTAATGATATATTATAATATTGAGAGGTTTTGAGTTTTGTGAGTATGCTTGTTTGGACAAACCCAATCCATGTTTTGTTAATCATATATTAACTCCACATACCATTATCGTTCTTGTTTTGTTTGTTAAATTAGGTTTTAGTTTTTATTTCTTTACTTTCTTGTTTACTTCATTATGTAAGGAACACCTAAATCAACTTTTCTAATAGACTTATCCAAGATAAGATAAAAGGAATAAATAGTTTACCAACCTTGACCCTATCTTTGATTCTCTCTATTATTTTTGACCATTTATATTGTTTCATGTGTCTCAAGGTGTTGGTTTACAAATGTTAAGTCAGACCTCACGGACATGATTCATTATACTTATATTTAGACCCACTTTCCGAGTCATTCAAACCGGTGAAAACATTAGTAATATTGAATCCTCACATGAATCTCCCATTTAAACACATAAACATGTCTACAAATGGAGCATGTCATGATTTAGCCAGGAGAGAAATGTATGCAAGGGATAACATTTTGATCGACAACTTCCCATTATTTTTTATTTGATATGTAAATAAACACTTGCAATGAATAAATCCATATTTATTTTCCTAAGAAAATATATAAGAACAACTGGTAAGTGAACCATTCTTTGAATAAAAAAAGTGAATTATTATTTTTAGTACCTCATTTTCAGTTCAAAGTACCCACTTGAGACATTACATATTATTTGAGAAATATTTGACTCGTGCAGTTTAGATGTGAAACACAAAGATTGATTTTTTGTCATACCATGAGTTGGATAAAACAATAGATTGGCCATGATAAAGTTTGACTTATGGATATCTTTAACACCAAATTTTAGCATAAAAGGATCTCTATCTAATTGAACTATTCTTTGACTGAGAGACCCTTGTTCTAATATAGTTACTACTCAATTGACATTCATAATCCATTAATACTAGTAATTTTTATAATACATACTTGAGAACTTAGATTTTTTGTGTGTAATAACAAATATACAAAATATTCTTAATAATTTTCAATACGCTCAAGCAAAAACATGCCAACTTGTTATTAAATTGAGGTTAGTAATTCCTACTACCACCTGTAACTGACACAAGTGAGAAAAATGAGTTCTCTAGTGTGAGCGAGAATATATCCAATATACCAAATCAGTTTTCATCCTAATTGAAAGAGATATCATACTAGTTGTTTGATTATAATGTTGATATTGAGGATTCAAATAGTGTAATTTCATGGATCCTCTCTTTTTCTTCATTTTTAATTACACGCTTATGAGTTGCTTCTTACTTGAAGTTTCAATCTATGTAACACTTGGGCCCACTAACTAAGACTAGTAGAATTTTAGGAATGACAACTAGCCCCACAGACCACTACATGCCTCTATTGTGTGCTTTCCCCTCATTCACACAAAACTTGGGATCAACTTCTCGACAGGTCATCCATCCTAATACTTCTATCGACTGAGAATTCTTATCTATAAATTATTTAGTGATATGTTTCCCTATAAAGGATGTGCACCTTAGTGATAAGGGTAGTCCGATCATATCTTTTAATATCATTTTATTTGATACTTCTAATCCTGAGATGTAAAAATATATCCTACTTAACTCTTGACGTCCTCGTTAAGGCTCAACTATATGGCCATAATTTTTTCCCATTTAACTACATACCCATAATGAACAAGGTACACCCATCTCCCAATCATGTCCACCAATGTAAGGGTGGCTATATCACAATATATAACCCTTTCTGACATGCATGGATCGCACCACTAAAGACTAACATGCCACATGACCATATGGGCTCCCCCTACTAGATGGGTTTTAGTTTTGATACCATTTGTAACACCCCAACCCACATCTTGAGGCTCTAGTAGAGTTTTAGGAATGATGACTAGCCCACGGACTACCGCATGTGCCGAGTGGCACTTTGTCTTCTCTCACACACAATCCGAGATAAAAAATTTGATAGGTCACCCATCTTAGTACTACTCTGGGATGAGCACACTTGGCCATAGAGTTCTTAGTGATAGGTTTTCTGAAAAGGAGGTGCACCTTGGTGATATGAGTAGTCCAATCAATTATTTTAAGATCATTTTATTTGAGGCATCAAATCCTGAGTTGTTAGAGGTCATGTAATTGAAGAAGGATTTATTAGAAGAAAGGGGGGTATGTCATCTATAGACCAATAGGACATTTGACTAGGGCATTCTCCAATATGATCAATAATGGTGTTTGTATACTTTTGTTACATCTCAATGCACTAAAAATAATTAAATATGTCTTTTTATAATCCTAGTGGGATATCACTAGGGAGTGGAGTGGGACTTTTCATACTTGATCCAACCTAACATCCTTACCTGAATGTTAGTTGATTTTCAATTAATGTATGTCTTTTATATCAAGCTATATTTTACATAATTCACTGTAGTGGCAAGTTAATTCTACCACCACTGTAGAGCTTTAATAAGGTTGAGTGTAGAATAATATCACATGAGAGACCTAGCCAGACCCATATCCTCCTCAATGTTACCAACTGCACATTTAACTAGGAACGTGATACTACATTGAAATCATCAACTCTGAGCTAGAGCTAGGATTAGCAACTAGATCTACAGGTAGTGGATCCTATACACCCCTTTTTATATTTGTTCTCTTCATTATTAATTTATTTTTTCTTATTGTCTTATCCAATTCGTGACTTTAATTTTATCACTCTAAATATCCCTCACAAATACTATACCTATGTGTCCATCATTTGTATGCTTTTGTGCTAAATTATAGATGACTTTCCAACACAAATTCATTAAGATGTACAAATAATGCTTCAATGTGTATTGAAGAAAATTAGGTTGCAAAACCTAAAAGCATCCTAAAATTTCAATGTAGTTAGGCAGTCGAACAACATGTTCCATCATTGATGACCTAATTAAGAAATCCCATTCTATTACAAATTATGCTTAGCATCGGCAAATAGTCAATTGTATCCATGGAAATTTGGAAGCCATCCGTGATCAAAATATTTCACTTCTCCTCGTGAATACAAACCAAAAAAAAAGAATGACAAATTTTATGTAGTAAAGCATCGTAGGTTCTATTTAGTGTGAATCGTTGTTTGATGTTATTGACTGATAGATACATCATTTGAAATCGAAAATTTAAATTGATCTTTGTTGAGTTACTTGAGTACCAAATTTCCCAAATTTTCTCGTTATTGACTAAAAAACGGACTGTTGAATATTATAATTTACAAAGTTTATCTTTCCCTAGTAGTTGTCTCGAGCCTTCTTTTATTCATCCCGGTGTGTGCCAAACTATACAGTCACCAATCAATCTAGTTTGGTTAACTCTCCAACAACTTTTGTAAAGAAATGTGTATACTTGGATACCAAATTACATGCTGGCCTAGTATAACCCTAAAAAATATATTTATCCTATTAGCTGGGGGATGGAAGCGTTGAACAATCTTACGCAGGGATAGACGGAGCAGAATGATTGCAATGCTGTGAGTAGCAGCAACAGAACGGCCGCGAGGAAGGTGAGGATACGCCATGAACCGAAGATGTACTTCTTCATCAATTTCCTGGCTTTGACCCTCCACCTGCTATTGTGGTAGCGGTTTACCTCCTCAATGGCTTTGTCCATGAACGGTACCTTGGTAAGCCGGATGGACTTGCTCATGCCGTTCCAGATATTGGCAACATCGGCGTCGCTCTTCAAGTGACTGACGACTACCCCGCTCTGGCGGAGCAGCTTGACATCCTCGACCGTGTCGATGATGCCGTTCATGAGCTCTGTGTAACGTGCCAAGACCAGTGGGCCGGCAGCCACGGCGGCCTCATAGGCGACTAAGTTGCGGAGGACGACGTCGGTGTTGATGTCGAGAGTGATGACTGGGAGGTAGAAGGTAGATGTCTTGGTATCGAAGGAGATTGTACTGAGATCGCCATTGGTCGGACTGAAGCGGATACCTGCGTTGACCAGCTCTTGTACGGAGGGGACGGTGATCTCTTCAATCTTCGGTGGCTTATCGTCGCCGGAGTCGACCCCATTGCTTCCGTGACCACCATCTTCGGGACCGGTAAGGGAGGAGAAAAAGGATACAACCGGCTGCAGTAGGACTGAAAACCCAGGTATGGCGCTTAGCACTTTCCAAGGAACCTTGAAGACGAAAGTAACAGGCCATGAGGTGAACATCTTCTTTAGGAACGGGACGGGCGCGACGTTGAGGGTTGACCCCACTTCCACCAAGGAGCTAACCAGTGGCTTGACGTAGCTTAAGTCCTCTTCCGGTTTCTTCCCCTTCTCGTCTTCCCCGGCGCCTTTATCTGCGTCCTCTACAGCAGTGATCTCGCCGATGGTTTCGACTGCTAGGACGTCTTTGACAATTGGGACGAGTACACAGTAGAGGACCTCCAGCAGGTGCGCGTGGCGTTGGATATTGATGGCAGGGAAGTTGTTGAGCATCTTGAAGGGGGACAACTCCTTCAGGAATCCAGTAACCGCGTTTGACAGCAAGACGTCCCCATCCACAATTCCGACCTGCATTTTCATGATCATCTGCAGAAGAAAGAGCGGGATCTGGTTCTCCATCATCATGATGTCCCAGAGTACGGTACTATGCGCAGACTTCCTCCCGGGGATGTCCACCAGGGTTTTCATACGCGACGTGACCCGCCTGAGGCTGAGTGACCTCCCCTGTGCGTCCACCGCGTACACCTGGAGGAACTCCAAAAGAAAGCAGGCGTCCACCGCCATCATCCACGCTAGCGTCTCCGCCCTGGAGTCGAGGTACCGGTGGTAGTGGGCGCGGATGCTGGTATCTTGCTTCCTGAACGCGTCGACAATGTCCTGGAACTTGCCGGAAATTAGCGTCTTCTGGGTGCGCTTGGCAGACGCCTGCTTGTACCGCTCCATCTCGTACAACTCCGGCCGCCGCTGATGGTACGGCCCCAGCGCGATTAGCTGCGGCACATAGGCATCGGGCTTGGTCTGGAGCAGGGAGTTGGTGACTTTGAAAACAGAGACACGCACGTCGTCTTTCTCCCCTTGCAGATCCTCATCCAGAGCATTGCGTAGCTGGATTACCCACTGCCGCTCGTCGAAGGCCCCGCCCTTACAGTTGTCCGACGACGCCGACGGGGAGAGCAAAGGGCCGGTACCGGAAGCGGCGGCTGCAGTTCCAGCCGCCCCCATGTTGCTTGCTATGTATCTAGCACCCAGTCGATTGGATCTGTCTTTGACTTACCCGCCTTATCTAAGCTGCAGTTCCAGCCGCCGCCATGTTGCTTGCTACGTACTGACACCTAGAAAATAGTCCAAGCCATTGGATCTGTTTTGACTTACCCGCCTTATCCTTTTCTAATCGAAATGGTTTGCCCTCCACCCATTTCGATCTGTGATGAAGGGAAGGGTCCACCCTTCAAAAAAAAACTTGCAACTTGTAGCGGAAGGAATATTCAATATGCGCATGTCCTTCGATCGATGAATAACCGCTGGCGAATAGAATGCGCGCAATTAATGGCCGCCAATCTTGAAAAGTATAAACATTAGATTATAAAATCTGACAGTTGTTACTGGATGATAAAATCCAATTTTATTAACTATCTCGATTTCTTATACTAGCCATGTGTGTAATATTTTAAAAAGATATGCTTACTGATAACATATTTTCTTTGCCATAGAACGGATGCTATTTTACTATTTCCTATTGTAAGTATAATCAAACTGTTTACATCATGTAGTTTAAAACGAAACAGTTCAAACAGGGATTATATGACAATTTACAGAAAATGAATTTTTTAGGTAGCAAATTTAAAAAAGGAGTACATGTAGACGACACGCGTTAGAGAAGTTGGTCAATGACACACGAGGAGCATGCTTTGGATTTGAGGCACTTTGTTCATGTTTTGAGGCAGAACACGTAAGCTTTTACCAAGTCAGTGATGATGGCGATAAATGATAGCACGTAGTAGGTAGAGTTAATGCGGGATCTCAGCATGGTAAGTTTTTTTTTATTTTCCCAAATTGGGGATGAAGACAACTTCTTCCTGAAAGAGACCGAGGCTCCAGATGCGACGTATTGAATGGGGCTTTAATTAGTTGATTCAATGGTATATTAGAATCTTCATCGTGTCACCTAACTCGCCTGGGAATTTACTAAAAGATAGTCTTGCAGCAGCAAATTTTCGCGTGTAGCCCTGACTAGGAAATTTTGTAAACTCAGAGTAAAGAAGATTAGTTGAAGACTTATTAAAACATAAAAAATACATCTTAAAAATATGTAGAAGCTCTAGGAATAGAAATACAAAAAAAAAAATCTAATCTTGAGAACATTTTTTTCCTAATAACCTGATAATAATTCTTTTATATTTCTGCTCAAAAGATTTATTATTGGTTTATTAGGAAAAAACATATGTTTTCAATATTAGACAAATCTGTTTGATTGATTGGTAGTGTTTACATAGTCTTTATAGTTAGGTCATTTTTAGGGTTTAATACATCAATTAGAATATCTAATAAGTCTTGTGCATTTATAAATTCTAATTTGAACTTGGAAGTCCAAGTCTTGAATAGTAGTACTTTTGGAAAAATTAGATTGTTTGTGAGGCATGTGCTTATTCTTGATTTGGTTGGGCATATGGTGACTAAAACCTAAACTATTATGAATGAGGCATATTTCATTCGAAACTCCTCCTTTTTATTATATCTTGAACTATTTTTGGAATATTGATCGTTATCCATTGATTTATTAAATATTGATTTCTAAAACCAAACTGACTAGGAGGGAATCCTAGAATTTAACCTTTTAACGGCAAACAACCCGCTTGTACAACAAACAAGTTGATTTGAGTACAGAAAGGTATCTGTCCCAAAGAATGGTGTTATTAAGTATTAATCCAAATCAATTGTTATGAATAGAAAGTAAATTCGAGTTTTATGAGTTTGATTAAACTAAAACAAGGAAGTAAATTTGTAGAAGTAGAGAGAATCATGTAAAGAACCTAAAAAAAGAAAAGTAAACTTGCAGAAAGAAAATTGATTAAGAGTAGATTTTTACTCTATTTATGAGAATTGCTAGAATTTTGGGTTTCACCACCACAAGCCTTTGTAATTATCTCAACCACTTTTAGTTTCATTTTAAATAGATTTTTTATTAGGATCATGTAGATATGTTCCTTACAGAGATAGATCTCATGGATCGAGCTATCCGCAGACCCAAGGTCTCAATGTTCTACAGCTAGTTCAATCATTTAACAAATTTCAATCTGGGGTCTCATCAAGAAACTTGTGTGGCTCGTTCAATATTCTAGTTCTTAAATCTGGGGTCTCGTCATATTGGATCGTAAAAGTCATAAAGAATGAATGATTAGTTTGTAATTCATATTTTTAAACAAATGAAGATAGATCTTTTAGTTTATATAGTGAAATCAAGGTTTGCTAAGACAATATACGGGCTCATGGGGCTACTCTCCATGTCCCAACAATGGAAGGAAAACTTCATATCACTCATGGAAACAAGAACAAGGATAGGAATAATAGAAATTATGTTGCTAACAACACATTGCAAATTCCATCTCTCCTTTCCTTATTTCTTTCTCTTGAACAAAGTTTTGAGATGATAGGGCGGGGAGTGTCTTGAAGAAAGGAGGCTTTTTGGTATTTATAGTCAATAATGCCCTACATTTGATTTGACTCCCTAGATACTTTGAGTTTGGTCAAACATCTTCAATTACATTCTTTCCTCCATAGAAAGCATATGGCATTGACAAACTTTCCTTTATACCCGCACAAATGAGAATCTTTGACAACATCAATTGCTTTCCCCAAATAGAAAAAATTATGAAATCAACTTCCTTTAATATTTTGATCATTCAATTTCTTTGACTCTCTTTGCTATAGATTTTCACTACATACTAGTTGATCGGTTGGAAAGTCAGTTGACGACTAGCAAAGTGGCCTGAAAATGTATTTTTTATTTTAAAAAACTAAATTTTATTACCAAACCATATTTGAACATTAAATTCTATTTTTGAGATGCAAAAGATATGGTCATTTGGTGTGGGATATATAAGACAATGCGGGAAAATCTATTGGTGAGTCGACCAGCTGGAAAGCCAATCGGCCGACGGGCCAAGCCACCTGAATATATATATATTTTTTATATAAAATTAAATGACTTTCCATATCAAATTTTGTATAGACCCAATTCTTATGATTGAATATTTACAAAATAATATTAAAAATATAAAAATATATTTTTTTAACAATCAGGTTGTACATAAAAAGCTCGGAAGCTTTACATTAGATTACAAAATAAATATGGATTGCTATCTATTCTTCAACCATGGGAAACCCTTGTGTGTCTCTTCTAGGTCTTCTTTGCTCACCAGCCCATGAGTTCCCAGAGGGAACAAAACCACACGTGGGCCCCAATAAGGGAAATTGGGGTCAGCAGAGATGGTACAAAATGGGTATTTGGAAAGTAAAATGATATGAAACTATCTACAAAGAATTAATATGAAAAATGTAAAGGAATGAACAATATAGGTAAGTATTAAAAGGTAGCAAAGGGTTTTCATATTGAACGGTGTTCAATATCCAAATTTTGAAACTAGTTATTCAGTTTTCAAAGGTAGCACATATCAATGTCTAGTTGTTGGGGAAGCCATGTGTCTATGAAGAATGACAACACACCATCTAAAATTCCCAATATACTGAGGGACCCAATGTCCTTTAACTCTGCAAAGAGGCGTGGAAGCGTAATTCCACTAAACTAGGGGCACTAACATGTCTGTTTTTGATGTTTAAGCAATGTGCTACTATTTTCCAGGAATAAGTGTCAGTGGCGTTTCAATAGGTAGGCAAAGGTACATAAATCAATTTCGGCCAAGCAACCTATCTAGTCACGCATGCAATCAATGAGAGAATAAATTTTCAAATATAAATAGAAATTTTATACCATTGTATCAAAGCATGCAAAAATTCCAAGTATTGACTCCATGATAAAATCAAGAGACAGAGATCTACAATTTTAAAGAAATAGTTGTCACTATATGGCTTAGAATCAATTCAAAATTCATTTTGTTAGTATAACTAAGTTATACATATAATTAGTGTCTTAGAACTATGGATAGTATCATCATGTGATTATGTTAGGTTACCAATGCCTAGACATATTCTCGATCTAGGGTTTTTGATCCATTTTGATTATAAGATTATTCTTTAGCTAAGTAAATCTAGTAATATATATTTTAGGCTTAAAAGTATTTTCTTAGTATGTTTTCTTTCTCTCATATACCAAATCATCAAAATCATATCAATTTATATAAATACCATCCCTGAAGCTCTATTGCATTCCCAAATACCATACATATATTATGTATATGTGCTAGGGTTTCAAATTGATATCCAAGTTACTCCTTTCACTATTGATGTTCTTAATGCACTTTCTTCTAATGTCCGTCCATTACTAAAATATGTCCATATGTCTCTAAGTTACACATGACTTACATCTTAGTTATTCTAGTATTATTCTCTTTTTATTGTCCCTAGCCTTATATTCATCATGTATTCAATATATATGTGCATTGCATCCTCTAGTTCTTGGATATGTTCCAAATACAAGTATTTGTTATATGGATAACTTTCAGTAATTCCTGACATAGTTCGACTGAATATTTCACCCACACTCATGTTTATAATGAAACCATCTATCTCATTATTTTTCCCATATTTTAAATTATATCAATCTAGGAAGATGCAATTACTAAATACATATTTTAATAGTACTAATATGATAAGTATTAGGGACATCAAATAAGTAATGTATGTTATAGCATCATTACGTACTCTACCCTAGTTACCATCCAAGAGTTTATGAATATGTTTGTATCATCTTGTAGATTCATTTTTTTGTAATATTTAGTAGTGTTCCTATATATGTATACACTAGTATTATACATAGTTGTATGGATGGGATTAATGGTTATACTATCTAGTTTCCTCCATATCACATTTATACCTCTTCTTAATACTGTAAACTGAATTATTATATCTATAATGCAAAGAAGTACTAACCTACTCATGGTTGAGGTAGTGATGATTTATGTTGATGGTTCTTCATACCAAACCTTGTGACAAGATTCTAATTGATTGATCAGTAGATGCTCCATGTCCAGGTACCATGATCTGATGCATATGGCGCTCCATAAACAACAACAAAAGTGTTAGGTAGGCTTTGTTGCTGAGAGTTATTGCCTCATAAAATTTGATCATGGTGTCTCCTATATCTAGGGATGACCCTTCATCGCATGAGTCTCGATGGCTATGGTCAGAGTAAGGTTGATTCCCATGAGTAGAATTTGAACTTGACCTCGCCGGAGGTGCCCATCTCGAACCACTCTTGGCCACAGATGGGTTGGTCCACATGTAGTGATCACCTATGTTGCAGGTAGACTGGCGATGGCTTTAGGACTAACCAACACAAGGAGGTAGGATGATGGTGAGGATGAACGTCACAAGACCTTGCTTTTACATGTGGTAGGGTGGAAGAGAAAGGTTGATCATGGTGATATGAACAGTTTGGTTGTAGGTTGGAGATTGATATCAGTGGTTGTAGATCTACATATTCCTATTGAGACTGCCGTGAGGTTTCAAGTCTGTGGTGGAAAGGTTGGAGGATGGAAGACTTATGGCGAGGACATTCAAGATCTGAATCTCAAAGTTCTAGATCCATGGGGAGGTCAGAACCCTATGGTGGTGGAGGAGATTGGTAATAGTTGGGTGCAGGCCGACGACAGTAAGGAGGAGGAGAGGAGAGTCTAGAGTGGTGTTGTGTCTGATAACTGTAGGATGGCAAGCAGGGTTTAATGCGATGAGGGTACCAGTGTTGCAAAGAGTCTCATAGATGAGGAGAGGAACTAGGCAAGGTAATAGATCCAGTGGCGACACTCTGCATTTCAGGTCGACGAAGACTATAACTACTGTGTCTAAGGTGTAAAGGTGGTGATCAATTAGCATTTTAGGTGACTACTTTGGGGCTTATTAGGATGGAGGGTTCCCATTCATATATAACACACAAAAGTCTGGTGTTGCAGATGTAGAAGAACAAATCTTCTTTGTAACTATCGTCGCTAGAGTTACGGAGGGGGTCGTCATTCTGCTGACTATCAATGCAATTTTTTTAAAAGATATGTGGTTATATTAACCTAGATCTTTAATATAATCTATCAAAAATTCATTATCACCTAATTACTTAAATTTTTTCCTAACTTTAAAATGGTAAGTCCTAGTTTAATGAGGATTTGACCATGTTTCTAATTCTTATTAATTCAAACAAGGAAACCATTAAATCCTCTATTCAAAACTCCATCTTATATACTATATCTTCTAGCATAAACCAACCTATAATTAATATATGATATTTCAAATAATATTTTCATTTGGTTCCTAAGTCATTACTTGTCAAAACAATGACAATTTATCAATGCAAGGTCCAATCAATGTATATAGGAAGAAATGGTCTTGACTTCACTAGTTGACATCAAATAAATTCATTATTCACTAGGAAAAATTGAGGGACCATATTGCAAATATCTCCTTAATGAGTAGAATAACTAGGCAAAGGGAAGAAAATTTGAGACTAATCTAAATTAGGGAGCATGATGATTCAATCAAAATATAGTTTGGGGCTTCCGTTTTATGATGTTTCAACGATGCATGAAATAAAATGGAAGTTCAGTAAAATAGGTTTTTAGGAGAGACAATTAATAATAATAGTTCAACAATAAAGTATAGTACCAATTTTTGGTATGTTACAACTCTCCACCCCTTAAAGAGGATTTCATCCCCGAAATCAGCCTACGTAGATTCATATCTCCACCATTATAGAGTTCAAAAATAAATTTAAATAGCCATGCCAACTAAAGTGTGATATCCTTCACCAACTCTGGGTTTCCCTTCTAGGTTTTTCTCACACCTCATTGATTGTGACTTAGCTCATGAAATCATCAAAAAAAATCCATAAAATCATTTTTTATACATATAATATTATAAAAAAAATCCCATGGGAAAACATTTCAATGCAAAACAAAAAAAGGGCAAATTCAATAGGAGAACCAAGTCACAATAACTCCATGTCTACATTCTAAGTACTATTAACCCATTCTCCCAACTACATGACACCTTTTGATAATTTAAATATCTAAACACAAGATCCACCTCAACACTTAGTGATGCCTGGTCCACATAATATATCTAAGGTCATGTACACATTTAAGAATCATAATCATGAATATACAAATTTTGTGCATACCATTTTTTAAACTATATTTTTCAAAACTAAGCCTTAACTTTATAAAATTTTACTTAATATTGCTTTCACTAATCTTTATGTGATGTTTTATGGGGTCAAACATTTAGACATCAATTTTTTTCTCCATTTCTAGTGGGTAGGCTCTTAAATCAATACAATGTTAGCTCAACATAAGGTATCCAATCTTTTATATATCCCTAAAAATTAGGAGTTATCAGGAATCTAGGGCTCCCAATATTTATCACATCTTTTACCATTTAATTATCTTATTATGAATTGGTATGAAATTTTATATCATAGATTTTTTATCCCAAAGATATCGTAATTACATATATAAGAGGATGACCTATCATTTAACTCTCACTATCATATTTCGTAGGGGTTATATGTCAAAGTTATCGTGGGGATTTTTTTTCTACTTCTTAAATTACTTATGGTTGTACCCAACTAATGTGTCTACAATCCTCTTCCAATTTGTATACTTATGGTAATGACTAGGTGTTCCAAGGGCTATGTTTTAAATCTATGTACATAGGTCTTAAACACTTCTTGTTCAATGGTATCTCCATGTGAAAATATGCCTATCAGATTTCAAAAGCTAGTAGATGATCTAAGTAGATTGTAAATACTTCACATCCTAGTCTATTAGTGTATCCTACCTATATCTAGGTATATCCCCTTAATTGAGCCAATGTGACGAAGGTTTATTGGCAACTATTTTCTCCATTTGTTTTCCTAAATAACCCTAGTTTTCCCGAGATGTGAATGTCGACTATTTATAGGTTCTAATACCATGTTGTAAAGACATTATTCATACGATCGAGAATTTATACAATATAATATCATAAAATATAAAGAAATATTTTTTTACAATCATGTTATTCATCAGATTCTAGGAAGCTTTACATAAGATTACAAAATAAACATGGATTGCTATCTACTCTTCAATAGTGGGAAACCCTTGTGTGTCTCTACTAGGTTTTCTCTAGTTACCTGCCCATGACTTCCCAAAGGGAACAAATCACACATGGGCCCAAACAAGGGAAATTAAGGTCAACAAAGCTGGTATAAAATTGGTATTTGGAAAGTAAAACTAAATAAGCCTATATACAAAGTATTAATATGACAAAATGCAAAGGAATGAAGAATATATGTAAGTATCAAAAGGTAGCAATGGGTTCTCAAATTGAACAATGCTCAATATCCAAATTTTGAATCTAATCATTCAATTTTCTATAGTTAGCATATGTCAATGTCTAGTTGTTGGAAATGCCATATGTCTATGGAGAACGACAACTCGCCAACTAAAATTCCCAATATACTACTGGACCCTATGTCTATTAACTCTGTGTAGAGGTGTGGAAGTGAAATTACACTAAACTAGTGGCACTAACCTACCCTTTTTTGACATTTACACAATATGCTACTATTTTCTAGGAATAAGTGTCAGTGGCCTTTCAAAGAGGTAGCTAAGGTACAAAAATAAATTTCAGCCAACCAACCTATCTATTCATGCATGCAATCAATCAATGAGGGAAATTGTTACGACCCCACCTCCCGATAACCCCCAATTAAGGGAGACCAAGAGGTTGAGCCGCACCCATTAATCCCGGATCAAAGGTTCGACATATAACCATAAACAATTATTAAATTCTAACAGACTATACTAAAAAGGGTAATAAAAATTTTCTTTGCATACCTGTGAAAAGTTTGGAACAAACTAAACTTCTAACCTCAGCTGAACTGTTCTAACTAGTTCCTCCTTGTTCTTTAATTCTCTTTTAGTATCACATGTGCCACTTTACTGTTTGTTCTTTTCATTGTACCTAAAACGCCGACAAACAAAACGTCGGTCAGCCGAAGCTGGTATGTGGAGGGAGCAGATAATGTTCAACTAGGTTAACAATATAATCATTCAATTAATCATTTAAAAATCAAGTTTACGTTTTAAGACAAACTACTCAATCCATCTTTTCACAACTCTGTGTTGTCCCTATAGGACTTACATGGTACCTCTATTAAGGTGACTTGATAGACCTGCCCTCTAGGCAGCCAAAGTCATTCATGACCCTACCCTCTAGGCAGTCAAAGTCATTCATGACCCTACCCTCTAGGTAGTCAAAGTCATTCATGACCCTACCCTCTAGGTAGTCAAAGTCATTCATGACCCTACCCTCTAGCTAGTCAAAGTCATTCATGACCTGATGTACCTACCCTCTAGGTAGTCTTTTATCAAGTCAGCCATTATGACACAGAGGGAATCAAGGATTGAGCTAGAAGGCATATTCATTAAGTGATAGTCATAGTCACTTTATACTTTGCACGATAGAAATAAACATCCAAACTGTTTAGTTGCATTCAATGCGATTAAACATTCGGGAAACATCGGGAAACATAAGCGGTTAACCAGAAGTAACCACATACCTGACTTGGCGAGTCATGCAGATTATTCAACATATACTTCATGTGTATACAATCAAATCAATCAACAGATCTAAGCAAGTACTTCAATCATCACATAGTTCCTGAAATAAATATGTACTCTATTTATTACACACTTTATCAAGAATCTACTTTATTGACTTGGATTCACTTTCTAGGGTTTCTAATCCGCATTAAGTATTCATTAATACTCATTAGGGTTTCTTAGATCAATTTCTCGAACTTTACCTCTTTTAGGTTAACAAACCCTAATAGCACTCTTTTCCATTTATAAAAACCCTAATTGCTCAAACTATTCATTTAATAGTCTTTTATACCCAAAATTGACTTAGGATCATCATATCCCTATTTATTTACAGATTTGAACAATTAAAACATTTAAAAGTCATATTCACCTAAATTAGGGTTTCCAAACTCATTAATGCATATTCATGTACAAAACCCTAAATTAAGCCAATTATATAAAAAGATTATCTTTTTAGATCTTATTTTCACTTTTATGAACAACAGGCTTAAATTATCCATTGATCAACATTAAAACCATTTATCATCAAATCTAAGGGTTTTTCATTAATTAAATCATTAAAAATGATAGCTTTATGCATATTTCAAACATATTTATGCACAAAATCTCTTAATTAACCTAATTACGTGCCAAGATCATCATTTTCGATCTTAAAGTACCTTTTTGCAATTAACAGGTTAATATCAATTTTAATGATCCATTAGACCCTATTGAACACATTAATCATATCAACATAGGGTTTCTTAATCATTAAAGTATTAAAGATGATTACTTCCATTAATTTTCGGATTGCAATTAGAATCAGACTTCAAACATAATTTCTTTGGATTCCTCTCGTTCAGAGGATCAAAATTCATATATTAAGTTCCTTCATCCGAGCTACGGTTCATTAGTTACGAATTTTGCAATAAAACTCTTACTTGGCCAATAAGGAAGTGCCACGTAGGCGCCTTCCATGCAAAGCCCACGCGGTTGGAAATATAACGAAATGACGCACCTGCCCTTGGTTAAGTGGCGCGCGCCTACAGCCCATGGAGGGCAGAACGGTCCAACATGCTTCCGCCCTTCTTCTTCCTCGAACCGCTGGGTTGCGGCTGCCCTAGCTGCTGTTCTTCAACCCTGGCGCGGCCTCATCTCCTCCATCTGGACCCCGGCGGTCACCGGAGTGCCTTCCCCTGCCTCCGTTTTGCCCTAGCGCACATGAGATCGCTGCTGGGTCGCGGCCAGGTCGGCTGGTTCGAGACCTTAAGCCCTGCAACACGTGGGCGGTCTGCTGCCCTCCCGCAGCTGCTGTGCAAGAACCCAGGCTCAAGGAAGATGGGCGCGTATTCCTGAGGGTCCATGGTTGCATTGTGCTTCTCTCGTACTCATCTACTCGCTCCTCGTCACTCATAGACGCCCTACTCCTCTCCCTTAGGGTTTGTTTTCAAAGAAGGAGAAGAAGAAGATAGGAATGTGTGGAACCTCCGGGAACTCGTCCCCAGGCTCTACCCCTCATATAGGGGAGGGTACTCAAGCCCCAAGACGTCCTTATAGGAGGGAACAAGTCCCTATTCTAAAAGGAAACCACTCCCTTTAAAAAGAAACAAAACTTCTCTCTCTCTCTCTCTTTCATCCCTTTTGATATTCCTTTTCCTTTAGTTATTGGTATTTCGAAAATTACCTCCTTTACCTTCCTTGTACTTGCCCTCTTATGTATTGGCACGAAATTCTATTTCTTTTTAATCAAAATTACATTCTTTTTAACAATACCTCATAATTCATTAATAATGCAACACATTATCCTCTTATTTTGCCTTTTTAGTATTTTCTCTTTCTTTCCTCTTTATTGGAACTCCTTGGATCCCAAGATATTCCATTATTTCGAAATTACTTTTTAAGGATACTTATTATTCTTCTAGATGCATCTACATGCATTATTTCACATTATCTTGTTTATTTCTCATTAACTTATTTCTTTTTGAGGATTCCTCTTTATTTCCCTGTTATTTTCCTCATGGGTATTCCTTTTATCATCAGAAACCTCATGGATACGAATTATCACCAAGAAAACTCATTTATGCCTTTTTCCACTCATTTTCCACATTATATCATTATTTCCCAATTTCTTTCTTCATAAAGAAATACTTAATTAATCTTTTCTATTTCTATTGCTTTATTTTTGCAACCTTGGACTCCTTGGCACCCAAGGAACCCAAGAGGCACGAAATCCTCTTTGGATTTGCCTTCTAGAGGTTTCCACATATTTCTTTTCTTAGAAATTCAATTATCCATTTACTAATTGAATTTCCTTTATTATTTTCCTTTTATTGGGCCCAATAGCCAATAAAGCCCACAACACAAACATCAAGGCTATTGTAAATGAAATCCATTTATTTGAAGCAAATTATATCATTATTTTTTTCAAATATCTTTAATATGAGAAATTAAATTTCTCACCAATTGAACCCAAAAATTGGGGTTATAACATCCTTCCCCTCTTATAGGAATTTTGTCCTCAAAATTCTATGAATCAATCAAACAAACAAACAATTCAGGATAAGACTTCCCATGTCCATCATTGGCCCCTATGTGGCTTTTCCGTACTCATGGCGCTTCCATAGAACCTTTATCATCACTTATTCTTTTCCCTGAGTTCTTTCACTCTGGCGTCTATAAACTGCACAGGTGACTCAGGTCATTTCAGCCTCCCTTGGGGCTCACTAGGTTCATTGCTCAGCACATGGTCGGGGTACCTCACATAGTGCTATGAATTGGACACATGGAAAACATCTCACGTTACTCTATCATGAGGGGTAGGGTCAAACCTAACCTTCTCCACCCATCCATCTCTAATGGACCCATGTATCGGGGACTCAGCTCTCTTAGCTATAACTTAGAGGGGTCGGATTTTTATGTCACATTTTCTCCCACAGTAACTTGTATGTCAGTCTACTTTGCATCTGCTCACGACTCTCATCGTCTCTAGGCTCCTTTCAGCCCTTGCACAATCAAAGTGACTTCATCTACACGTACTGGGGTCCCTTTTCTAACCATCATGTGGTCCTTTTCTAACCATCATGTGGCCCTTTTCACCAACATCACCTTACTGAAGTGGTGACCGACACAACCTCCCTTACAGAGCTTCATATAAAACCCGATACTGGCTATGGTGGTCATTGTTACATCTTTCATAGGACAAGAACTGTCTCTAGATATCACCCTAAACGAGCACACATGCCCTCATCAGACCCTTTAGTCTGGATCATACTAACCATAGTTAGGGGTGATAAACTATACTAGCATTGAGTCCTTTATACACCTACTTCCATCTTTTGAAAGGGAGCCTTTAGGTCAAACTCAAGAACCTTTGAACTCGTTTCATGGTGTAGTTAAACCATCCCTCTCTCATGGGTAGTTCAACCAGATTTGTCCCTTGACAGAACTCCTTCCTTCTCATGTCAACTAGGTAAGGCAATCTACCATAACCCATAATGCATCTCGACCTTCCTCGGTCTAGGGGAGACCTATCACAACATCCATGGTGATGAACTACCATTCCCTCTTAGGGACTCTTTTGTCCTCTATATCGATACACTGGGTTAATGGGATTCGTCCTTTACCTCTTGGCTTGCATGGCCATAAACCACATGCAACTTCATCTTAAGCATCCAAAGTGCTATTGCCATTTACCCCGGTGTATGGGAATCTTCAATCATGATTTCCTGTATGTCATGATTCTTCAAGATCGATACCTACGAAACCCTAAACCACTCTAGTCTGGGTTTCATCACCTTCTTTTCCAAAGAAGTGTATCTGAGGTTCTACCACCATCCTTTTATTGTATCAAGAACTAGGCTGGCTAACCAAACAACCATATCTTTTCAATGTATCTTGTTACATCTAAGTGTTATCCAAACACTTCTCCTTTTCAAACTAAGGGTTAGCCAAACAACCTCTTCTAACTTCTAGTCAAACAAGTCTTAACCAGAGCATCCATTACCACTTCACATCCTTAGGTATTAGGTAACATTACACTTCCATGTATTTCACTTATCATGTCACCTCAAACTATATTTTTATCTTCATAAGAACACTCTCTGATTTCATCATCATGTTGACCAAACTCAACCTGGTATAACTTGTAAGCTCCACTTAGCTCATTCTAGAAACATCCTCATAAGGTGACTACCTCATTCCTCTTAAGGTTTACAAACCATCCATGTATCATTCACTTTACCAGGGTAGATGTCTTCTCTATCCCATTTCTCGTGGCAACGCTTCAACCTACATCATCTCTTATCCTTGGTGTATGGCATGCGTAATGTCCTATCTCTCACTCCCATAACAAGAAGAAATAAGCATTTGGCTGCAGTCCAAATATAGAGTTCTTCCTGTTCCAAGAGTAGAGATGGTACATCCCACCTTGCCAATACACCTTTTAAATTTAAGTTGAAATGTGCCACATGTGTCTCTATATCACAGACATCATGATAACAAATTAATCTTGAACCCACTGAGGTTTATATCCTTAGTCAACTCCTCTAAGTTCATAGGGTACTGACTCTTTTGGGGTCATCCCTCTTCCCTCATGCATCAAGAGAGTGCCCTACTCATCTGCCTTTGGGTCCCATGGGTTCATGAAGGTGATCAATCTCCTAACCCATGGCCCTCAGACAATGATAGCTGTTACCTCCCGACCCTATGGTCATGTGCAACTGGGGAATTAGGTAACTCCTACTTTCATCGGTCTTATCCCTACCTGACCCTAGGATAAACTTAGGATTCTCCATCATAGTACATGTTCACTTAGAACCTTACCCAAACCTTCATCATCTCTCTTTCTGCATTCATGGGCTGACTTTCATCCTTTCATCGGGTTCATGGCAACCTGCCTACCTTGGTCAAGCCCCATACCGATTACCTCCATGATAACTCATTCATATGCAATTAGAGATGGATATCTATGGGTCTACAGGTTCATTCTCATACCATGTACTTTTCACTTAACTCTCAAGATCCTGTGAGACCTCTTCAGGTTACCTTAACCAACAAGACTGTTATACACCTTACAAAAGGGGTCACTCTCCCAGGATGGGAGGAAAACTATCTCTTTACAACAAGGTCACAAAAGCTCTAGGGTTTACATCCACACGAGCCTACTCAACCCTAGCAATCTATTAAGGCATAAGCAGATCACCATGCTAGGTCATTCTTGTCCTCTTTCCTCAAAGTTGGATCAAGATTATTCTTTCCCTTATCATTATCCTAGTTGTGAGGGGTTCATCAAACATACCTTAAACTTAAGGGGCTTCCCTTTTCCTCTATTCATGAGAAGTACCATGCTCGCTTCGACCAGGAACTCAACTCTCACCATGAGCATTAGGTACACTGCTCCCCCTCTTAAACCTAGGACCTAGGTTCACTTGTAGGTGTCCAACTGCATGCTGTATCTCTTAACTACGAACCAAGCATGCACAAGGCATGACATGTACTTCTTGTCATCCTTCAACTCGAGTAACACCTAGGGTTGGGTCCTCCAACAAGGTACAAGGCCTCATAACTTGCTACTACACTTTTCTAGGTCTAAGGAACTCTTCTTCCTACCTCGAAAAGTGAACATCTATACCATAGGCACGTAGGTACCAGAAGCTTCATCTTTTCTCTAGGTTCGGTCCCTCTAAAGACAACCAAGGTATCATCAACTTTCAGGGATCGATCATGAGGCAACCACTATCATCCATTGTTCAGGGTTTTAGGCTTCCAACCTTCTTGCTGGGTTTCCTACTCTCTCTAGAGCTAGCCCCACATCCAACCTCACCATTAGAGGTCCTTTCTTCATGGAGGATCAACCTCAAAGGCATGCTCTACATGGGTGAAGCCTAGATTCAAACTTATAGTTGCTCAAGGTCATCCATAACCCTTTATGCTCCATCATAATTCCTTATCCAGGGTTTCATCCTACCGTCAGCACTATGACGTGCCCTAGGTTCCAGCTATGCCCTACTGGTACAAGCCCATGGGGTTTCTATGGTCCTTCACTAATATCATCATCTAAAGACCTATCATGTACTCTAACATGCACAACCCTTCCCAGGGTTGGGGTTGCCAAAGGTGCTAGGTCACCCATGGATCCTATGGCATCCCAAAGGCATGTCCTTTCAAACACCTGGTCCAACTCATCTCTCTCTAACCTTCACTTAGGGTTAGGGTTAGCATCATCCTCAAAGGATGTTCCAGATCTCTACTTGCAATGGAGATCTCTATCTCCAAGACTAACTTATCCTCCTGACAAGAAGGTCTACTCTCAGGTCTATTCTGAGGACATGACAACTTATGTCATACGACCTAAGCATGTATCTATTCTTTAATTTGCGCTTAATCTATTAAGCTTATGTCCATGACATCTTATTTACATGTTTTTCATTAATTTGATGAAGGATTCCTTAAACCTTATTAACCTTACCCATACCACAAGAGGGTGAGGAGAAGAAACAAGACCCTAATCCTTTAGGTCCTTATCAGAATTTTGTGATGAGAAGGGATGAATAAGATGAGAAGTCCTAAAGGTATCTTATTTCGATTCATACCCTAAGACTTTGGCCAGGCGGTCACACGGGTCCGGGAGTCCTCGTATTCTGACTAGCGGTGCGGAGGAAAATCTTGCCAGCCCCCGGTCATGATCCCTTTCTAGACACCTCCGTCTTTCGGATACTCCTCTAATAACTCCCTTGGGTTCTATGGAGTTTGTAAAATTTAATAATTATTAATGGTTAAATGAGGAACCTACGCTCTGATACCAAATGTTATGACCCCACCTCCCGATAACCCCCAATTAAGGGAGACCAAGAGGTTGAGCTGCACCCATTAATCCCGGATCAAAGGTTCGACATATAACCATAAACAATTATTAAATTCTAACAGACTATACTAAAAAGGGTAATAAAATTTTTCTTTGCATACCTGTGAAAAGTTTGGAACAAACTAAACTTCTAACCTCAGCTGAACTGTTCTAACTAGTTCCTCCTTGTTCTTTAATTCTCTTTTAGTATCACATGTGCCACTTTACTGTTTGTTCTTTTCATTGTACCTAAAACGCCGACAAACAAAACGTCGGTCAGCCAAAGCTGGTATGTGGAGGGAGTAGATAATGTTCAACTAGGTTAACAATATAATCATTCAATTAATCATTTAACAATCAAGTTTACGTTTTAAGCCAAAATACTCAATCCATCTTTTCACAACTCTGTGTTGTCCCTATAGGACTTACATGGTACCTCTATTAAGGTGACTTGATAGACCTGCCCTCTAGGCAGCCAAAGTCATTCATGACCCTACCCTCTAGGCAGTCAAAGTCATTCATGACCCTACCCTCTAGGTAGTCAAAGTCATTCATGACCCTACCCTCTAGGTAGTCAAAGTCATTCATGACCCTACCCTCTAGGTAGTCAAAGTCATTCATGACCTGATGTACCTACCCTCTAGGTAGTCTTTTATCAGGTCAGCCATTACGACACAGAGGGAATCAAGGATTGAGCTAGAAGGCATATTCATTAAGTGATAGTCATAGTCACTTTATACTTTGCACGATAGAAATAAACATCCAAACTGTTTAGTTGCATTCAATGCGATTAAACATTCAGGAAACATCGGGAAACATAAGCGGTTAACCATAAGTAACCACATACCTGACTTGGCGAGTCATGCAGATTATTCAACATATACTTCATGTGTATACAATCAAATCAATCAACAGATCCAAGCAAGTACTTCAATCATCACATGGTTCCTGAAATAAATATGTACTCTATTTATTACACACTTTATCAAGAATCTACTTTATTGACTTGGATTCACTTTCTAGGGTTTCTAATCCGCATTAAGTATTCATTAATACTCATTAGGGTTTCTTAGATCAATTTCTCGAACTTTACCTCTTTTAGGTTAACAAACCCTAATAGCACTCTTTTCCATTTATAAAAACCCTAATTGCTCAAACTATTCATTTAATAGTCTTTTATACCCAAAATTGACTTAGGATCATCATATCCCTATTTATTTACAGATTTGAACAATTAAAACATTTAAAAGTCATATTCACCTAAATTAGGGTTTCCAAACTCATTAATGCATATTCATGTACGAAACCCTAAATTAAGCCAATTATATAAAAAGATTATCTTTTTAGATCTTATTTTCACTTTTATGAACAATAGGCTAAAATTATCCATTGATCAACATTAAAACCATTTATCATCAAATCTAAGGGTTTTTCATTAATTAAATCATTAAAAATGATAGCTTTATGCATATTTCAAACATATTTATGCACAAAATCTCTTAATTAACCTAATTACGTGCCAAGATCACCATTTTCGATCTCAAAGTACCTTTTTGCTATTAACAGGTTAATATCAACTTTAATGATCCATTAGACCCTATTGAACACATTAATCATATCAACATAGGGTTTCTTAATCATTAAAGTATTAAAGATGATTACTTCCATTAATTTTCGGATTGCAATTAGAATCAGACTTCAAACATAATTTCTTTGGATTCCTCTCGTTCAGAGGATCAAAATTCATATATTAAGTTCCTTCATCCGAGCTACGGTTCATTAGTTACGAATTTTGCAATAAAACTCTTACTTGGCCAATAAGGAAGTGCCACGTAGGCGCCTTCCATGCAAAGCCCACGCGGTTGGAAATATAACGAAATGACGCACCTGCCCTTGGTTAAGTGGCGCGCGCCTACAGACCATGGAGGGCATAACGGTCCAACATGCTTCCGCCCTTCTTCTTCCTCGAACCGCTGGGTTGCGGCTGCCCTAGCTGTTGTTCTTCAGCCCTGGCGCGGCCTCATCTCCTCCATCTGGACCCCGACGGTCACCGGAGTGCCTTCCCCTGCCTCCGTTTTTCCCTAGCGCACATGAGATCGCTGCTGGGTCGCGGCCAGGTCGGCTGGTTCAAGACCTTAAGCCCTGCAACACGTGGGCGGTCTGCTGCCCTCCCGCAGCTGCTGCGCAAGAACCCAGGCTCAAGGAAGATGGGCGCGTATTCCTGAGGGTCCGTGGTTGCGTTGTGCTTCTCTCGTACTCATCTACTCGCTCCTCGTCACTCATAGATGCCCTACTCCTCTCCCTTAGGGTTTGTTTTCAAAGAAGGAGAAGAAGAAGATAGGAATGTGTGGAACCTCCGCGAACTCGTCCCCAGGCTCTACCCCTCATATAGGGGAGGGTACTCAAGCCCCAAGACGTCCTTATAGGAGGGAACAAGTCCCTATTCTAAAAGGAAACCACTCCCTTTAAAAAGAAACAAAACTTCTCTCTCTCTCTCTCTCTCTTTCATCCCTTTTGATATTCCTTTTCCTTTAGTTATTGGTATTTCGAAAATTACCTCCTTTACCTTCCTTGTACTTGCCCTCTTATGTATTGGCACGAAATTCTATTTCTTTTTAATCAAAATTACATTCTTTTTAACAATACCTCATAATTCATTAATAATGCAACACATTATCCTCTTATTTTGCCTTTTTAGTATTTTCTCTTTCTTTCCTCTTTATTGGAACTCCTTGGATCCCAAGATACTCCATTATTTCGAAATTACTTTTTAAGGATACTTATTATTCTTCTAGATGCATCTACATGCATTATTTCACATTATCTTGTTTATTTCTCATTAACTTATTTCTTTTTGAGGATTCCTCTTTATTTCCCTGTTATTTTCCTCATGGGTATTCCTTTTATCATCAGAAACCTCATGGATACGAATTATCACCAAGAAAACTCATTTATGCCTTTTTCCACTCATTTTCCACATTATATCATTATTTCCCAATTTCTTTCTTCATAAAGAAATACTTAATTAATCTTTTCTTTTTCTATTGCTTTCTTTTTGCAACCTTGGACTCCTTGGCACCCAAGGAACCCAAGAGGCACGAAATCCTCTTTGGATTTGCCTTCTAGAGGTTTCCACATATTTCTTTTCTTAGAAATTCAATTATCCATTTACTAATTGAATTTCCTTTATTATTTTCCTTTTATTGGGCCCAATAGCCAATAAAGCCCACAATACAAACATCAAGGCTATTGTAAATGAAATCCATTTATTTGAAGCAAATTATATCATTATTTTTTCAAATATCTTTAATATGAGAAATTAAATTTCTCACCAATTGAACCCAAAAATTGGGGTTATAACAGAAATAAATTTCCAAATATAAATAGAAATTTCGTACCATTTATCAAAGTATGCAAAAATTCCAAGTATTGACTCCATGGGAAAATCGAGAGAGGGAGATCTACAATTTTAAAGAAATATTTGTGAGTATATGTCTTGGAATATAGAGTTGTTCAAATAAATTTAGTCTTATAAGTGGCTAGGGTTTTTCCATTTACAAGTCATATTCATTTGTTTCCCATTCTAGTCTTTTATAGGGTATTAACTAAGTTATACATATAATTAGTGGCTTACAATTATGGATAGTATCATTATGTGATTATATTAGGTTACCAATGTCTAGAAATATTCTTGATCTATGGTTTTTGATCAATTTTGATTACAAGATTCTTCTTTAGCTAAGTAAATCTACTAATACATAGTTTAGGAATAAAAATATTTTCTTAGTATGTTTTCATTCTCTCATATGCCAAATCACCCAAATCAGATCAATTTATAAAAATATCATTCTTGAATCTCTATTGTGTTCCCAAATACCATACATATATTATGTATATGTGCTAGGGTTAGAAATTGATATCCAAGTTACTCCCTTCACTATTGAGGTTCTTAATGCACATTCTTCTAATATCCGTCCATACAAAAATAGGTCCATAGGTGTATAAGTTACACATGACTTACATCTTTGATATTCTAGTATTAGTCTCTTTGTATTGTCCCTACCATTATATTCATCATGTAGACCAATATATATGTGCGTTGTACCCTCTAGTTCTTGGATATGTTCCAAATGAAAGTATTTGTTATGGATAATTATTAGTAATCTTGACATAGTTCAACTAAATATTACACCCACACTAATGTTTATAAAGATACCATGTATCTCATTATTTATCCCATATTTTAAAATATATCAATCTAGGTAGATGCAATTACAAAATATGTATGTAATAGTGCTAATATGACAAGTATTAGGGACATAAAATAAGTAATGTATGTTATGGCATCATTACATATTACACCCTAGTATGAATATGTTTGTATCATTTTTTAGAATCACTTTTTAGTAGTATTTAGTATCTTACCTATATATGTATACACCAGTTTTATACATAGATGTATTGATTGGCTTACTTATTATATTGTCAAGTTTGCCTCCAATATACCACATATATACCTCTTATTAATACCATAAACTGAATTATTATATGTATAATGCAATGAAGTACTAATCTTTTCTTGGTTGAGGTAGTGATCATCTTTGTTGATGGTTCTTCATACCAGACCTTGTGATGGGATTCTATTTGATTGATCAATAAATGATCCATGTCCAAGTACCATGATTTGATGCATATGGTGCTCCATAAATAATAGTAGAACAATCATACGGGCTTTGGGGCTGAGAGCTATTGCCTTGTGAAATTTGATCATGGTGTCTCCTAGATCCAGGGATGACCCTTCATCACGTGAGTCTTGATGGCCATGGTTAAAGGAAGATCAACACCCATGAGTACATACATTTTTAGACATTGAACTCGACCTCGGCGGAGGTGCTAGTCTCAAACCACTCTTAGTCGTGGATGGGTTGGTCCACATGCAACAATCAACTGTGTTGTAGGTAGACTGACGATGCTTTTAGGACTAACCAACGCAAGGAGGTAGGATGGTGGTGAGGTCGAAGATCACAAGACCTTTCTTTTGTAGGCGGTAGGGTGGAAGAGAATGGTTGATCATGGTGATCTAAATAGTTCAGTTGCAGGTTGGAGATTGATGATAAGTGGTTGTAGATTTGCATATTCATACCATTATGACCGTAAGGTTTCAAGTCTATGATGGAAAGGTTGAAGGATGTCATACTTATGACTGAGGATATTCAAGATATGAATCTCACACTTCCATATCTGTGGGGAGGTCAGAACCCTATGGTGGTGGAGGTGATAGGTGATAGTTGGGAGGAGGCCAACGATAGCTAGGAGGAGGAGGAGAAAGTCATGGGTGGATCTGTGTCTGGTAACTGTAGGATGGCAAGTAGGGTTTAAAGGGCTGAGGGTACATGGTTGCAAAGAGTCTCCAAGAGGAGGATAGGAAATAGGTAAGGTAACAGATGCAATGGAGATGCTCTGCATTTTGAGTCGATGAAGACAATAACTGCCATGTTAGAAGTGTAAAGGTGGCAATCAGTTAGCATCGGAGGTTACTACTTGAGGGGTTATCGAGATGGAGGGTTCCCATCTAGATATAATGCAAGGAAGTTTGGTGTTGCAGATGAAGAAGAATAGATCATCTCTGTAACTTCTGTCGTTGGTGTTTTGGAGGGGGTAGTCGTTCTGCTGACTGTCAATGCAATGTTTTTAAAAGAGATGTGGTTATATTAACCTAGATCTCTAATATAATTGGATAAAAAATCATTATTACCTAATTACTTAAATGTTTTCCAAACTTTACAATGGTAAGTCCTAGTTTAATGAGGATTTGACCATGCTTCTAATTCTTATTAATTCAAACAAGGAAATCAATAAATCCTCTATTTGAAACTCCATCTTAGATACTAAATCTTCTAGCATAAATCACCCTATAATTAAAATATGATATTTCAAATAATAATTTCATTTGGTTTCAAAGCCATTACTTGTCAAAACAAGAGCAATTTTATCAATTCAAGGTCTAATAAATGTATATAGGCACGAATGGTCTTGACTTCACTTATTGACATCAAATAAATGCATGGTTCACTAGGCAAAATTGAGGGACCATATTGCAAATATATTCTTAATGAGGAGAATAAATAGACAAAGGAAAGACAATTTGAGACTAATTTAAACCACATACCATTATGAATGAATCAAAATGTAGTTTGGGGCTTCAATTTTGTGACATTTCAACGATGCCCAGATTCGAATGGAAGTTTAGTAAAGTAGGTTTTCAGGAGATACAATTATGCATAATAGTTCAACAAAAAAGTCTAGTACCAATTTTTAGTATGTTACATATTTGAACACTAAATTCCACTTTGGGATGCAAAATAAATGACAATTTCGTGCAAGGTATATATATTAGTCACTGGGGAAAGCTGTGAAAACATATTCTTAGAGTACTTTCTGATGATCTTGAACTTTGGAGTGATTGACTTATTTTCATGTAAAATCTAAGTAAATCTAATAAAACTCAAACTAAAGAGACAAAATCTAAATAAAGACAATTAATTATAAAATTAGGGAAATAATCGACAAAATGCTCCTAAGATTGATCTAAAAGATGAAAATAAAATGGATAAATATGCATTTATCAACTATCCTGAACTTGAACGTTGCTCATTCTCGAGCAATACATATTCATAGAGACTTGTCAATTACTATTAACATCTTGTCCTCCTCGCTTGCATAACATTATTTATTTCCTTACCACCTTTTATGGCAAGTGACCCTAATTTTATGGAAGTATAAAACACAATTTACACACATTCTCTACTCCAATTTGTTACACTTTTTGTTTTCAGACTTGAAAAGACATAGATACTATAGTTCTTTTGTTATTGGTACTCCCGTATATTCTTATGAGGCCTTGCATAAGACTAGGATTTTCTTATTGCTAAATTTGGGGTATGGATGATTCCCCTAGGTAGAACATGTTGACTTGAGAGTTAAACATTATCCATATTTTGATAATGACTTAACCATTTTATTCATGCGTATCTAATATGTTTGTTTAAGATTGATTTCATGCTTTAGGTACATGAAAAGTATCAAATTACACAAGCCCTAGCTTGTCCAAGTTCAAATCAATAGCAATTCAAGTGTGCATTTTGAGAAATCACTCCAAACCACCTTATAAGACTTTTGTAATCACTTGTATTGATGATATGACTTGTAAATAAGATGAGAAAAAATTAGGGACACTTAATTCCAATGCTTGATCACTCTAAAACCTTTTTGTAGAATTTGTCATAGTAACTCAGTCGGTGGAGTTTGGATCTCGACTAGCCAGTGATGGATTTTTGGAAATGGATCAATTGGTCGAGTTTTACACTCATCGAACTCAACCGACTGACTCACTGACGAAAACTGATTTTGACTCATCGGTCACGTTTCTAGGACAAACTCAACCGATAGTTTGGAAATTGGCTTTGTCAGTTAGTGAATCAGTCGAGTTATCTTAATTGAAACTCAACTGAATGTACTGTACAGAAAACATGGGAAAAGTGATTCCAACCATTGGAGTGTTGTTAGAAATGAAAATAGATCCCTTGCAAGTCGTAAAACAACTATTTTTCATTTTTAAGTGATCCCTCACTCAAAGGAACAACCCCAACTATAAATAGGACCCCTTGCAGTTCATTCCAAGGTTGCTCGTTCATGCTATCCTTGGACCTTGCTATAGTTGAGTGTGTTGCAACCCTTTGGGAACCTTTGTCTCTCTCTTTTACAAAGAATTTCATGATTATGAGTGAGTTAGGAATATTGTAGGAGAGCTACCTCCATGTTATCTTGTAAAGCTCCCATTCCTTCCATATTCCCAATCTCCTTTCTCAAAGAGAAAATGTTTAAGTGATCTTCTCTGAGTGAAGGAGGAGTTGTTGTTCTTCTTCAAGGTGGAAGAAGGTGTGAAGATCTTCTCCAGGGAAGGAGAAGGGCAAGGTGTAGATTCAAGAAGAGTGGGTAATTGCTTCAAGGCCAAAGACTTGATGCAAGTGTGGGTAAGTCCTTGTCGAAGGCTGAGGACATATTGATCAAGTGGGTAAGTCCTTGTGTAGGTGAAAGACTGTCATCTTGAATAGGTATGCCCTTGCATGTATGGTGGTCTCCTTTTATCTCTTATGATGGAATATAAGTATACATGTGTTGCAAAGTCCTAGAGGTTGACCTCTCTAGGTAGTGGATTGATGGTCTCCTAGTTTGGAGATTGGAACCACTCTAACCACCTTGTCCAGGTGTATGTTTCAATCTCTCTCATCCTTTCTGTGCTTGCTTAGATAGGACTTCAAATGTTTTGTACGAATTTGGTTTCAATTGATATAATTTGAAGGTCTAACTATTCTTGTGAGAATTTTGAAGCTCTATTCACCCCCCTCTAGAGCCCTAGATCCAATAGGTGGTATTAGAGCTTGGATCTTCTTGAAAAAATCTCCTACAAGATGAGAAGATGGGTGAGAACATACTTGGTTCACTCAAAATATAGGGAGGCTTTTCCATGCACCCCCAGGTCTTCCATGACACCAACTTCCTGTATTGGAAGAGGCGGATGCAGTTCTACAGTCAAGGGTTGAACTTTGATATGTGGAAGGTAACGATTACACCCTACAAGGAGCCAACTGAAGCTGTGTCAACATGGGATGAAGCTACCCTAAAGAATGCCCAACTCAATGCCAAAGCAATTGGCATCCTCTATGAATCCCTCAATCCATCTAAGTTGAACCACATCTCATCATGGGACACGACCTATGAGATATGTGATAATTTGTGCATCACTTATGAAGGCACAAAGTAAGTGAAGGAGGAAAATATCTACATGTTGAATGACCTCCTAGAGAACTTCAAGATGGGGAATAAAGAAGGAGTTGTTTGGATGTACTCAAGGTTGAACATCATCATCTATGGCCTAGCTACTTTGGGACACACTTTGTATTGAGGAGAAATCAACTTAATGATCTTGAGGTCTCTACCAAAAAGATGGGAGTCAAAGGAGAACTCCATTGAAGAAGTGAGAAGTCTCATTGAGATTCCAACTGAGGAACTTATTGGCAATCTACAAGCTCATGAGCCAAGATTTGACAAGCAAGAAGAGGAAGCCAAGCAAGAAGAGAAGGAAGTAAGGAATATTAAATATAGTGCCTTCAAAGCTCAAGTGGAGGTTGTCATCCTTCAACAAAAACTTTCTTGTCAGACCTCTCCCTCCTCCTCTAGTGAAGATGATGGCCCTAGTGAGCATGAAGCAAACTTCTCCAAGGGAAAACACTTCAAAGGAAAGAAATCTTGTTGTTCTACTCCAAGGTTCTACAAGTGTGGTAAAAAAGGACACTACAAGAATGAATGTCCTAAAGCTAGAAAGTCACACCACCAGAGCATTTCCAAGAAGGAGGAAGAATACAAGAAAGATAACATGTAGAAGAGGAAGTACAAGAAGGAGAGGAGACACAAAGACACAACTCATGCAGATTAGGAATGATTATCCTCTAGTGTCTCAAGCTCCGATGAAGATGTAGAATGCCACCTTGCACTCATTGTCTCTACAAGTGAAGATATTGGCGAGGTAAGTGAGGAAAGTGAGGTAAGCCTGCATGAGTTATCTAAACAAACTCCTATTGATATGCTTGTTACTACCTATTCTTCTTATTCTAAATGTAAATCTAAAAATAAGAGGTTAGGTAAAATCATTGATGACTTGTATGTTAAACTTTAGATTCTTGAGCAAAATGAGAAAATTCATCTTGAGAGTATTGATAACTTGCAAGGAAAATTTCTTGATCTCGAGATCCAATATAATGGAGTTGACTTAGAGAATGGTGTATATGTGAAGAACATTGAATCTCTTAAGGAAGAAAACCAAAAGTGCCTAAATGAGCTTGAAATACTTAAAACTGAAAATGTTGAATTCAAGCTTATTGTTGATGCCCATAGAGATGAGAGGGATGTTTATCTCAAAGAAATTCAATTGCTTATATTTCAAAATGCTAGGTTTCTTGGTCAAGTTAATGATCTATCTTCTAGACCTATTTTTCCTAGTAATGATGTTGCTTCTATTTCTCTTGAAAAAGATTCTTATTTGACTAAAGCCCTCTATTTAGAGGCCGACCTTATTCATGATAGAGATGATCTTGCTAGTTTGTCTTCTACTATTATATCTCTTACCGATGATAATCATAGACTTAGAGCCTCTCCACAGAAATTCCTCAAAGGGAAAAACTCCCTAAATGTAATCCTTGACCATTCAGTGGTTTGGGATTTATAGGGGGAGCACCTAAGGGAAAGAAAAAGAGTAAAGAAACATTCTTTTTCATTGAAGAGTCTTCTAGAACTAAGAACCCTATGATTTTCTCTCATTGCAAAAGTGATGATCATTATTCTATTTATTGTCCTGACAAGACTAAGGGGACCAAACCAAAGATGAAATGGGTCCCCAAGATAACTCCGGATCCCAAACTTTGAGTTGGGAACTGACACTCTCCTTTCTGGAAGGAAAAAGGAAGATGGATTTTTAATAGTGGCTGCACTAAACACATGATGTGATATAAGCCATTTAAACAATTTCACAAAGAAGAAAGGAGGTTCAGTTACTTTGGGGACAACAAGAAAGGTAACACAAAAGATGAGGGTGATGTAGGTTAATCCTTGTGTATCAAGAATGTTCTTTTAGTGGATGGCCTACATAACAATTTAATAAGTGTAAGTCAATTATGTGATAATGGTTACCTTATTCTATTTACTTCTTTTGAATGTTTGCTTCTTGATTCCCTCACTTATCATGTCATATATAAGGGAACTAGAAATGGTAATATATATGTAATTGTGCTTGACTCTATTAATGTATTGTTGGTAGATGCCTAGTAGTCAATTTAAATGATATTTCTCTTTGGCATCATCGACTTGGTCAATTAATATCATCAATTGAAGAAGTTGAGAAAAAAGGACTTGGTCAAGAGACTTCCCAAATTGGATTTTGAAAAGGATGAGGAATTCCAACCTTGTACCTAATGAATGCAAACCAAGTCCTCCTTCAAATCCAAAGGAGTCCTTAGTACCAAGAGAGCTCTTGAACTTCCACATATTGATCTATTTTGGATCTATGTAAACTCAATCACTTCATGGTTCCAAGTATTATCTTGTTATTGTCTATGATTTCTCTAGATATACTTGGACATTCTTTCTCATTTCGAAGAGTGATACACTCGACATTTTCTCTATTTTTATAAATGAGTTGAGAACGAAGCTTCTTTCCAGATTGTTTCCATCTGTGGCGATCATGGGGAGAATATGAAAATGATCTTTTTGAACATTTTTGTGATGAGTTTGGCTATGCACATAACTTCTCTTCACCTCAAACACCTCAACAAAATGGGGTTGTAGAGAGGAAGATTAGGTCACTACATGAGATGGGTAGGATCATTCTTTTAGAGTATGATACTCCAAAGAAGTTTTGGGCCGAAGCCGTTAGTACCTCATGTTTTGTGAGAAACTGAGTTTTCATACATCATTCTTTGAAGAAAACCCCCTATGAGCTATGGCACGGTAGGAAACCTTCTATTGAGTACTTTAATGTTTCATATGTCCTTGTTTTGTTTTGAACATGAAATATTCTCTCAACAAGCTTGATCTGAAATCATAGAAGGCTTTCTTTCTTGGCTATAACACTACTAGCAAGGCTTATAGAGTGTTTAGTGTTGATCTTGCTAAAGTAGAAGAATCTATTAATGTTAAGTTTATTGAGACCAACCCCTCTATTTCCAAAGATATTGTTTCAAATGATGATGTTGCGGGTGAGATGATTCCCATTTTAAAAGAACTCAACATTACCCAAAAAGGAAAAGAGATTCCACTCAAGAAGAAGAGAAAGATGAAGAGAAGAAGGATCCAACTCCCCACTTTGCAAAGAACCATCCAATAGATCGTATTTTAGGCGACCCTTTGAAAAGAGTGAAGATGCAGGATGCCTTCAACAAAGAACAAGTCAACAACGCCTTCATCTCACAACTCAAGCCAAAGAATGTCAAAGAAGCTCGTAGGGATGATGAATGGATCTTAGCCATGCAAGAAGAATTGGAGAAATTTGAGAAGAACAAAGTATGGACCCTAGTGCCCAGACCATGTGATAGAAAGATCATTGGCACCAAGTGGGTCTACCACAACAAGCTAGATGAAAGTAGTAAGGTGGTGAGAAATAAAGAAAGGCTAGTGGATCAAGGCTACAATCAGTAGGAAGGTATTGATTTTGATAAAACATATGAACTTGTACGTAGATTTGAGTCCATTCATTTGTTTCTTGCTTTTACTAGTTATAAGAACTTTCTTCTTTATCAAATGGATGTTAAAAGTGCATTTTTTAATGGTAAAATTGAGGAGGAAGTGTATGTTGCACATGATAGTTTACCTAACTATGTTTATATATTTTAAAAAGCTCTATATGGATTCAAACAAGCACCTCGAGCTTGGTATGAGAATTTAAAGAACTTTTTGTCAGATCATGGGTATATCATGGGAAAAATGGATTCTACCTTGTTTCTTAAACACACTTCTAATAATTTTCTTATCATTAAAATTTATGTTGATGATATCATTTTTGGTGGAACTAATCTTGATCTTTGCAAGGATTTTAGTGATCTTATGCATAGTGATTTCGAGATGAGCATGATGGATGATCTTACATTCTTCCACATAGTTCAAATCAAGAAAACCAAATATGGAAACTTCATCAACCAAGGCAAGTACACAAGTGAGATACTTAAGCAGTTTGGAAGGAGAAAACCAAGATGATGGAAACCCCTATGTCAAACACCGTCAAACTTGATAAAGATGAAAAAGGTGAGAAAGTGGATGAGAAACTCTATAGAGGTATTATTGGAAGTTTACTTTATTTAACTGCCTCTAGACTTGATATAATGTTTAGTCTTGGATGGTGTGCTCGCTTTCAATCAAATCCCAAGAAACCACATCTTATAGGTGTTAATAATTTTTTAAGGTACTTAGCCAAAACTCCAACTTTATCCCAAATTAAGGGACTTTAATCTTACGTCTTAAAGTAATGCGCATTACACAAGATGCTTGATTGATAGAAAGTGCACAAGTGGTGCTTTCTTCCTCCTAGGAACATGCTTGGAATCCTAGTTTTCTAAGAATCAGAGCACAATGGCTTTATAAACTACTGATGTTGAATATATTACAACAAGGAGTTGTTGTGCCCATGTCCTATGATGAAGCAAATACTCAAAGACTTTAACTTTTATCTTGATGCTTCTCCTATCTATTGTGATAATACTAGTACACTCAATTTATCTTGCAATCCTATATTTCATAGTAGAGCCAAGCCTATAGAGGTTTGTCATCATTTTATTCCTGACCACATTGCCAAAAAGGATATATATATCACACATGTGGACATGAAAAATTAGTTGACAGACATTTTCACTAAACCTCTAGCTAGAGAGCAATTTAACTTTCTTAGATCTAAATTGCTCATAACTGCTTTGGATGAATTTTATATGATTTCTAGCTAGTTTCTATCTATCCTATATGTTTTGCTCTTTTCTTGACCACTCTTGCTTCCTAAAGTGCTTCAAATTTCATGTTCTTATGCCTTTTTCCCCTTGTTTTGGGTATTTTTTTGCAAATGCTTGTTTTATCGCTAAATTGTACCCAATGATGAGTGATATGTTCCTAAGTATGTTTAAATTGCAAAATGGATTAGAAAAATAAATTTAATTAGCACAGAAATGGCTAGAAATTAAATTTTCTAATGTTGGTTCAGGTTGACGATAGGTCGAGTTGCCAATTCGACCGATCTGTGGCTGAGGGCTTTTGTAAAAGGCCATTCGATCAAGTTTCTTTATCTTAGAACTCGACTGATGGCTATGCTAGAGAAAACTTAAGTATGGTTCGGCCAACTTTTCTCTCTCTCTCAACTAGGGAAAAATTAACCGATTCACTCTCTAGCTCCCTCAAGCCCTCAAACCTAGCCCTGACCTTCCCCTTCCTAGCCCTAGCCAACCCATGCTTGACCTTCCTAGACCTCTTGCTCTTCAACCCTAGGTTCTTGGTCGTGTTTTGGTGGTGTTCCCTACGTTTTTTATCTCTCTTTCCTTCCTCTCTCACCTTCATGGCTTCCAATAGGAGAAAGAGAGCCGCCCCCACCAAAACATCGTCCTTCTCTTCCAAATCTCATCTTATCCCATTTGATGATACATTCTTTGTCTCAAATGATGCTCTAAATAGGTACAAGGAGCTCCTTCCCTTTTTGTGCCTTTTTTTAGCCTCGTCAGCTTAGATAAAAGGTCATTGATCTGGTTATCGAGTTGTTATAAGACCACCACCTCTCCACCCTAAGTGTTGAACACGTGTGCTATAACAAATCCATCACAAGCACTAAAGTCGTTTACAATGTCTATGAAAATTTGCAATGGAATTATGCCACTATTGTACCCCCCTAAATACTCAAGTCATTCTTACTTCCATGATTGCCGATAAGAAATTCCAAGTCTCAGAGGATACCTTGAATATGTTTTTCTCTGGTACTGAGGTGATCGACACATGGTGAAAGGATTACCATGAGTATTTTGACCTCCTAGATCCTAAGGACTTCAACAAGCAATATGATATCACTCTACCTAACAGACATACATTCTTGAAGAAGCCTCAGTTTCTCTATAGAAAGAAGTCCACCCTTCCCTCCTCTATCTTAGACCTGAAAAACTGCATTCTCACCCTAGTAGTCAACTACAATATTCATCCAAAGAAAAACAAAACTAAAATTGTAAAAAATACCACAGTGATTATGTTTTGTATCCTAATGAACATTGGAGTCAAGTGATCTCGATATATTCTCCATCACATGACCTATTTCGACTTTGGTAAGAACACCTGTGGAACCCACCCACCCTACCCAGCCCTGATTTGTGGTATGTTTCAATCTTCCATTGGAAAGTCTCTTTTTCATGACCTTCATAACAAACCTGTTAGAAAAGGAGTCTGTATTATTGACACCAAAATTCAGAAGAGCGTGCCTACCCCACCAACTCCACCCAGGCACCTCCACCTCCTCAACCATCCTGACCTACCCACACCTCATTTAATGTATCAAATGGAACCCTCATGGGTTACATGATGCATCAACATGTGTATAGCCTTCAGGTTCAAGAGCATATTTATTAGTATCTCTATGATATCATGTCTACCGTGAACCTATCATGTGCCCAAACATACCGTGCCTACCAGCCCTACCCAAGAGGTGATTATGCATCCTACACATACAATCACTTTTATCCAGCCCCTCCACCTGCTGCTTCCACTACTACACCCTCTATTGTTGGTGGATCTACCCCTAGAGTTCTACCTCTCCATGTTTGTCCTACATATACCTTTCTTGCAAGACTTGGCACCTCTGCTCCTACTTTTCCTCAAGCGCAAGAGTTGCATGACCTTGGTATGTCTTGGGCTGAGTAGAATGCCATGTGCCTTAGTCGTGGTTTTGGTCCTTCTACTGATGAAAAGATGCCAGACCAGGCTGATGAGGAAGCTACTACTGCTAAGTGGGAGGCTTCTCCAGATGATGGTGAGGATGGTTCTGATGATGGCTTTGTTGGTGTATCAGGTGATGAAGGTGAAGTTGCTATCTCTGATGCAGCTTCAAATGGAGGTGATGACTATGAGCCTGAAGCTTTTGATGATGATGCTAATGAGGATGATATGATGTTGTGGACATAGACATCCTAGCCATTTAGATGTTTTAGTTTTTAGTCTGTAGATGCTAACCATATATATCTTTCTAGACTACTTTTTTACTAAAAACATCGGGCACATTATCTGAGATGCACTATTTCTATTATCATGTTGTTTTTATCATTTTGGCTTGTAGTTGTTTTGAGGACAAGCTTTCAGTGTTGTAATATTAATCATATGTACCCTTACTCTTCAGTTGACTATATCTCATGAGTTGGTGGTATGTTACCATATTTTGATTATGACATAACTTGCTTGTCTCTCTCTCTCATCTCTGTTTGATGTGTGCTATGAGGTTGCATGTTTTATCTTATGGGTTGAATGTTTTGGTTGTGCTTGGAGAAGACATTTTTTTGATCTTCTACCCCCCTTCCTTGTTGATAATGCCAAAAGGGGGAGAGAAGTTCAATGTTTTGAATCTCAACCATATTGCAATTATTGCATATGTGATCCTTTTCTTGTTCAATATATGCTTTATCATGTGACTTGCTAAAGGACCATATAATATATACATGTTATATTACTTTGTGTAGAAAGACTAACTATGCAGGTAAGAGTGAGCATAGATTGAGAGGGATCAATTCACATTGTTAAAATCACGAATCCCCCTACAAATTCACAAGGCTAAGGTATAACTTTACATATCCTTTTCAATATGTTGAGGAATGATTTGTCATTATCAAAAAGGGGGAGAATGTTGATTTGAGAGTTATACATTGTCGATATTTTGATAATGACTTAACCATTCCATTCATGCGTATCTAATATTTTTGTTTAAGATTTATTTTAGGTTTTATGTACATCAAAAGGATCAAATTACACAAGCCCTAGCTTGTCCAAGTTCAAGTCAAAAGCAATGCGAGTTTACATTTTGGGAAATCACTCCAAACCACCTTACAATACTTTTGTAATCACTTTTATTGATGATATGACTTGTAACTAAGATGAGAAAATATCAGGGACACTTAATTCAATCGTTTGATCACACTAAAACCGTTTTGAAAAATTTGTCATACAAACTCTGTCAGTCAAGTTTGGATCTCGACTAATCGGTGATGGATTTTTGGAGATGGATAAATTCGTTGAGTTGTACACTCACATAACTTGGCCGGTTGACTCACTGGCCAAAATTGATATTGACTCATCGGTTGAGTTTCCCATGACATACTTGACTGTTAGTTTGAAAATTGTCTTTGTCGGTTAGTGGATCAGTCGAGTAATCTTTATTGAAACTTGATCGAATGTACTATGCAAAAAATGTAGAAAAAATTATTCCAACCATTAGAGAGTTGTTAGAAATGAAAATAGATCTTTTACAAGTTGTAAAATGGCTTTTTTTCATTCTTAAGTGATCCCGCACTCAAAGGAACACCCCCAACTATAAATAGGACCCATTGGAGTTCATTGTAAGGTTGCTCATTCATGCTATCCTTGGTCCTTGCTATAGTTGAGTGTGTTGCAACCCTTTGAGCCCCCCACTCTCTCTTTGACAAAGCATTTCGTGATTATGAGTGAGTTAGGTATGTTGTAAGAGAGCTACCTCCATGTTATCTTGTAAAGATCTTATTCCTTTGATCTTTCCAATCCTCTTTCTCAAAGAACAATGGATGAAGTGATCTTCTCTGAGTGAAGGAGGAGTTGTTTTTCTTCTTTAAGGTTAAAGAAGGTGTGAATATTTTCTCCAGGGGAAGGAGGAGGGCAAGGCAAAGATTCAAGAAGAGTGGGTAATTCCTTCAAGGCCAAATACTTGATGCAAGTGTGGGTAAGTCCTTGTTGAAGGCTGAGGACATCTTGATCAAGTGGGTAAGTCCTTGTGTAGGTGAAAGACTCTTGTCTTGAATAGGTAAGCCCTTGGATGTATGGTGGTCTCTTTATATCTCTTATGATGGAATATAAGTATACATGGGTTGCAAAGTCCTAGAGGTTGACCTCTCTAGATAGTGGATTGTTGGTCTCCCAGTTTGGATATTAGAGCCACTCTAACCACGTTGTCCAAGTGTATGTTCTAATCTCTCTCATCCTTGCTATGCTTTCTTAGATAAGACTTCAAATTGTTCTTAAGGAATTTGGTTTTGATTGATATAATTTGAATGTCTAACTATTCTTGTGAGAATTTTGAAGCTCTATTCACTACCCTCTAGAGCCCTAGATCCAACAGAATAATGGAGTGAAGGGAAGTATAGAATAAGGCAATCTCTCCTCTATTCAACTTAAGAGCTTTCATTTTTTTTTATGTGTACTTTGGCATATTTTATGGTGGTTCACCCCTATTAGATTTACAGGCGGTGTAGAAGAAGCTATAGAGAGGGAAGTAGGGGTTTTCCACCCTAAACTTGGAGTTTGACACATTTGTTTATATGTTCTTTTTATTTTAGTGAGATGGGTAGGTAAGAAGGTGGTAGAAGAAGTGTAGAAGAGATTGATATTGTGCATTCTCATTTTTTGAATTTCAACATTTTGAGAGTTTTATAACATCATTTCAAATCATTCTATAACAATAAAAAAATCTAGAAACTTTACCAACTATTCCACAATTCTGATGAAACACATTGTGT
Organism: Alisma plantago-aquatica; assembly: GCA_963693085.1. Taxonomy (NCBI): domain Eukaryota; kingdom Viridiplantae; phylum Streptophyta; class Magnoliopsida; order Alismatales; family Alismataceae; genus Alisma; species Alisma plantago-aquatica. Next base: position 1,152,210,689 of record OY856410.1, read on the forward strand.
TTGGTTCCTATCTATTCATAAAGGTCTACCAACTTTTTCAAGAAATAGTGCTAATTAAGGTCCTAAGTGACAAATGATTTTTTACAATTATTGTAACATCCCCGATTCCAAGTACAACCCTTTCTTTTGTCTTTCCTTGTCCCTTAATTTATTTGGCACCTCTTAAAGACCATTCTTCTTGGTTTAGAATGAACCAGTTCACTTTTGGATCCTTTAACCCTAATCTACTCATTAGGGTTCCATAGAAATGAAATCATACGATAATATTACCATATTACTTAGTTTGAGAAATTAAGTTGTAATGATACTAACCTAGAGGTCTTGACCATAATAATATACACTAGGATAGACGTGGGGTCTTAGAAGGACTTACTTCAAGATTATATGTGTGTAAACCCAATTGTTGACCATGCATTTAAATTAAAAAACCCCAATTAGGTGTTTAGTCACCCTGGTTAAATTATGACCTCCTGAACCTAAAAACTTATATGTAGGCCTATAATTAGGTTCCTGTTGTCCTTATTAGCTAATCCCTAGAGTTTGGGTCCAATTCAATGTCATTTGTACCCTCAATTTGACTCTAGAAGAATGTACATGTTTAGACCTAAGTTTGCTTTTTTTTATTTATCAGACATTTTATGTCACACTATGGACCTTGGTCCCAAGGGCCTGGTTAATTATTGTGTGAGCTGAGTCGGGTGAGTGGGAGGTAAACCTAGTCATTCCCTTTCCCCGATTTCTCGCACAACTGGAACAACGACTGGCGATGAGGACATGCTCAATTTTCTCTTGTCATACTTCTCTGAATCGAATGATTCTTTCCCCAATAGACTCCTATCTCCCCACCATTTCCAGTGAGCCCTAATATAGGTTGCATAGTGTAGCATAGGAGAAATGCCCAATCTCCCCAAAGTCAGTCGCCACCGCTCCTTAATGCTATTGTCACTGTTTTGCTACAAAGCAAACCCCATCATTCCTTTTGGTCCTAGGAGATTTCTCTTAGACTCCTAATCATTTTCTACTACCTGAATTCTTTCATGGCTATTTGGGAAGGGATGTAGATGGACCACCTATGCCCAAAGGAATGCTCAAAGCTCCAACAACTGGACTCACCTCGGTGCAATTTTTCTCGAGGTAACCAACTACAATCCCCCCTTTTTCATTTTGAGTATTTGCTTTACCCGGCTTTCACCTACACCTCCTGGTCGACAAAACTTCTCGTGACTAGCCTAACTATGGTGATCATTATCTATAGTGACACTATTTCCCAAGTCACGGAGGGCTTGCCACTATCGTCGCAAGTTCACGGAAGATCATGTTGAGAACTTTGCGATTGATTTATCTCATGCTTCACACTTGTTTCATCTCCAGTGGAAACCCTCTATTTCAGTTGTCGTTGAGTTGCCAATTTTCCCCTGACTGGTCAGTCCTTGGTGTCGTGCCTTTGTTAGTATCACAAGTGCTAAATCTGGATGCACCTTCATCGCTCAAATTTATTTTTCTCATTGGAACAATTGTCTTGTGATGTGCCCTTTGCTCGTGTGTGTGCGCTACCTCTGGTCTTACTACTTGTCGGAGTAGTGATCTTCCTAGTGGTCATCCCCTGGATATCACCAGCAACCCTTCCTGACCGCCATAGTCTGATGAAGACTAAGGAGTCAGAGCAGCAGATGTGGGAAAATGGCATATGACCCTGCCTGGAGCCAAGATTCCCGACTTGATCTCCGTTCTTGAGCCATGGCTCGAGGGTGGGATTCCATACCTATCCTGAAAATCCATGTATGTCCATGGTTTGTGTGCTTGCTAATAACCCCCTTGTAAGGGGTATATCAAGTTTTTTGACAGAATTTGACTAAGGAATCATTTGTATTATATCACTATAGTTTCAACGTCACACTGGACATTTATGATTGCAATACCATAGGGGTAATTTGGTAATTTTGTAGCTTATTTTCCTTTTAATTAGTAATTGAATTCAACTTATAAAAATCATAACTAATTATTGGTTCATCAATAAAAATATATATATATATATATATATATATATATATATATATATATTAAATTAGAAAAATGTTACTGATATAATGGGATAGGTTTCACGATCATATTTCCAACTTACAGTAAGGTCATTTTCTAAGTAAGGAATTCAATGTATTTTATATTAATTTTTTTTTTGAAAGGAAAAGGTCAATATCATTAAAGGTAAGCCATATGGCATATTCAAGATAGCAATCTCACACCAGAGATCCAAACATAACTCCGTTTAGGAACCGACATTGCACACAAGCTCAGATTGGGAGAAGGTAGGTAAATTACATGCACGATCCCTCTTGGTTGTAGCTGTCCAAAGCAATTGTCGACGAGAGAATCCTTCAATCTACACGAGCCCATGAGAAACCCATAAAAGGAGTAAGCAACACCAGCAGAAATGAACACCATCACATACACACCAAAGACCCACCAACACAGACAGAAGCTCGACCACTAGCGGACCAACAGAGATCAACAAAAACTAAGCTACAAACAACCAAAGAAAGGCTAAAGCTAAGGAAATCACAACTAGGAGGGAGGTAGGGGAAACAACCTACAGACAGACAAACACACATAGGAAAAGAGACAAATAGTTAAGGGGCACAAACAAGGAAATAGAAGGACAAGTGGCCAAACCCCCAACAGGTGCAAACATAAGGAAAAGGAGGTCCCAAGCAGGTGAAAAGGTGGGGGGTAGAGGCACAGGGAACCCCACCACCACTCCCAGCCACTGTGGTGCCACCCGCCCAGCTCAAGCAGCAGCTTGAGGAGGCGAGAGTGGGTAGCAGGATGGCAGCACCAACCCAGGATGACCCCCCGATTGACTCCTAATCCTATAACATACACCCAGGGACCCCAAGCTCGACGGTCATCCATGGAAGAAGCCCCAGCAAAACAGAGAAAAATAGAAAAACACAAACACAAGAAAAAATGAAAGAAGAGAGAAAAAGGGTACTCGACCCCCAGGGAGCCGCCGTATGGAGGATGGAACTCCCACAAATGGCCGTCCATGCACAACACCATCGGGATGAAGGCAAGCTCACCCAACACCCCAAGCGCCGCAACCACCAGCCCCAAAGGCCAAACCGCAGCTCCACGCAGAAGGTCAGGCGTGGGAGGAAACGAGGCGGAGCCTCCAGCTGACGAGGCATACTGGGAAGGTCGAGGACGGAGAAAGCCCAGGGGGAGAAGGAAAGAAGTGTTTCGCATTGAGGGAGCCTCCTCCCCCCCCCGAGCAGGGTCGGCGGCGGGCGAGCCGTAGGTCGCTTTCGTGATCACGAGAGCTCTGTGTATCCGCTCAGAGCGGATTTTTTGTATTTTATATTAATTGAATGCACATATATTGTGATTAGGTTGAGACAAATCTTACCCTGAACCTAGGAGGTGTTATAGAATATATATGTATGATCGTAAGGTATGTACATTTCCTATTTTATTTGGGCATTATTTAACTAAAACCACATTCATTTAACTGAGGCATCTCTTGACTTGACTTTTGGAAATCTAAATCTTGGGACAATTGTAGCTCCTGATCTGAATTGATTATATTCTTGTTATTATTAAACCATCATGATTTATGGGTTTTTGGGTCCCACTTGGTTGTTGCCTTTATTTGATGAGAAAATTGACTAGAACTCTACTCTTGCCACTCTATTTTATGCATTCTACATGTTTGACTAGAATATCTAGAATAGTGGTACTTATGTACAAACATACATTTATATAGTGCATGAGTATTCCACCCGGGGTGTGCATTTACACCCTTATTTCTATTAGGCCATGCTCCTATGGTGTTATGGCCCCATTTTAGGTATACTTAGTCTAAACTATTATGCATACAAATGTTTATTGTTTTACATAGAGACTGTTGATAACTGATATGGTAAGACACTTTTAGTTTCATGATTGTAATCTTAATTTTAATATTCTTAATTTAATTTGTTACATTTCTCTTGAACTTACCAAATTGCAAACATCCCCTTTTTTTGTGGGAACATACCTTTTATACTTATAACCCATGAAAATGCTCAAAGTGTTTTATATATGTACATACTCAACATTTGCTGACCTTTATTTTGTTTCCTATATTTTGGGTGATGTTCCCTTCCACCTAGGTGCAGAAGAGCCTGTTGTGACCTTAGAGGAGGAGCCTGTACTTGAGGATCCAGGGTTTGTGGAACCTATTTAGTAGTATTTTTTGGAAGTTTATGAGATGTCTAGGTTTCCCACTGTAACTGATCCATTTAGATTTGGTTTCCTTTATGTTCTCTTTATGTCTGTGTAGACAAGTACTTTGAAATAATTGGATCATGTAATATTAAAACTTATTTTCTACTTCTATGACTTTGTGCTCTAGTTTGCCATATTATTTTGAGAGTGATTTAGCACCCCTTCTATCTAAATGTTATGAATGAGTGTTTGGGGAATTGAGTGGTCCCCTTAGTGGGTCCCACTCCTTACAAAATCATGTCAGAGCATAAGCAGTTGGTAGTCTAGAATCTCAAAACTTATATTAGGATTCTAATATCTATCTATGTTTTTAGGAGAACCATTTTTTTAGGGAGAAGAGAGGTGAGTCCTCCCAGTCCCATGAGAGATTAGTAGATGCGTATTCTACACCGCTGAGCCCACAGTTTGGAATGTAAGTTGTGGAGCCACTACTAACAAAACTAGATGCACATGCCACCTATGGCAGTCGTGATGAATACATATTCAATTAGTTTTAGTCACTTTTTGGCCCAGTTTTACACTGAAAGCTCATATATACCCCATGAATCTACTCATATACAATTTTCCTCAGTTTCAGATGATTATTTAGAGTTTTGATCAAATCCATTCATCTCCAGTACAAGATTAATCATGGCACTATGTGCACCAGTGTAGGAGGCAGTGGTTCCTCTACCGCGGCGGTGGGTATGTTACACGATGCCAAAACCACGACCAAGGAGGCAATGTCGTGACCGCGACTAAGAAGAAACGACAGTGACCTCAATCGAGGCAAGACACCTTGATTAAAGAATGAAATTTTGACTGAGGCAAGACACCTCGATCGAGGCACGACACCTCAAATGAGGCAAGACACCTCGACCAAGGCTCACACCATCGCGACCTCGACCTTGATTGTGGAGTTAAGTTGGTGCTCTTCTCGACCGTGGCTATAAGTTGGTGATCTACACGTATAAATAGACAACTCCCTCATTCATTTGGGGCATCTCTTTCACTCCACGATGTCGACAGGCTGCCACTCTGTGTCCATCCAAGGAAGACGATCTCCAGTGCCAAAGACTACCTCTTTGGTGTCCTTGCTACTCTTCCATCCCCACTCAATCAATATCTATCTCCTAGGCACGAAAGTGGTGGGATTTCAGATTTGTAGCACCTTCATCCATTATCCATCTTCCGCTCCATATCCTGTGAGAAAGAGCATGAGAAGAGAAGGAAGAAGGAAAGAGAAGATCAACTTCTTCTGTCTTGGTGTTCTTCCCCTCCTCGTCCAGATCCTCCCCGCCATCATGTAGAAGATTGTTTCTCCACCGAGTTGTGATCATCTTCTTCACCATGACCATGGCAAAATCTTCCCTCTCTCTTGTTCTTTTTGTTTCTATCATGTGGTGTGAGTAGTCCATTTTGCTAGGGTGCAGGGACTAGCCCCGCTACCCGTTCTTACATGTTCATATTATAACATTCCATTACTTGTATATAACTTTCCATTTCATTGTTAATCATTTAATGTGTGCTTTATGGATTGATCACTTGCCTTGAATGATCTATTATATTCCTTTGTTGTGAGAACTTCAATACTTAGGAATTGAATATCGATTAACATGGTTGATTCAAGTACATAAACTTCCGAAGGGATATCTTCAGAGTAGTAAGTGTGTGACCCATGGGTAACGAGACATCGAGCCCATGAAGATGCTTATGCAAACTCTATTTCCTAACAAATTGTTTGCTACTCCATTTGGATAGTTGTATCTTTCTTGGATTTGTTTTGGATATGTTTGCATGTGTAGTGGTGGTGAAACCTGATTCCACCCAGAGATTCCCATCATTAATCTAAACTCAGTTTTAATCCTGCTCTTTTACTTTCCTTGCAATTAGTTTAACTAAACCCAAATCAACTCTCGTTATAAATATTAGTCTTAGTTGATCCAGATTCAACTAGCCAGATTCTTAAAAAATTGTCCCTTGGGATTCAATCCTTAATTATACTGTGATAAGACCCGTCCTCTTGAGGGTGGTACTATTGCATAAGGTTTTGGTAAAAAACTTATGGATTTTAGCCCTAAGTGAGTTTGTTAGTGTAGTAAAAACCACGTCAGTTCACCATGCCTCCTCCTTTTTTGAAGATCCCTCCTCCAACTCCACTTACTACTGAGTAGGAGTTGGTTGTCCTGTGCCAGCTTCTAACCACTTCCATTTTGGGGTGTGTCAATGCCACTCCTCCTGAGAATCCCAAAGAGTACTCCCTCACATAGTTCAGAGTTCATCAAGATATAGTTGCCCTAATTCAAGTGCAATGAAGAAATCAAAATGGTATACAAGGACAATGACTGGGTGTTGGCCATTGAGGGTACCTTTGAGCGCATGGCATGACCTCCTTACCATAAGGCCTTCTTCACCACCTACGTGTTGGATGACCCAACACACATTTTGTGGAATGGTGTCGCCCACACTCCCGACACTTCCAGCATGTCTTGGGAGCAATTACTTGCACTATTGTGTCAGAAGTATGTCTGCACCACCACCTTGAGGAAGAAGGAGGTAGAGTTCTATAGCTTAAAGTAGAGATCGTTGAGCGTCTCACCTTATGTTCAGTGGATCCTACTGTTGGAGCGCTATGCTATAGGCCTTGGAGAGGAATGTCAAGCTACACTCTTCCTACAGGGTCTGAGCTACCAAGCTGGACTAACTTTAGTTCTACAGCTCCTTATCACTTTCCAGTAGATGGTGGATAAGGCCCTCATTGTGGAGGCCTACTCAGGTTTTTAGCCCTCGACTTAGAGTCCCAACAAGCGAAAAACCTTCAGCGATGATTATCGTGACAAGTGCAACCATTGCCAGCATCACCACCCTCCAGGAAGGTGCCCTACCGTGTAGCCTGCAGCTCAACTAGATGTGAGGCACTTGACGTTCCATGAATGTGGCTAGGCTAGACACATCAGGCCACAATGTCCCAAGCTCCAAAGGGTTTTCACACCATCTCAGCCACAGGCTCTCTAGTAGCCATAGCCACAACGTAGTCCACAATAACCCTTGAAGAAAAACAATCAACAAGGATGTCTCCCACCTATTGAGAAACGTGTAGGAAGTGTCTTTGCTATGGATGTCATGGAAGCCACTGATGATAACGGGGTTAATGAAGGTAGTGTGCACTTATTTCAACAACCTATAAAAGCATTATTTGATTTTGGAGGATCAAACACCTTCATATCTTCTAAACTTATAACCATGTTAGGATTAGAATCTATGTATATGGATTATATCCTATAGGTTGAAACTCATACTGGTAAGATGTCTTCTACTTTCCTAAAAATCCCTACCATAGACTTGTGAATTTCTGGCAAGATGTTTGAGTCAGACTTCATCATCCTCAATATGACAGCCTTTGATTTATCTTTGGGATGGACTGACTGAAGAAGTTTAAGTTTTCCCTCTTCTATGAAGATAAAAAGGTTAGTTTGTTGCACCCTAATGGAAAGCATTTCTGTATCAAGGGAAGGAAGCAAGGACATCAACATTTCATCATTTCTGCACTCAAGGTAGAAAAGCTCATTACACATGGTTGAATAGCCGACCTGACGTCGGTTGTTCTTAACCCTATGCCACTGATTTTAGATGACATTGATGTGATTCTAGATTTTCATGATGCCTTCCCTGACGAGCTACCTAGACTTCCTCCCATATGAGAATTGAAGTTTTCTATCGACCTTGTACTAGGCATGGCTCCTATTTCAAAGCCACCTTATCACATGGTGCCTGCTGAGCTAGCTGAGCTAAAAAAGTAGTTACAAGAGCTCCTAGAAATGGGGTTTGTACGACCTAGTGTCTCTCCCTAGGGAGCTCGTGTTCTGTTTGTAAAGAAGCAAGATGAGTCCTTGCATACGTGCATGGACTACCGTATGTTGAATCAAGTATCTATCAAGAATCATTACCCTCTACCACACATCGATGACTTGTTCGACCAATGAAGTCTTCTACTGTGTTCTCAAAGATGGACTTGCATAGTGTCTACTACTAGATGCACATGAAGAATGATGATGTACTGAAGACAGCCTTTGGCACTCGTTAAGGGCATTATGAGTTTGCAGTCATGTTGTTCATCTTGACCAATGCTCCAGAAGCCTTTATGGACCTAATGAACCCAGTCTTCCATCCTTCCCTTGATAGGTTCATGGTGGTGCTTAATAATGATGTGCATATCTACTCTAAGATTATGGACAAACACCATGAGCATCTAAGTATTGTTCTTTAGGACTTGCGAGAACACCAACTTTATGGAAAGTTTTCAAAGTGCAAGTTTTAGCTCAATGAGGTGATGTTACTTGGCCATGTTATCTTGGAGGGATATATTGATGTTGATCCTATTAAGATTGAGGCTGTGAAAAAGTGTCAATCACCAAAGAACCCCTCAGAGATACACAATTTTCTGGGCCTTGCAGACTACTACCAGAGGTTTGTGTTGAATTTCTCTAAGTTGATTCTTCTGATGACAAAGATGACATACACGGATGCAAATTTCACCTGGACTCCTAAATGTGAGAAGTGATTCCTAGAGTTGAAGAAGTTTTTAACTTCTTCTCTTATGATTTCTCTTCCTGTTGAGGGTAAACCCTATGTTATCTACACTGATGCTTCTAAACTAGTGTTGGGTTGTTTCCTTATGCAAGAAGGACGAGTGATCTCTTATGCCTCTCACCAATTGAAGCTGAATGAAGGAAATTGGCCTATACATGATTTGGAACTAGATGATATAGTTCATGCTCTAAAGATATGGTGACAATACTTGTACAAGGTACAATTCAAAGTCTTCTGTGACCACAAAAGCCTATGTTACTTGATGACACAAAAGGACTTGAATCTCCACCAGAGACGATGAATGGTATACCTTAAAGATTATGACTTTATCATCACTTATCATCCAGGTAAAGCCAATGTCGTTTTTGATGCCCTGAGTAGGAACAAGGATGCAGATTGTACTTCCATCTATAGTTTCTTATGGAGGAGTTTAGAATAGGTTTCGAGATGGAGACCTAAGCTACCTAATGTCAGTAATGACTCTTCTGTAGAGAAGATGAGAGTGGACATGGATAGTTTGTTTGTCACTCCCACCTATATTTCTGAGGTTTTTGCTGTACAATTGGACAATCCTGAGCTTAATGAGATGAAGACGCTGACAGAAAACCACAGTCTGAGTTTTCTATTGGATTGGATGGTTTTCTCCACTTTTTCCATAAACTATGGATACTTGATGTTGCTGATATGAGACAGTGAGTTCTAGGTGAAGCCCATCAGTTTAAGTACACAATTCATCCTGGTACCACGAATATGTATAAGGATTTACAATGAGGTTTCTAGTGGAAGAACATGAAGAAGGATATTGCTACATATGTTGCAAAGTGCTTGACGTGCCAGTAGGAGAAGATTAAACATCAACGTCCCAATGGTCTTCGTCATCCACTTGAGATACTAGAGTGGAAATGGGAGACAATCCCTATGGATTTTATTACAGGGTTTCCAAAGATAGAGCATGGGTACGATGTGGTTTGGGTTGTTATTGATCGCCTGACCATGTCAGCTCACTTTCTTCAATTCAAGAGTACATACAAGGTTCCTGATATAGCAAAGTTTTATGTGGATTGGGTTGTTCTCCTTCATGGAGTTCCCAAGACGATAGTTTCTGACCATGACCCTAATTTCACCTCTCGCATGTGGAACTAGATAGATGAGGAGATGGGTTTCTGGCCTGCATTTTAGCACAGCTTACCACACTCAGACAGATGGTCACCGAGCAGATAGTACATATTCTGGAGGACTTATTGTGTGCTTGTGTGATGTATTAGGGAGGTGTTTGGAACAAATACCTTCCATTGACTGAGTTTGCTTACAACAACAACTACCAAGCCATCATTGGTATGCCATCCTCCTAAACACTCTATGACCGACCTTGTCATTCACCACTACACTGGGATGATGTGGGTGAATGAGCTCTGATGAAGAGTGATCATATGCATATTATGAATGATAAGATCAATTTGATAGAGAAGAGGATGAAGGATGCCCAAGATCAGCAGAAGGTGTATGCAGACAAGAAGAAATCTGATGTGAGTTTCTTAGTTGGTGATTATGTGTTTTTGGAGATAAAGCCAATCTTATCCTTAACAAGGTATAAATTCAAAGACTAGTTGAGACCTCGATATGTGGGACTATTTGAGATCTTGGATAGAGTTGGGGAGTGTTCCTACTGTCTAGCCCTTCTTCCCACTTATGACAAGATTCATAATGTGTTCTATGTGTCTATTTTGAAAAAGCATGTGAAGGATCCTTCTCATGTGATGACTATTGAGCCTATTGAATTATGAGAGGATCTATCTTATGAAGAGTTTCCAATGGATGTCATAGACTCCAGAATGAAGAAGTCAAAGAACAAGGAGATTGAGCTTGTGAAGATTCTCTAGAAGTACCATGGCCTAGAGGAAACTACTTGGGAGTTGAAAGAAGAGATGTTGTGGACTTACCCACCGTCTTTTCTTGAGATTTTAGGGACGAAATCCTTTTGAAGGGGTGGTGTGTTGTAACATCCCCAATTATAGGTACAACCCATTGTTTTCTCTTTCCTTGTCCCTTAATTTATTATGTACCTATTAAAGACCATTGTTCCTATTTTAGAATTAAATAGTTCACTTTCGGATCCTTTAACCCTAATCTACTCATTAGGGTTACATAGAAAATAAATCATAGGATATTATTACCATATTACGTAATTTGAGAAACTAATTAGTAATAATACTCCCTAGTGGTCATGACCATAATAATGTACAGTGGGATATATGTGGGGTCTTAGAAGGATTTACTTTGAGATTATATGTGTGTAATCCCAATCATTGACCATGCATTTGAATTAAACACCCTAATTAGGTGTTTAGTGCACCATAGTCAAATTATGACATCATGAACCTCATAACTTAGATCTAGGCCTATAATGAGGTTCCTCATGTCCTTATTAGCTAATCCCTAAAGTTTGGATCCAATCAGATGTCATTTGTAGCCTCAATTTGACCCTAGAAGAATGTACATGTCTAGACCAAAGTTTGCTTTTTTATTTATTGGACATTTTATGTCACTCCCTCAACCTTGGTCCCAATGGGCAATTAACTTTTTGCTTGAGCTGGGTTGGTCAAGTAAAAGGCAGACATGGTCATCCCCTTCCCCTGATTTCTTGCAAAGCTAGAGCAACAGTTGGCAATGAGGTCTTGCTCAGTTTTGTCTCGTGATACTTCTCTAAATCAAATGATTCTTTTGCAAATAGACTCCTCTCTCTCTCTCTATCATTTCCTGTGCGCACTAATATAAGCCACAACATGCAATGTAGGAGAAACGTCCAATCTCCTGGAAGGCATATATCACTGCTCCTTGATGATCTCATCATTGTTTTACCACGAAGCAACCTCCCTCATTCCTTTCAGTCCAAGGAGCTTTCTCGTGGACTCCTGATCATTTTCAACTGTCTAATTTCATTCTTGGCTTATAGGAATGGGGTGGTGACGAACCACCTATGCCAAAAGGAAAGCTTGGAGATCTAATGAGTGGATTTGCCTTGATGCAATTTTACTCGAGGTAACCAACTACAAGCACCCTTTTTTCATTCAATGTATTCTCTTTGCCTTGATTTCACCTACACCTCCAGGTCAACAAAACATCTCTTGACCAACTTGACTATGACGATCATTAGCCATAGTGACTGTGGTGCCCAGGTCACGGTGGGCTTCCCACTGTCATTGTAAGGTCATAGAAGACCCTCTTGAGAAATTTGTGATTGATTTATCTCATGCTTCACGCCTGTGTCAACTCTGGTGGACACCCTCAATTTTATTTGTCATTGAAATTCTAGTTTTTCTACCTGACTGGTATGTCCTTGGTTTCATTCCTTTCCTAGTATCACAAGTGCTCAATCTGGATGCACCTTCATCCCCCAAATTTGTTTTCCTTCTCAGAATATTTGTCTCATGATGTGCCCACTACTCATGTGAGTGTGCTACCTCTGGTCCTACTACTTGTCGAAGTAGTGATCTTCCTGGTGGTTGTCCCTTGGGTACCACTAGCAACCCTTCCTAACCACCACAATATGACGAAGACAAAGGATTTGGAGTATCAGGCGTGGGAAAATGGCATACGATTCTTCCTGGAGCCAAGCTCCACAACTTGAGATCCGTGCTCGAGCCATGGCACAAGGTTGGGATTCTCTCCCTACCCTAAAAATCTATGTATACTCATGGTATGTGTGCTTACGACTAACCCAATTGTAAGGGGCATAATAGGTTTTTCACTAGAAATTGACCCGCGTTTGACAAGGAATCATTTGTGGTATATCACTATAGTTTCAACGTCCCACTCTACATTTATGATCGCAATACCTCAGGGGTAATCTGGTTATTTTGTAGCTTATTTTCCTTTTAATCAGTAATTGATTTTAACTTATAAAAATCATAACTAATGATTGGATCAGTAGAAAAATATAATATATATATATTTTGGGAATTAAAAAATGTGACTAATTTAATGGGATAGGTTTCACAATCAAATTTCAAACTTACAATAGGGTCATTTTCTAAGTAAGGTAGTCAATTCATATTTTATTAGTTGAATGCACATATATTATGACTAGGTTGAGACAACCCTAACCCTGAACCTAGGAGGTGTTACAGAATATATAGATCTTATCATATGATATGTACATCTCCTATTTTATAGTGGGCATTATTTGATTGAAAACCACATTCATTGTAATGAGGCTTCTCTTGACTTTTTAATACTTTTGGAAATCTAAATCTTGAAACAATTGTAGATCCTGATCTAAATTGACTATATTCCTATTTTTATTAAACCATCATGATTTATGGGTTTTTGGACCCCACCTTCTTGCTGCCTTTATTTGATGAGAAAATTGACAAAAATGCTACTCTTGCCATTCTATTATATGCATGCTACATGTTTGACTAGAATATCTAGGATAGTGGTACTTATGTACAACCATATATTTATATAGGGCATGCCTATTCTTCCTGAGGTTTGCATTTCCACCCTTATTTATTTTAGGACATGATCATATGGTGTGATGGCCCTATTTTAGGTATATTTAGTCTACATTGTTATGCATGCAAATGTTTATTGTTTTACCAAGAGTCTATTGATTACTGATATGGAAAGACACTTTTATTTTCATTCTTGTAATCTAAATTTTAGTAAGCCTCATTTCTTTTCTTACATTTATCTTGAACTTACCTAATTGCAAATACCCCCTTTCTTATGGGAACATCTCTTTCATACTTATAACCCATTTAATGCCCAATGTGTTTTATATATGTACATACTCAAACTTTGTTGACCTCTATTTTGTTTCCTATGTTCAGAGTGATGTTCCCTTTCACCCAGGTGCAGAGGGGCCTATTCCAACCTTAAAGGAGGAGCCTGTAATTGAGGATCCAGGGTTCATGGAACCTGTTTACGTGGAATTTTTTGAGATGTCTAGGTTTCCCACTGTAATCGAGCCATTTAGTTTTATTTTCCTTCATTTTCTCGTTATGTTCCTATGGGAATGTTCTTAGAAATAATTGGATCATGTAATAGTTAAACCTTATTTTCCGCTGCTATGACTTTGTGCTATATTTTTCCATATTATTTTGAGAGTGATTTAGCTCCCCTTCTATCTAAATGATATGAATGAGTGTTTGGGGAATTTCCAGAGTATTCTCAAAATTATAGAGTAGGGAGTGGTCCCCTTAGTGGGTTCCACTCCTTACAATGATGGTGTCATTTAATATCACAAGATTCACCTCAAATAAGGGGATATATTAATTACATGCATATGAAAGAACTAGCAACCAGATTTAGGCCTTAACTAAATTAGGAATGGGAATATTTTGATGATTTTAAAGCTAAACTACTAGAACAATGAAAATTTCTAAAATGGAGGGATGGAGTGGGTGGAATGGGTTCACACCACTCATCTCCACCCTGAACATAAAATCATACTCATCCCAAAATAAAATTATATTTAGAATGGAGGGAAGAATTTCAGAAAGATCACAAGGAGACCCTAGTAACTCGAAAAATGTCCCATTGAAGGGAATGTTGATCAGGGCTAGATCCTTGAATAGAGGAGCTTCATGGTTCACCTAATGATTGGGTGGTCGTGGAAGCTCGAAGGGTCTTTCTTGTTGGTTAAAATGATGCTTCTTTTCACTTCAGAGTCCCAACAGTAGGATCCATAGATCTTCCTTTATCAGTTGAGGAAGTGTTGTTGATGTGTGTGGAATCAGGGACATAATAGTACTCATCGATTGTCTTTGGATTTAACTCTTCCCTAAAGACCTATGGTGGATCACCTTTTTTGAAGGAGAAGGTGGTGTAAGATGAATCCACTCTATGTAATGCCAGCTATGGTAGATCAGGTGGAGGATCCCAATCAGGTTTCTCCTTATCACCTAAATCTACAATTAGTAGATATAGTGTTGGCATGGGAAGAACTTTATTATTAGCCTGGTATAACTTTTTATGTGGTTTTGTGTCCTCCTCATCTATAACCCCATAAACATTAAGGTTAGTGGAGGCATCATGATCTTTTACTATGAAGGGATGTGGATATGGTTCATTCATCGAGCATGTTCCCAACTCAATGACCACAGAAGGAACATCAACACAAATCTAACAGCAGAGGTACATAGACTTCTTGTAGAGGTGGAACCTCCCCATCTAGTTCAACTTGATGTAGAACAAAAGGTGGTTGAGGTGGAATCTAGGTTCCCTGTTGAGAAGGTCCTTCTTTAAAGGGATTCATTAATCCATCATGGGGGTTTATGGTACAATATTCAAAATAGGATCAACCAAACTTGGTTTATCATAGTGAACATATGGATTTGAGCATGTAATAAAGAAGAGTGGTGGAGCTTTATGCTATTGGGATATTGTTTGAGCCCATTAGTCTTTGATCCTTTTATAGAAGGACTCTAGATTCATGAAATTCCTATCATAGGTGTCCATTCATTCACTTTCAACTTATATTAATTGTTGAGGCCCCATGTAGTTGTTTCCTGATCTATGTGAATTTCCTCTTGCATGGTGACCTTGATTTCATTACAACATTTGTCTATATCCTGATCAAGGTTGTTTCGAAACTCTACTTCACCCATTTATGATAATTTCCTAAAGAAATAGGAAGGGTGACTAGTAGGCTCAAGAGAAATATTTCCAATAAGGGATACATAAATCTAAGATAGAAGGGGAAACACCTTAACTAAAAGAAATTATGAAATAAAACTAAAGATTACAAAAAGACTAAGAAATTATCGAACAAATGAACAATTACAAAAACAAACTAGAAACCAAAAAATAGAAATAAGAAATCCTAATTATTCAAAGAAATTGACTTCAAAATTAACTTTGTTGCGTTCCACGGAAACAACACCAATATTTAATGTGTAATCGGAAACACACCAAATCCACTAGGAGATAATCCTCGAGTTCTGCCTTTTAATGGCAAACAACTCATTAGTAAAACAAGCAAGTGTGTTTGACTACTAAAAGGCATCATTCCCAAATAATGGCGTTATTAAGCATTAAAATAAATGAATTGCAATGAACAAAAAGTAATTTTCAGTTTGAAGAATTTGATTAAACTAAAATAAGATTTTTTTTAAGAACTAGAACAAAGAAAAGTAAACTTGCATAAAATAAATTGATTAAGATTGGGTTTTAATTCAATTTATGAGAATTGCTGGAAGTCTGGATTTCACCACCACAAACATTTGTAATTATCTTATCCACTTTTAATTCCATTTTATATATTTTAGACTAGGATCATGTAATTATGTTCCTTAGATAGATATCATGGATCGAGCTATCCACAGACCTGGACTCTCGATGTACTGTAGGTCTTCGCTGAATCATTAAACAAGTTTCTATATGTGTTCTCATCAAGAAACTTGTGTGCCTCGTTCAATGTTCTAGTCCATAAATCTAGGATCTCATAATCATGGGTCGTAAAGTCATAAAGAACAAATGATAAGTTTATAATTCATATTTTTAAATGAGTGAAGATACATTTGTTAATTTTTTTAATGGAGTTAAGGTTGCGTAACACAAATATGGGCTCATGGGGATACTCCCCATGTCCCAGTAATGCAAGGACTACTCCATATCACTCATAGAAAAAACAATTAGGATAGGAAGAATAGAGTTCATGTTGCTAACAACACGTTACATACATTGTCTCTCCTTTCCTTGCTCCTTTCTCTTACTTAGAGTTCTGATATGATAAGTGTGGGGGTTGAAGAATGGAGGCTACCTTGTATTTGTAGTAAATGATGCCCAAAATTTGGTTTGTCTGACTTGATACTTTGTGCTTGGTCAAAGGACTTAATTTACATACATTCCTTGACACAAAATAATAGGACATTGGGCAACTTTCCTTTATGCCCTGTCAAGGGAGAATCTTTGACAACATTAATTGCTTGCCCTAAATGGAGAAATTTATGGAATTGCTTTCCTTTAATATTTTGACCATTCAATTTTTTTGACTCTCTTTACTATAGATTTCACTACATGCGAGTCGATCGACTATAAATCCATATGAAAATACATTTTGTCTCTATATATTTAAATTCCATTTTCAAATCGTATTTGAACATTAAATTATGCTTTGAGATGCAAAATATGTGGTCATTTTATGTGGGATATATAATACATTGTGGGAAACCTACAGGTGAGTCAATCAGCTGGCCAAGCCACCAAAAAATACATTTTTCCTATAAAAGGTTAAATTCTTTTTCCAAATCACATTTGAATGTTAAATTCTGCTTTGGCATGCAAAATATATAACGATTTTGGTGTGGGGTATATATATTAGGCCTTGAGGGAAGTTATGCAAACATCTTCTTTGAGTAATTTTGGGAGATCTTAATCTTTGAAATGGTTGGGTCATTTTTTTATAAAATACAAGAAAATCTAACAAAAACTCCAATTAAAGAGAGGAAAGCTAAACTAAGATAATCACTTTTAAAACTATGGAAAAAATCAACAAAATGCTCTTAAGGACTGATCTAAAAGATACAAATAAATTAGATAAATATGTATTTATCAAATAACCCAAATTTGAACTTTGCTCGTCCTTGAGAAATAGAAAATCATAGACACCTACCAATTAATACTAACATCTTGTCCTCCTCTTGTATAGTACTATTGTTTCCTTACCACTTTTATGGCCAAGCAACCCTGGTTTCCTAGAACCATGAAACACAATTTGTGCACATTCTCTACTCAAACTGGTGGCGTAGAACTGATGTGTTGTGAGTGTCACATGCATAGTTATAATTGAACATATATAATTGACTGTAGAAAAAACATATTACTGGAATGAAAATTGAGCAGAAAGAGGAGTAGCACTTCTACAATGGTACTCAGAAGGCAGAAAAAAATGAAAAAAAGATTTTGTTCAAAAATTTGCAGGGTTCGAAAATGAGCCATTGTCCCCATCAATGGCACAAAAATTGATATGTTTCACTTAGCACACCAAATCACTAGGGGATTATCTTAGATTTTAACCTTTTTTATGGTATGACTACCAATTAAGGTTGTGTATTAGTATAGAGGGGTCAATTCCACATGAAACCATTTTCAAGATTACTTTTGAAAATCCAAATTATTTTGAACAATATTTTGGAAGATTTTGCTTATTTGAACAAGAAAGGAAATTCTAATTGTTTGATGGTTGATTTCACTAGAGAAATGAAGTAAAATTGCAATAGTATAAAAGTTATGCTAAAAACAAGTAAAGAAAATTTATGCAAAGAACAAAAAGAAAGAGAATTAAAACTATGAGAAAAGAATTATCTAAGAGCAAGAAGTACATTACAAGAATTAAAAGGAAGCAATTGAAATAAGTGGTTGAAGAAATGAGGTTAAATAAATGGGAAAGGATATCAAGGCCAATATTTTTACCATGATAGTCAGCGTGAAAAAAGATTGATGGAATTCACACGATTAAACCAGATAGAAGTGGGCATATGAAACATTCACAATGCATTAGAAAAGATGAAGTCCTTGTGAACCCATTTCTAAGATGAAGTCCTTGTGAACCCATTGGTCCTGTGTTTAGATATCTTAGCTTGATCATCCCAATAATAATCCTTTTGAGGTCTCATATGGATTATCATGCATTTGATTGGTTGTTTCAAGCCTTGGGTTCTACAGCCACATTGCCCAAGAGAAATGTCTGACTAAAATGAGAGACCAAGTCATTTAAATCGGAATTTTTTCAGACCAAAAACCATCTAGCAAATGAAATCATATAAACAAATCAATATATATTACAACATGGCTGTGAGGTTACTCATCCCACCTCGATATTAGAAACTACTCACAATCCACATAGCTAAAAGGAGAATGGAGGAAGAAAGGAAGTAAGCAATATACTAGAGAACAAAGGATCCTGAAGGATCAGAGCCAATGACAATTAAATGGCTTCTCCCTTAGTTCCGTGTTCCCAAAGAAAACCAAGAAATAAAGAAAGAAAGTTGAAAATCTTGAACAAAAGCTAACATTATTGGAGAACTGGAAGATTACACATGCATAATAAAAATAACAATGATCAGAGTAAATTTGCAAGTACAAAAAGTAGGATTCCCTACTTTGTGGAGTCCCCCTCCTTTTATAGGGGAAGAAGGGGAGGAAATCCTCAGGGGGGAGAGGAAAACAAGGGTGAAAGCTGCTAAAATGCCACTCTGTGTGAAATAGACTGACTGGTTCATAGCCTAAATAGATTAGTTGGGGCATTAAGTGGTACAAATGCCTGGGAAACAAGTTAAAACCTTAATACTAGGGTGGCAGTGACATTTTGAGTCAAATCTTAGCCATGAAGCATCCTTGAACCAGCCATCTAGAGTACAGGATGATCAATTGGTATCTAAGTGCGTGCAAACTAATAATAAAGACTTTATATGGATTGTGGCAGTTCTTTTGCCCATGTCTTTGAGCAGTCTGAAACGACCATTTGAAAGTGCAAAACTACTGGTTGGGAAGTAAGATGAGTGGCCCATGGGTTGAATCTTACTTGGTCCTAAAGTAATATAGGATGATTATTTGGTGATCGTGAAAGGCTCAGGTGATGAGCCAAGCCGAGTGATTGACTGGTAAGGAACGCTTGTTGTAGCTATTGAACAGTTGGTGTGGAAGAGCAGAACCGAGAGGTGAGATACCCGTTTGGTATTGGAAATGTAGATTATTTTGTGAACCGGTCGATTTGAGTGTTGGGTGGTCATTATTTTCTCATGGTGGAAAATTCTCAAAACATATATGAAAAGGATAAGAATTTGCACCATTGGATGAAAAGTGGTTTAATTACAACTACTTCTAGAAAATTAACAAAAGAGAGGATCAATTCTAACAAAAAAGACTAAGAAAGATATATTTAAAATGAGATGAATAAACATTCATAACACATATACCATCAATACCTGAGGAAAAGATCATGAAAAGAAAGATTCAATAAGATAGGAGTGAGTATTAAACATAGCTAAAAAATCCTAATTATTCAAAGTAATTGGGTTTGAAATTAATTCTGAATTTGATGCACATCGTTGACACAAAAAATTCACTAGGGAAATTGTCCCTTGAGTTTAACCTTATATGAATATTAATTCACTTGTAATAAAGAAAATTCATTTTAGTATAGAAAGGCATCAGTCCCAAGGAACGCCATTTTTAGGAGTTAATTCAAACTAGTTGTGATGAATAATATTAAAATTCCATTCTTGTGAAGAAAGTTAAAACTATAAAAAGAAATTCAATTTTAAGAAGTAAAATAAATTATAAAGAGATTAAAAACTAAAACTAGAAAGTTAACTTATAAAGAAATAATAATTGATTCTATTAACTAAGAATTGTTGGGAGTCGAGGTTTCACCCACACAAGTTTGCATACTTATGTTAGCCACTTTTACTTTCATTTCTTATATAAATAATTTTATTAGGATTATGTATATCTCTTCCTTTCAGAAATATATATCATGGATCAAGCAATCCAACAGACCCCATGACCATAGTGTCTAGAGGTCATGATTCAATCATCCAACAAGTTCATGTCAAAGATCTATTCAAAGAAATTGCAAGTTTTATTTGAGGTTCTAATTCATAAGTCCAGGATCTCATCATTATGAATCATAAAAATCATGATAAATGAGTGCTCAATTCGTTATTCATGTTTTAAATGAATGGGCACTCATATTTTATTATTTAAAGGAATTACATTGAACTAAGACAACATAAGGGCTCATGGGGCTAGTGTTGATGTCCAAACAATAGGAGAACCACTCCGTATTTCTAATAGAAATAAGAGAAAAGGTAGGGAGGAGAGAAATCATGTTGCAAACCAACACCTTTAGAGACACCATGAGGAAAAATGTGACTAACTCTCCATTTCCCTGATCTGATTATCTCAAACTGATTTTTGAGTCCGTATGGGGGGGTCATGGTGTGTTTTGGCACTCCCCCCTCCTTTTATAGTAGAGGAAAGAACCCTGGTATGCCTAAAAAAGGGCATGGTGCATCATTCAAATGGCTGGGTCAACTAAATTAATATTTGTTCTAATTCTATACAAGGGAGATTGGAATGGTTGACTTGATAGTTTGGCTCTAAGGAAACTAGTCGACCAACTAGAGGATAATCCACTAATTCAATCATGAAAACATTGCTTCGTTGATGGGGTTGAGTTTATCGAATGGATTGGCCAGTCGATTGGTTTGGATCTACAGCTCCTTCCAGCTTTGCTAATGACTTGGTTGACTGGAGGAGGCAAATCAATCGATGGACTCCTGGAAGGCTGAAAACAACCTCTTAGTGTTCTTATTTTTAGGTCATGATGTGCAATCTTTGGACTTTTGAGGTTGATGGAATGACAAGGAGTAAAAAATCTACAAATGTGAACAAAAATAATAACAACTCAAATTAAAGAGACAAAAGCATGGTCGTAATTTGTTCCTTAATTTGAGAAAAAAGCATCATGATGTTAGAAGTAATTGACTAAAAAGATGCAATAAAAAGGTATGACTACACATTCATCAAACTATTGTATAAATGATTAGGGTAGTATGCTAGGAAGCCTCAAGATCAGGCAAGATTATGAACCACTAAAAATTAGATGTGGCCATTCCATAGGACGAGTTATCAAGATGAAATTCAGTCCATCTGCAACCTTCAAGTAGATAAGATAATGAGATAGATCTTCACACAATCGAAGAGACTCACCTATCTGAATGTGCTTCAATAAAAACTTCTTCACCATGCTATGATGAGGATAGGAAGACTCCATCAATTTGGAAGGACTAAAGTGTATTGTCAGATAAATCTGTAGATCTTGGAAAAGTCCCTTATCTTTCCAATTAGCTATGCTTCATAAAAGCACTCATACACTTCATCTAGAATCAAAGAGATAGTAATTTCCTTCCTCCAAAGAGAATATACAACTCCAGAAGCAGTGGTCGTCACTCACCCAATAGTCTCTCTGAAGAACAGACCTGCCAACATGCTCAAAGGATATGCCCATTGGTGAGGCATGTCATGAGAATTGACACCATGACACACCTCACTTTTAAACGACTCACACAGGGAGCCCATTTGAATGAAGAGACTGTACCAATCAACCATTCAACAGCTTGATATTTCTTCATGCTAAGAAGATTCTCCAGTTGAATAGCCCAACTCTACTTCCTCGGTACCATAGGCCATCAACAATGAAGAGGAAGCCATGTGATCTTGGCCACATCCTCTAAGGTGGGAGTTTGAACAACATCACCAAAGAAGAAGGTGTGACTCAAGGGATCCCAAAAGTGGATCTTTGCTGACATCAAATCCCTTGTTGTAGGTATATACACCAGATGACTAAGATGGAGGGTCACACCTAAGATTTCCATCTCGAGTTATTTTGCCTCAAGAAGATTAGTGATGCAACATGACACAATAGACAAGTTGATGGGAGGACATTGTAAGAGTGGGATCTCCTGTATCTCCTTTTATTGCATGACCATGAGTTGTAACAGAACCAATTATGTTGAAAGATGAGGTTTCAACTTTTTTATAGGGAAAACTCATCCTTAGATACATGGGACTATGTGTTCTTTTCCTTGAGGGAATCATACTACATCTGTGGCCAATGCTAACTCACATTCCAAGTTAGGAAGGACTCCAAGTTGAGGTCAAAATATTACCATGATCAGCCACCTAAGATCAACATGAGGATCAAGCCAATCCACTAATTCACCAAAAATCTTTTAAAGATCAAACTCAGAAATCTAATTTTAAATCCAAGCTTACAAAACCTCACAATCATTTCTAAACTCAAACATAAATTTTTATTTAAAATTTAAAAGAGTTTACAAAATACCATCATGACTAATACTTGATTTTCCTTGTAGGAAAGGAAAGCACATTATGAAAAGGATATACTAAAAGAAAACAACTACTTCTTCATATTCTTCTTCATCCACCCAGTAAAGCGCTTGGCCAAAGGAAGATGATCAGTGGAAGAAGACCCTAAAGGATGCTCACCACTTGTCTCAGAGTGAACACTAGTTGTGGAATACCAATAACCAAAAGAGGAACTCCTAGAAGTTACCTCAACAACTAGGGAAACATCTCTACCCTGATAGGAACCAGTCCCTGCACTAGCTGAAGAGGATCTACACTCTGAATGGAGACGTTTCAAGAAAAGACCCCCTGCACTTGAAGTACCTCCAAAGTGGTTACCTTGCCCAAATTATGTTGGGAAACTAAGACAAAGAGTCTTCCTGCCACATCCAAATACTCATCCACCTCTGCGATGGACAAGATCTAACCATAGTCAGTTGAGAACTAACACAAGCTTCCAACACTGAAATCTCAATGAGGCCACAACCAAGGGAAATCCTCAAAGACACGAGCATCAATCAGTGGAGAAGGTGGAGCCTCAAGAAAAGATACTGCCTCAAGTGAAGGAAGTGCTTCAGGAGGGGGCGGACGATGAAACTCATACCCCTGATCATCTTACTCCTCAGTTGAATCACAATCAACCACCTTTAAGAAAATGCATGTCAAGGATAATGCAAGAAAGCACAAAAGAAGCATTGAACTCAGACACTAACCACACGAGGATGTCAGAGACGATTATATGCCTCTCTAGAAAAGATAATGGGTTGACCGTGCGTAAAATACCACCTCAGGCACTCATCTTGCCTACCCATACATCGGCTCGCGACTAACCTAACAAATCACAAATTCAAGAAGGACTGTCATGTACAAAGGGTTAAAAGGGATATGCCATCTAGCAATCCACTAATTAAAAGCACACTTGCCCATATAAAACACACTATCATATGAAGACTGAAACTGGATTTGGCAAGCACCAAAGCCAATGCCTCAAAGAAGGATGCGCAAGACATGGTCGCCTCACCATGCTAACACCAGGAGAAGATCCTAAATCAGACCTTGGAAGAACAATAAATTGGAGTCAGCTAAAGTACAGATGCACGATATAATATAATGTTCAAAGTACTATGCATAGCTCATATATGGTCATTGTCTTTAGCTCACCCTACTGGCACATTCAACACAATGGCGACAAGTAGGGAGGGAAGCATATAGATATCCTTTTGGAATAGTCAGAACAATGGCTAAAATTAGGGAGGGAGGCATATAAATATCCTGTTGAACCACTAAAAGTAATAGGTATATGCATCTAGAAGTGATCATAGCCCCACATTTACAAAAACCATAAAAAGATCATTTTTTGCAATTATTTCAAAGCATAAAATGCAAAATAATGCATAAAAGCTCACTGCGATCAAGCCTACAAAGCCTCCACAACTTTTTCTAGCTCGGAGTGTCTCTCCTTTAAAGTCTCCCACGAGACATCACCATCAAAGTGTCTATAGATGGGCATACATGCCGCCACCTCAGTCAAAGGAAGGAACTGCATGTGGTCCAACAGAAAGGAGAACCAATGAACATCTCCGTGACTTCATGAGTAGTTTTTAAACAAGAAACTAGTGATTAAGACAAATAGGAACACTTAGACCCACATGTTTAGGTACAGTAGATCACTGACACCATGCTCTCGCCCTTGTGAAGAAGGTGGACCTCATATGTGTAAACTTGACCTCATATTTTGAGGCCATCTATACCATGGTTCCCTCCTAGAATCCCAACCAGGAGGTAGTTGCCCCACTCTTATCAGTTAGGAAACAAATTAATGAGAGTCCCACCAAACATTAAACCAGTAATCCTAACAAACTCACTTGGGGAGATGGCCAACGATTCAAAAAAAGAGAGTAAAAACTAGTAGTCTCCAAACATAAGTGCTCAATCACATGAAGGATATACAGTCTATCTATGACCCCATAACAACTAATGCTACCAAAGCTAGTCCTCTACAACAAATACGCCTCCTTGGCCAGTCGGCTCTCATACAAGTATCGTAACTCATTCTGATGGGGTCTTCAAGAAATGATCCACAATTGTATGCCATAAAGGAATAAAGTAGAAGACAAAATCAAAATCATCACTACATGGTGAAAAATCCATATTCAATCTCGAAAAAGCAGACTAGAAATAACAAGGAGCAAAGTTTCCAAGTTATACCTCATTGCCTGCTCCACAACCTCGATGATACAGATTCATAAAAAAAATGCATGAATGATGGACAAATCTCTCTGTAGGGACCACTTCCCCCTCAATCCTACTCGCACCACCATGATGCCTACAAGGAAGACTTAGAATATTCATAGAGAAGAGAAATATTCAATCAGAAAGGCAAGCACCCATAACTAGGGTGCACCTTGGTCCCATTATCATTTCCAACATCTAGCTCATATACTAAGTAATCTATAACATGCCAGTCACAAACAACCATCTACATAATAACAACGGCAATATCAAGATCTTTCTATGACATCTGAATTGGCTCGATCAAAGAAGAGACTACCAATAAAATAAATAAATGATGAAATCACTCGGATCACAAAGTAAAATGTGCAATCAGGTCGTCTTCAACCTTGGAACCACATAGAATGTCAGGACACAAGATCCAGATTTCTCCCTCAACGAAAAAAATGACCAAACCGAAGTGTAAGAATGAAAGCTCTACCTTTCCCGAGATGGATGTAGCTAAAAACCGCACCAAAATGCAACCATAGAGGACTACAAGAACCCGCCACCATCGTAATACCACTCCTAGAAAAACACCACCCAATATCCAGTGGAATGCTCCAATCCATGGGCCTGGAGCTAGTAGATCATCACGATCACCCTCTCTTCCTCCTCTCTCCTATCTTTGTCATCATTTCCTTAAGATGATTGGATATGGTCACAGTTGCCATTGCTTGCACAATTAAGGATGAAATGGGAAGGGTGATTGACCCTCCTCCCATTTCCCCTCTTTTAAAGACAAAAACTAATACAAAACAACAAACATGTCCATGGATTTTTAGTAGAATTTCCAGAATCCTTAAAAATTCTAAAAAAAAATGGTAAAAAACATGTAAATGACAAAATTTGAATCTAAAACTAAATAAAATTATGTTTTACTCAAAAACCCTCAAAAATATTTTTCAATCTACTAGGGTCTGAGACATGGACAAAAACTGGACCAACACCCAATGCCTTTCTTTTATCAATCTACTAGGGTCCCTTGCTATGACCTAAACCTGGACCAAATCCAATATCACTTTTTTCAAACTTTAGGGTCCCTGATCAGTACATTAACAAAATAATCTCAAAGCTTCATTTTCCAATCTATTTTGGGTTCTACACCATGACCTTAAACTAGATCACAAGCCTCATCTTCAACAGGCTTGTCGCCTCTTTTTTAATTTCTTTTCAACTGGGGTCCTTACTTATGACTTACAATCGGAACCCAGATTTCCTTCTAGTGCAAACATTTTGACTAATCCCTTATCACGACCAAGGTTATCACCTTGCTTTCAAGAACACTTCTTGTATCTCAAATCATGACTAAAAATGAACCGAATTGCTAACCTTGTCTCATGACCCTATGTTACAGTTCAAATCTTTGATTTTTTGGACTAAGAACTAGAAAGTCAAGGAGAATCAATGCTCTAGAGGATGGAAGATGAACCACTAAGTGAATACATTGTGGGGGCTACCTTTCACTAAAATATAGTTTGAACATCCAATCTCAGATGCCTTAATCAATCAGACAACAAACCGATACAGTCACTGGCTTAAAAGGTCACCTTAAATCTAAAATCTTATCTAAAATGAAATCATCAATATTGATGACCCAAGCCATATTTAATAGGAAAAATCTTCATTTTGTGCCTTTTAAAACATCTAGTCCTAAAGCTAAATTGGCCCACTCAAATTTTTTTAATAAACTAAAGATGTATAGGAAAGGGATGACTACTCTTTTATCCAAGATCTATTTTTTAGGTAGAGCATTTGGCACTATTTTTAACAATCAAAGACTCAGGATCTTAGTGTCTCACTGACAAACCACATATATATTCCCTTTTCACAGTCACCTTTTCCTCACCAAGTCATGAGTTAGTGGAAGAATAAGACTTGCATCAGTTTCAGAACTAAAGCAATTATGAGAGACACTTTTCTAGTCAAAAAACTTATTTTGGCACATCAAAACTTTAGGCGATTGAATAATTGGCTGTGTAAATACTATCCAAGTGATAGGATTCCCTTACTCCATAGAAATCATTTATTCCCAGTATTTTTCTTACTAGTTCAACTTTAGAAGGAAAAGAAATCACACACACTTTTCACCATGCATAAGGTTTATCAGAACATCCTTGATGAGTCTAAACTGTTTGGCCTTTCATGACCAAAAATGGGGGTATGACTCTGCTCAAGCTTGTGTTTCACACTCATATTTGAGCCTTTCCTTGAGCGGGGAAAATTGTTAACACACCATTTTTTTCACTCAGCAGAAATTATTCCACTAGCTGAGGATAGCATCAGTTCCACATCCTACCCAATTTCCACATTCCTATTTTTCCACAATTATTCCACATTTTGCATCCTATTTAATTCACCCCTTTTATCCCACTTTCACCCAGTCTGAGATCTTCTAAAAAGAATCCTCTTTCTGATTGAAAGTGCAATTGTAATGTCCCTAGATTCCACCGTCTCGAGATTTAGAAGGCCTGAGAGGACGAATCAGGAAATGTTATGCAATTGTATCAAAGTGCGTTGCGGAAGCAATATACACATACATGAACATACAACCATAACATTCTCAACATTCAACATGTAAATTTATACAACATGAATTATTACACAATGATTTACAATTACATATTGAATGAAAATTCTACAATCTAAGAACATGTATGCTAAACTAGGATCTACGCGATAGGTACAACCTGTACAACTTGCTCACATCCTGTACTTTTTCTCCCATGCTATCTCTGAACCTAAAACATACATGAAACAACGAATCAACACACAAGGTGTTGTGTACGTGGGTAGAAAGATACATACTAATATGCTAGCATAATTGAAATAACTTGAGAAAGAAATATTAAAGGAAAACATTGTTTAAAGAGATAAACATGTAAACATTCCTTTTATTGCATTCACTTTGATGTGGTTGTACTACAGATACTTGCACTTGACTTACATCTAGTGTGGGCAATATAGTATCATCATACATCTAACATGGGCCAAGGAATCATACATCCATGTTAGGCAACATACATCCACACCAGGCTATGTGCTCTAGTAGCTACAACCCATCATACTCATTTATGTTCTATTAGATTTGGCGAAGTATAACTCATACTACTTCAACCAAGCAATCATATCCAAATACGAGCATTCAAAATATCACATATCATAGGCAACCAGAAAACTAGTCTTATACTTAATAAATCCCACGTACCTGAATTCAGAGATTCCTATTTACATTCTGGATCATCTACACATCTGGTCATCACATGATTAATAACAAATTAATCATCATTAATACATGGTTGATTATGTCATTGATATTTTAGGTCTAAGTTAGGGTTTAGGCCAAACCTAGGTTTAAACTGACCTAAGCTTGCCTCTAATATTTTTATACTGGTCTAAAGGTCATAACTATGGTCTGGTTCAAATTTCATAATTTTTTGATGCTTAATCTATTTTCTAGCATTAAAATGAGATTGAGAGCATTTAATTATGCATTAATGGGAAAAGACCTAATATTAGGAAATATGATTGAATTCAGGGCCCACAAATGGATTAAAATCATAATTAGGGATCTATAAGAATTTTCTAAGAATTTATGTCAGTTGTATATAAATTATTTCATTTAATGAAACCTAAATGGGGTATTATCATCTAAACTATATAAGATCAGTAAATGTGCATCAATGGACTGATATAGGGATCTAGCAATGTAGAGGATATTTTTCTGAGTCTGGGGGTATTTTTCGGGCATTTATAGGCAATTAGAGCTATTTTTAAGACATTTCCTAAGAAAAAGTCATTTTTCTGGATATTATGAGTTATTTACCTTGTCATTGTCTGAGGTGGCGGCGCTTCATAGGTCCATGTTGGTGAAGAGTGTCGGCGTGGCTCAGTAGCCTGGTCTGGTCCGGCCGGTTCATCTAGGTTCCACAGGGTCGAGCAAAGGCTCATACCCTTCTGTCCGATTTGCCAGTTCCACAATGTGAGAACAATGTTCTCTTCCTAGCGCAGTCGCCGCACGGGTAGACTTCGGTGAGCGATTGGCAGACGGAAGCTCGTCCTCCACCTGGTTATAGGAGCGCCACCACGGTCCGATGAGGATTCAAGCTGATCTGGCTTATTTCTCCTCTACCTCACGTCCTTGGACTCCGGCTTGCCATATATCCCCAGCGCACCCCCTCTTGCTCGTGTGCTATGTACCAGTCGTGTGTGAGCTGTTTGTAGTGCCGCCACAAGGAAGAATTCCGACGTGCTTGTGGCCGAGCAAAAAGGAACATACCAGATCTTTGGCCCTCACACATCGTTCCTAGTGACAAGGATGATCTTGGTGGCAGCCTCCGATGAGTCTAGGCTCCCAAGATCCCTAGGGCGGCGAGAATCCTCCAAGCTGTGGCGGAGCAGGTTGATCGAAAGAAGGGAGATGGGCTTCAGTAGTTCTTCGGTGAGGAACCCTGCCGGCGTCGAGCTCTGATGGAGGCAGAGAGATCGACTCTTTCCCCCACGATGGTGATATCCCTGGACCATGGAGAATAGGGACTTGAGCCCGTCGGTGGCCATCTGTTCCAGGTAGAGGATGCGTGAAGAAGCAGAGCTGTGATTAAATCTGCATCAATTTCTCCACTCGGATCTGCCTCCTTCCCCAACATCCACTGGTTCCGGTGACCATGGTGGGGTTCGTCTCCTCAAAATTGGGCGCACATGATGTAATATCCCAGTCTGAGGTATTCTCCTCCATGAAAGGGATTTTCTACTGGACCCTCGTCTCTACTCCGCTATGCATCCTATAATGGAGAACATCAGGGAGAAGGTGACTTGTTCATCCATTTGATGCTATTCTTCAGGAATGACAGGTCTGCATTCTAGGGCTGTTGGACAGATCACGATTTTGTGATTTATATACCATGTGATCGCCCCTCTTCATTGGATCTAGCTAGCACCTCAAAGGTTTTCTGTTCCTCACTTCTCGGAGGTGAGGGATGACCCAGTAGCAGCCCATCTTTCCTTGGTTTATTGAATAATAGGGTGCCACACATCCCGCTCAAGGAAACATCTATGTGACAGACTTATTTGGGCATCAACTTAGGCGTATGATTACTAAATCATTAATCGTGTTATCTAATTTCAAAAATATATATATCTGATATGTCCAGTGGAAAGATACATAATTTTAGCCAACAGTTCCTCAACAAGTCATCTGTCATCCAGCCAAGTTTGACACAAAAACTCTGCCATCTGTTAACAAACGTAATTCCTCAAATGTCCACATAAATAAGTGTGTAAACCTAGAACACAAATCAATAACACATCAAATCTTAAGGAAACAAGTCACACCTTTTTTTTATCATAAGCACCTTAGGGTTCATGATTCATTCATTGGAGTCCATGTATGCTTTGATTGGATATTTAACTTCACGAGTACTCCAAAGTGATAAATAATTAATGTTAATCTCCCCATGTACATAACTGTCCTTGGGTAACTATTATTGAACTTCTAATGGCGTTATAAGCATACTTATAGGTCAAAACAATACATAATTGAACATGCAATTCCTCGATTTGGCACTGATTATCCATGTAACAATCTTGGTCTCAAGTTACTATATTAGGTATCAAAACTCTAAAACGGGGGTCATCACATTCACCCCATCTTATATAGAATTTCGTCCTCAAAATTCAACTAATGCCATACTTAAGGTGATATAGCTAGCTTCAACTTCATATAGATCACCATTTCTAGATTCGAAGGTTCTCATACTCCTAGATGTGCCCTAAGCTCTTCTCTTAGGGTTTAAGGCATCTAGGGTGTACCCACCCCACCTTATATAGGTTGAAGCATCATTTTTACAAGGAATTGTAGCATCCCTTAGCGTCTTAGTCATCACATGAAGCTATTATATTTTAGGATTTACATCCTCATAGTCACTTAAGGATAAGATTTTATTCATACATATGAATTTAAGATGGTATTATTCAAGGTTCAATCTTTCACACCACTAACGCATGTAAGGCAATATCAAACATCATTTACTAGAATGTTGTCACTTAACATCACTAGTGTATCTTTATAATCAACATCATATCATAATTTCATCATGTGAGAGGGTCTTAGTTGACATGCTTGAATATTAGGGTTTCACATCATGGTGTAGTTAATTCTCAAACTATAAGCTTGGATTTATAAGGATTAAGGTTAAGCACTATATTTTCATGCAATATATGATCCAAAGGGACCTTTGTGTCAAGATCATGCTTTCATAACTTATATCTTTCATGTATGACAAAAGGGGAATGAGAATATAGTAGGCCAATCTTATCATGATTTTAGACTTGGATATTACATATATGATATAGGAAGGGAACATTGAATTGGTCAAGCTTATACACGTGACTCCTCATATATAAATCATCTATATAGCTCAAGTGAGGTTTCTATCATCGTATATTAAGAAGGAGAAGAAGAAGGGAGAACATGTATGTTGAGTATCTTTTGCACAAAGCATCATACTCTCATAACTAGAGTTCATATATTACCTCACTTGCAACTAATGATGAGATTCACAAAATATGTCACTCTAGCTAGGACCTAACTCAGCCAAAGGATTGACTTTATCGTATGGGTCATCTACCCATCCTTTTCTTTTACCCAATTGTCACATATAGATTTGAATCATGCATAAGGACTCAACTCAACACTCAAGAGTAATCTAGTGTAGGACATTTTTTTTAAACACATATCTCATATATTGGAGGCTAGGTCCTATGACCTTCTCCTTGTGGGTCTTACTCTCTAGAGTTCACCACATATCTCATCCTACCACTAGATATCCTCCTTGTATAAGAGCTTGAGGCTCATGCACACTCATCTCTATCTTAACTTAGCTTATCTTAAGTAGGAAAAGGAAATGTACTTTCATCATCACAACTTAGCATAGATCCTCTAAGAGTGGATTCGGCTCATATACAACTCAGATCTTAATAAGGAACTTATACCATCATAGATCAACTTAGATAAGATTATATATACTTATTTCCTTCATCTTTCTTTTGTCTATCTATGTATCACATAACCTTATGAGGCTCTAGACATCTAATCTAGATCTATTCTCTCTTCTAGACTGATGTCACTCCCTTTCACTTAGGTTGTACAAGCACTAACTACTCTCCTGTGTGAGGGACGCATTTTCTATTTACATATATTTAATAAAATATTATATAGTTTTTCTCCGAGAAAGAAGGCATCAGAGAAAACTGTCGAGGCTCGAGCCAATTGGAAAACAAAACCAAATCAGCAAAACGAGTGTCCCACGCACAGTAGATAGTCTAGTGCCATGTCACCTTGTGAAATGGTGAGAACAAGGTGCAGACCAGTGTAGCGACCCAATACATATGAGCTCTATATGGAAAGGGTTTCACACACTTGTCTAAATCTAGTTCTCGAACATCTAGGTTATAACTTAGAGGCTAAGTCAAACCTTATCCCTATAGAACAACTTACTAAGTTTCTAGGATTTTAACTGAAAGGTGAAGTTTATCTTTATGTATCATGGTGAGCAATTGTTAGGTGTAGCTATTGTTCATGCTCTGATACCAACTGTAACATCCCTGGATTCCACCATCTCGAGACTTAGAAGGCCCGAGAGGACGAATCCGGAAACGTTATGCAATTGTATCAAAGTGCGTTGCGGAAGCAATATACACATACATGAACATACAACCATAACATTCTCAACATTCAACATGTAAATTTATACAACATGAATTATTACACAATGATTTACAATTACATATTGAATGAAAATTCTACAATCTAAGAACATGTATGCTAAACTAGGATCTACACAATAGGTACAACCTATACAACTTGCTCACATCCTGTACTTTTTCTCTCATGCTATCTCTGAACCTAAAACATACGTGAAACAATGAATCAACACATAAGGTGTTGTGTACGTGGGTAGAAAGATACATACTAATATGCTTACATAATTGAAATAACTTGAGAAAGAAAGATTAAAGGAAAACATTGTTTAAAGCGATAAACATGTAAACATTCCTTTTATTGCATTCACTTTGATGTGGTTGTACTACACATACTTGCACTTGACTTACATCTAGTGTGGTCAATATAGTATCATCATACGTCTAACATGGGCCAAGGAATCATACATCCATGTTAGGCAACATACATCCACACCAGGCTATCTGCTCTAGTAGCTACAACCCATCATACTCATTTATGTTCTATTAGATTTGGCGAAGTATAACTCATACTAGTTCAACCAAGCAATCATATCCAAATACGAGCATTCAAGATATCACATATCATAGGAAACCAGAAAACAAGTCTTATACTTAATAAATCCCACACACCTGAATTCAGAGATTCCTATTTACATTCTGGATCATCTACACATCTGGTCATCACCTGATTAATAACAAATTAATCATCATTAATACACGGTCCATTATGTCATTGATATTTTAGGTCTAAGTTAGGGTTTAGGCCAAACCTAGGTTTAAACTGACCTAAGCTTGCCTCTAATATTTTTATACTAGTCTAAAGGTCATAACTATGGTCTGGTTCAAATTTCATAATTTTCTGATGCTTAATCTATTTTCTAGCATTAAAATGAGATTGAGAGCATTTAATTATGCATTAATGAGAAAAGACCTAATATTAGGAAATATGATTGAATTCAGGGCCCACAAATGGATTAAAATCATAATTAGGGATCTATAAGAATTTTCTAAGAATTTATGTCAGCTGTATATAAATTATTTCATTTAATGAAACCTAAATGGGGTATTATCATCTAAACTATATAAGATCCGTAAATGTGCATCAATGGACTCATCTAGGGATCTAGCAATGTAGAGGATATTTTTCTGAGTCTGGGGGTATTTTTTGGGCATTTATAGGCCATTGGAGCTATTTTTAAGACATTTCCTAAGAAAAGGTCATTTTTCTGGATATTATGAGTTATTTACCTTGTCATTGCCTGAGGTGGCGGTGCTTCATAGGTCCATGTTGGTGAACAGTGTCAGTGTGGCTCAGTAGCCTGGTCTGGTCCGGCCGGTTCATCTGGGTTCCACGGGGTCAAGCAAAGGCTCATACCCTTCTGTCCAATCTGCCTGTTCCACAACGCGAGAACAATGTTCTCTTCCTAGCGCAGCCGCCGCGCGGGTAGACTTCGGTGAGGGATTGGCAGACGGAAGCTCGTCCTCCACCCGGTTATAGGAGTGCCACCATGGTCCGATGAGGATTCAAGCTGATCTGGCTTATTTCTCCTCTACCTCGCATCCTTGGGCTCCGGCTTGCCATATATCCCCAGCGCACCACCTCTTGCTCGTGTGCTATGTACCAATCGTCTGTGAGCCGTTTGTAGTGCCGCCACAAGGAAGAATTCTGGCGTGCTTGTGGCCAAGAAAAATGGAACATACTGGATCTTTGGCCCTCACACATCGTTCCTAGTGGCAAGGATGATCTTGGCGGCAGCCTCCGATGCGTCTATGCTCCCTAGATCTCTAGGGCGGCGAGAGTCCTCCAAGATGCGGTGGAGCAGGTTGATTGAAAGAAGGGAGATGGGCTTCAGTAGTTCTTCGGTGAGGAACCCTGTCGGCGTCGAGCTCTGATGGAGGCAGAGAGATCGACTCTTTCCCCCACGATGGTGATAACCCTGGACCATGGAGAACAGGGACTTGAGCCCGGCGGCGGCCATCTGTTCCAGGTAGAGGATGCGTGAAGCAGCAGAGCTGTGATTAAATCTGCATCAATTGCTCCACTCGGATCTGCCTCCTTCCCCAACATCCACTGGTTCCGGTGACCATGGTGGGGCTCGGCTCCTCAAAACTGGGCGCACATGATGTAATATCCCAGTCTGAGGTATTCTCCTCCATGAAAAAGATTTTCTACTAGACCCTCGTCTCTGCTCCGCTCTGCATCCTATAATGGAGAACATCAGGGAGAAGGCCACTTGTTCATCCATTTGATGCTATTCTTCAGGAATGACGGGTCTGTATTCTAGGGCTGTTGGACAGATCACGATTTTGTGATTTATATACCATGTGATCGCCCCTCTTCATTGGATCTAGCTAGCACCTCAAAGGTTTTCAGTTCCTCACTTCTCAGAGGTGAGGGATGACCCAGTAGCAGCCCATCTTTCCTTGGTTTATTGAATAATAGGGTACCACCCATCCCGCTCAAGGAAACGTCTGTGTGACAGGCTTATTTGGGCATCAACTTAGGCGTGTGATTACTAAATCATTAATCATGTTATCTAATTTCAAAAAAATATATATCTGATATGTCCAGTGGAAAGATACATAATTTTAGCCAACAGTTCCTCAACAAGTCATCTGTCATCCAGCCAAGTTTGACACAAAAATGCCAAGTTTGACACAAAAACTCTGCCATCTGTTAACAAACGTAATTCCTCAAATGTCCACATAAATAAGTGTGTAAACCTAGAACACAAATCAATAACACATCAAATCTTAAAGAAACAAGCCACACCTTTTTTATCATTAGCACCTTAGGGTTCATGATTTATTCATTGGAGTCCATGTATGCTTCGATTGGATATTTAACTTCACGAGTACTCCAAAGTGATAAATAATTAATGTTGATCTCCCCATGTACATAACTGTCCTTGGGTAACTATTATTGAACTTCTAATGGCGTTATAAGCATACTTATAGGTCAAAATAATACATAATTGAACATGCAATTACTCGATTTGGCACTGATTATCCATGTAACAATCTTGGTCTCAAGTTACTATATTAGGTATCAAAACTCTAAAACTGGGGTCATCACAGCAATTGTTCTTCAATTTTTCCTTAGATAGGCTATTGTTTAAAAATTACCAAGTTGAACTATCTGAAATAGAATATTTCTTTTTTTTCAACTACTTTTGCATTAAAATATGAAACATAATTCCTACTTATCTTTTTGTGTAAGTTTTCTTCAATGTTTTCCAGAACATTCATGATATTATTGGTAGAATGAGATTTCCTTTTTTTCACCCACGGACACCGGTGGATTGCAACCATCCTTCACATTTCATGTGGCAGATTGCCTTGATATGTGGGCCCCACATGTCGCATTGTTGTGATCCACCCCCTCTTCCCAAAGGTTTTTCCAAGAATTTCGAACCCAAAATTTGATCTATAAATAAAACCCCATACCCAATGTATTACATGCGCATGTCATCTCTCCTAAAGCTAGATCCATAACTACCTCTCTCTTTACAATTTCATTTTTCTTTTGATCATAAGATCCTTCTTCTGACACCACATTCTCTGCTAGATTTGTAGAACGGTAAAATGTTGTAACTACTATACCTAACTACTAAATTTGATATCAATTTCTATATGATCTATAACTGTTGCACCTGGCATGATCTATTGTTGGATCTAATCTACCATTTTCTACAATTTCTCTTTCACTCTTATAGTTTTCATCCTCTAACATCCTACACATCGGTCCTACTCACCAATGATGGATCTCTTTCATGGGAGGTTCTAGATGACCAGGACCATAATATACCTAAAAATTAGGACTTTTGAGGCCATGTTAGGAAGGTTGGACATCTTCAGCCCTAAAAGTCCACCCACAATAAAAATCATTTATTTATCCAGTTTTCATGTTTTCTCTAATTTAATCATTTTGAATTGCTCAATTTCCTCGTAACCTAGTAGTTAATCTGGTGAGATTGGGGTTCTAATCCTTCCCTGTTCATAACTAGATTGTCAGATATAATCTCTAATTTTTCTTTTATTTTCTATTTTTATCCATCATGGATGTTTTCACTGTGGCTCTCATGATCTATCTTTTTCCTCTGTTCTTTGTACAAAATATGATGGAGACTCTGGCACCATTTCTTATCTGACATTTCATTACCGAAAATGGTAGAACTTCATTCCCCAATGTCTCTATTTTTCATACCCTTTTTGGAAAGGGTGCGACAACTTGAAACACATATACAAGTATTCTTAAGGAACATACAACATATAAGTTTTAGGTAGTACCTTAACTGTCTCATACATGTTTGTAGTTATGCACATGATCATGCGAGATGACTTCCTTTCCATCATGTACAAAAAGATTATATGGTTTATGATAAAAGATAAGAAAGGTTTACATGAAGTTTATAAAAATTAGCTATATTTGGGGCCAATCTGTGTTGCAGAGTGAATCATTCCAAAAAAATGATCGAGGTTTACTTGAAATAGAATGAATCCTTGCTGGTTTCTGGCATGACGACCTTAAACGACATTCTTGCCAATTTTATTACATGGAAGAAACATGTATTTATGATGCAATATATATTAATCCTCTTTTATCAATACACAAATTTAGTTTTTTAATATGACACACACACACACACACGACACACACATACACACAACACAACCCCCCCCCAGACATACATAGACACACACAAACACACACACAAAGACACACATTGTAAGGAGTGGGACCCAATAGTGGTCCCACTCAATGGTAGAAACACGAGCCATGCAATATTTAAGCAGCATAAAACATAACTATTTACAAAGTTACAAAATTATTCCATGTACATAACTTTATCACCCTAAGGGTGGTAATAAATTGAAAAGGTTACATCTATATACACATCAGACTATATGTAGAGGGTGACAAGGCTATCTCAAGTTGTCCTTATGTCCTCCAATTAGCTCACGATCATTATGAGTCTCTTCCCTATAAAGCACCTACACCTGGGTGGAGGGAACATCCAAAAAAAAAGGAAAACAAGGTATGTATCAATAAAAGTTGAGTATGTACATTAGAAGATTAACTAGGGAATAAATTATTCCAAAAGTAAAGCAAGATGTTCCCAACCAAAAGGGGCCATTAAAGCTAGCTATGTTTCAATGAGACATAACAAGAGAAGAAATTTCCAAAAGAATGAGGCAATATAAGTAAATCATTAAACAACAATTCTTGCCATAATAAATCATCAGTACCACAACAAATATTTGCATGTAGATATATTGGACTAAAGTAACTATAGTAGGGACATGACACCATTGAGTCATTGGCCTAAATAAAAATGGGTAGAAGTAGCGCACCTAGGCAGAAGCAGCACACTTCTATATATATATCAAGGTGGAAATAGCACACCCCGGACAAAATTAGCGCACAGTAATAGTTATGCATAAGCATCTACGATACTTAAACCAGTCAAATTATCTAACATGCATAAATAGAGTGGCAAAATACACCTTTCACAAACATATGTAGCATGATTTAAGCACAATAGCAGGTGGGGTCATTGACCCAATTCAACATGATAATAGTAATTTTAGAAGAATAGCATACATGGTTTGTCCATCAAATGGAACAAGAGAAAGTATTGCAAAAGCTGCTTCATTATGGGAAAATATAGTCATATAAATGCCCAGTTATAAATCGAGAGTACATACCTTATCTTCATGGTTACTGGTCACTCGGTAGTTATATTTGATCCTCAAAGTCAAGTATTTATCCTAGGATCACATTAGGTTATTAGTCAAACCAACACTATCATATGTAAACATTCCTATTATAGATTTTCATATTGTTCTTATCCTAATACCCATCACTCAATGACCTATTAGGTATTTTAGTATAATTGATCAGACATATGATCCATTAGGTATCTATTCTAGTTCATAAGTTGAAATCTAGTATAAATGTTTGGGTAATAACATGCATTCCTCTCATATAGTATATGTAATCTTATATTTCTCTCTGTATAGTGTATCATTTAAGTTCAGTCAAGTAGGGTCACATATGTACTCAACATTGAATATATTTTGTAAAATACTCTTGTTGTGGGACTCTAGGTTTTGATTCTTATATACAATATATGTGACTACTTCCACACCTTATATTGTACACATAGATAAACTGATATGTATACAACAGCAACAATGTTTTGGTAGTAAAACCTATCAAATTTTACATATGTTTTTCTCATATTACATTATCATCCAATCAGACAAGTTCATATCTTTATTGTATTTCTAGATACCATTCAAAAGTATATGTAGATACAAATATATATATCTATGATTATTGACTTATGGAAATTATGGGATTATTACTCTAAATCTTCTTATGAATAACTATTACAAAAATTATGAATCATCACTTAACCACTTTTTAACACACACACGCTTATTTCTAGAATGCTAAATACTAAGATGCTAGATTGACTAGGTCCATATCTTAGGCAACTCCATGTACAATTTGGCACATCATTAATATGGAATTAAGTTATTCTTAGGTTGAGTTTTAATATATGTTCTACTTAGAAACATATAGTTCAACTATTAGCTAGTAGTTGCAACTACCAACATACACTCTATTAACTAACACTACAAAAAATAGATTTTTAGTGAAGGTCATTTGTGAAGGATCAAAGCCCTTAAAAAATATTGACTTTGTGTGAAGGACAATCCTACACAAAAGAACCGGTTTCCCTCAACCGAGTTCTTTATGAAAAAGGCAATTACCGAAGGTCTAAAATCCTTCTGCAATGTAAAAATTCCTTCACTAAGTTTCCCACCAAATTTTCCCGCCCCACTAATTGGTAATTATGATTTACCATTACTGAAATGGTTTCCACGCACCGTTTCCTCTCCTTCCGCTCCCCCACCCCTGTGTTGCGACTGGTGCCTCCAGCGCAATAGCGGCAGCCGAAAACCATGACTCAACGGAAACCATGGCCGCTGGCGTGAAGAGGAGCCCCCGTCCAGCGGAAGCAACAGTCGTCGACGCCGTCCCAGCGGAAGTGACGACCCCGGCGTGAGCTCGCCCTGCTCGTGAAGAGGACCCCCCGTCCTAGTGGAAGCAACGTCTGGCTTGCCCCCTTCGACTTCGACCGTGAGGTAGGTCTAATGGTAGGTCTAAGGTCACATTATTAGGTTCGGACCTGGGTTGTGGTCGAGGTTTAGGAGAGGGTATTTCCATGTTGTGAACAATGATTATACCAGGCGGAAGATGTATGCTATCGGTGGGAGTACGGTGTCGACGATTAATAGTCGGGGGAATCAGTATGTGGCGCTGGGGGATCAGTTTGCGAAGCAGGTGACGAAGAGGGTGGATATATATGGAGGAAGGAGTGTTGAGTGGGTCGCCGATTAATAGTCAGGTGTTGTACTGCGGACGCCGGATGCCTTTTCAGTTTTTCTGTCGAGTCTCCGGCCTTCCACGTTTCATTCTGGACACTCTATATTCCATACTCCAAGGTTTCAATCTACGCCTGGCCTCCAACTTTCTACCACCATTGTCGTGCTAGGTCTCAATTCTTCTTATCTGGATTGATGTAGTTTCTGCTTTCAACGCAGACTTCTTACATCTTTCACTAATCCACCTGACGCATTCGGTCTTATTTTCATTCGATCCACCCTTCTCGGTCGTCACTTCCCAATATCCTTTTCATTTCCATGTTGCTTCCAAACGCAGGTTGGTAACAAACCAAACCGATACCTCTTGTGTACCATACCAACCTGCTTGTGTATCATCTACTCTTGCATTGATCGTAAACACCAACTAATTTATGCAGGAACACAACTCTAACACTATTCCAAACTAGTAAACACACACGTGCACATGCACGTGTTATATTAAATCTATCAAATTTATAATAGATAATTAAAAAAAGACAAGTTAATATTTATAAAATTAAAAATAAAGACAGGTATTGTTATCTATTTAATTGTGTTTTATTCTATTAAGATGATTGTGACGTCATAACTACGTTATTTAATGGAATGTGTAAAATAGATGTGAATCATGTTAAAAAGAAGCAAACAATTTAATATTTAATATAAAAAAATATTGTGTACTTTTGTATTAAAAATATAATAATTAATGTTTCTCTACTAACCATCAAAGTAATCATATATTGTGATGATAATATATGTGTATATGAAGAGAAATTGATAAAGTGATGTTGATCATCAAATACTCTTATATGGTTTTTTCTAACGTAGTCATACCATGTTAACCTTTCTAATACAACATAAATGTTTATACAGTTTGCAATATGCCAATAGATAACTCAGATCAAAATTTTCAAGAGCGAAACTGGATTTCATTTTGAGACAAGAGAGCAATATTCTTTTAGCGTCATCCACACACTTTAGAAGGTGAATGATTTTGTAAAAATGGTCAATTTTGTTATTACTACAAATAGTAGATGTTAAACAAAAGTTATTTCCTCACCTCCCATTCTATCATGTGGGATACCAACGTTTTGATGAACTGGTCAAACATGATTAATTTTTACTGATCGTCATACATGAATAATTTTGACATATTTTCTCGACATATGACAAAGTAATATGCAATCATAACAAAATATGGAATTCAATTACATTATGTTGATCAAACATCCCTCTACAAACATCTTTTAACTTTTCTTCATAATTCCAATTGAAGGCATACTTTTTCAATCAAGAAAGAGGTGAAACTAAATTCTGATCTTTTTAGTTGTAAAAGAAATTGTGGCTGAGTAATAGTCATATGGAGTGAGAAGATTTTGTCCTCATGTGCAAGCCAATTCTGCTTCTAGAAACATTTCATAATAAATGATGTCTTGGAACTTTTCATTGAGCAAGTCTGACATTACCGGAGGAGAAGCCAAAAGCAAGGTAATGATCTCCGTAAAGAACATGACATATATTAGGCTTATGAGAATCTATGGCAATTTGAACAGAATAGGCCTACAACCCCACACTTGATCTGTAGTAGTAGAGTGAAGCCATGTACCAAAATGGTTATCATCTCTGCAACAACAAAAAAAATCAAAAAGGCGGTAATGGAATCAATAAAAATAATTGAAAAATCAATTTCAATTTAGCATGGCATTGTAAATGAAATAGACAACTTTTATTATTGTCTCTTCAATTTTAATTAGCATCTTTTACTTTATTCCTGGTGCTTCCAAGTGTGTTGACCAGTCTACCTTCTTGCAATGATGCGTTGTGGAGGCCCTGCCATGTTTCCTGATAATACATCAAATTGTTACTATGGTAGCGAATAAGTTTCTTAAACAATCAGTCAACATGAAATTTGATTAGAGAAATTGAATGTTAGATCTCCCTGTAATGATTAGAATGGGGAATAATCTGGCAATATGTTAGACTAATGGGAAGGAAGGAAAAAGAGTAGATAATATGCAAATATATCAATAGGAATACAATAAAATCACAAAATTATAAGATTGCTTCTCTATATTTGTCGCACAACCTCAATTATCATAGATGTTAAGCAACATTTCTTTGCTGACATAAATCGTACATTCCTCATAACTGAAACTTGTATTTTA
The DNA here is from genome assembly GCA_963693085.1 of Alisma plantago-aquatica. NCBI lineage: Eukaryota > Viridiplantae > Streptophyta > Magnoliopsida > Alismatales > Alismataceae > Alisma > Alisma plantago-aquatica. The sequence continues at coordinate 1,152,253,012 of OY856410.1, forward strand.
AAGAGGAACGCCATGAAGTCAAATATAGAAGTATACACGTTTTCACTTAATTAAAGAAAATTGTCTTTGAACAAATAGTAGAACTCCTTTAAGTATTCATAGGGAAGTATACATAAAAATCATTTCTAAAACAGAAGAACAAGAAAAAGGATGAACATTCAAACTGCTCCGTGCAAAGTAAAAGTGTAAAAGGTGACTTAGTGCCACCGCTACCAACACCATCATTGGCCACATTTGTTTGGTATTGGGATGGAAACATGGTCATTGAGTATATAATAGAAAAAGTAGTAACTTGTTGTTTGGATCACATGGTGCTTCTCATAGGGTGATTCAACTGTCGATTGAAGAGGCACAGTGTCCACATTCAGTAGTTGGCTATCAGGGTGGCTAAAATAGATAGTAGATAGCTAGACAACGGTGCATATGGCTAGAGCCGTAGAAGGGTAGTAAGGATGGTAGATCTCAAAAATGCAATAAGACTGTGGGTACCATCCAACAGAGAAGGTCAAAGAGAGTGAGGAGAACACCATTCCTGTGCTAGGATAGCCTGTTATTAAAAAGTCTCATTCACCAGGCAGAACTTCTTAATCTAGATATGGGAAGACAATTACGAAAATATTAATTTCCTGGCCTAGATTATAGAAACCAATTTAAGTGCAGCTTTTAAGATCCTCTATAGAAGACATATGATCCTTCCTTCAAAATATTACACAAAGTTTTTAGGTAAATTGAAAACCTTATGCTTGCATGTGCTTCTAAGTTCTAACAGATGAGGTTGCAGTTCTGTACCAAGAAGAGTATTTTTACCCAGTGCCACTCCTGAAATTAAAAAAATATGATATCAGTGTATTTGATGCTAAATTTTATTGTTACTTTTTGCTATTTATACTTTGATATCAGTGTATTTGATGCTTGGTCTGAAGTTCATCAGTCTTGATGGTTTCCTCTTGCTAATTCATGAAGCTTCATAACCAGTTCAGTGGTGATGTCTATCACTATAGATAACTGGGATGTTTGTTGGCTTGCTCCCCTATCATTCAAAGAATGATGGTTGAGTTTTACTGCTTGTTGTTGTTGTTACATATTTCTAGATATGTCTCCTTGCTCTGGGGCTCTGTGTTTTTCTATGTTGCCTTATGGTTTTGTAGCTTAATTCTCCCCTCTCACTTAGAGTGATGGTTGAGCTTCTCTCCTGAGTTTTTGAGGTTGATCTGCTATGAAGTTTTCTGCATAATCTGAAGATTCATCAGTCTTGTTGGTTTTCCTGTTGCTGCCTCGTGCTGCTTCAAAACCAATTCAGTGGTTTGAGGCACGACTCATTCTATAGGTTTAATTTGATGTGGTTATGAATATAATGGGAACATCAAAATCCCTCTGAGATGTAATATTTCCGAATCATGTATCCTTGTGAAAATTTTATAAAAAAACTTTACATAGATATCTCTCCTTCTCGCAAAGCTTAACAGACTAATTACATGGTTCATGTGTCCATCTCCTTGTGAAGAAATATTTCATGAGCAAGCTTATCTCTAAACCTATCTTAGGATTCTATATTAAAAAAGCTACATAATATACAATAATGTGCCTGGACAAGAGTTGAATTGTCTTCTTTTCCAAGATGGAATAGTCGCCAGGCATTTACGACTACGAAGTTCAATGAAGAAATTCTCATGTGCATGAGTTGGAGTTATTGTCCCTCTTTGTAGTAAAATTTATTATCTAGTACACAATAGACTGATCCATAGATTTAGATGGCCTAAAATAATCTCTCTATGCTTAAGGTGAAGTTATCCCATTGATACATATAAGGTGTTGAGTTGAAGATTAGATGAGATAAAACTAGTTAAGATGGAATACATGGAGATCTATCTAATATGGATGGTTAAGAGAAGAGGAGGGAAGATGTAGATGTAGAGAAGTAAGAAAAAGAGTAGACGTAGGGAGGGAAATATTCTGCTACCTTTATCTCGAAAAGCAAGAAGAAAAGTAGGGGAGGAGTGGTAAGATAAGCAGAAGGAGACACATGAAAAACGAACATGAAATAAGAGAAGGGAGATGAGAAGAAGACATGGAGCAGGAAAAAGAGGAGGCGAAGGAACATTTTTGTAGCTACTGAAGCTTAACTAACTAATATTCATAGGGTAAGAGCAGTGTAGAACATGAGGTAGGGATTTGGGCAAGGTTTGGTTTTTTTTCCTATGCTTAAGCTTAAGTGGGTAGGGATGGTGTGTGTTGGATGTGTCCATGGAGTGTCCAAGTCGTGTCCAACACTTCAATTTTTTTTTTAAAAGGTGGACATGTCAGAGGCGTGTCCAGGCATGTCCAAGGTGTGTCCATGTTGGACACGCGTTGGACACAGACACGGCAGCCTCCGGGAAGTGTTCGTGCTTCCTAGATCCACATGTATGAAATTATTGTGGGGCAGTTAAAACACACTTGACTCAGATTGGTTTCTGTTGGCTTTTGAAAACATTTTTCCATGAGTCACTCAATTGTTTGAGCTCCCTAAACTTTGCTTTTATACACAATCTATGAATCAATGATACTACAATCTAAACTTTTATCTTTTATTTTTCTCTTGTTTAGTTTTGGTTTTTAGTTGTAATGTGACTGTTAACTTCTTGTGTATTTGTATGCAGATGGATTTCTTACAGGATAGAAATTGGATGTATATTGCTAATAGGATGCAAAGTGAAGTATTCTAGTATGGTTTACAAAAGTTCATTGAATTTGCACGTACCCATCAAATACCACCCAGACCGGGAAATTTAATTTGCCCTTGTAAAACATGCTCGAATAGATACATTAAATCAGAGGATGACGTATTCTTACATGTTTTACAAAAAGGATTTGTCCACAACTATGATGTCTGGACATATCATGGGGAGATGATTGGGAGGAATACAATAAGTGCAACATCTACTAGGCTTGCATCTGGAAGTATGCATCAAATGTTGGGAGATATATTCGGAATGGGCGATACAAGTCATGCCAGTGAGTTTGAACTCGAGGAGGAGCCTGCAAATCTTTTAGTAAGTAAATTTTTTTTGTATAGAAAATTGTTGCCACAAATAAGGTTAACAGGTCAAAAAAACAAATGCATCATACTACAGGATCCAAACCATGGAGTTGTTATAGGGAGGAAATGGTATCACCTTTCACTTTGTATTTATTTCCAATGAGTTCTAAATAAGAAATTGTTTAGCTAGTAGTAATAATCCTATTATTTGATTTATGAAAGAAAACTGCAGAAGGGGAGCCAACTCAAATTTTTTTTTTGAAGAAAGTTTATGAGAACAACCCGTTGGTGGTAATTTATTCAATATTTTAATCAATAATATATTAAATTTTCAAATAAAACTTGTCTAGTTTGTACATTGACTTTGTTCAAATAATGGCAGGATGAGATAACTGATATTGTTGAAAATGAAGTTACAAATGGTGAAGTAACTGATCCAACACAAATCGATGAGGTAAAATGTTGTGCCTTCTTGCGTGTAGTCAACCCCGTAAAAAAGAATAGGGTTCGTGGTATTGGACTCGGACATGCCACGGAAGGGAATACTGGGAAAGCTGCCAAAATTCAGTATGAAATGTTATTGCGAGAAAGTATTGCAAAAGATGTAAGTAATTTAACAAATTTGTAAGTATCATATGATATTGTCATTATTGTCTTCTAAAAGTATATTTCATTGTAGGATAAATTAAAAGAGGTTATCCAAGAAATGAAAAATATGCAAAAATCTTGGTCCCAATTTATAACATGGGTGCAATAAAATCAGGTTGTTTGATGGCAACAATTGAGTATCACATTAAACTTATTGATATAATATTGCAACATAAATAAAATTTGTTTTATTCTCTTCTATATTTTCAATAGGCGGAATCAGCTAGAAGTACACAGTTTGGCCCGACGAGTGTGTTTCCAAATCTGCCCCCTTCTGGAATATTTCAATCTTCTATTGGTACAACATCGTCAAATTTTGGAGCACAGGTACATATTCACAAATTTAAAGAATTTTAAATTTTAATAAATAACAGAATTTGAAAATGAGAATCTTGCTTTAAAGGCTCAAATGTTTTCAAACGAGGCTTCTCCTTGTGTGTTTTCTACTCAAGCTACCTCAAACGGTATCAATGGGCCAGGGCTTACATTTCAATCACATGTATGACATTACATACATTTTTTATAACGGCTTATCTGAAATAAACTCCTTCTCATGCTATCAATTTTTTTTGAAGCCACATTTTTTTCAAAATGGGCCTTCGACTGTTTTGTTTTCCGCTCAAGGTGGTGTGAGTGGATCCCAGGTATAAATATAATATATATATATTACTGATATTTTCCTATTCATGTTCAACTTTATTGAAAAATTAAATTCTTTTCAAGCAGCAATATTTCCCAAATGGTCATCCTATTGGTGCGTTTCCAGCTCACGGTGGTACAAGTGGTTCACATGTATTTATATAAATGTATTATCAAATGTGCGGTTATTTATGATCATCTTAAATTGAAATTTTAAATTCTTTGTCAGCATCAATATTTTCCAACTTCAACTCGTACTGGTGCGTTTCCATCTCATGGTGGTACAAGTGGAGAAAATCATGCAAGGGATACTACAACGGAAGCTGTTCATAATGCTTGAAGAATTGTTATGAAGCCTCACAATTCCATGGATATAGATAGTATTTAGAAAATGTGTGTGAGATCCATAGGACATTAGATCATATGTTCCACCTTGTAGTTAACCATTGTCAATCTATCAGAATCTCATTCATCTCATTCTTTGTATTCTTCTTCTTTATCATATACTAAACTTTTCTTCTTACCATTCTTTTTTTTTACTTACTCACATAGTTAGTTCTTAGATTTTCATATTATTTGGTATTTTCTTGACATTTTAATTGATGTTTATCAACATGTGAAGCTTCCCTGGATTCCATGAGATCCACATTTTAAATTTGTTTTCTAGATGTTCTTTCCATGTAATTGCTACTGCTATCATGACATGATATAGAAGAGAAGACTTGTGTGTGTAGTAGCTGCTATATGGAATTGGTCCCTATGGGAGCACCTGGCTGCCTATACAACCTCCTAGTTCAATACGTTTTCTTTTACTATGACACATAGGTGTGCAACTACTAATCCTACTTTGAGCACGTACAGAGTAAGTTTTTCCACTTTCAAATAATGTTAAAACAATTCTATATATCTATATAGCTTATGTTGTAATTAAGTTTTCATTTTCTTTTCACAGGTTGGCCCAATCAAATTTACTATAAATGTACTTGCCAAGCTTAAAATTGGGTTCAATATGGACCGTCTTGGAGCTGTATCTGTTGATTCAGTGACTGTAAGTTCTGCTGCATTTTTAGATTGTGAAATGCACCTATGTCGTGATTCATGACTCATAATCATTATGTCATAGATGTTGCTCAGCAAAGTTGGACCAAAATCCCATAATGTGCAATCAGATGATAGAGTGAGAATAGAGACAGATAAAAATCAATCTTCTCATTACTTCCAAAGTTTTCCTGGAGCAGAGAAGCTTGACATGATGAACTCCAGTAATAATGAAGACGACAGCAGAAGATCACATGATAACACAAACTTTTTCTGCATTGGATGCCTCATAATCCAAATTTGCAATAGTGTTTGGATCATGCTTCTTAGAGATACAATGACAACATCTATCAACATATAGAAAAATAGTGTTTCATTTTCCTGGTTTGACCTTTAAACCATATTGCATCAATATAAGATTTACATTGTACATTCCTACAATGTTTGCACTATCTGTATTTTACCTTTTTTGTGTTTTTCTTTTCACAAATAGTCTGACCACGATTCGTAAATCAGTTGACATGTCTAATCTTTTTTGTTCTCAATTATATTTTCTTGCTTTCTCGTATATAAACTTGGGCAATTGATTTCCAATGTTCGTGTCTTTTTTGCTCTTGGTGACCAGGCTCTCTTATAAAGCATCAACCTGTATCTCATATTACTCTTGGGATCGCCTTGCGTTGTGTGCTTGATGCATTGAGGAAGTCAGTGGACTCAAAGGTGGTCTAATGTTCACTGCTATCTATCAGCTATTTCTTTTTTTTTTTACTATTTTGTTTTATATGTAACGTATATTGGGTTTTTGAATGTAGATGTTCTTATTTGGTGCCAAAGCATTGGAGTAATTCATGGATCATCTGATTGAGTGGCATCAGTACTGTAATCACATTGTTCAAATATCTCATTTGCGTAGTACACATGCTGATCTTGTTTCTTTCATTGAGCGAGCACTTGCAAGGATTTCTTTAAGTCAAGCAGACTCTAATGGCATAACTAATACACACATTGACCAGCTGCAAAGTTCTGCACCTGCTTCTGCAGATAATGTTGAGGTAGCCTTAAGTGGGTGGCTGTTGTTTGCAACTTGCTATTAAAGTCCACATTTTTTTCTTTTCAACTAAGCTTTCTTTGCCACAGTTGATGATACAAATATTCATTTTTTAATTGGTTATCTGCTCTAGTTAGCTAGAAGGTGCATATATTGGTTCATGGGAAATCTAGTCTGAGGTGCCTAGCATTTTTACTTCCTACGCAAGCTAGGAAATCTAGACTCCCCGCCTTAGTATCCTAGTCACTAAATATATTGTAACTAATTCCTGAAATTGCTGTTAGGGTAGTTAGAGTTACACAGAGTTTGAGTTCCGTAATTTTACTTTAAATGTTACTATTTTTATTTGAAAGCAAATGTTATTAATTATGTATATTGCAACAGATTTCTATTTCTATAATTTCAAATTTCTATTTCTATAATTGCAGCTCAATGAAATATGTGTATTGCAGGTACTATTGAGGTCTGATTTGATTAAATCAAGTTCAGAGGAGCGCTCGTTGTTGAAAAAATTTGGCAGCTGGCTTGGAAAATTTACAATTGGTAGGAATTAAGCATTAAGGGCTCGAGAAATAGACCCCAAAGTCTTGATCATAGAGGTACATATTGTTTGCATCACTTGTATGTTAATCTAATTAGGAAACCACCTCAGTGTCATTTGTGAGGATTTTTTAGCGCCCACAGTAATCTTCCATGTAGTTTTAGAAATGGGTTGGATTTAGAAATTGCTCTCCCGATTTTGTTATGTCAACTTCCAATGTTTTTTCATGTACGTAATATTTACATCTTGTCTCCTGCAATGATGATTTGAACGATATTTTGAGCATTTGTGGCTTTTAACTGTGTTCAGGCATATGAGAAGGGTTTGATGATTGTTGTTATTCCTTTCACATCCAAGGTAATAATATCCTCTCTCTCAACTATGAGCATCCTTGCTATTTTTTTTCTAGTTCCATCTTGCTTATAAGCTAATATTTCTCTTCTATAGATTTTGGAACCATGTCAATGCAGTCTAGCATATCAACCTCCAAATCCCTGGACTATGGCTATTCTTAGTTTGTTGGTAGAGATATACAATCTGCCGAACCTTAAGATGAACCTGAAATTTGATATTGAGGTATGTAAGTTATATAAGGTTTTGTTACATCTAGTATTAAAGATTTTGTATCATCTGCGTTTTGGTTGTTCAGGTTCTGTTCAAAAATCTTAGAGTTTATTTTTGTATGGGAAGTGACATTTTAATTGTTTAATTGAGTCATGGGTGAAGGAGGACTCTACCAGCATCACCTACCTACGTCTGCTTCACAGCACTCCATCCACATCTCCTCCAGTCATCAACCTAAGTATGATGTACTACTAACTATACTACGATACTTATGTATATAGTTACTGTTTATATTTTGAGATATATGCTGTATTTTACACAGGTCATCTTAAAACTTATGCTTAAATTTGGGCAAGGCAGTTCCCCAGATTCTCCTCTTGGTCTTGAGTACGACAACTTGCAGTTCTTAATGCTGGAGTTTTATTGTATACCCAATGAAGGAGGTAGCTATTGCACTTTCCTGTTGGTTCATTTGGTGGTTTTCTTCTCCTCGACATGTTTTCATGATATACTTATGAAGTGTAATTGTCTTACACGGGAGCCTTCTTTTGGCCCATTTTTGAGACTTCCTACTGATTGCCAAGAACTGAGCCTTTGTTGCTTGTATTACTTCTCATGCTTGACTGTGGAGTTACTGGAAGCATTGGCCAATTGTTGTCTCAGTGAGTCTGTGAACTTGTTTGGCTGTTGTATATTGGCAAAGAACAAAGATTTATTATTTTGTCTTGATAAATTTCTATATTTGTAGGTCTAAAACTGATCATATCTTCTCCTTTCTCTAGCTCATGTTCTTCTACTTATATTTCTTCCAGGGTCTAAACCCGTATCTTTAAGGGCTGTGGATGCATTGAGGTCAGCATATAAAGCAGGGTGTATCAAGATTGCAGAATATATCAGTTTTTTAGTCACTATAGTCATGAAATCAGACCCACAGGATGGTATATATTGCTCGTAAGCATAATGGTAATCTCATTCATCCCCTGTAATAGATGTTGCCCGTGAATGATGCTTCAAAATGTCTCGAGGACCCTATACATGATGAATCAATAATGGAGATAGATGATAATAAAGGTCAGTTTCTTTTATTGCTTTGAGCTATAGTGGTACTGTGATGTTCTTTGTAGCTCTTCATAGATTGTTCAGCCTACTGAATTGCTATTGATAATCTTCCATTGGTTGACATGTTTCTAATAATATTTGTTACAAAACCGGAAAAGTTATTCTCAGCTACCTCAAAGCAAAAAAGTATCTGCAGTTAAGATGGCACCAGCTAGAGCTAGTGGCAGAGGGAGAGGGAGGGGCAGAGATGTTCGTGTTCTACCAAAAGATACCACAGCTGAAGCCAGCCTTAATAAAGAGAAAGATTTAACACCTCAAGATATATTGAAAACCTTTTCTACTCAATAGTAGTGGAGCATGAACTCTATGTTGGACAAGGCCTGATGTCCAAGCTTCCTCTCAACATTATCAAAGTTGGTCATTGGCTAAATGAGTGATAAAGTCAAAATGTCAATATATACTTACATTGAAATTTGTATCGATTAAGGGGAAAAGGCCGATGTCCTCCCCTATGTAATGAACAATTTTTCTATGTGAAATAAAAAGGAATGTTTCAAAAGAGTGATTTGTTTTGGTTGTTGTGTCTTATTAACTAAATTAGTTTATTAAAATATTCTTTGTGCCTGATAGAAGCCACAAAAATATTACTTAATGAAAAATAAGAAAGTTAAAACCGCATTGACAAATAGGAAAACATAGATCACAATTGTAATTCATGATAAAATAAGTATATTTATGAAGGCCCTAGAACTTCATTGAAAGTTGTGAAATTAGCCTTCACAAATGTATTTGGGAGGCCTGGGAATTGTTTTTGTGAAGGTCAAATAATCCTTCAATAAATGTATTTGTGAAGGCCCTAGAACCTCATTGAAAGTTGTGAAATTAGCCTTCAAAAATGTATTTGGGAGGCCTGGGAAGTTTTTTTGTGAAGGTCAAATAGTCCTTCAAAATAGTATTTGTGAAGGCTAGAGTCTCTCATCAAAGTATTTGTGAAGAGGCTTTTAGAGTAGGACTTTTTGTGAAGGAATGGCCTTCAACCGAATTTTTTATTGAAGGAATTAATGTACATTTGTGAAGGAATCATCCTTCACAAATAGACAATTTTCTTGTAGTGAATACACTAGTGTACATGTTTATAACAATATGATTTAAATCTACATGATCGACTAGCACAATTTGTTTTAGTTTTATGTATTACTATAAAATTGTCCAACACTCTATCATGCCCATTATCTATTTAACTAAGTTCTCAAGAATTTAATTACAAGGAACGATTATTGACCTTTGGTTCATCAAAGCCCAAGGATTATTAGGTTTTGGTTGTTGATTAGGTACAAGACAAGAATACATGTTGAATCAACATTTTTGGATTCTCTACAACTATCCAATGGATGGTAGACTAGTGTTTCCTTATAAGGCAAAAGGCAACATATCTCACGATCGATCATGTGTGCATCCCATTCCACTATGTCACTCTAAGGAAGGGCTTCATTCTTTCTTATCTGTTGTGAGGAGTCTATGATGGTGCAAAGGCAAGCAGGTCGGGGCTCAAGTTAGAGTTTAGGTTGACACCCAAATGTGAAGAAAGAAGCTCCCACTCACGACTAGAGGTCACAATAGGGATTCTCACCAATGATCATGGAAGGTTAAGGTGCAAGGGAAGATGAGGAGGTAGAGGGAGACAAGGAGTAGATGAATAGGGGGAGGGTAAGAATTTTGTGTCTATGGGAATTAGTCAACTTGGCCAAGTGTTTTGGTATATCTGAGTATTAAGTCATCCAATAAGACATGTACAACCAGGTGTCCAGTTGTAACAAGACTTGTGCTGGTTGTTATGTACAAGACCGAGTCTTATGGTTGAGTCCCCTTTTTTTGGATCTAAGTATTAGATCGTGGCAGCTAGATAGCCATGATGTTATCTTCTTGTTTTGAGTCTTGTTTTGTATTTAAAGAAACAAATAGTAGGAAATAAAATTATCGCTTCCTCCCTTCAAGGCCTTTCTCTACTTTAGTTGTAGCACATAGCTTAGGCAGGATCCAAAAGGTTCTTTCTAACCTATATGTGGTATCAGAGCATCAGGATGCCTAACTACATCTCTACATCTGGTGGCTCCAAAGGAGGAGAGTCTACCGATACTACAACCACGAAAGAAGTAGTTACCTTAAAGTATCCCATGTTGACCAAGTCGAATTACCCGATTTGGGTAATGAAAATGAAAGCTAACATGCGTGCCCAAGGAGTATGGAAAAAAATTGAAGCTTCTAAAGGTGACAACGAGGACGAGGAGAGGAAGGATCAGATGACTTTGGTTGTCATTTATCAAGTTGTTCCTGAAGAAACGATGTTACAGCTTGATGAGAAGGAGACGGCCCGCGAGGATTGGGAGGCACTCAAGATGATGCATGTCGGAGTCAAGAGACACTACTAAAAAAAGGTCTTTAAATATAAAAAAAATTGTAGCGAAAACCCCATATTTTGTAGCGAAAGGCTTTGACTACATATTTCCTTACACATACAAATTGTAGTAAATGCCCGTATAGCTAAATCCTTTAACTATATTTTTCAAATATGTAGTTAGATAATCCATTCGCTACAAATTCATATGTATCCAGAAGTGTAGCTAGATATTGTCCTTACATATTTAAATATAGGTATAATTATAGCTAAATGTATGCCTACAATTGTATATATAGTCAGTATGTAGCAAAAACATGAAGTTAATACAAATTATATGTAGTTAATGTGTAGGGAAAGGGAACATCTACTGCACACATATATATGTAGTTGGATTATTCACTAGCTACATATGTAGTGCCACATATACATATATGTATAGTTTGATTATTCATGTATTGTGTAATTAGTCCAGAAGCTCTTTTAGTAACAAATTTATAGTAGTTAGACCAAGTTATTCTCTTTATGCCAACAAACTTACTTTCATTTATACTGAAATGTCAAATGTACATGGGGAGGACGTATACCTTGCCCCTATTACATAATGTGTACAAAGAAAAGGATATACATATACTAATAAAATCGGTGAGGTCTACACGCATCTTGGAAAAAGAGTATGTATCTTTCTCGACCAGTTTTAGAATCGTTGTTGTCTTCTCCTTTTGTTCAACGAGTTGGTGATAGCATGGGTTCTTGTGTTGCAAAAAGTTGTGACCTTGTGACACGTTGGCCCTTCATCCGATTTCCTTGATGAGTGGGTCGATTTTTTTGAATGGAAGAAGTCTTGATTTGAAGATTGTAGCATCGCCCCTCATAGTGACATCTTTCTATTACAACTTGGACCATGCATAGATGTTCTAGGAATCTTCTTTGTACTCTATTTTGTTGGACTTGATCTAGAACCAAAGAGGGATTCTTGTTTAGCAATAAGTTGATATTGAGGCCTTTTTTTATCCTGCATCATATATGTATCAAAATTGCAGTCATTGAATAGAATAATTATTTCATTCATTTTTAAGCTGCATCATACTTCTAAAGTGGTAAAGAAGTTATCTGACATCTCAAACAATATCTGAATTCTGAATTTGCATCATACTTCTAGGAACCTAGAGAAGCAAAGAAGAGAAACCTCTTTAAACAACTCTTTAAAAGCTGAAGAAAATCATACTGTAATCTTCTAGAGAAGAAGGTCTCAGATAGCAATAAAAGGAGCTAATGATTTTATGGGCAGCAGTGTGAAATATAAAAACTTACTTTTAGATAACATATATACGTCTCTTAGGAATTATTGCTCTAGAAGTATGAAAAGGTATACATCCTAATATAAAACCGATAGCCGTGTGAAATAAAAGACAACTAAGAATCCAGAATATCTATTGAGTATTCAAATATTAAAATTAGATAGAAAAACCTTCTGAATGTTTATCAGGTTCAAACCACTTTACCAAGAACTTTATTAATTACACTGGTAGGTACCGCTAGTCCATATGGTGGCAACCTGAACAAGCATATGATCACAAGCAAAATTTTCAAAGACTTACCTCACGTAAGTTGAAGCATATGAATAGATATAGATTAAAAGATTGGCCCAAAATTATTTTTAAGCAATCAAAAACTGTTAGTTTAAACCAGCAGAAATATGTTTATGATTAAAGAGCCAACTTTTCATATTAGCAATAAACTATTTTAGGCTTTTTGTAGAGTAAGCATCTTTTAAGTAAATGGGGATTGGCATTTGAGCATCACTCAAGCATGATTATCTAAATCACATGGAGTAATAGTGAATCTATCCTTGGTAATGACTCCATATCTGACCTAGTATAACAATAAGAAAGATTTCTCCAACTGAATAAGAAGCACTTATTCCTAGTCACATGGTTAATCGGCCTTTCTAGCTAGCTATTAATAGTAATTGTAGTAAGAACATGAACCAAGGGATACAACCCAAGTACTTCCTATTCTTTTCACCCTAAATCCATTAATCCATGCAATGACCTATTTTTATACCTTTCTCCACTTACTGACTTTGTAGTAGTAGTAGTGTTGTTTTATTGTATTATGGCTCTGGATGCTACAAATGTATTTTCTAACATTAAACATCTAGACCATGCATGGCACTTGGAGAAATTATGATTTAGTGGAAAATTCTAGCAATTCCTTTTGTTCCAGTGAACTTCAAACTTTAAACGGTTTGTAAAGTAGCTTTCAAATGTCACAACGTGTGTGACAACTTCTAATGAGAAGGATAACTACGATCTAGCTGTCACATAGGTGGCATAGAATCAAATATCATCTGCTGTGATAAACCAAACTGAAGTAGTAGCTTTGTTGTTGTAATAAGTATATGATTCTAGCCGAACTCAAAAACAAATTACCTAATGTAGTAAATGTTATTAGGAGTCATTTTTTTGATAACTAATCAGATGCATATAGTTCATAATGTCTATCATTCATGCCATTAATTTCCATATTTGAACATAGTTGTGATAAGATTAGGGTCTAAGGGCTCCAACTCAACTACTTGGTCTATTTTTCATCCTAAAGCCATTATTATATATAGTTATCAATTCTTATATGTTCCTGTATTGACTAACCTTGCAGTAAGCACAATATGCTTCTATTATATTACAGATATCTAGATGCTACAATGTCTCTTTTCACCTAAAAAATCTAGACCATGCACGCTCTCACCACTTGGGAGAAATCACAATGGAATAGAAGTTGCTAGCGATTCCTTTTCCATCATTTAATTATAGAATATAATTTCTCTGAGCAAAGAATCTTTCAAGTTTTAGTATATGTGACAACTTCTGCAGAGAAGGATAGTTGTGACCTCACTGTCATATGAATGACACAAAATCAAATATTATCTACTGTGAGGAAAACTTAGATAATAGTCTGTTGATACAATAACTATATGATTCTGGCCTGATTCAAGAACTAATTACCTAATCTTCTAGGTGTTCTTGGAAGTCATTTTCTAGGTCACTAATTGAAATACAATTAGTTCATTATATCTACTGATTTAGGTCATTAATTATAACGTCTTGTATCACTAAACGACTTTGTCTATTGTACTTATTTCTTGATTTGGTAACATAATTTTTGGCTACCTTTTCCTTACAAGCTAAGAAAGGCAAGGAAGAAGCTAGTTCCCTATGGTATAAACCTTTTCTTCTACAAATTTGGTGTCTTTAATACATTATTGATTTCTGTAAATCTGATATGTCAGGTTGATACATCCCTTGCACTTGTTCCGACGAGCATATTTCGAATGTATGGACTAGAATAAATGATGGACAGGGAAGCCATGTAACGTAAGCATTAGCCCGTCCACCTAATCCTACCCATGTTTTGTTTGCCTGTATCACCTTAGGAGCTTTGACAGTAGGCAATAATTCATCACCAACCTACATATTTCAAACAGCTAACCACCAATGCAAACAAAATAAAAAGCTACATATAATACATAAAAATGGATGGCTAGATCTTACAGTCCCAACACATCGCAGTCAGATTTAGCCTACAAAGAAGAGTAATTTATGTTAGTAAAGACTTATTGAAGATTGACTCAGGAATTCTAGTAGAACGGAAGACTAATAGTGGTTCATAAAAAATAATTACAATGCCTTTGTCCTAAAGTTCATCATGTAGGCAATATAAATTGACCTTTCCATGTGTGTGAACGTGCTTTTTTCTTAATAGCCATGCACTATAAATCTATAATACAAAATAAACATAAAATATGTGGGAAGAAAAGAGTGACATACCCCTATACGTAGAAAAAACATCCTTCATAATATGGAAGGATAACAAAGTTCATAATCATAAAGAGATTCTACACCTTCTGTGTGTATAAGAATGGCATCCTATCTTATCTTGTGAAGACAGACTAGTGATACCACACATAGGGACTTACAAGTATACAATGACACAAATAATATATGATCAATGTACTGTAAAAAGATGCACAATTGTAGAGCTACATGATAGGAATGACACACAAACAGAAGTTATAAAAAATAAGCCCGAGAATGTGCCAAAATGATAGGTACAAATAATAAAATGCATGATGTTGTATATTTCACACACAAGAAACTAATATCCAGTGTGCCATTTATTAACATGAGGAAAAATACTTATTAGGCACATGCATAAGTATCATAGAATACAACGAGCGTGCATGAACTCAAAAGAAATTAATATGTATAGTATTGAAGTGGGTTAGCAACATAGCTGTAGCTTTTCATTCTCTAATTGAAATGACAGTTGCGCTTAATAGCATTCAATGCATGTATATAATATACATTTCATCCTACCAATCGTCCATGAGGATTCAGACTACGTATAATCATATATTAGTACTTCCAGGATAAAGAATCTTGTGTGAGCCCGTCAAGGCTCATAGATAGTAGATACACAATTTTAATTTCTGAATGTGGAGCAACATGTATTCAAACACATACTAGTGAATATTGTAATAGTCCAAGCCACCTAAATTAATGCAATGCACAAGATACGTTGTGGAGTTGGGTATTAATATTTTTATCGACACCAAATACACAATTGAATAATATCTTAGACAAGAAGCAGCAGACTGTCGTCAAAATGCTCACTGTGATTGGATTAAATCTGTTTTTACCAACACCTATTTTTCTTACTCCATGGTAAAAGCAAGGAGTAAAAAGAACTACATAACCGCTTTACTAATCTCTTCACCAAGGATAAACCTTTTCTGCATGCAAGCAGGAGCAGGAGCTTCATTGGGTGTTTTATACATCCTAATGATATGTAGAAAGCCACGATGCATATTATCCAATCGACATGGGGATCTGCGAACTTTGACAAAAATATCTCTACAAGAATTTTTGGGCCCTGACACAGTAGATGCTTATGTTATCCAGAAGAATTGGGACCAGATAGAAATCTTCATCATTAGTATGATACAAAATTGTTTTGCACTGGTATGTTCCAGGAAGTATGTTCAAAATATTGGTTAGACTTCTGTATTTAAGAATAAGATATTATTATAATTAATCTATGACACTACTTGATTTAGCAATTGACTTCCCATTCTCAGGTTTAATGGACCAACCACTTCTATATTCATGGCAGGGATGGTTCTTGTAGCAGTAAAAACTTACAAAAGTAATAATATCAAATATGTGATAAATGCTAAGTAGTTTTAATGACCAAGGAAGATGACCTTAGGAATATCAACTGCCAGACTGTAGGAAAAAAGAAACTTGAAAACTTGCCTCAATATAGCATACAAAAAGAGTTACGTTCACAAGTCATAGTACATTGCACCCCAGAATAAATATACTATCATGAAAAAATATACATTCATGAAATACATATCCTAATAAAGATAACTGTAGTTAGATAACTAAAAGCTAACTATAATTTTTATTGTACCACATTGGAATAATTGAATTCCTAGACAATATCATATGATAGTCAACAAGAAAAACATTCAAAGAATGTTCAAGTAGCAAAATGGTTTCCTATTGAGATGACATGCAAATCAATTGTTCAGGCATAAGTGTTTTTCTTGAAGTAGTAAGATAAAAAAAACTTATATTATGTACATAACGTTTTTATGTGTTAGTAATAAAATTTGAAAACAATGAGTATATAGGACCTTCCATAATCAAAATTTTAAATCTCCATGCTATCTACTATATTAAATTAGTGGATTCGAGAAGAAAGAAAGCCTAGCATGACCGGAGGAGGCAGCGACATCCCTGGAGAAGATTACCCGGATGACGGCGACTGCCTTCGCCCAAGCCCCGCCTTCCAAGTCTCGATCGGCAACATGGGCATCAACCTGAACTTCTCCTCCCCGAGGCGAAAGTCCACCATGCCCGCTCAGTGTAGCAACACCATGGAAGTCAACACAGGAACCCTAGCGTCTGCTCAGTTTCCTGACCTTTCAAGCAGGAGTCAAGGCACGATGCCCATGCCCATCCCTGTGTAGCAACGCCCTTCGTACAGAAACTCCGTCGGCAAAAACATGACTGATAATCATGGCTATATTTGTATAGACCCAGACGATAAAAATACTATCTTAAGACATGACAATATCATCTTCACCTCTGAGAACGGTATGCCGTCCTTCGGCCTGAAGAAAGATGCCCGTGAAAACCTCCTAAAGCCATGGCAATTCACTGTTGTCGTGAAACTTTTGTCCAAAGAGATCGACTTCCTAACCCTACAAGATAGAATAAAATTGATGTGGAAACCGAAGGGATGCTTCAACCTTATTGATTTTGCAAACAACTTCTTTGTAGTCCAATTGTAGAGAGAACACGACTACATCCACATGTTGACAGGAGGTCCTTGTCTGTTGTTCGGGTCCTACCTCTCAGTCCAGCATTGGCAGTCTGACATCTCGCCAGAGTCCTCTTCACCCGCAAATCTCGTGACTTGGCTACGTATCCCCAATCTACCCATACACCTTTATAAAGAATTTCTGCTTTCAGAAATCGGTGATCACATCGGCAAGACCATCAAGGTCGACCTCAATACACTATCTCAACGCCGAGGCCGCTTTGCCAGAATCGCGGTCGAACTGGACACCTCCAAACCTCTAACCCCGCAGGTTATGATCGAGGGCAACCATTACAGGATAGAGTAAGAGAACATATCGTTCATCTGCATGTACTATGACTGAGTGGGACACCTATAAAAGGACTGCTCCAAGCGGATCACTGCAGAAAATGAGGTGAGAAGAACAGAAATGACATGTGATGTCCCCATCCAGCCGCCCCCATCACCAGTCTAGGGGTTCACGGATTACATCCATGCCCAACCCATCTAGCGCAAGCAACGAGGAAATAAGGAAGTTAACCAGAAGCCACCAGCTAATTCCAACAATTGTTACCAAACCCTAGATATCGATGATGAAGAAGACGACACTACTGAGGTCATTGATGTTGATAATGTGGCCGAGCGGATAACTAATGGGATCGACTGGAAGACAAGGAAGAGGAACACCAAAAAGAACAAGGAGCAATCCGGCAATCACCAAGGTGTGAACAAGCAGCACTCAGGTCCCCCGCCAAACACCAATCAAGTACCTCATACCCACACCATGAACGCACAGACGAATTATCAAAAGCTTTATGAGCCTCTATATGCCACACGTTTCGAGGTTGTTAATGGTATAACTGAAGTAGACAGTGTGAAAAATGAGCCAAAAGAAAGTGCACCTGCTGATGGTGAAGTCGATGAAGAGAAAGGCATGCCAGATTTTTGGCTTACTACCATGAAAACAAATGAAGTACTCACTGAAGAGATTCAAGAATGTGATGAAGCTGCTCTTAAATATCTGAAACGGCTCAATACGCACACATGAGGTGTGCGCCTGAAAAACATCTCACCTTAGTCAGCTGAGGCACATGCCTTGTAAGTGAAGTTGGCAGATGCCTCGTAGGTGAAGCACATGCTAGCGTTACAAGCAGAAACACCTCACCTGAAGGCCTATTCATCGATCACATATTTTAAAGCCCATGCTAAGGTTGTAATGAAGAAATTGTTGTGAAGGATGATATGCGTGAGAAGTGGTGATGGTTAGGATTATGCTAGTGAAAAACGTGACACGGGAAGGACTAAATCAGACTTTTCTAACAAAACAAGAACGTCAATCTTTCAATATGGTCTTTGATGAAAATAACAATATGAATTCGACAGTCCAGGAGCCTCTATTCAGTAGGTTGCAGATCCATACACTAGAGACTTGCATGATGAGAAAGAGGCTTGTGCATTCCCTTTTAGTTGAGCATTCCCTTTTAGCTGCCAATAGAGGGGAAACATTACCTCAATGAACATTGGTGAATACCCAATAACCTGAAAGAGAAACCAATAAAAATATTAACCTGCTCCAAGCATGGCCTCAAATCAACCACTAGTTATAAACAGTGAAGCCTCTGATTGTTGCTCATAGAAAATAATTTCAGATCTCTAAAACATATATTTGGACTATACATTTACATGGTTCAGTTCACTGTGTCACAACTAGAAAACAATTCCAGACCACCAAAACATGTATCCTGTACTAGAGTTTTGCAAAAGTGAGGAAGCCCAAATAAATATGGATTGTACATGAATACCTGAGTATTGGACAAGAAGACACCCTTCCACTGGCAGCATGGGCTTCTCTAGACAAATTGAGACATCATCCCACATACATTTGTAAAGAAAGTGTATATACTGATGAAGAAAAAAGTGAGAAGCAATAGCTTATTAGCTGACAACATCAATATTTCCTGGTTGAATGCATTCTTATAGAGCTTAGATACAAACCATTTCTTAACATAGTAAATGTCATAGTGATTTATGGATTCTGGACTCTAGTAAAAACAAAATGAGAGGTAAAAGTCTAGAGTGGATTTCTTTTAACCCTCTCAGGCTGAACCTAAGGCCACTGCAAATTTCCCAATCTTGTAACAACCAATAATAGAAGCAAAACTTCTTAATTCTAACATCATTTCCTCCACACCAAATGTGGGTAGCCATCCAACACCTCATTTGCATGTTTTTCATCCATGTCATTAGCCAATCAAAGACCTGCACCAGGTTTACATCAGCAGTACAACATATGAAAAAAAAATAGAGGTGCCTTCTTTATCAGTAGTCTGTCATTAGAGAAAATATAGATGCAACCTGAAATAGATATTTTACTTATATTTAGTGTTTTGTAGATAGATCAACTATTCTACTAATTCGGGTGTTGTCCAACTTTTTTATGTGTTTATATTGATCAAGAAAACCATATTAGGAAGCTGAATCACAATCCATGATTTTTTTCAATTTGAATCTTACTAGAAGGTAACTCTAAAAATCCAACCCAAGGGGTTTTCCCATACAATTGGTTGATTTGTATAGATATATCATTTGGAGCAAAGAGATTGAGGGGGTATAATGTTACCTCTTCTCCCTACCTTTATTAGTAAGAAACTCAGATTTACAGCCGTACTCCCTGTCAAGTCTCAACAAAAACCCATACATTACCACGTGAAAAGAACGAGTGAATCAACAAAAGTAATTCAACTTATCTTGGAATTGATTTGACATTTGCTACAAGCGAATTTTGTGGCAAATGTAGCTGATGCAGATCCAAGATTTCCAACAGTGATCTTTCCAGTTGTGTATGTTTTCCTGCAAACGAATGTGATGAAGTAGTGGACTTTGTAACATTCATGCATGACTCCTTACCCTTAGGTAAATTAATGAAATCATTACCTAATATATTTTCAAGTTTTTCATGTTGGTGTCCCCGACTATCAGCATGTTGAAAAACAACTATATTCATATACCCTATATTTTAAAACAAAATAAGATGACTTGATATTATGTGACTGGAAACATATTCATCTCCCTAGTGTGACCTTCATGATTGCTGAGAAAATTGACCAAGCGGGTATGGTATTTTGCTTCAATGGGTGGCCTATGTCAATATAACGAACCAGTGAAACAAATCAAGGCTAATGCAGAGCAGGAAGATCAACTAATTGTGCATGTGGAGCCTTGCAACTTTAGCTACATGTGGGTTTATGGTATGGCAAGTCCGTAACTGTACTTCTGGAATGTTTATTCACCTAAAGCAAACAGATGAAAAAAAACATAAAGAAATTAGTAGAAGAGCCAAACATGACCACCTATTCTCTTTAATGCCGTTAAGATACACAAATTGTTATACATAAAGAAATTCAGGGAAATATTTTGAAACCCATAATCTAATATGAAATTGTTTTCACTTACATACAGCCAAACAACTTTGTTGTTTGTATGTGGTGGAACTGCAAGCTGCAATTTTGCAAATTATGATTTATAATGCCATATCTAAGATAACAAGGCCTAAGATTGTGTTACTTATAAAGTATAAAAGGTCAGGGAAAAGCCTCCTTATGAAACAGGGAGTCCTAGACTATCTCAAGAAGACAACAGAGGACAAGTGGGAAACAAATAGAAAATGAGGTGCAAACCCAAGTTTTGTAAAGCAGGTCAGATAGGTACTACCTAAGTAATTCATCAATGATTGATCTTACTTGTTGTAGTGTCAGAGGCATAGCCAATCATGTAACATGTTGTGTAATGAAAAAAAAACCTTGATTTAGAGAAACCAAGGTTGGTGCTCCTACTAGAACCTATGAAATGCTCCATTCCACCAACAATCACTACCAGGAGCCTCGAATACAGAAACTCCCATTGAGTATAAGCAAGGGGATTTATAAGAGGGATGTGGATTTGTTGAAATGCCACAAAATACAAAAAGGGAGGTGATTGACAACCAAAAATAGTTCAGAACGTGTAGTATGCCAGTTTTTCAGGCTAAATTGGTATATGGTGACATATGAGTACTAAATTATCTTGTAAGATTAGGAACTAGCAACCATCTAACCATACAAAGTTGAATAGTCTTGTACAAGCATATTGAAGGAAACCACAAGTACAAATATTGGGATATTGGTACCCTTTTGTGCATGATGTCTTCACAAGTGCCCTATTATCTTGTTCCACAATTATATATTTTCCATCACAATGTTAGTGGTGTCTAGTAATAGTCCAGCTCGAATGATTCTAGGGAGGATTGTAGTGAGATATTGGTAATGGTGAATTATGCCAATGGACTCGATGCATATCCTTAATGGTAAATACTAAAAGTAAAACATAATTATCAATGAAGTCAGATCCAAGAGGGCCATTAAAGAAAGGAATAATTGTTTCTTCATTATTATTTGACAAATCAGTTCACCCTACAAGAATGAGCATACCTTAGTTAAAAGTATTCAGTTCAATTGACAAATAATATTTTTAAAGAGGTTGCAACCTAGCTTACATGGCTAGAATAATCAAATCATATCTTTGGGGAAAAAATCTGGTTTGGTTTTAGAACATACAATTTGAAAGATACTTTCAAGGTTGTTCAGGGGCGTGTACCATTGACTGATTTGTTATAGTTGATAGTAGAAAAGTTTGTAGCCTAGCTAGCATGGTATAAGATGTGCGTTCTCTATTAGATGTAGCATGGCTAGCATGGTATCAAGGAGAGCATTTGGGTGGTTTGCACCAAGACGCAGAGCACACCCTCTGGTCATTCATGAGGAAGCCCATACTCAAATATTGTCCCTGCCACCACATATGTCATCTATTTTGCTGATATTACTCTATTAGTCTCCCTAGTAGGTGTAAAAGGCAATGCACAAGAAACCCAATCAGTTAGGTTGATTTTGAATCTAGTTAGCATACAATTGATCATTGTTATTGTGGGTAGGATATTGAGGTGTCAACAAGAGAAAAAGCCCTATGGGTATTCACAGAAGGTTCAAATAAGAAGATAAAACATATCAGTAGCAGTCTAACACTGCTTGGAGAACAAATTCATTGCACTCTCCTTGATGCATTCCAGTCCCAAATCAAGTGTACATTAATGAAAAGCATGTTTCTCAATGTGGTGGGATTCACCTTGAACTTGACCAACATTGATCTACTCCTGGTGGTAAGTGCCTTGAGAAGAGCTTTCTTGACATGTGGATCACTTTATGCTTTTGTCACACCAAATAGATAGCCATGATGTAGAGGTTCCCACTAGAGATGTTAGCAAAAAATAAGCAATGTTAGTAGGATCGTCCGCAAACATGAAGTCGAGTTTTCTAGACTGATGTATTTATCTTTAGACTAGAATAACAAGGATTAGTAGTGAAACCCACCACAACATATTCTAACATGATATTTCTTAAGTTAGAAACAATAGTTTGGCACATACTCCAATAGACTTCTCAAAAGACAATACCATCATTCAAGGATGGACCACCTAGCTTGTTAGTTATAATATTAACATGTTAACTTACATAAAATAAATCTGATGCAGTCCAGATATGACACACAAATATCTAGGAAAAACCTGACCAGTTGGAAGAAATAATTCCCTTAAAGAATTTCATAATTCACCATGTCAATGTATTTAAAACCAAGTTGGTCTTTTCAAGGACCTCATTTGCTCAACTTCTGCATGAAAAGAATTGGTAAATCATAACAAATGGCTCAATGTGGAGTTAGATGATAATTCAAATTGTACCAATGAACTTCATGACAACTAGTTGAATCTAAATAGAAATGACATCTAACCAGTCTATTGAGCAATAATAAAAGGATGTAGGGAAAGAAACAACATCCACAGTCTGGAGAAACAAATTCCTACATTGTGGTTCATGATGTGGCTGGTGGAAGTTTAGGACAACACACTTAGCAACATCTAAGTCCAGTCTACTGAGGAACAAGAAAAGAATATATTGAAAGCAGCTTGTCATTGACATTAAAAGATAAAGTGCTCAATATTTCACTATGTTGGACATTTCAAAAGTCTATCATTGCTTAGATAGGAATTTGTTTGGATGATGGTGAAAGATATGTGCTTAATTATGGATGTAATTCATTTATTAGGCAATGTATTGATACTACCTCCTATGTTCTTGAAAATTCTATTTTGAATGGGATGTAGATGGCAAAAGATTATTAGAGGCAAGGAGAATCCCTTTCTCCTGTATTGTTTCTTTGGTTATGGAGGGACAACAAACCATCATAAAGAATCAGACAACAATCATGAGACCATCATAAAGTAGTTAAAAGTCAAATCTCATATGGTCTATCTAACAATGTACTCTACTTTTTATTGGACAAGGCATAGACTCAAAGGTTTTTGGAAGATGATGATCACAATTTGGACACTAAAGGGCTTATACATGAGTGAATTCTGTAATTACATTTTCGTATGTTTATGTATCTATTTGTGTGATCGGTTTTTTCTATGTATCTAATCATTTCACCACTCAGTTCTGTTAATAGGACTCATGTCTTTCATAATAAATGCATCACCCTGCTTGCCATTTACTAGCATGCTTTTTCTTGTTCTGGGATGTACGGAATCCCATACAGATACCATCAATTGTCATATTTGAAATATCAACATGTAATAGTTAAATTACATAAAGAAATTATGCTGATTTGCAATGCTTTCTTACAGTTTTTCTCCACACTATTATACCTTCTCTATTCCCAGGTAATAATAACGGATAATAAATTATTTGGGTGACATGGTGAAAAGATCTTCTGTGAATTCTGCATTTATTTTCTTTTTGGTGAACTCTGGGTCGTTTCTAACCATCTTAGAATATGAATATCATGCAATCTTCAAATATTGTTGATATTCTAGTAGATTTTATACTCTTTAGTCATGAAGTTGTAAGGAATGCCAAGGAAATAGTATTTCATAGCTTTCTTGACAGTTGCAGCCACATAAATATTGTATTTAGAATTGAACTGGTGTGGAAATATTGGTGATGCTACATCAAGCATTGACCACTGGTGTGGAAATATCAATACAGCTTAGTCTATTTCTAATCTATGGCACACACATCCTAAAATCATTTCTGATGAAGTTGGGTATAGATGAGTGCCTCATAGTGGTACTTACAGACCTGAAGCATACTGCGATCCTATTCCATATGATGGCCATTATGTTTCATTTGTTGAAACCGGTGTCCCAAATGTTAGGGAGGGGCATGTTCTGGGTTTTGCTTCTGGCCTACCTATCCCTGGCCAATATAGAAATCAACCCTTTCACACGGTCCATTTCATGCACCAGTCAGAACAAGTGGTCACACATAGTCAAATGTATATGAAAGGTCACTATAATCAACATTTTCACACGGTCCAATCATACCTGAACAGAGCCCAAAACACCAAAGCCATGAAGGTTCTCTCTCAAGCATGAACCTTATCACAAAAATCTGAGTCAAACAGAAAAACTTAGCAAAATAACATTCCTTTCAAGGCACATCCAACCAAGTCAAAACATGGAAAAACCAGAACACAAGAACTATTTCAAGCCCAGGGCTAACAAGACAAGGCTTCACAGAAGCTTTAGTCCATTGTTAGATGGTCGTACAACATCAACATAAGATTTATATTGGAAAATAAGTCATTGGTCATGCAAATTAGTGATATGATCTTATGTTGTCATGTAATCAGTCTTTGAACATGGGTGCTGCTCTCATTTCAAGTCATTATGGCAACAAGTTGTTAATCCCCATGCCATCTAGAGCATGTCGACAATTCCAAATCTAGTCTAAATGACACTCATAATCCAATGATCCAGCTGCATGCATTATCTGTGAGCCAGCAAAAGTTGTCTCATCTAACAAGGTCAGAAAGAGTAGTGCAAGGTTAACTGTTGAGGAATCAATATATTTAGTCAATGTTGAAGAAGCTGACACCTTCCAGCCTAATGACTCTTCATCTAGGTTTCTACATACAGAAACCATATGTAATAGCGTTCAACCTAATTACCATCATCTGGAGTTCTAAATCTGGAGTTCTAATGACCCGAGGAGTATGCCACTAGTACATCAAAGCTGAATTTAATATTATGAGATAGAATATTTAGGGATGAAAACTCCTAAATTGGAATTCGTCTTCTTCACATTTTTTCATCTAGAATAGTTTGATGTTTCATTTACATCATTATCTCACTGAGAAATCATATTTATATGTAAAAAAGACTAAATATTGGAAACCTGGCAGCGTAGGTGTCTGCTAATGTTGCCCATGACAGCCAAGGTGTTGTAAGTTAGAAAGTTTGATGTCAACTGTTATAAGTTTATAGTTACCATTGAGAAAAATTATTAAGCCATTTATGATGCTTAAATATGTTCTTATAAGCCCTGAACATCCTAAAAGACATTGTCAATTCAATACAAAATTAATTAAGTTTAGTAATACAACAAGAATAGATTCGTTATTATGAAAAACTGTACTGGTATATGAAACATTATATTAAATTATTCAGTGATTAAAGAAAAGGAAGAGTAAAGCACTATGTAGAGGTACCTGGAAAGCTGATCACATTTAAGGGAGGTCAAATGTCAAGTATGTCTACTTATCTTGTAGTTTCAAGGCCAATGCTGGTGACCAACTAATGCATAATGAGTTTGAGGTTGTCCAGAGTGCCCCATGTAGCTCTGCCTGATTTATAGTAACAACATTGAATCACATATTCATTGTCTGAAATATAACTAACTACAAAAATCCATCTAGCAAAGAGAACCCATAATGATTTAGAATACAACCAAAAAGAAACCTTCTCTGAAAATCAATGAGTAATCAGGAAGGAAGTGTAATTGTCAAAAATTAAAAGTTCATATATTTACCTTTGAGTGGATGTACATCAGTAACATATCAGAATTACATGAAGTAATATGTGGATTGCAGGGAGTAATAGTTTCAAACTAAGTAGCTATTAATTATTGATGAAATATGGTGCAATTTGCTACCAAAAACATATGTATATGAAGAGTCTTAGCTAACCTAAGCTTACTATGAGGAAACCAAAACTCAAAAGTAACATATGCTAGACTTGGCCATAGAGAGCGCTCTCTACCAAAATTTACTAAAAATTAGTTGAAACAATGAACCCTCTAAAGAAACCCAAGTGACTCTGAAACTACTTCTAGTTAAATATTTTACTAACTATGCAGAGATGAACTCCAATTATGAGAAATTTTATTTACATCATAGGATCAACCCCTAGTGATAGAGGTGGTAGTTGTTTTGAGCAGAGATACCAGACATAGTGAGCTAGTGTGTGGTAGAGGTGGTTGTGGCCACGGAAGTTGTATACCAAGAACATAGTTACTTCCACCAAAGAGCAATGGATAGGGAACTTAACAGGTTCTTGTAGCAAAAATAAGTAATATTGAATTAAAGCACAAGAGGGAAGTTAAAAACTTGTAATTTCAGGGGTGACTAGGCAGCTAAGATGACCTATACAGATCTGACATTGCATATTGATGACAAGAGGGCCAGCTAAAACCTTGCAATTTTTAGAGTTCTGAAACCCAAGCACACGACCCTTCGGCGCCCCCTAAAGAATACTGCAGCCATCTTCAGAAGGAGAAACACAACAAATGAAAGGATTTTCATGAAAGTAAGAAAGGTCATTAGGGACCAGAGTGACAAACTCAAACCTGATTAAGGCATAGCTCTTCAAAAGGAGTATGTATCTTTCTCAACAAAACTAGACATTCGCAAGCCCCTTACCAAGGGACCAGAGTGACAAACTCAAACCTGATTAAGGTATAGCTCTTCAGGAGTTTGTATCTTTCTCAACAAAACTAGACATCCGCAGGCCCCTTTCGATCTAATCTGAGCTGACAAAGATCTGAAACTTCATATTTAGATTCGGGTACAAACCAGAAAGAGTCTGAAAGCTCATCTAAGGCTAGTAAAATAGAAAATAGTACATGAATCAACAACAGATATCAACAAGAGCCACAATAGTAATAACCAACAAGAGGTCTGAACAAGGTTCACTAACAAAAATCCTTCAAATAGGTTTGAAAGGAAATTAAATGACTAGAATTACATATAGATAAAAACATGCAACGAGTGAGGTAGCTCAATCACACAACAACAACAAAACAAACACAAAGCTTTAGAAATAGCTTTCAAACCACTATTAAACTGAGTCTTAAAAAACCTTTCATGCCATTCATGAGCCAAAGAGAAGGAGCTCATCTACCTTGCAAGACAGACATGATACAAAAACAAATAGACATGTCTTGTAGAAAAATTGACATATCTAAACAAATAGACATGTGCAACAACATTTGAAGATGCATGGCTCATTTTGCATCAATGGACCGCTTACTTTATTCCAATACAAAGACGTAGTGATCACATATATTCTGGTTGTCATACATTCAGAACACGGTGGCACCGTAATAACAGACTATCATCAACATAAAGAAGGATTGTTGATTGTATGGACATTGAAGTAAAGATGCATTGTCTACTAGTGAATCTATATCATGTGCTTATATCTAAATAAATAAAATTTGTTAGAAATTAAAAAATTAGGAGCTCTCAAGATGACAGTCAACTAGAAAAACAATAACTAGTTTGTTGGAAGAAAAATCAATGAATGCAATCAACGTTTCTATTTTTAACAAAGATTCCAAATTGAATTTTTGCAACAAGAAATGATGGCGAACATGAATATCATAAGCTGACTTAAACATTTCTAGAGGCTCAAAATTTACAGAAACATCAATCATCAAAATATATAAACATACCTTTCATCAACTGTTCTTATATTATATCCAAGTAAAGATCATTTTGCTAGTGATTCACAAGCTGGCATTTTATATCCTCAAGTCTAAACCGGACCTCGGCAGTTGCAACTTGCAAAACCAGTAATAGGTTTTCCTGGAAGAATTGTTCACTAGAAGGGTCATCCATGTATCATAACTATTTTGATGGGACCTAAAATGGGCACCACAAGACTATACAGAACAAATTATAAGATGTGAACAAGGAACATATAGGTAGTTACATGTCACTAACTTTGGAAATGCAGGAACCTAGAGATATTCCAAAGCAAGAAGTCAGAATCCAGCATCATGTGTACATTTAGAAGCTATTGAAAGATTTCTAAGGGGCATGCGAACAAGATAAAGATACAACAATCAAAACAAACTGAATGGGAAGTAGCACCTAGGAGGTGCCTGATGAAGAGTAGATAAAGTGTAGCTCAAATGAAACATTTGAAAAAGAAAGAGAGAGGGACAATTGTAGACATTAGAAAATAAAATGGTGGCAGATGTTTCATTGCACATGCAAAGAAGATTTTTTCACATCTAGTTTTGAACTTCAAAGATACGGGCGTGTCCACATATGACGACATTACCACTTTTGTAAAGAATATGACCCTCTTTTTTGAAATGACGGAGAACTGAAGGAGAATAAGGAGAACTGAGCTATTTAGTTAGCAATAGAAGACCAAGAAGCTGAAGAAATCGGATGTCTAAAAAAGGATAGTTGGGTAGATGGTATAAAGTTACTAATATTATGGTCCTTAACATTGGGTTCTGCACCCTAGGCATATATGGCATACCTACTTACCTAAAACCAAAAAGTTGTTTGAGAAAACTGCAATATAAGATTATAAAGAAGCAAATATTGTATTAAGTGTGAAGTACATCAAGTGACCCCCACTTCAACATTGTTGGACATGGGATGTAGGGTGGGGGTCAGAGGAGAGCACACTAGAGACACATATTTGTTTCCCTTGTGGTGCATCTACCCTTGGAGATCAGGCGAATTGGTGGACATGAGTGCAACATAAGGGGTTAGTGGAGATAAGGCAATTGGAGAATCTTCCTTTATTGAGGTGAACACAAGTAAATATCCAATTTTGAGGAGAGGAAAAAGGGGATATCTCTGAACTCGATCCATTCTACTGTTTGTGATACAGTTAGAGATGGAGGTGACACTTCAAAAGGGGGATAGGTACGAGTACATTGTTCTTGATATCTGAACTCGATCAATTCTACTACACCAAAATATTTCAGTTGAAATGGATCAACATAATAAATGTTTCATAGAAGATATATTTTCCAGAAAAGCCATAGGCCTTAGTCCTTTCATGACAAATTCATGGATAAAAATATCCTTAGTGCAACTATGCAAAGTTAAACAAACCCATGCCTACCTAACCACAACATTAGCTTTTCTTGGGATGACATCCCTATACGTATCAAACGCCTGCATCACATTTCTTGTCTTCTTCACCAAAGAAACAATACCTTAATTTTCTCAAACAATGAAAAGGAGTATACCTTAGTTTTGAGATCATGGCAAGGTGCGAATCCATAGCCATTGTGAACCTATGTTGATCTTTCTCATTCCACATTTTTGTTGATCCTTAATTCCTAACACCCTTTGTTGGATATAAAGTAGCTGCTTCAAAATAGTATATTCAAAACATTGAACAATTCAAAGGATTCAATAGGAATCCAGTCTTTTCAAACTTATGAAAATGAACCAATCTAACCAAATAAACAAAATAATGATTGGAACTATACTCAAAATAAGATCTAGGAAAACTTTACACCAGTAGCATCAAAATCTAAAAAACTAGTATATACTATTTAATTCACATTGTTTCTATTAACTCGTGATTCAAAAACCCCAACAATCCTAAGAATGCATCCGGATTCAGTAAACCATCCTAATAATTTAATTTCATAAGGAAAAGAAGCATAATCTTGTTGCTTTTTGGATCAGATATAACGTGTGAAATAGCTATAAAGTACCAACCCAAAATTTACCTAATTCTCTAGAGATAACAACCTTCCTTCTAATGGCATCAGAATAATTTTATATAAAAACACCTTCAACATAAGCTTTCTGGTTACCAATATAAATCCAACATCAATGTTTCCAATTCATGTTGCAAAAACACAGACTAAAGGAATCAGCAGTACAAGTGTGAGAATATGTGCCAAGTAAACCCTACACAAATTCCTAGTATTAGATGAAAAATAGTATACACAAATTACTAACTAGAAAAGACTGCAAAATAAACTTCAAGTGGTGTTTGGAGCTGTTACAACATCAAAACCTTGTAGTGCCTATGTAACCTATCTGTATGTAACAATAATGATGAGTCTAGACTTCAAGTTAGGGAATGTAGATTTTTAACTGCATGTTGCCCTGGTTAAAGGGAAAATCTTTCTTGGGTGTTCAATTTTTCAACATTTTTAGTGATACGGTTTCTAATATATATGATGCTCTATACTTAAAATATGTTTTTAGGGGTGTCCGCAAACTTCTATCATAAAGGTTGACATCTAGATGATGACACAATGTGCTTGAAGAACATATGTCTATCAGAAGAGGCATGTGGGATATATGATCTTTTATCTTGAGCCAGTACAACCATTGTCTTCATGCATTACAGCTTGAGCAATATGGCATACGATCTAGGCATTCACCGGAATGTACAATTAACAAACTAAATTTTCTTATAGTGGATTTAAAGTCGAAGGTGTCTAATGTTCATAAGAAAAGGAATCAATGGCAACAAAGACATGTACATTTAAAAAAAATGCAATTCTTCCTAGCCGTATAGATAAAATTATGTTGGTTAGATGTATAACTTGCTACCCTGCATCATCATTCTGTACTTTACAATGTCTTTTATTTGAGACAAACTTCAGATGTTATTAAGAATGGGAATCAGTTTCAGAACCACAGAACTCTGAATCCTAGCTTATAATGGTGTGTGTGCGTCAGAAAAGGGATAGTGTAACTTCACCGCAAGTGGTAGAAGAAGATGCCTGATGTTGAAAAACGTCGACCCTATGATTTAGCGGATGTTCTTCAACACTAGCTCCAGACCTCTCCTTCTTTTTGTTTCCTTGCATGGAATCGTCCATCTAACACTAGCAGATGTTCTTCAACACTAGATCGAGACCTCTCCTTTGGCAGAGAGTACGAGAAGAGGGTGAGAATATGATCCTGGGGTGGGGGTTCTGGGAAGAAGTGAGTCCGGGGGGACCGTGGTGGAGGAGACAATGGCAGCGGAGACCGTCATAATAAGGAGGAGAACCCACACGTGATTGGCGGAGGATAGTGGAGATATTGGGCGCCGTAGGCGATGGGGAGCACATGAAGAATGGAGCGTCAATAGGGGGAGAAAAGGGGCTTGGCGCGGAATCTTGGAAAATTTTGGAGGTGTTAATTATTTGAGTGGAGGCGGGGGAGAGAGACCAAGAAGGGTTTTAGTATGTGCATTTGTATTTGTAGTCATTTTGTAGCTATAACAATCAAATACACTTATTTTATTTACATATTAAAAATTTATAAAGAAAAGTAGCTTTTAAATACAAATAATATAAATGTAGCTAGAATAATTGTAGTTAAATCATACTTTTCTCGTAGTGATAGTGAAGGAGGTGAAACTTGAAGCACTGCGATGGGAAATTGAGAACCTTCGCATGAGTGAAGGCCGACAGGTGGATGAATTCACCGGCAAGCTGAGCGGGTTGGTCAACTAGATTCATTCCCTTCGTGAACCAATGGAAGAATCACACATTGTGAAAAAGATGCTTAGAAGTGTCTCCAAAGTTTTTGCAAATCACAACCACGATGGAGCAGTTTGGAGACCTCAAGACCATGTAGGTCGATGAGGTCGTCGGCACCCTCAAAGCACATGAGGAGAGGTACCAGGGTTATGATGGGAGGCATGAACAAGTCTTATTGACAAAGAGGGACTCAAAATCTGAGACAAAGACACAACACAAAGAAGACTCCATTTATCATAGTTCTTGTGGGTGTGGGCGAGGAAGTCCACGCCGCCGAGGACGAGGGTGAGGACGCGGCAGAGGAGGTCACGGTGACCTAGGCGTACCCTGTCAAGCAGCAGAAGGCAATCGAGATACAAGTTGGGATAAAAGTAAAGTGAGGTGCTTTCACTATAACAACCTCAAACACTATGCCTCTGAGTGTCGAGGGAAACAAAAGGTTGACGAGGCAAATCTGAGTCACATCTAAGATGAGAAGCCAACTTTGCTGCTAGCTGAGAAGGATGAAAGGGAGCTGAATATGGTCCTACTGAACCAAGAGAAAATCATACTAAACCAATGCCCAGGTATGAACAGCCAAGGTCGTTCAGATCAATGGTATTTAGACAATGGTGCTAGTAACCATATGACGGGAAACCACAACAAATTCAAGGAATTAGATAAAACTATCAAAGTATAGGTGACATTTGGGGATAACTCAAAGATATATATCGAAGGAAGAGGATCTGTATTGTTTCAATTCAAGGGGGGTGAGAAATGATTGTTGCTTGAAGTCTATTATATCCCCAGCCTTGACAACAACATCATCAGCCTCAGACAGTTGACTGAGCAAGGCAACACGATTGTACTAAAGGGGACAGTTTTGTGGCCCTATGATAAGCGTGACAAGTTTCTCATGAAGGTCAAGAGAGCCACCAATAGGCTCTATAAGGTAGACATAGAATCAAGAGAACATGTATGTCTAGCTGTAAGTCTAGATGAGCCATCCTTGTTATGGCATGCGAGATTAAGGCATGTCAATTTTTAGCCTCTTAAGATGATTTCAAAAAAGAGGATGCTCCTAGGACTACTGAGGATCAATCATTCGACCCAGATATGCGAATGGTGTCTTGTTGCAAAGCAAACACGTCGACTATTCCCCAGTGAAGCAAGCTTTAGAGCCAGCAAATGACTTGAGTTGGTTCATGCGGACTTCTATGGTCTTATATCCCCACCAACCCTCGTTGGAAACCAATATTCCATCCTTCTTTTTGATGACTACAGTAGAAAGATGTGGGTGTATATGATCAAGATGAAGGAAAAAGCATTCAATTGTTTTCAAAAGTTCAAGGCATTAGTGGAGAAAGAAGCAGAGCTCAAACTGAAGATACCCAGGATGGATCGAGGGGGTGAATTTGTATCGAACAGATTCACCTCATTCTACGAGAAAGAGGGAATCCAATGACTACTACAGAATTCAATAAAGGCAAAGGCTAAATCCCTGACCAATAGATGTGAATCCCTGGCCAATAGGTGGTGGTCAAGGTCAATCCGTGACCAACGTACCCTCAACAAAAGCTTGGTGACCAATAATGGTTAGTCAAGTAATATCCCAAACCAATAGAGAAGAAAACCTTGAGCATCCATTTAGAGGGCAAAAGAGTGTATCCCATGTTAACAACTTATATCCAAGTAACATATTTGATTAATATGCAAAATAATGTCATTGCAATTTTAGTACATCCATATTATATATATATATATATATATATATATATATATATATATATATATATATATATATATAATTCAAAACATTACAAATGATAAGCTACTTATTATCCATTAGAAGACCATAAATTGAGTTTAACACATGGGAACTTTTCATTCAATTTTCTATTATACAGTCAACATTCAAAACACATGATTGGAGCATCAGTTTCTCTCAAAAAGATACATAGTATCTACTAAAATCATTTTGACCTAGAATTCATACAAATCGTATTGTTTTACATTTGTTTCTGACTAAAGTTTGTACATAAAAACAAGAACAAGTTGCATCTTGCATTTTCCTAAAATTACTTCTGTTGCTTCCATGGTAAGGCTTTTCTCTAGCATTTACATAAATCCTTCTATTTTGTCGAGTAATTTCAACATCCTGCATCATAAACCGATATTAGATTCTATAGTCTATGTCTTACAAGTTTGAATCATGGAGATTTTATATGGAACAAAAGTAGAACGTGCATGAATTATAATTATTATTCAAAAATGTGAATTATCACATGTGTAAAGTCCCACAAATTTTTATGCAATCTCTCGTCACATCAAATATTTCATCCATAGAGTGGAATGGTGATCCTCATCAATCTACTATAGAATCACAATCAAAAGTGTCAGATCGACGCATTTCTCATTTAGGCAAAATTACAATCAAAGATTCACTTTCCTATATTTTGTGTCGTCAAACTAGGCACAATATGAAAGCCTGTAAGTAAAGCAATGTTGAAAGCTATCCTCTAACATGACTTTAATATATATTAAAAATTTACTATAGATTTACCTATATGTCTGTGCATGAGGACATGGCATAGCACACACTTATCTGCATATAACAATAAAATCTAATTATTTATAATTTTTCATCACTAGCAACGACATAGCTTATTAGATAGAAAAATGATTAACTAAATTAGCATGATAGAATAGAGAAACTAATACTTCCGCAATGTATCAATGTAGTACAAAAGAGTAGAAAAGATGGCCTTACATATTTTTCTCGAGATCTTCCATAAAGTAGATCTCGTAGTTAATATTGGTGTCTGTATTGTTTGGGAATGTACGCTTTCACTATTATATCTTGTAGATGTTGACAACCAATTTGCATCAGATATACTTGAGATGTTGACAACCAATCTGCAACAGATATACTTGATCGCTAATGATATAAAATGCAACTAGAAAACACATTGTTCAATCATTTCAGCACAAGGTTCGTCATCGTCAAAAAGTATGTTAAAGATTTAATTATTCTACCAAATACAGTATAAAAATTCACACTGTTTATTATGCAATGGACATAATTCTATGATGTTGAAATAAATACGATAATAATCCACACTCTACTGATTATGCAGTGTACGTCTCTACTTGTATTTCTTAATATCTCATGTCTTGGTACATAAAATTTCAAACCGGATCATTCATAGAAATGGAACTATATATTCATGTAATTGCTAGCTTCCTTAGAGAACTTATGCATGTATTCATACATCAAACAAATAAAAACTTCTATACCAATTATCTAAGAAGATCCCTATTAATTATCAACCTTAATACTCTGTCAGAGAAAGATTAATCTCCACGGTATCAGGTTCTTTTAGAACAAATAAGTTCTAAACTTGAAACCACAATTTTAAACTGTTGCTCGCTTTTAAAAACTAACCCAAAATCAGAATACAATATAGAAAAGTACGTTACCAGTTGTTAAAGAAGACCACTTATTCTTCACGGTGATGATGAATGCAACATACAACTCTTCAAACAGTTGTAGATTTACAAACAAAGTATACAACGCCGACTGCCGACCCCTAATGGAACATACCATAATATAGAACAAAGATAACTTGTAAACGAACAAGAACCTGGCACATCTGTTCCCAACTAAAACATGTGAACAATCAGATTAATCTTATCGAGGAGGCAATGGTTCGGAAAATGAGTAGTCATGGATAAAAAAAGAACACAACCCGATAAGAAAGAAGAAATTAGCAATGAGAAACTCACTCGGATGCAACAATACAATCGCCTTTGTAACTGGTTGTCGGAGGTTTTATTTTGCGGTCGGCAACTGACGGCTGGAACTGAATGCATGAAGAATCAAAACCCTACGCTCAGCAAGATGGGAAGAAGGGGGCGGCTAGGAGCGCAAGGGCGAGGTTCCGTGAAAACGAATCGTCACGTTTTATTTTTTTGGATATGAAAGGGCCATTTAGCCCCCCCTCCCCAAACAGGTGTCAGAGTCCGGATGACCCAAGAGGTTGTAAATACGCTGTGAAACGGTAAGTTTCGAATCCGGGACCCCCGGAGGGCCAAGCCGTGCCTAACCAACCGAGCCACAGCGGCCGGGTTTTAATTATGAGAGATGAAAATCAAAACTGCCGCCAGGTTTTGGCGGAGGGATGGAATTATTGAGAGAGGGAAAAACAAAATTGGTCAGGGATTAGTCTTTCGAGTGAAACTAAATTTGGTCAGGACCTTAATCCCTGACCAATTAACCTTGACCTATGACAGATTTTGTTGTAGTACATCTTACAGCACCATACACCCCACAGTAGAATGGCGTAGTGGAAAGACGAAACAAGACTGTCATGGCCATAACGAGGAGTCTATTGCAGAGCATGGAAGTGCCTGCAAATCTGTCGGCAGAGGATGTGAGACATGCAGTCGACTTATTGAATTGTCTACCAACCAAGGTGTTAACTGACATCACCCCTCACGAGGCGTGGTCTGGATGTAAACCAAACCTCGACAATCTGAAGGTTTTTGGATGTGTAGCACACGTGCACACAAAGAAGTTGGACGATAGAAGTATATCCATGGATCAAATGATAACAACCAAGAAGAAGGGCAATACCCAGGTGATGAGGGACAATTATCTAATACAGCCACACCATCACAAATGCGAGGAGACTCTCCATCACCATCACAAGGAACGTCTACTTCTTCATCATCAGCTGTACAATCTGCAGCGTCATCAACTAATCCCATCCCTGACATGGCTGGAGGACCCGAATCCTCATCCACAGAAACTAGGCCAACCAAGTTTCGCTCAATCCAAGACATCTATCAAGACACAGAAGAAGCTGTTGGTGAACTGCTGTTGATGAACGATGAGGAACCACTAAACTACACAGAAGTTTTCAAGGAGCCGTCTTGGCAAGAAGCAATGATCCGAGAGCTGGATGCTATCAGCAAGAATAAAACTTGGGATCGAGCTAAAGGTGCTACCACCTGGACACAAGGTCGTAGGGGTGAAATGGGTGTACAAGTTAAAAAGGGACTCGAAGGGGAATATCATCAAACATAAAGTGAGACTCGTGGAAAAAGGATATGTGCAACAACAAGGAATATTGAAGAAGTTTTTGCTCCAGTGGTGAGAATGGAAACTGTGAGACTATTGCTAGCAATTGCAGCTCATCACAGTTGGGATGTTCATCGTCTTGATGTCAAAATGGCATTCCTAAATAGAGAACTTCATGAAGAGGTATACGTCTTCCAACCAGAAGGATTCGTGGTGAAGGGGGAGGAAGACAAAGTGTACAAGTTACATAAGGCCCTATACGGATTGTGACTGGCACCTAGAGCTTGGAATGCCAAGCTGGATAGAAGTATGAAGACACTGGGTTTCAAAAGGTGCTCACAGGAGTAGGCCGTGTACACAAGGAAGATCAAAGGAAGTATACTTGTTGTATGAGTATACGTAGATGATCTAATTATAACTAGGCCAAACACTGATGAAGTTAGTTCAAGGAACAAATGAAGAAGGAATTTGAAATGAGTGACCTGGGGGTACTTTCCCATTACTTGGGAATTGAGGTTGAGCAGAAGGAAGAATTTATATCTCTAAAGCAGTCATCTTATGCAAGAAAGATACTGGAGCAAGCAGGACTGAGTGATTGCAACCCGAGCAAGTTTCCCATGGAACCAAAACTAAAGCTAAAGAAGGAAGATGAAGGAGAGGAAGTTGACACTGCAGTGTACAGAAGCGTCATTGGAAGCTTGCGATACCTGACACACACTTGACCTGCTCTAGCCTATTCAGTTGGGCTAGTGAGTCGATATATGGAGAAACCTAAAATAAATCATATCCAGGGAGTTAAACAAATCCTTAGGTACGTGAAGGGCACTGTGAATCATGGATTAATTTACACAAAGGGAGCTGATCAGGTCAAGATTATAGGATACTCAGATAGTGATTTAACAGGTGACATGGATGAAATGAAGAGCACAACTGGCGTGGTGTTCTATCTGAATGACAAGCCTGTCTCGTGGATATCACAGAAGCAAAAGTGCGTGGCCTTATCCTCCTGTGAAGCATAATTCATGGCAGCAACTGCGGCAGCTTGCCAAGTCATATGGCTGAGGAATCTACTTGCTGAAATTACAGGTGAAGAAAGCGAGGCAATCAACTTAATTATTGGTGGATAATAAGTCAGCCATTGCCTTGATGAAGAATCTTGTATTCCATGGGAGAAGCAAGCATATCGAAACAAAATTTCACTTCATTCGTGAAAAAGTTGAAGGGCAAATTATCGTCACCTATGTCAGCACTCATGAGTAGCGACATCCTCACAAAGGCACTTGGCAGACTTAAGTTTACTGAAATGAGCAAAAGACTTGTGCAGGTTGTTATGCACAAGACCGAGTCTTATTGTGGAGTCCCGTTTTGTTGGATCTAAGTATTAGATCGTGGAAACTAGATAGCCACAATATTATCTTCTTGTTTCGAGTCTTGTTCCGTATTTAAAGAACGAACAGTAGGAAATAAAATTATCGCTTCCTCCCTTCAAGGCCTTTCTCTTCTTCGGGTGTACCACATAGCTTAGGCAGGATCCAAAAGGTTCTTTCTAACCTATAGTGTCTGCGGACAGACCTTATGCGCTGCCCAGGAAGAGAGACGACGGTGGGATGGCCAATATGGCATTGAAGCAAGGGCATCTTGGTTTTCTGTTCTAACGGCTGAGTGAAGGTCGTTGCAGAGGTGGTGGATGGAGACGTTGAAGGAGGCTACAGCGCCACTGGGGTTGATGAAGGCCGGAGGCAGAGTTCTTGCTGCATCGTCGTGGGAGCATGGAGGGGAGCGTCGGTGGCCAGGTTATGGGTGAGAAAGAGGATGGGTAGAAGAGATCTGACTGTCCGGTTGCTGGCGAGGTGGGGAAAGGTGATGTCTAGATGCAGATGGTGGCGCTGGAGTAGGTGTAGCCGTCAGTCTCGCGGTGCAGAACTCGTCGCCAGTCACTGGATCACGAGGAGGCGACGTCCGCATAGCCCGGGAGGACGACAATGAGAGGAGGAAGCAATGCGCCATGAAGAACAGTTGCTGAGCATGCTGTGCTGCATAGATGGATTGAGGAAATTAAACCCGATCCCAGTTGTGGCAACGACATGATGTTGAAAAATAAGGGAGCACCGCCAAGTCCTCCGATGGCTACTGCAGCAGGCAGCGGTAGTCTACTTGCGACCTTCGTTGTTGGGCGGAGGAAGACGGGAATGCTGGCGGCTAGGGGATCGGCGCTGAGGGAAGAAAGGAGAGGAAGAAATATAGGAGGTAGTGGATGGTGGCTGTTCCAGTTGTTACAGCTGCTGCGCCGGGCGCCCTGGCTTCCGGGCACCAAGGGAATGGTAGAGAAGAGGAAGAGGAAGATGAGACAGAGAGAAGATAAGGGAAATTAGGGTGCCGGCAGTGTGATGATTGGTAGAGGGCGGCGTTGACATGGCCGCAGACGGTGGCATCCGGTCACTGTCAGGCTAGGCAGATCCGTCGGCGACCCTGCTGTATCTTGGAGGTTGGCGCACATGGAGAGAACTGCTACTGCGAAGGTAGTAGCGAGGCTCCGTGATTGATAGGGAGGAATCGCCGGGGCCTATAGCTGCTCCTGGAACACTAGAAGGGAGGGAATTAGGGCAGATCTAGAGGAAGAAGAAGATGAGACGAGGAAGGAGAAGGGGAGGAGAGAGAGAGAGAGTACGAGGAGTTGTCACATAGAGGGATAGTATTATTCCAGTCCAGAATCCAGGGTCCTCATTCGTGGGCTAGACACATAGTTTTATATTGTCTGCTCCACTCACAGCCACATAGGCTTACAACGTGCCAGCTTAGCTCTCACAACCAAGCTAACGACACCCGCTGTTATGACAGACAGCTACAAACACGGAGCTGTCCTATTCCTTGCGCTCCAAGCTCCAGCTCCAGAATTAACCATAACAAAGCCGCCTCCTTTGAAACAGACCTTGTCCTCAAGGTCGTTGATAAGATTCAGCTAGCATCACCCAAACAAGTCGCCATTGGATACTTCAAACGCAATCTATACAGGTTTTCCCAAGTGGCTTCATCCACGCTCTTATCTCTCCACTTGATCAAAACCTCTGTTACCGCCTGGTGGCGCCTCCTGTCAGGTATCATTCGTCGCTCAAGAAT
Source organism: Alisma plantago-aquatica (assembly GCA_963693085.1). Classification (NCBI taxonomy): domain Eukaryota; kingdom Viridiplantae; phylum Streptophyta; class Magnoliopsida; order Alismatales; family Alismataceae; genus Alisma; species Alisma plantago-aquatica. The sequence goes on from OY856410.1 coordinate 1,152,293,132, forward strand.
TTGTTCAGGGATTGGTGCTCGGTGCAAAGGAACATCCGGCAGTTGCACTCCTCCTGAACTTGCCTGCCCCAGCTTCTTCTTCAGAAGGGATACATGAAATACAGGCTGCACCAAAGAATTCTCAGGAAGGTTCAATTTATAGGCCACTGCGCCAATTCTCTCCACTATCTCAAAGGGCCCGTAGAAGAGAGGGCTGATCTTCGTCTTCCTCCTCTAGACAATGGATCCCTGTCTAGAAAAAGGTAGCTTCAAATAAACACATTCCCCTACTGAAAATTCCCTTTCTGATCTCCTGGTGTCAGCAAATCGCTTCATGCGATCCTGGGCTTTCCTCAAGTTCTCCTGAAGCAGCTGTAATATCTCATCTCGAGACAATAATCCTTGCTCAACTGCAACCACCTTGGAATGACCAGGTACATATGACAGTAACGTTGGCGGAGGTTTCCCAAAAACCACTTCATATGGTGATAGTTTCGTTGAGGAATGAGTCGATGTATTGTAGCACCATTCCGCCCACGGAAGGTGACGAACCCACTCATGTGGTTGATTAGCACAGAAACATCGGAGATAACACTGAAGACTCTTGTTGAAGACCTCGCTTTGGCAATCAGATTGAGGGTGATAAGCTGTACTCATCCGCAGCTGGGTACCTTGCATCTTATAGAAATCCTTCCAAAAATTTCTCGTGAACACAGCATCACGATCAGAAACAATAGACTTGGGAATGCCATGGTGTTTAAAAACCCCATCAATGAATACCTCCAATACTGAGCGAGTTGTGTAGGGATGCTTCAAAGGGAAGAAATGGGCTGCTTTAGATAGCCGATCTACCACTACCAAAATCACTGAATATCCACGCGACAGTGGCAACGCATCAATGAAGTTAGTTGCAATGTCAGACCAGACTTTCGTCGGAATAGGAAGTGGTTGAAGCAACCCTGGTGGAGGACAATTTTCAAATTTGTTCTCCTGGCAAGTAGGACACTCTCGAATGTGTTGCCTCAGCTGACTGCGCATTCCCTTCCACCAGAAAACTTCTCTAACCTTATTCAAAGTTTTCTCAAAGCCAAGGTACCCACCTGTGGTAGTGTTATGCATCTCGAAGATTGCCTTTTTACTCAGATCAGAATCAACACTCAGAATTATGCGCCCTTTCTTAAACATAATGCCATTCTTCCACCGGAACTTCATAACATCCAATTCCCCTTTCGTCCATTTCTGTTGCAGCCCTATTAAGACTGGATCAGCTAAATTCAAAGCTCGAACTTCCTCAATCCACTGTGGAATTGGTAATATTATACTACAGAGCTCTGTTGATGCCACAGCTACGTCAGAAGACCAGCTATCTCGTCTAGATAACACATCTACTACCTTGTTGGTCGTCCCTTGTTTGTATTTGATCACATAGTCATAACCAAGAAGTTTTGCCAACCACTTCTGTTGGGTAGGGGTGTGGAGAGTCTGATCCATCATATGCTTAATGCTTTTTTGATCAGTACGAATGACAAACCTGGTGCCAAATAGGTAATGTCGCCACTTTACCACAGCTAGCAGTATAACATGGATCTCTTTCTCGTAGGTGGACCACCCCAATTGAGTCCCTTTCAGTGCAAAGCTCAAAAAAGCTATGGGGTGACCTTGCTGCATTAAGACTGCGCCAACTGCCAAGCTAGAAGCATAAGATTCTATCACAAATTCACAACTAAAGTTTGGCATAGCCAGCACTGGAGGAGAAGTCATTATCCTCTTTAGTTCAGAAAAAGATGTATCCGCTTCCTTTCCCCATTTAAAACTATTCTTCTTCAAGAGTTGAGTCAAAGGTTGTGCTATTTGGCCATAGCCTCGAATAAACTTCCGATAATATCCTATCAGACCCAAAAACCCTCGCAGGGCCTTGATGGAAGTGGGTCTGGGCCATTCCAGTATGCTTTGGATTTTACCAGGATCTGTTGCAACTCCATCTCTGGAGATAACATGCCCAAGATATTCCACTGATGCTGCTGCAAACTGACATTTGTTGCGTTTAACAAATAATTTATGAGCTCGTAAAATCTGTAGCACTGTCCGCAAATGTTGTAAATGAGAATGTAAATCATGGATATAGACTAGAACGTCATCAAAGAAAACTAGGATGAATTTACACAAATGTTCTCTGAAGATCTCATTCATCAGTGATTGAAAAGTGGCTGGAGCATTCGTTAATCCAAAAGGCATGACTCGGTACTCATAATGGCCTTGATGGGTGCGGAATGCGGTCTTGTGGATGTCTTCTTCAACCACACGAACTTGATGATATCCAGCCCTCAAATCGAGCTTGGAGAAAATTACAGAACCATGTAACTCATCCAGCAGTTCATCAATACGAGGAATGGGGAACTTGTCCGGTACTGTGATTTGATTCAAGCCTCTGTAATCAACACACATTCGCCATGAACCATCATCTTTCTTAACCAATAGCACTGGGGAAGAGTAAGGACTATTACTATTTCGAATCAGTCCAGCTTTCATCTGATCCTCTACCTGTCGTTCAATCTCATTTTTCTGGAAATGAGGATATGGATATGGCCTCCTCGACACAGGCTTGCTTCCTTCAATCAACGGAATATGGTGATCATGGTAACAATTTGGGGGCAACTCCTTTGGTTCCTGAAAAATGTCATCATAATCCAGCAACAACTGTTGTAATCCCGGCAAATTATAGGCAGAAGTAGTAGTAGCGTCGCTACTTAACGACATCAGTTGTACTACCTCCACACACCTGCTGTGTCGTAGCTCTTTAGCAAAGCAAGACGCATTTACCACTAACGACTCACTGTGGATGCCATGAACTATTACATTCGAACCAGAGTATTCAAATTTCATCACCTGAGATGGAAAATCCCACCAAATCGGACTGACATGACATAACCAACGAACTCCAAGCACTGCATCACACCCGCCTAATTGGAGAACCAGGAAATCTTTAGTCATCATAACATCAGCCAAACGAAACTTGACCCCAGGACAATTTCCACTGGATCATAGTTTTTCTCCATTCGCCACGGTCACTGTGTAATCTTGACCTGTCATGACCACCGAGGAGTTCTTCTTAACAATTCTGGTATCGAAAAAATTATGCGTACTACCAGAATCCAACAAAGCTACCAATTCCATGCCGAACACTGAAATCCGTACTCGCATTGTTCGTGGCGAGTCTTCTCCAGTCAAGGCCTGCAGCGATATCAGTGGTTCTTCACCCTGTGCTCGAGCTTGATAGGATTCTGTCGCCACTGCCTCATCATCGGAATCATCCTCATAAATCAAATATAACTTCCCCTTAATACGACACTTATGATCCTTCGACCACTTCTCATTACACTTAAAACAAAGGCTATTCTGTCGACGGTAGGATTGTTCTTCGAATGATAGGTGTTTAGATCCTGGTTTCGCAGCAACGGATCCTCGTTTCTTTGCTATTACAGACAGAGTCTTACCAGGAGTGTCTTTGAGAAACTTCCCAATCAGTGGCTTAGATTTCTTTCACAAGTACTTTTCTTCCTTATCCAAGGCCAGGCTTACTGCCTCCATCATCGTCTTAGGTCTATGCCCCTTAACATGGCAACTGACCTTCTCCTTAAGGCCGCTGACGAAAGTGCCTACCCTAAAGGCTTCATCCAAACCAGGCAGACGATTCGAGAGTTTTTCGAACTGAGTCAGATAAGAACGGACTGAATCTACTTGACAAAGTTTTGAAAAATCTCCAACAGCATCCTCATATGGATTTCCAAATCGAATGTGAAGCTCAGATTCAAACACCGACCAAGAAGAAATTGGCAAAAAATCATGCAGCCACTCCCACCATTGTAGTGCGTCACCGACGAGATAATAGGGAATAAGATCGAGACGTTCCTTGTCAGAGAGAATGCCATAAAACTTGAAGAAATACTTAACATGACTGATCCAGTCAACCGGTGTCGATGATCCATCATACTTATCGAGCTTTAGATGCAGATTTCGTGGAGTGCGGCGGTCGGTCGACGAAGACGAAGATGCGCGATCGCTGTCATGTCGTTCCTTGTTCAGGATCGTGCTCAATTGATCCAGGCGAGTACAAATCTGGTCCATCTTGTCCTGGAACTCCGTCTGGAGGTCGGAATATGCCTTCTTCGTCGTGTTTGCTGTCTCCGAACATCACCTATCCACTGTTCGATTCATCGAGTCCAGCAACTCGCACAGTTCCACGCACGTCACCGGCGGCGGGGCTTCATCTCCTTGCGGCGCCATCGTGCTCCGCTACGATACCACTTTGCTACTGCGAAGGTAGTAGTGAGGCTCCGTGATTGATAGGGAGGAATCGCCGGGGCCTATAGCTGCTCCTGGAACACTCGAAGGGAGGGAATTAGGGCATATCTAGAGGAAGAAGAAGATGAGATGAGGAAGGAGAAGGGGAGGAGAGAGAGAGTATGAGGAGTTGTCACAGAGAGGGATAGTATTATTCCAGTCTAGAATCCAGGGTCCCTCATTCGTGGGCTAGACACATAGTTTTATATTGTCTGCTCCACTCACAGCCACATAGGCTTACAACGTGCCAGCTTAGCTCTCACAACCTAGCTAACGACACCCGCTGTTATAATAGACAACGACAAACACAGAGTTGTCCTATTCCTTGCGCTGCAAGCTCCAGCTCCAGAATTAACCATAACAAGAACAAGCAAAGGGGCACAGGAGGAAGAGGAAGGGAGGAGGAGAGGGAGTTCCTCATGCCAGTCCCAGTCGTAGCAGCAACTGATGGCGACGACGGTGGCGCACTGTCGCTGATTGCGGAACTAGTTGCTGTTATTAGGGTTTTTGGAAGCAAGGAGAGGATGGCGAGGATAAATATAGAGAGGGGGAAGTCGGGGCAGGAGAGAAGGAAGAGATTGGGGAGGAGAAGAACTGACGCCTGTTACGGAACAAACTCCTAATCCGAGACAGAAAGTGCACCGTGTGTGAGTTGGGGAAGAAGGAGAAGTAACACATCATGTTACAATGACGATGATTTAAATCACCCCATTGTCCAGTGTGTTAAATGTGACCTTAATGTATAAAATGTAGAGTTATGACCAATTAAATGAGTATTCAATTTAAATCCTATTGACCTGAAATTGGATATGTTGGTCAAATAAGACATGATGAATCAAGATTTCAATGCTAATTTCATCTTTTCGTAACATGTGTTGTTTTATTTAATTATTTGTATGTTAATTACTCAATTATGTATTTATGCTTTTATTTATTAATTTGATGTATTATTTGTTATTTATTGAATTTGTTACATCAACTAGACTAATGCTGCTATAAATTCCCAGTTTAGGGTCAACTCTAGTTAATTAGTGAATTTATATAATTAATCTTGAATTGATCACTCAATTTATTAATGTAGTTATTAATATTATATGATAAGTTTTTTATCATTATATTTTCTTAGATCCACTTACTCAGTTTATCTGATTTAAGGAAAAAGGATTTATTACTCATATAATTAAAGGTGGACTTAAGAAAAGAAAAATTAAGCTACATACTCAGATTCGAGTATGTTACAACACTGTACCCCTTAAAGAGGATTTTCGTCCACAAAATCCACCCAGTCATAACCTAAAGCAACATTATGACTGATATTAACCAAATTACTCTGTTTTTTGTCTAAATAATTTCCTACCCAAATACACTCTACATACTCTCATCTATTTGCCTATTCGATCTAAACGTTTACCTTACATTGATGAGAATTTTTCTTTTCTAGATTATCTAGTTAATGTCTAAAGTATCTATCTTGCAAGGTTTAATTATCATAACTGGGGGTACTTATATTTATGTGACGTTCATTGAGGAACTTTCCCAAGGTTTGCTTAGTCTATTCACTATTAATTTCAACCCAATTCTTGAGTCAACCCCTAGGCCAGACCGCACCCTTTAAAAAGTCCTATATAACCAAACAAAGAGTTGAGAGGAGTATTCGACTAGATCATAACTATTATATTTGTTCTTCTTCCACTTAAATCCTACATCACAGTTATTCCTAGGTTCAGAGGATTGAACATGAAAATCAAAGGTTTCTCCTACTACGACAACTTCCTTCCTGTGGTGACTTGGTTCAAAAATCATCGATGTAATCTAAAAAAGTTTTTTTGATACATATAATTATAATTTAATAAGGAAAATAAGTTTGACGATGAAAAACATGTAATGGGAATTCAAAATGGTGCCAAAATCAATATGAGACCCAAGTCAACCACTTTTTGTCACATACAACATACTCTATCACCTTAACATCACTTCATCTTCACAAAAGATGTTTCTCTACACATATCATCAAGGAATACAACAATCATATCCACATTCTAGATTAGGAGGAGATGCAAGTTTCTTCTAGCATACAATTAATTTCTAGTAGATCCTACTAGGCACGACCTCTATTATTCCACCATTCCCTTAATCATGACTTAGGCCTTCACATACCAAAACATCATTTATTTATAAGATTGGATAACCATAATAAGAAGAGAATAGGGTTTCTTCTTCCCTAGTAGGTTTACATCCATGGTGTCATGATAAGCCCAGATGAACTAGAAAGTTAAACTACTTCTCATATTACACATAAGATAACCTAATTACATGGTGGCGAGACAGAGTGGTCAACTCTTTAAGGATCAACCTGAGATGTACCTACTTCACATAACTTCAATGTGGGTGTACATCTAGAGTTTCAAGAAAGAGTGTATACACCATAGTTTCCAAACATGATTGTGCCTCCATCTATCCTCGGGAAAATAACACGACACAACGTTTTATTATATGATCCAACGACATGATCATTCCTTTATAGAACAAGGGAGATAGGCATCATTCCTACCTTATGGGTATTTTGAAGATGAAATCCCAAGGGTAGTTACTTGAAAACTATATTTTCCTTAACAAACCCTCGTTTATGAGATATCACAACTTTTTCTAGGATAGTGTCCAACACTTGGACTGTGAGTCTCAAGAAAAAACTATGTTGAGATAACTCCCAAGTTGTAGGCAAGACAAGCCTAACCTTAAAGGATCTAGTTCATATCATCATGTACTATCATATAACATCTCATCTAAAACTCATTTCTCAACTCTAAGTTTGTATCAATGCATGGTTAGTGTAACATCCCAGGATTTGAGGCCTCGGATAACATGATCTTAAAAGGAATGATTGGACTACCCATATCACCAAGGTGCACCTCCTTTTCTAGGAGCCCATCACTAAGAACTCCATAGTTAAGCGTGCTCAGCTTGGAGTAGTACTGGGATGGGTGACCTGTCAGGAAGTTCATCCTGGCATGCGCGTGAGTGAGGACAAAGTGTGCAGTTAAGGCTAGTGGTGGTCTGTGGGGACATTCGTCAATCCTGAAACTCTACTAGAGCCTTGGGCAGTGGGCCCGGGCGTTACAAATGGTATCAAAGCCATAACCCCTCCAGTAGGTGGGCCCACATGGGCATGGCATGCCAGTCTTGAGCCGTGCGGTCCAGGCATGTAGGAAAGGGTTGTCCATGGTTGACGTAGCCACCCTTGCGCTGGTATTCCGTAATCGGGAGCTGGGTGTCCATGGGCCATTGTGGGTCTGCACTAAAATGGGGAAGAGATTATGAGGCCTTATAGTTGAGCCTTGACGAGGATGTCAAGAGTCTAAGTGGGGGAGATTGTAACATCCCAAGATTTGAGGCCTCAGATAACATGATCTTAAAACGAATGATTGGACTACCCATATCACCAAGGCGCACCTCCTTTTCTGAGAGCCCATCACTAAGAACTCCATAGTTAAGCGTGCTCATCTTGGAGTAGTACCGGGATGGGTGACCTGTCGGGAAGTTGGTCATGGCATGCACGTGAGTGAGGACAAAGCACGTAGTTAAGGCTAGTGGTGGTCTGTGGGGACAGTCGTCATTCTTGAAACTCTACTAGAGCCTTGGGCAGTGGGGTTGGGCGTTATAGTTAGTCTACATAATGAGTGTATCATAGGCATGATTGAAAACAACATAGGAAAAAGGTTTAATGACTTGTACCAGGGTTACACACAATTCTGTGAGATCAAGTCAACATATTCTTTATAGTAGACAAATAGTCTTCCCCTAAGGCAGGAGGTAGAGGCTACTTCCTAGCAGAGTCGACATTTACTTATAAATTCTATACCTATAAAGAGAGAGTATGATTGGCAAGAGTTTATCCAAAACTAGATCATGCACATACTTAGTTTGGGGTTCATATACCACCAAACTAGATAGAGGTGAAACCCTAATTGGTAAACACCATTCAGGTTTTTAGGTAAAACAACCTCTAAAGTGTCCTACCTACTAGGAAACAACCTAAGATAACTTGAAGTAATAAAGTTATTGACTGTTTAGGCTCTGATACCATTATGTAAGGAGTGGGACCCGATAGTGGTCCCACTCAATGGTAGAAACATGAGCAATGAAATATTTAAGCTGTAGAAAACATAACTATTTACGAAGATACAAAATGATTCCATTTACATAACTTTATCGCCCTAAGGGTGGTACATAAATTGAAAAGGTTACATCTATATAAACATCAACCCATATGCAGAGGCTAACAAGGCTACCTCAAGTTGTCCTTATGTCCTCCAATTAGCTCACGATCATTCTGAGTCTTTTCCCTATAAAGCACCTACACTGGGTGGAGGGAACACCCAAAATAAAAAGGAAAACAAGGTATGTATCAAAAAAAGTTGAGTATGTACATTAGAAGATTAACTAGGTCATAAATTATTCCAAAAGTAAATTAATATGTTCCCAACAAAAAGGGGGCCATTAATGCTAGGTAAGTTTCAATGAGAAATAATAAGAGAAGGAATTTCCAAAAGAATAAGGCAATATAAGTTAAGCATTAAACAACAATTCTTTCCATAATAAATCATCAGTATCACAACAAATATTTGCATGCAGATATATTGGACTAAAGTAACTATAGTAGGGCCATGAAACCACTTAGTCATTGGCCTAAGTAATAATGGGTGGAAGTAGCACACCCTAGGTGGAAGTAGCACACCTCTATATATATCAAGGTGGAAGTAGCACACCCCGGGCGGAAGTGGCGCACCCTAATGGTTGCACATAAGCGTATATGATAGTTAAACATGTTGAATTATCTAACATGCATAAATAGAGTGGAAAGACACACCTTTCACAAATATATGTAGCATGATTTAAGCACAATAGAAGGTGGGGTCATTGACCCAATTCAACATGATAATAGTAATTTTAGAAGAATAATAATAAGTCCAATTGAGAGTACATGGTTTTTCCAAAAAATGGAACAAGAGAAAGTATTGCAAAAGCTGCCTCATTATGGGAAAATATAGTCATATAAATGCCCAGTTATAAATCGAGAGGAGTACATACCTTATCTTCATGGTTACTGGTCACTTAGTAGTTATATTTGATCCTCAAAGTCAAGTATTCATCCTACGATCACATTATGTTGTTACTCAAACCAACACTATCATATGTAAACATTCCAATTATAGATTTTCATATTGTTCTTTTCCTAATACCCACCACTCAACGACCTAGTAGGTATTTTAGTATAATTGATCAGGCATATGATCCATTAGGTATCTATTCTAGTTCATAAGTTACAATATAGCATAAATGTTCGTGTAATAACATGCATTCCTCTCATATAGTATATGTAATCTTAATTTTCTCTCTATATAGCATATAATTTAAGTTCAATCAAGTAGGGTCACATATGTACTCTACATTGAATATCTTTTCTAAAATACTCTTAGTGTGGGAATCTAGGGTTTGATTCTTGCATAAAATATATGTGACTACTTCCACACCTTATATTGTACACATAGATAGACTAATATGTATACAACATCAATAATGTTTTGGTAGTAAAACCTATCGCATTTTACATATTTTTTCTCGTATTACATTATCATCCAATTAGACCAATTCATGTCTTTATTGTATTTCTAGATACCATTCAAAAGTATATGTAGATACAGATATATATAGAGGGTTCTTGAATTATGAAAATTATGGGATTATTACTCTGAATCTTCTTATTAATAACTATTAGAAAAATTATGAATCATCATTTAACCACTTTTTAACACACACACACGTATTTCTAGAGTGCTAAATACTAAGATGATAGATTGACTAGGTCCATATCTTAGGCAACTCCATGTACAATTTGGCATGTCATTAATATGAAATTAAGTTATTCTTAGGTTGATTTTTAATGCATGTTGTACTTAGAAACATATGGTTCAACTATTAGCTAGTAGTTGCAACTACCAACATACACTCTATTAACTAATACACTAGTGTACATGTTTATATAAATATGATTTAAATTTACATGATCGACTAGCACAATTCTTTTTAGTTTTATGTATTACTATAAAATTCTCCATCACTCTATCATGCCCATTATCTATTTAACTAAGTTCTCAAGGATTTAATTACAAGGAACGATTACTGACCTTTGGTTCATCAAATCCCAAGGATTATTAGGTTCTATTTGTTGATCAGGCACAAGACAAGAACACATGTTGAATCACCATTGTCAGATTCTCTACAGCTATCCATGGATGGCAGATTAGTGTTTCTTTATAAGGCAAAAGGCAACATATCTCACGATCGATCTTGTGTGCATCCCATTGTACTATGTCACTTTCAGGAAGGGCTTCCTTCTTTCCTATCTGTGGTGAGGAGACTGTGATAGTGCAAGCGCAAGTAGGCCGAGACTCAAGTTGGAGTTTAGGTTGATGCCCAGATGTGGTGAAAGAAACTCCCACTCATGACTAGAGGTCACAACAGGGATTCTCACCAATGATCATGGAAGGTTAAGCCACAAGGGAGGATGAGAAGGTAGAGGGAAACAAGTAGTAGATGAATATATAGGGGGAGGGTGAGAATGTTGTGTCTGCATATAGATCTTATGCACGTCCTAGGAAGAGAGATGATGGAGGGATGGCCATTATGGCGTTGAAGCAACGACAACTAGGTTTTATGTTCTAACGACTGAGTGCAGGTCATCGCAGAGGTGGTGGATGGAAACATTGAAGGAGGCTACGGTGCCACTGGAGTTGATGAAGGCTGGAGGCAGAGTTCTTACTGCATTGTCATTGGGCGCATGGAGGGGACCGTCAGTGGCCAGGTTATGGGTGAGAAAGAGGATGGGTAGAGGAGATCTGACCGTCTGGTTGCTGCCGAGGTGGGGAAAAGGTGATGTCTAGATGCAGATGGTGATGTTGGAGTAGGTGTCGGCCGTCAATATCGTGGTGCAAAACTCATCGTCAGTAACTAGATCATGAGGAGGCGACATCCACATAACCCGGGAGGATGACAGTGAGGGGAGGAAGCAATGAGTCATGGAGAAGAGTTGTAGAGCATGATGTGCTACATAGATGGATTGAGGAAATCTGATCCTAGTTGTGGCAATGACCTGATGTTGAAAGATAAGGGAGCATCGCTACCCTTGAGCACTGCTAAGTCCTCTGACGGCCACTGCAGTAGATGGTGGTAGTCTGTTTAAAAAAATTATTCCTTTAAGTGTGGCTCAATATATATATATATATATATATATATATATATATATATATATATATATATGAGTTCTTTTCTAAAATGATGCATCCGTTGGGGTTGGGATGGACTACCATAACCGACATGCCTCTTCATGATGGATAAAGAGACATTAAGACATATTATAAAAGGTTGGTCCTCTCTCCATGGGATGTAACAATAACCAACATTCCATCCATTGGAGAACCCATCAGGAGAGAGAAACTAACGCCTTCTCTGAAGACTGCGTTGTAGGATAGACCGTGTTCTTCCCGGTTGCCATTTCTGCTGCCAACAACGCCGACACTGCCACTCTGCATACTGCTGCTCTGCCTCAGTCCACTCCATGCTGTGTCGTAAGAAAGGTCTAACTATGGAGTCTTCGGTAAATTCGGGTATAACTTTCTATCAATGGTATCAGAGCTCGGATATTAATCTAAATATCGTCTCCATTAAAGTCTGGAATTCATTTTTATTTAACTGTTGTGTTTCCGATGATGCACCGCAAAATTGTCGAGAGCATTGTTAGTGTCTTGTCTCTATTATACAGTTAATGCCCAACGGCTATTTTATTATTGAACTTTAAACAACAAATGATCTCTGGATCTCGTTGGCTTATTTATCGGAAACTAGAATTATTTAGTTATTGAAATGTGTCGTCGGTCACTGAACAATGACTGATTGTCACCGCCGACCTGATTCCTATGGCTTTTTTTTTTAATATCTGCCTATTACTTTCTCCTTCGTGGATGGGCTTCGCCAGAACCCAGTGCCCTTGAACCGCTCCCACATCTCCCTCGTCCTCGGCAGGATTTTCTCCTTCTCGGTGCCGGCGTCCGGGTGCACAGAGGTTGCCGGTCGGACGATGGCGGATTGCGTGGCGGGCTGCTGCTGCTGCCCGTGTGTGGTTCTCAACCTATTAGTTCTTGCCATCATGCGACTCCCTACGGGGCACTACCGCAAGGTCATTGGGCAGAGACGAATGGAGGAGCGGGTGTTGGAGGGCACAGTCATGGTCCTGCAGGGCGAGGGAGGGGTGAGAGTATGATTTTCTCAGTAAGGGGGATGGGTGGTTACTTTCCCAGTCAGTTCTTTTTTTTGTATGCGTATGCCGCCGGTCCTCAAGTTCCTGGATGAGAATTGCCTAATTAAGCCATGAGTTTCCCTATGGCCAATGCAATTGATAATATATTGCAGCAACATTTTTATTTTTCTTTTCCCTCTCATGACCCATTACACTTAGATTATATTATCCCAGTGCTTTGACATGTTGGCTTGATCGAGGTAATGGATCATAGGAGTACTGACCCGTTCACCTATTTCATCGACGCGAACTTTTTCATCACATTAACTGACTTGCGGTCTTCCATCAAAGGTCTTGCATGGAACATGAATACTTGATTGATTGCTAAACGTCAATGTGGCCGAACAAGTACAAATCCAGTAATCATGTATTTGTATAATACATGAACCCACGAAGACACATGTATTCATGATTGCAAATTATTTATATGAAAAAATGTCAAAGTAATGTTGCATTTAATATTAATGAAAAGCACCCAAAGGTGTTTCATTTTTATTGAATATTAAGTATGATATGGTAAAATAAACATATCTTTAGATACATAAAATAAAATTACCCAAAGGTAATTTAATTGTGAATAAAGTTTATGTTGAACCAACCATATCATGTGAGCATGACTCACATCATTATATACAAATCCTACTCAGTATTTCAGATTTATCCAAAGATAATTTGCAATGACTGATTGTGATTGTTATTATGAAAGTAAATAAAGTAGACCTCAAAATAAATAAAGTAATTCATACACTTCAGTTGTGGTTTTAATGTGAAAACTTCAATTATTGCAGCTATTTCCTCATCATTGTATGGTGATAACAATATTCCTAATCTTAATGGTTCAAATTTTAATGAATGGAAAGAAAAGGTCATGTTTACGTTAGGGTGTATGAATCTAGATTTAGCTTTTCGAGTGGAAAAAATGCAACCACTTATGGAGGAAAGTACTGCTGCTGAAAAGGCCAATTATGATAAGTGGGAATGCTCTAATAGGCTTAGTTTGTTGCTTATGCAAGCACATGTAGGAAAGCATTTTAGAAGATAAAGTCCCACTTCTAAATTGGCAAAAGACTTTTTAAAGGCAGTGGAGGAATAATATGTTTCTTCTAGTAAGTCTAGGGCCAGCACCTTAATGGCCAAGATGTGCTCTATGAAGTACAATGGTTCTTGTGGGATCCATGAATAAATCATGGAGATGAGAGACATTGTTGTCCAACTTAATGAGATGGAGTTATCCATCTCTGATGCATTTCTAGTTCACTTCATTTTAACTTCCTTGCCTAGTCAGTATGGATCATTCAAGGTCTCTTACAACACACAAAAGGAAAAATAGTTAATAAATAATTTATTAGCCATGTGTGTTCAAGAAGAAGAGAGACTTAAGAATGAAAGATTCCCTACTGCACATTTAAGTACCCATGACATGCATAGCCGTAAGGTTAAGGGAAAAATAAAGGGAACTGCTCCTATCTCAGGTGGAGTGTCCAAACCAGGTGATGGCAAGGCTGAGGGAAGCAAGGCTAATATGAAATGCTTCTTCTGCCGTAAGAAAGGACATGCTGAAAAAGAGTGCTTCAAGTATAAGAAATGGTTAGAAAAGAAAGGTATAATGTCTCTTGTTTCATATGAATGTCATCTTTCTAATGTTCCATTATATAGTTGCTGGCTTGACTCTGGTGCCACAGTGGATATTTTTAATACATCGTAGGGATTTCTGAATCAAAGGAAACCAACTAAGTGTGAAAAGGTCCTTTATTCTAAAAATGAATTGGGCTCACGCATAAAGGATGTTGTCACATGCAGATTGATCCTTGACAGTGGAAGCTTGTTGGATTTAGAAAATATTTTTTATCTACCAAATTATAGTAGAAATTTAGTCTCTATTTCTAGATTAGACAAATTAAACTATGCTTTCATTCTTCAAAATGGATGACTCTCATTTTATGAAAACTCTAGCATTATTGGTACTTGTCTTTTAATAAATGAACTTTATCAAGTTCAGTTAAGCACTCATTTTGAGCAGTCATTTATAGTCCATCATAATGTTATTGGAAATAAATGCACATTACTAGATGAAAAGTCATCGCTACTTTGGCACCGAAGGATGGGACACATATCTAAAGAAAGAATCCAAAGATTAGTAAAGGAAGGCATTTTAGGGCCTTTAGATTTTACTAACTTTGGAACGTGTGTTGAATGCATAAAGGCTAAGCAAACCAACACTTCTAAAAGGGGCTATAAAATGAGTAGTGGAACACTAGAAATAATCCACACGGATATTTGTGGACCATTTCCACCTTGTATTACAGGGGAAAAGTATTTTGTAACCTTTATTGATGACTATTCATGATATATGTTTCTCTACTTATTGAATGACAAAAGAGAGGTTTTTCAAGCCTTAAAAGACTTTAAAGTTGAAGTGGAGAAACAATTAGGTAAAGTGATTAAGATAGTCAGATTAGACAGGGGAGGCGAATATTATGGAATGTTCACTGAGATCGGACAAAGAAAGGGACCATTTGCACATTTCATTCAAGAAGAAGGTATTGTACCTCAATATACAATGCTAGGCACACCAAGTCAAAATGGTGTAGCTGAAAGAAGGAATCAAACATTAAAGGAAATGGTTCATGCAATGCTTTGTAATGCATCCCTTCCATCTACAATGTGGAGTGAGGCTTTAAATATGGCAGTGCATGTATTAAACAAGGTTCCTAGTATGTTTGTCCAGAAAAACCCATATGAATTATGGATTAGAAGAAAACCATCCTTGAACTATATGCACATATGGGGATGTCGTGCAGAAGTTAGAATTTACAATCCACATGGGAAGGCATTTGACCCAAGAACCACTAGTTGTTTCTTTATTGGTTATCGAGAAAGGTCAAAGGGATATAGGTTTTATTGTCCATCTCACCCACGGAAGATATTCGAGACTGGTAAGGTTAGATTCTTGGAGGATCATCAAATCAGTGGGAATGATCTACTTCAAAATATATCTTTTGATGAAGTGCGGGATAATTCAGTCACTCCTACACCTAGTAAAACTTGTATAAGCTATACAATTATTGTTCCTATGAACAATTATCAAGTGGATGAGCTAACAGAAGTAGATCATGCTCCTAGTCAGGTTGTAAATGAACAAGTTGATCATCTTCATAATGAAGGACAACCTAAAGAGCCTATAGAAAATGTAGAACCCAATGCTGAATTAAGAAGATCCACAAGATCAAGGAGGTCTTCCATTCCATCTGATTATGTTGTATACCTTCAAGAGCCAAATATGGACTTTGAAGATATTTATCCCTTATCTTTTTCGCAAGCAATGAATTGTGAAAATTCCTCTAAGTGGCTTGATGCCATGAAGGAGGAACTAGTATCCATGGATAAAAATCAAGTATGGGACCTTGGACCTTTGCCAGAGAATATTAAACATATTGGTTGCAAATGGGTCTTTAAGACCAAAAGGAACTCAAATGGTGAAATTAATAAGTACAAGGCTAGATTAGTTGCGAAGGGTTTGACACAAAAGGAAGGCATTGATTATAGAGAGACCTTTGCTCCAGTATCATCAAAGGACTCCTTTAGAATAATCATGGCCTTAGTAGCTCATTTTGATCTTGAGCTACATCAAATGGATGTGAAAACAACATTTTTGAATGGGGATTTATCTGAAAAAATCTATATGGAACAACCAGAGGGTTTCATTGACAATAGTAGAAGTCATATGGTTTTCAAAATAAAGAAATCAATTTATGGACTTAAATAAGCATCCCGACAATGGCATTTAAAGTTTAACACCATTATATCAACTTTTTGGTTTAAACCAAATATTGTTGATCAATGTACATATCTCAGGTCAGTGGGAATAAGTTCATTATATTAATTCTTTATGTAGATGACATTCTACTAGCAAGTAATAAACTTGCTATGTTAAATGAAACTAAAGAATTTCTTTCCTCTAACTTTGAGATGAAAGATATGGGAGAAGTCGTGTATGTACTTGGTATGGAGATTCATTGAGACTGAACTAAGGGCATACTTGGTATATCCCAAAAAGCTTACATATCTCAAGTTCTAGAGAAGTATGGAATGAAAAATTGTTAACCTAGACCTACACCTATAGTTAAAGGAGATAAATTTAACTCCAAGTAGTGTCCTAGTAGTGATATAGAAAAGAATGAAATGAGGAAAATGACATATGCATCCACAGTTGGGAGCCTATAATATCTCCAAATATGCACCAGACCGGACATTGCTTTTTCTACTGGAATGCTTGGCCCTTACCAAAGTAACCCGGGCATGGACCATTGGAGAGCCGTGAAGAAGGTGATGCACTATCTGCAAGGAACAAATGATTACATGCTTACATATAGAAGGACAAACCACCTTGAGGTCACGGGATATTCAGATGTAGATTTTGCAAGATGTTTAGATAGTAGGAAGTCTACAACAGGCTATGTCTTCCTACTGGATGATGGTGCAGTATCATGGAGAAGTATCAAGAAAAAGACTACAACTTCATCTACCTTGGAAACTGAACTTATAGCTTGCCATGAAATATCATCTCATGCAATATGGCTTACGAATATGATACAAGATCTTAAAGTTGTTGATTCAATTCATAAGCCAATACAAATATATTGTGATAATGAACCTACAGTCACTTTTGCTAATAATGATAAAAGCACCACGGCTTGCAGACATCTAGACATAAAGCTCTATGTTGTCAATGAACGAGTTGACAACAAGATGATACAGATTGATCACATTGGTACACAATACATGCTATCATATCCTCTTACTAAAGGGCTAGCTCCAGGATTGAATACATCTCATGTAAAGAATATGGGTCTGAGAAAGTCATTTGATGTGTAATGAATAATGTGATTGGAAAAATGTAATATTTATTGTGTGATCACATATTTAACTCGCTATATCTATTTTAATACTAGTTATAACAGAATGTCAGTTTTGACATAAAGTTGGACCAAAGAATAGATTTGAGGTAAATCTATTCTTAAAGTATATATCACTATATATAAGATGTTTAGATATTGTGGTGCATAGAAAGGAGTACTCATTTATTGAGCATCAACCACTATGTTTCATGTCTAAATTTTTATAGAAGTGTTTCTATTGCATCAAAGGAAAATATATAAATATAATTTTCATGGAATTTTGGGCCAAATGGGAAATGTTTAAAAAATATATATTCCTTTTAGTGTGGCCGAAAATATTTATATATATCTTTGTGAGTTCTTTTCTGAAAGGATGCATCTGTTGGGATTGGGATGGACTCCCATAACCGACGTGCCTCTTCATGATGGATAAAGAGGCATTAAGACATATTATAAAAGTTTGGTCCTCTCTCCATGGGATGTAACCGTAACCAACATTCCATCCATTTGAGAACTCATCAAGGGAGAGAAACTAACGCCTTCTTTGAAGACCGCGTTGTAGGATAGATCGTGTTCTTCCCAGTTTTCGTTCTTGCTGCCAACAACGCCGACACTGCCGCTCTGCATACTGTTGCTCTGCCTCAATCCAGTCTGTGCTGTGTTGTAAGAAAGGACTGACTATGGAGTCTTTGGTAAATTCGGGTATGACTTTCTATCATAGTCTACTTGCGAACTTCATTGTTGGGTAGAGGAAGATGGGACTGCTGGCAACTAGGGTTTTGGTGTCTAGGCAAGAAACAAGAAGAATAAATAAATGAGGTAGTGGATGGTAGTTGTCCCAGTCGTTACAACTACCACATTGGGTGCCATGGCTTCCAGGCACCAAGGGAGAGGCAGAGAAGAGGAAGTGGAAGATTGAGCAGAGAGAAGAGAAGGGAAATTAGGGTGTCAACAGTGTGATGATTGGTAGAGGGCGGCGTTGACATGGTCCCAGATGGTGGCATCATGGTCACTATGAGGCTAGGTAGATTTGTCGATGACCCTATTGTGTCATGGAGGCTGGTGTACATGGAGAGAACAAACGAAGGGGGACAAGAGGAAGAGGAAGGGAGGAGGAGAGGGAGTTCCTCGTGCCAGTCCTAGTCATAACATCCACTGATGACGATGACGGTGGCGTACTGTCGCTGATTGCAGAACAAGTTGTTCTTATTAGGATTTTTGGGAGCAAGGAGAGGATGGTGACGATAAATATAGAGAGGGAGAAGTTACGGAAGGAGAGAAGGAAGAAATTGAGGAGGAGAAGACCCGACGCCTATTACGAAATAGACTCCTAGTCTGCTAGAATAGAAAGTGCACCGTGCATGAGTTGGGGAAGGAGGAGAAGTAACGCAACACTTTACAATGACGATGATTTAAGTCACCCAATTGTCAGTTGTCCAAAGTGTTAAATGTGACCTTAATGTATAAAATGTAGAGTTATGACCTATTAAATGAGTATTCAATTTAAATCATATTGACCTAAAACTAGGCATGTTGGCCAAATAAGACACGATGAATCAAAATTCACTGCTAATTTCATCTTTTAGTAACATGTGATGTTTTATTTAATTATTTATATGTTAAGTACTCAATTATGTATTTGTGCTTTTGTTAATTAATTTGACGTAGTATTTGATATTTATTGAATTTGTTACATCAACTAGACTAATGCTGCTTTAAATTCACAGTTTAGGGTCAACTCTAGTTAATTAATGAATTTATATAATTAATCTTGAATTGATCACTCAATTTATTAATTTAGTCATTAGTATTATATGATAAGTTTTTTCTTATCATTATATTTTCTTAGATCCACTTACTCATGTTTATCTAATTTAAGGTAAAAGGATTTATTACTCATATAATTAAAAGTGGACTTAAAAAAGGAAAATTAAACTACATAGTCAGATTTGAGTATGTTACACACACACATACACACACACACACTATATATATATATATATATATATATATATATATAGAGAGAGAGAGAGAGAGAGAGAGAGAGAGTTAGGCTAGAATACACTTGAGTGTATACGGAGTAGAATACAGTCAAGTAGTTTTTTATGATGCAATATTTTTTTTCAAAAATCTAATTTGTTGATCTTCTTAATCATCTTGTGAATAACTCATATAAAAAATTTGAGCACATTCAGACATTTATAGGTCATGTTATAAAGACCGCAACAATTATGCATTTGAAATTAGTTTTGTGCATCGATTTTGTTGCCCTTGGATGAGTGACTTACACGCATCCAAATGTCTCAAAATTTGTATGTAGCCTAATTATAGCATGTCAACAAAGATCAATGGTTTACATCTTGCAAAAAATAGTCTTGATATGCAAACAAACTTTAGTGTATCTGTGTGATCTGTACACTCGAGTGTATTCTAGCTTGACTCTCTCTCTTTCTCTCTCTCTCTTTATATATATATATATATATATATATATATATATATATATATATATATATATATATATATATATATATATTTGTGTGTGTGTGTATGCGTGTGTGTGTCTGGCAATGTCCATGCTGGCATTTTTCCTCTAAACATGTCAACATATCAGTATTTTATCATTACATATGTTGTTGTCAACTTGTGGTGATCAGTTCAGTGCAATGTGATGTGGGTGAAATAACAATTGCAAATTTGTGGATGCTTTGAGGCATTCATTATAGTATGAAGTCAACGAATGATTGTATGATTTGTGCTATATAGATGTTGTTTGTTTATCGATGAATATATTCAATACAATCTTAATTTGTTTTTTTCTGTATGTATAGGTTGCAAATGGTGGATCTGCTAAATTTGATGTCAACAATTTTGCACGTTTTATAACCTAAACTATAAAAAACCTAACTTGTCACGTCATTTAATTATTGAAATGGTTACTTTAAAGAAAAAGTAACTTCTACTGCATGATATAAAAGCACTAATATAAATAGAAGTTGTGTCATTTTTCTTTCTCAAACCGTATTTGAAAATGTTTGTGAAACATTTTTCCAACCAACATTGAATGTTTTGTTTACTGTGGTACCTATATGGTTGTTAGTTATAAATTGTTAGCAAAGTTCATTCCTAGCCATCGTAAAAGACTATATTTGTAGTAGTAGTAGTGTGTCATCTTTTTGCTTGAATTTGTGAGAATATGACACATATAAATAAAGATTCCAAAAACAAACATATATATAGTAATAAGTATTGTACATGAAAAGATGTGAAGGGTTTCCCTATAAAATATCTGGGTTTCCCTCTCATCACCGGTAAATCCTTTGCCAGAGATTTAAGGTTTGTCTGGATAGCTTAAAATCCAAAATAGAAGGGTGGAGCGGGCTGAAAATTTCTTTGGCTGGCAGATTGGTTTTGGTGAGATCTATGCTTAAAACTATGGTCTGCTTCTGGACAACGATGGGGGATATACCCATACCTATCCTACATGCTTTCAGAGTTATGACAACAAACTTCATTTGGGTAGGTAAGGGCCATGGCGTTTCTTGGGACCGTATAGCCAAGCCGTATGAAGAAGGTGGGCTGTAGATCGAACATGTTCAACTAATGCAAAATAGAAATAAAAATAGAATAGAAAGATTCATCAATGAGCCTAACAACATGTGGGGCAAGTGGATGAAATTGAGATATGGGGAGGGCTTCTCTTTTCACAGCAACACTAGACCTTTATGGGTGTGGAGAAGCATGTGCAGTGAAGACATGATGAATCAGCAGCAATATAGTGTTGATACTAATGGTGCTTGGCACATCCAGGGACAAACACCACTCATCAACACCGCTACTGGTAGCTCCTCTCCTGCAGGAAAGACCAAGATGATTTGGGGTCGCTATCATTGCCCCAAATGGAGTGTTCTGTGCTACAGGGCAATTCTTGATCGCCTCCCTACAAAAAACAGGATGATAAGATGGGGGATCGTAGTGAATGGCAGATGCTGCTTCTGCAATCAGCAGGAGGAAACCTGTGAGCACCTTTTCTTCGAGTGCAAGTGGACTAAAAGGATGTGGAGGCTGGTCTATTTGTGAAATGAATGGGGACAGGGTGGCCCGACGCGGATTGGTGAGGCCCTAGCCTGGGTGGATGCTAAGTATACCAGAGACAAAGCTATGCGAAGGTATGAAAATCTTTGCATTACGGGGATCAGTTACTTCATTTGGGATGAAAGAAACAAAAGGATGCATGAGCAGGGTAAACACAATATGCGTATAGTTTTACAAACTTTTGCTAAAGAAATGAAATGGCATGTTAAGTGTAGGACTGAGATTTTGCATACTCTCAATCCGAAGGTGTGTTTATACTGGGGTTTTTGTAGTTAATACCCTGTATATAGTTCCCCTTTTATGGGCCCTGACTGGGTTCCATGCAATGTTTGTATAGTTCTCTATACACCCTTTTGGTTTAATACATTTACCTTACTCCAAAAAAAAAGATGTGAAGGGGGTCATGTGTAATGTCTGATATTAATTTAAATCATGTATAGATTCCCTCCTATTTTATACCATATACTGTGAAGGAAAGGGAGATGCAACTAGTGATATTTTTTATGATTATTGAGATGTCTTTCTATTATAAAAAAAAGTTGTGGGATGTATACATAGGGTGTGCTTTGGATATAGCCAACTCTTTTTCCTTGTGTTTGTTCCCTCATAGACTAACTTAAATATGAGTCATGTTACTTATATAGATGGGTAAAACATTCATTTTTTATATGAGACATGCATAATCTGATGTAAACACAAATCAATAAACATCTAGATGCACATATATATTGTATACATATTTCGATCTATACATTTATCTATTATACTAACATTTAAATATTTGACAAGTTATAGATTGTATGATGTCACAAATTTCATTTTTGTATAAGATTTATTTCATTGTTAGACACCAAACTATTTGATTTATTTAAGAAAATATATATCTATATATAACAAGCCAGAGGTTTTGGATTTGAATCCCCTAGTAGATGAATTTCAGGGGGAAAATCCTATAGACAGACTAGCCAAGGGATGGCCTTGTGATGGTGTTGTATGCGACTCAACATGGAGTAGGGACTTGCCACTAATGGAGTTTACTCCTTGGTTCTTCATTTCAAGTATAGGCAATTATAAACAATTATATGCACATATTTCATTCAATACCCTCAGACTTATTACCAAGTATCTATTCCCATTACATTACAAGAGACTTCATTTTTTAATTGCCATATAAATGATATCATTATCAAAATATTAAATGATTTAGTTAATCACCAAAAACAGGCATCCATATTTGGTTAGATGTTTATCTTATAAGTGGATAATGAAATGATTCAAAAATGTAGTATGTTATATTTTTTTATATATGAATGGTTAAATAAAGTGGTATATGTATTCAAATGAGTATATGGGTATTTTTGATTGAGTCTACCTTGGCATATGTAACATCCCTCCCTAGGGTTTCATACGTAACCAGCAGAAGCACAGCCTAATCCCCAACATTATCCATAATGTGGGGTACTTGGCATATCAGGGAGGGATTGTCACATGCATGATATCATATCAAGAAATAAACAACACTTGGCATCCATAGAAACATAGATTCATACATAATTTCTTGGAAAGAAAGGTACATCATGCTTCTAAAGGTACACTAAACATAAACTAGATAATATGAAAAAGATAGGATCTCCATAGATGGACGTCCCACCAGGCAACAACTCCTAAGATCTTGGATCCTTGGAATCTTCTCAAGATGTCTCCTTCCCTTTACCTCCAACTTATATAGACATCTCATCCCCAGACATGCAAAGGAAAACAAACATGGCAAGTAAGCGGCATTGGCATGTTATAAAGCATAAAAATTACATATAAATTGATTTAACATAAACATGAACATGCATTAACATTAATCATTTCTTTGTATCTTTTACATAAAGAATTTGACAAGAAGTATATGTTCCTCTCTTAATGCCCCATAAGGAGCCCATAATGCTCAGAAAGCCCATAATTGCTTGAAAAGCCCATAATGCTCGGAAAGCCCATAACAAGGTGCATATAAATCTAAATCAAATTCCCTTAACCATGATCTTTCTTAGACTTTACTTATCTTCTTAATAACCTAAACTTGATCTTAATTGGGATTTCTCCCTCTTGAACATAATTGGGATTTCTCCCCATGAAACATAATGGGATTTCTCCCTCTTGAACATAATTAAGATTTCTCCCCATGAAACATAATGGGATTTCTCCCTCTTAAGCATGGATGGGAATCTATTCCCTCTTAATCTTGGTTTCATGTATCTAAATCATAATTCATAATCTTAATGTGATTTCTATTCTTAGACTTAGATTATAACAATCAACATCCAATAATCATATACATTGAAGAAAAACATACATTTATCATGACTTGAGTATAAAGTGCATAAACATATCATAATCATTCAATAAATCAAGTTTACTATGCCAAGGGCATGGCCCACTTACCTTGAGCTAAAACACCTAAGTCAAACCTGGTTTGACTGGTTGGATCCTCTTAATCACCTGAAATTAGCATATATATCCTTCATTACACAACATTAAACCCTAATTTGTTCATATACAAATTGAGATGTGAAAATAGAGAAATCGGCAAAAAAAACCAGAAAATCGGATTCCCTATTGAAAATCCTTTCCAAAACGTATTTTTGTGTATTTTTCGATAATCAGGCGATTTAATACGAATTTCTAAAGAATCGGCCAATGGAAATTTAGGGAAAAACCAATAGATAAAACTCAACCCAAACTAGTGGGCCGGGTCTGAGTTGGACCAACCAGGCTTGGGCAACTCAGCAACGCGGATCATCTCTGAGGACTCGCGATCAAAGAAAGGGGAAAAAGGGCAAAAACCCAAAAATACCCTCACAGTGAGAATCATCGAATAAAAGAAGGTAGGGGCACTAAGGTCAATTCAGGACCTTGATTGCTCCTCGCCTTCACCACGCGAGCCATGGCTCCAACACTAATGGTGGAGAATCGGTCCCAGATCTTGTGAGTGGAGGGTCATCGTTCCTGGAGGACTGAGGTTCTTTGGGGCTTCCTTATGCCAAACCGAACATGTTGAGCTAAAGCTCGGGTCCAGGGACAACCTTGAGCTTCAGGAGCTCTTCGGCCATGACGGGAGGAGCAACCCAAGAACAGAAACATGAAAACATCACGATGATCATTCTGAAATGAGAGGAAATGTCTCGCTGAGTAAACCGAAGTGGCGAGAATAAAGCACAAGAGCAAGGATCAAAGGGGTCACTAGCTCATCGAAAAACTGGAGAACAAGAAGAAATAGGGGAGGAGGCCATGTACTAAAATCCAGTGAGAAACTACCCGTCGAGGCCATCAAGGCACTCCTTGCGGCGTGTCGGAGTTAGACGAGTCTATGGGCGGTGTCACCTTGGCCGGAGAGGCTCTGAAGTAGCACAGAGGTGACGCTGGTGAGCACCAAACAATACAACTATAGGGTATGGCGATTGGGCATATCGCGAGCCAAAAGAGCGATAGAGAAAGAAGGAAAAAGGTCCCTCGATGGTTACCCAACCATTAATTTGACCGGAAGTACTGTGAAAACCCAGAGGCGAAGCCAAAGTCGCCTGAAACCAAAAGCGAGTAGGACAAGGAGACTCGAGGCTCCAAGGCACAAATTGGCAGTGGAGGAGGGAGTCTCGAGGCTAGGTGATGCTCTCTGAATGTTTTGGTGGCGGCGAAGGAAGCTAGGAGGCTGTCTGTGCAAGGGGGGGTGCAAGCCCTATATTGGGCATTTCTTCTATAGAAAGCGAGAGGGGCGAGTTAGGGCTTGCTCAGATCGGGGTGACGAGCTGGAGTCATTGGCGAAGAAATCAAGTGAAACGACGGATTGTGGAGTGAGAACGAAGTTGGGGGAAAATGGCCTGTGAAACGGCCTTAGCTTGCGAGAAATATGGAGGAAGAAGAAGAATGGCATGTCGTTGGATCCTGATCCAAGGGTTGCGGATGCGCGTGAGAATAAAACGGATGGAGTAGTGCGTGACAAATGCAATTAAAATGAACTATAGCTTAAATCGGCTGCATAAATGAGATTTCATTCAAATCTTGTTCATACTATACTCAAAACCTCTCTCAAATTAATTGGAGGGTCAAACATGGTCATAATGG
This sequence comes from Alisma plantago-aquatica, assembly GCA_963693085.1. Lineage (NCBI taxonomy): Eukaryota > Viridiplantae > Streptophyta > Magnoliopsida > Alismatales > Alismataceae > Alisma > Alisma plantago-aquatica. The sequence goes on from OY856410.1 coordinate 1,152,318,902, forward strand.
GTTCAAATTTGAACCATAGGTAGATTTGAAGGTCTAGAATATTCCTATACCATTAGATTCCGTGCTTGTACCCATTTTAAGCTTAGTATAGCAAAACCATCATGTATACTTAAATGGCTATGATTAGTGTATATAAAGTCATTAATTTCTCAAATAAGGATTACAAAACATGAAAATGTGCACTCAACATTATTTATTTTCATTTAACAAGATGGAGGCCATTAAGCAAGAAATTAAATATGTAATTCACTAATTACCATATGAGAGAGAAAATTTGAAATAAAAGCATTTATTCTCATTTTCTTAAATAAAAGAGCATAGATATATATGAAAACATTTTCTTTAAATAAAACAAGGGTAAGAGAGCAATTGGACATAATAAAATGAATTTGCAAAACTAACATGGCCAATTTGCATTTAAGTCCTCAACAATTATCTTATTTAGAAAAAGAGCATGCAAGGAATAAAATAGTTTGAAAATTTGCATAATAAGAGTGGGATGTTACATCATATGTTTCACTTGAACAAATATCTATATCAACATTCTTAACCTGACCCACCTATATTCGTAATGTAGTATGTTTTGTGTCAAATATGAAGGTTGGGACATGAATTGGATCAGTACGACCCAATTAGATGCATGCTATATGAATATAGCCCCCCAAAATCTTCATGTTCAATTACCGAATAGAAATCCCTATCAATAATTGAAAAAAAACTAGAAATTGCATCATGTCTCCTATACAACATTAATCAATAGAAATAAAAATAAGTTGAGTTTTTGAATGGTTTAGATGCATTGGGACTTGGGATATATCATACACAATAAAACTCTCTCACTATATTTGCACTGATACACTAACATATCTTGGGTTCTAGGTTCAAATCACAAGAATATTTGAGACACTCCTAGATGAGTCAATTTGTGTACATCTTCCACTCAATATAACTCCGACTAAGATGGGAATTTCTCATATTCTTCAAGAAGCTTCACCACGTCAACACTGCTAAATGTTTTGTACTCTAGGTTTTAAAACATGAGAACACTCCTAGAAATTCATTCTAGTATGGGTGACGAGGAGTTGTTGAACCAACACAATTATGATGATCTTAAGGAACATGATAAACATAATTATGGCCAAAAATTTTAGGCATGACTATCAATTTTTTAAATGTCTAGATGTAGAAAAAGCATGTAGAATAGAAAACTCACAAGTGGGAAATACATTACATCATGTAGAATCATTCCAAAGAGATCTATTTTAGGAGTGGTCATTGTTCAAGACATTTATTGCTTGTTGTGTATTATGAACTCAAATCCAAGAATATAGGGTGAATAAAAGATATAATTGATAGTTCACACCCTAACTCACACCATATCCACTCAATTTACTTGTAACGAATTAGTCACAAGGTTAATAATAGATTTGGCCTACACTCATTAGATATGATAAGATGGAGGGGCATCAATTGATAGATATATCATATCTACACGATGAACTCAATAGGAAGACCAAAGATCTTTAGAAATAACTTTTACCATTTAAGGGTACTTTGTTGGCCCTTATAGTTCTATACATTTCCACTTTTCCATGTAAAATTATGCAAATGAGTTGAATGATCTAGACAAACACATCCAATTCTTATACATTGAGTAGTCTCAGCCAACATGAGAAAAAGTTGAGGAAGATATGTTGTCCATAAATAGTTCATCTATGTATGAACGTGATGAAACCATGCCAAAAAATCATGGATCATTACCCTCGTCTTGACATAAAAAGTTATATTTTCCTAATATGGATCCATCTAGTGTGCATTGAATATTATCAGACACAAATAAAGAGGAAGCAACAACATTAAGTCTATTGGTTTAACCACATGTACTACATTAAAAATGACCATTTCCAATGGCATGAGCAACATGATCATTACAAAATTTCAGACTCATCATATCATAAGTATAATAAGAAGTATTGTTTGCTAGACACATACTATTTTGGGGCAATGGTATGCATTGGAGACTCAGTACCATGACACACAACCCTCACCTCATCAAAGCATCAACACTAACGGGATCTAGTGGCCATCACAAGGAGGATACAAAAATGCACCATACCATGACAAGCGTCCCCCTCCATTTTGGTTTAGGTTTTGTTTAGGGAAGAATACATTTCCAATCTCAGGGTGTCTTTATCCACCCAGACATATCTATTTTTAATTTTGTTTTTTTCTTTTATCTTTTCCTTTCATTGATTTCTTTTGGATAAATTACATTGCATTTAGATCCATTTTGCAATTTTCAATCTATTGACCATTGCATTTCTTAATTGAAGTCGTTATCTACTCAGCTTAGAATTGCATTTATAGTCAAATTTATAGCACTACATTTTGATTTTGCCAAAGGATACCCTTTTTTTCCAAGTAACTTCTTGAGTGTAGAAATTTATCTAGAACATACAAATTTCAAATAATAAATCACCATAGGAAATCAGTATTAGCATCATATTCCTTTGAATGGATGGCATGTTGACACGATTAAACTGTGCGTAAAATGCAAGTGCACACATCAATGTAATATAGGCCTTTGTGAGGCCCGAGTCGAACTCAGGGAATGTACTTTCAGTAGACTACTAATAACTACTTGCAATCAGCTAGACCAGTTATAAAAGTTTGAGAGTTGTTTTGAAACAGAAAATAAAAACAAAAGTAAACAAAGCAATCGATTAGTCATTATTTTTGTACCCCATTTTCTGGCGCATGAATTTCACGTGTGCCTCGTCATCAGATCCTCCATCTTCTTTTACAAGAAGTCTCTTTGCAATCAACTCCATCTTGTCATTCAGTTCTTTGATGGATTTTGCATCCCTTACAGCTCTAACTTGTTCTGATGCATCTCTATAACCCCAGGACTATTTCTTAGCCATGTTCTTCAAGATCTCCCAACACCTTTTGTCTGTATTGTTCAAGAAGAAACCTGAGCATGTTGAATCTAAGTTGCTTCTGTCATGCTCATTGAGAGCAAAGTAGAAATTTTTTACTTGTTTTTCCTTGTCCAGCCCATGATGTGGGCACCTCCTCAACATTATCTGGAAGTGTTCCCACATCTCAGAATAGGTTTCTCCTGCCTTTTGGCTGAAATTGTGAATTTTCCTCACTAGGTCATTGGTCTTCTCATGTGGGAAAAATCGCTCGAAAAAGACCTCAATCATTTGATCCCAAGTCTCAACGATTTCATCATCAAAGTTGTGCAACCATTCTCGTGCATTTCCTGTGAGCGAGCTGAGAAATAACTTTAAGTAGAGTGCCTCCGGTGGAAACTTGTCAATCTTTATCATGTCACAGTTTTCCACAAATGTGCTAATGTGAGCAACATGATCTTCATTCTTCAACCCGTAAAATGCTTGAGACTTGACCAGGTTTATTAATGTCGGATCAATCTTGTATGTGGGAATGTTGATTGCCTGCCTTTTGATCGGCCCCTTTGATGCTGATGAGGAAGAAGCCTTGATCTTCTCCCATATTGTCTTTTCTTCAGCCATTTCTTCAGATTCTTGTTCAAATTCCTCAGGTGGTGGATTTGTCAATTCAACTCCATCACCTATTGACGGAATTACTGGTAATTCTGCGTAGTCTGTGCTACGCGTCTTTACCATCAACTAGCACCTGAAAAGATGGAAATTATTTCAGTATAGTGCTAAAAAGGAATAAGTAATTAAAAGATATGAAATTAAATTTGAAATTTTAAGAATTATATGAAAAAGTGGCCTAGTGTGGCCGCTCGCAGCACTCGTAGTGCCGAAAATTATTGTTCCCTGGCAACGGTGCCAAAAACTTGACACGATTAAACCGTACGTAAAATGCAAGTGCGCGCGTCAATGTAATATAGGCCTTTGTGAGGCCCAAGTCGAACTCAAAGAATGTACTTTTGGTAGACTACTACTAACTACTTGCAATAAGCTAGACCGGTTATAAAATTTTGAGAGTTGTTTTGAAACAGAAAATAAAAACAAAGCAATCGATTAAATGGTTGTTTTAATCAATTAAAATGGAATCTTTAGGATTGCGGTTTCTCCACGGATTCTCGTTGTACTAATTCCTACATAATTATTACAACTTGTCTCCTATTTCAGGTAGTGGCATGTGAATAGAATTGTTCGCTTCTGTGATACAATTCACTACCTTAATTTAGATCGGTTCTACGTCAGTAGTAACCTATACCCTAAATTAGGTGCATGAAAAACATATCTCTAGGTTTCCACCACTAACTGTACATCGCCTTTTCCAAAGGATTTATAAGTTAATGTGATTATTGTGTCTTTTCAACTGTTAATTATTCATCAAAAGCAATTAAAGGTATTAAATTACCAATATGGTGATCAAGCACAATGATAGAATTGAGAAAACAATATCATACCACGGATTTGAGAGACAAATTATGGTTAACTATGTGTAAAATGTCATACTTGATTATCCGGGCTACTCCCGATCCTAAAGACAAAGGGGATTAGCCCCGCACGTTCATCTCAACGAGAAACATGATGAAAGGAGAAGAAAACATAGAGGAAACGTGGATGGGGATGGTGTAACCCCTGAACGAAGAAGAAATGGGCGATCCTCGGCGCGAGATCGGCGTTCTACAGCCTTCTTGTGGTAGAAAACTCTGTCTACAGCTCTGGAAACGTCTGGGTTGTAGCTCTGGTCTCCGTTCTTCATCCTCTCCTCTTCCGAGACTTGTACAGTGGCTAATTGACATGATAGTACGGCTTGGGTTGTCTTTTTTAGGTATAGGGATCACTTACGGCCACCAAAACATCACGGCCGTTCGTTTAGATTCTATCTGTAGAAATTCCTGATCTGGCAGCGTCGATACCATCGACGGAGGGTCGATGGTATCGACCCCCGTAGGGTATTGATGCTCCTTAAATTGTGGCATTCTCTCTGATGGCAGATCGATACCATTGACATCATGTGTTGATGGTATCGACGTGTGGATGTTTGGCTCGCTGAAGACATCTCGCTACCATCGACTTCTGGGTCAATGGTATCGACCCATTCTGCTCTTTCTGGCTACCTCAATGTGGTCGTCTCGATAGTATCGACAGCCGTTGATGGTATCGACGACTGCATATATGTGAATTGACTGAAATTCAAAGATAAACTCAACTCAACTCTGAGAAATATGATCATTTATACCAAATAAGATAAAACAAGGTAAATTTGATGCATCACAAGATTATAAGCTGAAGGAAATGAATCATGTGATATTAACCATGAAAATGACCAATAAATGCATAAAAATCATATGAAACTAGCCTATAAAAGTGACTTAAAATCCCCGCATCAAACTCCCCTAAGCTTGAACTTTGCTCATCCTCGAGCAACAAAACTACATAATATAATTGCGAGGGTCAACTAAAGAACATATTAGCATAAAAAGTCAACTCATAATGATTCCCTCATGCAAGGCACATACCGGCCCTCACTGACCATGAAACGGTAACTACCCTAAAGGTGACAATAATCGTCCCTGAGAGATGTCCACCCCAATACCAATGAACACTGTCAAATAAGGTAGTTGATATAATAAATTCATCTGGTTCAAGCTTGGTGCATCTTGTTATCTCCTATCTATGTTGCTCATATCCTAACTACCATCTACATGGAAGAAGATCTCCTGATATACAAGAATGGGTGGCCTACCATTTTGAGTAACGGGTGGATGAAATGGGAAGTTGTGGAAGAAGAGGAAGCACAATACAGTTTAACATGCAAAAACAATAAAAATAACCTAAATGATGCATATGCATATGGAAATGACGTAATGCCTACATTTTAGGTGGAATGATGCATGCTCTACTATTCCGTCTCAATGTGAGATGGAATGTCTACAAAACTACAGCATGTGCTTATTCTTTTTAATATTTAGGTGAAACAAGTTCTTTTCTCCCTCTAATTTTTGCTTACTTTTTTTTCTCTTTTTTTTCAAGCCCTTCTTCTTCTCAATTTTTGACTAGAGAAACATTTACAATATATATTTTTTTAGTGTTATTTTCACATAACTACCACAATTGGTGCATTATAATTCACCTCTCAAAGAGTATAGAATAAGTTCCCCTCATTTCTTATTTTTCAGAATCAATAAGGCACATAATGTCCTATATGCTCAAGAGTATGCAAAATGCAACTATATGAAAGTAATTATGCAACTACAATGGCATGCACTCTAGAATGTGTGCATGCATGACTAATCTACAAATCTCTTTTCATTTTTCATTTTTTTATGCAAAATCTAGCTATAATGCAATCCTATCTAAATGGCATGCAATCAAAAGATGAAATTGTAATGTGCTTCCAGTCCTTATGTTGGAGTTTGAATGAAATGAGGTGGATATATCACAAGACTAATTGACAGAACCATTGGAACAAATTATATGTCCCTCCTTACTAACATGTGTACCAATCAATCAATAGGTTTCTCTCTCACACTTTTGATTAAAGTCCCATTACCGTTTGGTCAGTTTAGGCTCAACATCCAAATCTGTCCACATTTCTTGAACCATAAGTATGTACAGTTATGATCATATGTTTCAAAGTTGACCTACCCAATTATTTTCATAAGTTAGGTGCTCAATTTCAAACAAGGCAAGCTTACAATTTCTTGAAAATTCTTTTAAATTAATGCTCAAATTTCAAATTTCCCCCATATGACAAACATAGAGATGACATGCATTTATATTATACATCCACGGATTACACTAGATAGACTGTGGATCCTAGAAAGTTGTAAACAATAAGCAACACTAAAAAAATTGCAAAAGCTAAGAAAAATACTAAAAGAAAAGAAAATAAAAATAAAAACTAAGATAGAAATTATTCCATCTCCCCCCTAAGCATGATTTTGACTATAGCCTCATAGTCAAGAACAAACTCAGAAGGTGGAACAGTGATACCATCTATTGCTTAGGTGGCAGAAATGGCGAGTACTACTGGGTTTGGGGGTTCCAATCAGGATATTGTCCCTGAAAGCTCAGATCATAAGGTGGCATGGGCGGTGGTTGTAGATATCCCCCGAAGTAGCCTTGCTCCATAAATGATCGTAGAAAGGTTGTTGTTGCTGCTCTATCCTCCCCAACCGGTCATAGACCTGCTTCTAGTTGGCAAATAGTTGGTGTTCATTCTCAAAGATCGCCTGCTGATTTTCATACAGCCAATTCTATGTATTTTGGATCCCTACAAAAGTTGTCTGTTGGGACTGGTGCATGGTCTGCTGGGACTCCTGGATAGACTGAAGCATGGTATACATCCCCTGCATAGAATAGGGGTCATCTCCATCATGGGAGGGTTGTGGTGGAAGCAGCTGCGAAGATGATGAAGCTCCCGAGTAGAAGCATGGACACTTCCTCGGGGCTACTCATGACCGAAGAGGTGTGAAAGCCTCCTCTGCCTCCTCCTCATCGTTTCCTGCATCGTCATCGTCTCCTGCATCCTCTTCTTCCTCAGAATCCTCAATGGCAATGATAGGCCACCAGTAGTGCTGGCCTGGCTGGAGGTTGAAGACGGGGTCTGGCAGTACGCACTCCTAATACTCCTTGTTAATGTGCCAATGAGCATATACCACACCATCGCGGAGTGTAAGAAGATTGGAGTGGTGGAAAGTGCCAGATTGACGGGGTTCTGGATGACCAGTGGAGGGAGCGTGGATAGGTCTATCCCAAGGTAGAGGGCTAGTGGTGTGATAAGTCCCCCGAAGTGAATAGGGGCTCGTCTGGTGCTCGTCTTCACTGCCATCACGTGCATCAAGAAAAATGCACCCCAGTTAAGCTTTTCCCTCTTCAGCATCTTGTAGAGGAAAAACATGTCTGTATCCTGGAACTTGCTCAGCGACAGTTCGCCTCGAGCAAAGAAAGTAATACATAGCATACAGTGAAGAATCTGCATGAACGGGTGCTCGAAGTCGGCAATGGATGCATTCTGGTAGCAAAATGTCTTGCCTGCCGGTGTGGTCACCAACTGCAAGAACATCTCATCATAGTTGGCATGATTGTCTGGTCGTCTGTACTGCTCGGGAGAATGCCACCAGTTGTAGACTGAGTTTAACTGGTCGAGCGTGAAGGTGTAATTGTGGTTGAAAAGCTGGAAGGAGACACAACCCTTGATCCATTCACGATCGGTGGTGATGAGGTTGTTGGGCATGATGCAAATTTCGAGAGATGCCATGAACTCTACCATGAGTTCCTTGTATGTCGGCCACTCACCAAAGAAAGGATGGCCCTCAACGTGATAGGGAATGTGTTCCTCAGACTGTAACAACCTCCCAACTTGGCCATAGAGGACAAAGTTGAGGTTGTCCTCAAAGCCTAGGTCTCGAATCATGGCCCGATCAACATAACAAGTGGTCTCGATTGGCCGCTTCAATAACTCGTCATAGATCTTCTTCACGTTTTCTGAGGGATGTGCAAGCCTCAGACTGGGAATGGAGCATGGCGGTGGTGGTACGAATGTCTCGATCTCCATTGGAGTAGCGCACGAGGAAGATGACGCTCCATGCCTCACCATGATGAACAGAGACAAGATAGAGAAAAAAAGAGCTCGGTAAAGGTCGGAGAAGATGATCCCCGCAGTCAATGACGTACTCAGGGAAGCTGTGTAGCTCGTTGGATGCTCGGTGAAGGTCTCCATCTACTCATCAATGGTCAATGTCGAGGTTGAGGAAGAATACTCTAAAGGTGTGAAGAGAAATGAAGTACAACCCTTCCTTTTATAGTTGAGGTTGGTGCCCCTGGTACCCCGTCGATACCATCGACGGGGTGTCGATGCTATCGACACATGTAGCACAATCTGTTCCTTCACTAGCATCGACATTCGTCGATTTCTGGATGTGGGGGCCCAGATTGGTGACGCGTCGATACTATCGACAAGGGTCGATGGTATCGACCCATAGCACGGATCGACCTCCAGATTTGGCGCGCTTCGTTGATGGCATCTCATGGATTGCTAACGTGTCACTTTGATACTTGACATAGCATCGATGGCATTGACTTTTGTATGCATCCATTATGCTTTGAGGCCCTGGCGGTGGATTCCCCTGAAGTTGGGTCGATACCATCAACTTGGTGGTCGATGGCATTAACATCTCTGAGACAAAATTGTCTAAACATCTCCAGAGATCTCGGGAGCATCGACCTTGGGGTTGATGCTATCGACTTGCTCCAGAATTTGAGTCAATCAACCTATTGGGTGGTCGATACTATCGACGGAGAAATTTTTTTTTAGTGTCCACTCTGCACCCTTGTCACTACCATCGACACAAGGGTCGATGGTATCGACACCCAAGCAGTCCTGCACACATATCAGGGCATCATTTTTACAACCCTCGGTACTAAATTAATGAAAAATACTTCAAAAATATGAAAAAATAACTAAATGAAAATACAGTTACCAATGGTTGGGTTGCCTCCCAACAAGCGCCCTACTTTAACATCTTAGGCTAGACGAAATCAAGCTATTCATTCTTCCTTAAGTGCCATGAGTTTAACCTCATGCACCTTCCTTGTGTATTCTGCCCCATAATAGTGCTTCAATCTTTGACCGTTAACTAAGAATGTACTATCACCATCGTTAACCATGATAGCACCATGGGGTCGCACCTCCTCTACCAAGAATGGTCCACTCTAGTGGGATCACAATTTTCTAGGATGCAACTTTAACCTTGAATTGAACAAAAGCACCCTCTCACCCTTTTTGAACACTCACAGTTGAATGTGGCAATCATGGATTTTCTTTGTCCGCTCCTTATAGATCCTTGAGTTCTCATAGGCATTCATCCTTAGCTTGTCTAGCTCATTGAGCTCTAACATTTGCTTCCTCCCTACCTCATCCATGCTCAAATTCAATTTCCTTAGTGCCCAGTGCATTTTGTGCTCCAACTCTACCGACAAATGGCAGGCCTGACCGTACACCAACCTAAAAGGCATAGTGCCTATAGGTGTTTTAAATGTGGTCATGTGTGCCCATTCTTCCTTGAAGGGGCCACTGTGTGCTCCAGGATCTTCTTAATCTCTATGTTCGATACTTCCACCTGACCTTGTGTTTTTGGGTGATACGGGGTACCTACATTGTGCTTGACCCCGTATTTTCTCAATAATGCAGCAAATTTCCGATTTGTGAAGTGGGTGCCCCCATCGCTAATGATCATCTCTGGCACACCAAACCTAAAGAAAATATGATCATTCATGAATCTGCACACTACTGCAACGTCATTAGTCCTTGTGGGTATTGCCTCTACCCACTTCGATACATAATCGACAGCAAGCAAGATATAAAAATTAGAATTAGAGGATACAAAGGGTCCCATGAAGTCAGTACCCCACAAATCAAATACCTCAACTTCTTGAAATACACTGAGGGGCATCTCTTGTCATTTTAAGATATTACCTTCCCTTTGATAGGAATCACACCACCTCACATAGTCATAGGCGTCTCTAAAAAGTGTAGGCCAGTAAAGGCCACTCTCTAGCACCTTGGCCATCATCCTTGCACTCGCATGATAACTGTCGGTGGGTAGTGTATGACAGTGACTAAGCACACTATCATATTCATATTCCGGTACACACATGTGAAACATTCCATCCATGCATTGTCTCAACAGAATAGGATCATCCCAAAAATAATATCTCAAAGAATGGAAAAACCTTTTTTTCTCTTGATAAGTCCAATCATCCAGGATTTCCTTACATGCAAGGTAATTGACAATATGCAAAAACCAAGGATCAATAGATTGAATTGAAAGAATTTGCTCATTTAGAAATGTCTCGGTAATGGGTATGTTAGTATCCCTCTCGTTAACCCGCTCTAACCGAGATAAGTGGTCCGCAACCACATTCTCAATGCTCGCCTTATCCTTAATTTCAATGTCGAATTCTTGTAGTAATAAGATCCACCTAATCAATCTAGATTTAGCATCTTTCTTCTCTATTAAGTATTTTATGGCGGCATGATCAGTCCACACCACAACCTTAGAACCCACTAAATATTACCTAAATTTTTTAAAAGAGAAAACCAAGGCAAGCAATTCTTTCTCAGTAGTGGTGTAATTTAGTTGGGCATCATTTAAAGTTTTAGATGCATAAAAAATCACTGTAGGTTTGTTCTCAAGACGCTGCCCAAGAACAACCCCTACGGAAAAATCCGACGCGTCACACATAAGTTCGAAGGGCTTAGTCCAATCCGGCGTTTGAACAACAAGCACATAAATCAATTTTTTCTTAAGTACCTCAAAAGCATGCAAATATTTATCGTTAAAATCAAAAACTGCATCTTTCTCAAGCAATTCTGATAGCGGCTTAGCTATTTTCAAAAAGTCCTTGATAAAGTGGCGATAAAACCATGTGTGACCAAGGAAACTCCACACCCCTTGCACCGTATTCGGTGGAGGTAGTTTGGAAATGACCTCAATCTTTATTGGATCCACCTCCAGCCCCTTGCAGGACACCTTATGTCCTAGCACTATGCCTTCATTTACCATCATATGGCACTTTTCCCAATTGAGGACTAAATGTGTGTCCTCACATCTCTATAACACCTTATTAAGATTTTGTAAACATTCGTCAAATGACGCACTGTAGGCGGAGAAGTCATCCATAAAAACATCTAAACAACGCTCCACCATATCAGACAATGTAGCAAGCATGCAGCGCTAAAAAGTGGTTCGTGCGTTGCACAAACCAAAAGGCATTTGGCGGTAAGCGAAAGTTCCATAAGTACAAGTGAAGGTTGACTTCTCTTGATCCTTAGGATCAATGGAAGTCTGATTATAGATGGAATAGCAGTCTAAAAAACAAAAATGAGAGCGGCCAGCCAATCGCTCTAAAATTTGATCAATGAATGGGAGAGGAAAATGATCTTTCAAAGTAGCAGAGTTTAGATGGAGGTAATCTATGCAAACACGCCACCCGGTTACCAATCAGGTGGTGACCGGTTCATTCAACATATTTTGAGTGACAGTGATTCCCCCCTTTTTAGGGACTACCTGTGTGGGGCTTACCCATGTCGAATCTAAAATAGCATAAATGATGCCCGCTGAAAGAAGGTTAATCACCTCCTTCTGGATGACCTCCATCATGCTAGGATTGAGTCGACGATGCGGCTGGATTACTGGCTTGGCCTTCTACAAGCCGGATCTTGTGCTGGCATAGAGTAGGGAAGATCCCCTTGATGTCAGAAATGGACCACCCAAATGCACCACGGTGGTTCTTCAACACAATCATCAACTGTGCTTCCTCATTGGCACTTAGATATGCCGATATGATCACTGGAAGCTTCTCATTATCCTCCAAGAAGACATACTTCAAGTGAGGGGGGTAGTGTCTTAAGTTCCAACTCAGGTGGGCTGGCCAAGGAAGATTGAATCGATGGTGGCAGTAGTCCTAGATCTTCATAGTGCTTGGTGTAATAGCAAGGAAGCACTTGAAGCATCTTTACATATTCTTGTAATGAGGTGCTTCTCATCCAATCTTCCATTAAGTTGAAAAGACATGCCTCAAGGGGAAGTTGTGAGTATGAGTCAAACATGGAGACTACTATAGCCTCATCCTGAGTAGACGGTGAAACTGGCTTCCCTAGACAAAGAGAGATGTGATGCTCAAAGTGCTTTATTTTATGACATTGTTCATTTGCTTGTGACTGCTTTGGATTTGGTGGCATAAGTATTTCAAATCTGTCATGGGCTATACCCATTGTCAACCAGCCTCTACCCATCTCCAGTACTTGAAAGGGTCTTCCCAAAAGTAGCTCATTCCTTGGTTCATGTTGCATCTCCATAACAACAAAATCAGTCGGGAACACAAACCTATCAACCTTTACTAAGACATCCTCACAAATACCATACGGCCTCACCACAAAATTGTCTGCCAGTTGAATTGTCATATTTCTCTGTCGAGATTCTTTTAGCCCAAGATTTTTGAATGTAGAGAGGGGCATCAAGTTGATACTTTCCCCGAAATCTCATAGTGCCTTACCAAATTTTACTTTTCCAATATAGCAAGAGATGTTGAAGCAGCCTGAATCTTGTCTCTTTGGTGGATGTTTACCCAGAATGAAGGCACTGACCTGCTCCTTAAGCACTACCACCTCAGTATCAGGTATCTTACTCTTCTTGGTAATTCTGTGTTTTAAGAATTTACCATACGAGGGTATCTTATCAATCGCCTTCAACAAAGGAATATTAACATAAAGTTTTCTAAAACTGTCCAAAAATTTCTTGAACTGTGCATCCACTTTCTTGGCTTTGAGACTGTTGGGGTAAGGGATGGGGACGATATGTGCCTTCTGATGTGGTGGCACATATGGCATCATATTATCCTTCTCCTTCTCTACAATAGGCTCCTCTATGGCCTTCCCTCCTTCATCTTCAACTGTCTCTACCACTTTAGTATCCTCTGCGGTCTCACCTTGATCTTTTGGTTGTGGGTTGCTCAGTTCATCGACCCTAGGGTTTAAAAGTTTCTTTCCACTCCTCAGTAGAATGGCTTTATCATGGTGGTTCCCTCCTCGAACATTTGTATTTCCTGGAAAACCTTGCACTGTGGGCTTCTTCAGACTTGTTATTTCCCCTGACATCTGTGCTATAGATGTCTTAAGAGTCCTCATCTGAGCCCCATGACTTTGTAGAGTTTTCCCAAACGGGTTCATAAATTCTCCTTGTTTCTTGATTTGTTAGCCAAACGTGCTCATTAGCTCTTGATTCTGATTTATCACCTGATTGAGAAACTCATTGCTCTTTTCCTCTGCCGTGGGCTGTGGCTTAGCATCATGGTCCTGCAGGAAATTATTTGGATCCTTTCATGAAAACTTTTTGTCCTTCCTCCTAGAATAGTCATTATTTCTCTACCCCTATTTTTGGCGCATGAATTTCACTTGTGCCTCATCATCAGATCCTCCATCTTCTTTTACTAGAAGTCTCTTCACAATCAAGTCCATCTTGTCATTTAGTTCTTTGATGGCTTTTGCATCCCCTATAGCTCTAACTTATTCCGGTGCATCTCTATCACCCCAGTTCTATTTCTTAGCCATGTTCTTCAATATCTCCCAACACCTTGTGTTTGTGTTGTTCAAGAAGAAACAAGAGCCTGCTGAATCTAAGTTGCTTCTATCATGCTCATTGAGAGCAAAGTAAAATTTTTTTACTTGTTTTTCCTTGTCCAGCCCATGATGTGGGCACCTCCTCAGCATTATCTGGAAGCGTTCCCACATCTCAAAATAGGTTTCTCCCGCCTTTTGGCTGAAATTGTGAATTTTCCTCACTAGGTCATTGGTCTTCTCAGGTGGGAAAATCACTCGAAAAAGACCTCAATCATTTGATCCCAAGTCTCAACGATTTCATCATTAAAGTTGTGTAGCCATTCTCGTGTATTTCCTGTGAGCGAGCTGGGAAATAACTTCAAGTAGAGTGCCTCCTGTGGAAACTTGTCAATCTTTATCATTTCACAGTTTTCCACAAATGTGCTAATGTGAGCAATAGGATCTTCATTCATAAACCCATGAAATGCTTGAGACTTGACCAGGTTTATCAATGCCAGATCAATCTTTTATGTGGGAATGTTGATTGTCTGACTTTTGATCAGCCCCTTTGATGCTGATGAGGAAGAAGCCTTGATCGTCTCCCATATTGTCTTTTCTTCAGCCATTTCTTCAAGTTCTTATTCAAATTCCTCAGGTGGTGGATTCATCAACTCAACTCCTTCACCTACTGGCGGAATTACTGGTAATTCTGCGTAGTTTGTGCTACGCGTCTTTACCATCAACTAGCACCTGAAAAGATGGAAATTATTTCAGTATAGTGCTAAAAAGGAATAAGTAATTAAAAGATGTGAAATTAAATTTAAAATTTTAAGAAGTATATGAAAAAGTGGCCTAGTGTGGCCGCTCGCAGCACTCTTAGTGCCGAAAATTACCGTTCCCCAGCAATTGCACCAAAAACTTGACACGATTAAACCGTGCGTACAACGCAGGTGCACGCGTCAATGTAATATAGGCCTTTGTGAGGCCCGAGTCGAACTCAGGGAATGTACTTTTGGTAAACTACTACTAACTACTTGCAATTAGCTAGATCGATTATAAAAGTTTGAGAGTTGTTTTGAAACAGAAAATAAAAACAAAAGAAAACAAAGTAATCGATTAAATGGTTGGTTTAATCAATTAAAATGGGATCTTTAGGATTGTGGTTTTGCCACATATTCTCATTGTATTAATTCCTACATAATTATCACAACTTGTCTCCTATACCGGGTAGTGGCATGTGAATAGAATTGTTCGCTTCTACAATACAATTCACTACCTTAATTTAGATCGGTTCCACATCAGCAATAACCTATACCCTAAATTAGGTGCATGAAAAACATATCTCTAGGTTTCCACCATTAATTGTACATCGCCTTTTCCAAAGGATTTATAAGTTAATGTGATTATTACGTCTTTTCAACCGTTAATTCATCGTCAAAAGAAATTAAAGGCATTAAATTACCATTATGGTGATCAAGCACAATGATAGAATTGAGGAAACAATATCATACCACTGATTTGAGAGACAAATTATGGTTAACTATGTAAAAAATGTCATACACGATTATCCGGGCTACTCCTGGTCCTAAAGACAAAGGGGATTAGCCCCACATTTTCATCTCAATGAGAAACTCGATGAAAGGAGAAGAAAACATAGAGGAAATATGGATGGAGATGGTGTAACCCCTGAACGAAGAAGAATCGGATGATCCTCGACATGAGATGGGCGTTCTGCAGCCCACCAGCGGTAGAAAACTCTGTCTGCAGCTCTGGAAACATCCGAGGCATAGCTCTGGTCTTCGTTCTTCATCCTCTCCTCTTCCAAGACTTGTGTAGTGGCTAATTGACGTGATAGTACGGCTTGGGCCGTCTTTTTTAGGTATAGGGATCACTTACAGCCGCCAAAACATCACGGTCGTTCGTTTAGATTCAATCTGCAGAAATTCCTGATCTGACGACATCGATACCATCGACGGTAGGTCGATGGTATCGACCCCCGTAGGGTATCGAAGCTCCTTAATTTCTGGCATTCTCTCTGATGGCAGATCGATACCATCGACATCCTGCGTCGATGGTATCGACATGTGGGTGTTTGGCTCGCTGAAGACATCTTGCTACCATCGACTTCTAGGTCAATGGTATCGACCCATTCTGCTCTTTCCAGTTACCTCACTGTGGCCGTCTCGATAGTATCGACAGTCGTCAATGGTATCGATGGCTGCATATATGCGAATTGACTGAAATTCAAAGATAAACTCAACTCAATTCCGAGAAATATGATCATTTATACCAAATACGATAAAACAAGGTAAATTTGATGCATAACGAGATTATAGGTTGAAGGAAATGAATAATGCAATATTAACCATGAAAATGACCAACAAACGCATAAAACGCATATGAAACTAGCCTATAAAAGCGACTTAAAATCCTCGCATCACATGTTTTAGAGGAACCAATAGGGGTCAAACAGGACATTCCTTATATTGAAAAGAGAATCAAATCAATGTAAATTTCCTTTATCTTTTATGGTATCATAATTTTGGCAAACTTACATTTAAGAAATAACTCAAAGCATTCAATCTGTAACAAACAGTTTGTGCATGACATTTCATCTCTTTGCTATAATTTCCTTCCATTTTCTAAATATCCATCAACAAGAAACAATACAAATCTAAAATTATTTCAAACTATAAGTAGGGGTGGCACCCTTCTCTTCCATGTCTATATCTTCTTTCAAAGCCCTATGTTTTCTACTGGTAAAAAATTGTGTAAATCATTGATGGTTTTGTGTTTGCAACTAGATAATAGACCCTCCTAAAAATATACTAGTCATACATAATAACAAGTAAATACTTATTACCACAAAGAGATTTTATCCTCATTAGTCTAAAAATACCATGTGTACAAGCCATCTCTAGTAGTGGTTATGATGTACATTAACTTCAATGAGATTTAAGTTTGTTTTCCTTTTGCATAAGGGTCCTTGTCTAGTATTTTAAATGATAGCTTAGATAGTGCACTCACTAGGTCATGTTTGGTTAGTTTTTTGTAAGTTTGCATGTGTATATGTCCTAGTATCCTATTCTAGAGGCACTAATTTGGTTTATTGACATTTAAGAGTTTATCCTTGATACATAAAGTAGAAATGAGAGAAGGATATTAATATTTTCATCATTCTAACCCTACTATATAATATCACTTAAGTTTTAATAGAGTGGTTTACAACATATTTTTATGTAGAGAACCAAAACTATTATCACATACATGATTAGTACTAATGAATATAGAATGAAACCTATCTATTGAGAGCACATTTTTAATAGAGAGTTTCTCAACTCTATTATGAATTCCAATTACTTTTTCTTTAGCAATGTCCCTTAAGGTGACATTAAATCTTTCTTCTTCTACAATGATGTGAACTTTGTCTTGTGATACTTCATGTTCTTTGAGAAAATTTAATTTTTTAGTTGCCATTTTGGCTGCTTCTATAGATTATTAATCGTTTATTTTATTGTAAACCACTATATTCTTATTCCAGTAATATCAAAGACTTCCACCACTTTTTATATTTATAGTCAAGGGAATTCAATAAAATTCATATGTTGGTTGACAAATTTAAAACAACAATTGGTTGTCTAGTACAACTTGCCGTTTGACCAACAGAGGTCATGTCTTACATATTAATTTGTTATAAGAGGCATGAACCTAGACAAAAATGATAAAACTTTCAAACTATCCAACATGATATATCGTAAATAATATTGAAATAGGGTTGATTCTTCCATGCAACACTAAGGTCATGATCATAATGAGAATTGGAAACCATAGTTTTATATATGAGTATTATTTGGAATCCACACTATCTTCACTAGAGAGAACTTCCTATAACGACATTAATATGCATGATGGACTACATCACTATTTATCTTTATTTGATATCATGATTTTTTGATACACTTTCATGAATGGGTACTCTTTAGGCTTATATGCAAGGCCTTTTACACCACTTTTCTTATATGTATAATAAAGAATGGTTAGATCATTATTTACTTGAAGGAGTTTGTATATAGTATTATTTTGGTCTTTGCTATCATTGATAGAGTCACTGATAGTAGTTTCAAGGACCATAATTCTTAAATGAAGGTCATTTCCCTCTTTTATAATATGGTCATAGTCTACATATTCACACTAGTGTGATTGAGACTCCTAAGTATTTACTTTTCTAACAAAAAAATTTTTCTTAATTTGAAGGAATCATCATCCTCAAGAATATGAATTCAAAAGAATTATCAAATTACATATCACAACTAGTGGGAGCGTATTTGAGGTCATATTATAATAGATAGATATAAAATACGCTCATGTAAGCTATTTAAGAACTTGGAAAATGTATCTTTTGTAAGTACCCATTCCCTTAGCCTAGTTTTAATTTTTCATATGAATGATGAATGTTTATTACATTTCACTTAATTATGTAATAGATACTTAAAAAACCATAATTGTATATGTTTGTTTATTTCATATGACAACTAGGCTATAAGAGTAAAAAAAACCTAGATTGTTGAATTACGATTTTAGAGCATACTAATGCAATTGTTTACATAGATTTGAATGAATACAAAATTCTAAACCCAATTTATTTTGATGAGGAAAGCAAGATTATTTATCATTTAAAGTAAAAAAACACTTATTACTTGAAACTACATAAATAACAAAATAAATTGTCAAGTGTAAATCATGGAATGAACTCATTGTCCAATAGAGATAACATTACCAACTAAATTTGTTCAAGATAAATTCAACTGATGAGAGGTTTTAGAATCCACACTTATTGGTGTTGGGTCACAAATCATATTGAACAAAAATCATATATAGCAGCAAAATATTTTTATACTCCATCATAGGATTAGAAATTTTAATAGATGACCACATATTTGAAAAAATATGAAAAATGTAAAAGGATTAAAAATATTTAAAATAAGAACATAAATTGGTATATACACAATAAATTCGACCCAACCACCTTTCATGAAATTTTAAACACTCTAGAGCATCAAAATCCTGGAGAAAAAAGGGAGATATTTAATGAGTATGCAAAATTTAATGTTGGATGATTAAACCCATGGTCTACATCCCAATTGTGGTCATTGCAAGTAATTTCATCATATCTAACTATGTTACAAATCAATATTTTTTGCCTTGGAATTGTGATCGTTTTATCAGCTAAGAGGAGATACTATCTTTTCAAAGATTGATCTACGGTTAGGCAATTATCAGCTTAGGAGAAAATCAAAATATTTTCCTAAGAAAGATTTCAGGACTAGATATTTTCATCATTATTTTTGGTTAATTTGTTTCGACTACCAACAATATAAAACCATTAATGGACATGATGAGTAGAGTTTCTATTAATTCCTTGATTATTTCATTGGTGTTTTCATGGATGATATCTTGATCTAATCTATTGATAAAGAACAATATGAAGACCATTTACTTCTGGATTTACACTTAATAAGACAAGATAAGCTATATGACAATTTTACTAAATGCAAGATATGTTATTTGAAGTTTCATTTTTAGGACGTGTGAATTCTTCTCGAGGGATTTGTGTAGATACTAAGAAACTAGAATCCATACACTAATGGAAGCAAGCCAAGAGAGACATTGTCTAGGTAACAAGTGTTTGTGTCGTAGAAATTTATTAGAGTAGGTTCATATATGATTTCATTACTTTTACCAATACATTTAACTCATTTGACATGGAGATATGTCCAATTCAAATGGGAAGATCAGTCTGAGCACAATCTTTAAAAGCTGAAGTATTTTTTGAAGTAGGCTCTAGTTATTACATTACATGGAATGGGAAAAAGGTATGGTGCACATTTTGATTCTTCTATGAAGTAATTTGGATAACTTCTTATGTATAATGGTAGGGTAGTGTCTTATAGTTATAGTTATTTGGAGATGGAAAAGAATAAACACCCTATGTATGATCTTGAACATGTTCCATATTCATAACATAAAGACTTGGATAATGAGTTTAAGCCACATTGTACCATCTTCCAACAAGTAAAGGTATCACATTGAAGAACCATTTGGTTATTGCAATATTCTCATATAATATAATAGAATCTGAACCATACTACTATGAACTTTATAGATAGTCTATCCCATTCTTCAAAGGTATGTGATTCTAAATTTCTCATTTTTAACGATTTGACAAAGACACTACTTTTTTCCTAACAAAATGAATTCTCTTGAATAATTAGATAAGATTTATATAAATGAGATATTTAGACAATTGAGTTCTAATTTTGGTTATATCAGATAGAGGCCCATAAGTACAGCTAGATTTTGAAATAGAATATATGAAATTATGGGAACTCAATTAAATCTTCAATATTGTTTACCACCATATGAAGATGGGCAATCAAAGAGGACAATATATACATCATGATATATGCTAAGGGAATGTGTTTTGCACTTATATAGAAGTTGGGACTCACATGTCCTTATAGAATTTGCATATATTAATGATTACTAGTCTACTCTAAACCACGTCACATTATGAAGCTTGATATGGGAGGATATGTGGATCTCTATAAGACCGATGAGATATATTTGTCGATACCAAATAGTATATCTAATATTTTTGAAGAAAACTATGATACACCAATGTTTAAAGGACACAAAACATAAATAGAAAACATATATGAGGCATAGACCTCTTAAGGTCTAACTAGAAGAAATCATATTTGGTAAAATCTCTGATTAAAAATGTGTCATCAGGTTTGGAAAATGGAAAAGTTAGAATCTAGAAAAATGTGAACATACCCTATCCTATAAAAGGTTGGAAATGTAGATTATTAGTTCAAGCTTCCACCCCATCTAGAAAATCTACATAATGCATTTGATTTCTCTATGATAATGAGGCATAACTAAGATATTGAGAAGATCTTCTATCCATATGATAAAAAACTAGAAGATATTATGGCATGCGAGGAAGGAAAAAATACATATCATGGTTAGGAGGATCTAGAACCTACGTGACGAATGCATTTTCATATGTTTTTAGTTGCATTTTGGATTTAGTTACACATATTTTGTATGCATTCCACTCTATATTTCACTTTTTATGAATAGTAGCAATTTACATAATGTATATATTATTTAATGCATTTTAATGTTTTATTTGTATGATTGATACAAGTTCAAGAGAGAAGAAAATATCCCTCCTCAAAGGCACAAGAATTGACCAAAAACCACATATCACCACTCCCCAACTTTGACAATTATAGTGAGAACCTCACACAATGATTGTAGATAAATCAATACATCCCTGAGAAACCAACCTGATGATTAGTTATCAATCAGTGAACTCAAATGGCAAGAGTAAACAATAAATTCCCCCAAATTTTACAATAAGAAATTGGTCGAATGGCTTAAAATTTGGTCAACTTGTCTTTACATTTTTCTACAATGCTTGATACAATCCACTACCAAAACAAACATATCTTTTGCGTCTGAACTCCAAATTTAACATGTCAATATACCCTAGGAAGAAATTTTCATTATCTATAGAAAAATATATTTGTGAATTGCTTTAAGATTTTTGACCAGGACAAAATATGTCTTCAACTCCATCAATCTATGGAAAAACTTAGGCAACCATTAGATTAGTTCAGATGGACCCCATATTAGATTTGATGATACATATATCCTTGAATGATGACCGAAGAAAATGGGGTTCAGATCTATTCTCTCCCATCCTCAACCCTATCTGTCACAAAGGGAAGCTGAGGAAGAAATATACCAATTTTAGATGGAGAGTGTTCTTCCTATAGATTTGGGCTAGAGATAGAAGTAATCATTCAGGAGTTGTGATGAGACCATTGATCTTTTCTTCTATGCTTCTACTTTCTCCATGACCTTCTTCTTGTCTCTCTATTTTAGTAATATGAACAACTTGAGTGAGGAGATCTCATTGATGGGTCTTGGGGTGTAGCCCCATATCCCATACTCTATTCTAGTTGCTATAAACTCCAAGAATTCTCTTTTTTGGATGTGTTTCATTCATTATGTATGCTTACTTTACGACTTGATCAATAACATTTACTATTTGTTATAATCATTGGTGTGGAGACAATGAAACCTAGCATCATAATATCGAATGAATGTGTATAACTCCATATTAGATCATGTAAGCAGTTCTATTGATGATTGTGTAATGATCCATGTGCAACAAGATGTTGGGTCCATGAGGAATTTGATCCTTATGAGATTGTATCTCATATGTATGAATTCCACTTGAGCTTAATTTGAATATCTATATCAATTAGAATGATTTCATAGGTTATGGAGGTGATCATAGTCATCCTAGTAATTTTATCCAAGTATTTAAAACCATTTCCTTCATACTTTTATTTATTTCTTGCATTGATAATTTAGATAATCAATCAAGCCATCAATTTCATCTATCATGGTTAATTACTTTTTCTTATTAGGCTAGAAATTTGTCTTGTTCTTAAAATTTTTGGCCTTTGGGTTCGATTCTAAATATATACCATGGTAATACTTTTCAGCTTGTAGGTGGTGATTATTACAAGTTAGATTGTGTAAAAACTTCGGGAATTCTCGCTAGGAAAATATCTTATGTAGGGGACAATGAGACATTTAGATTTTTAGTCTATTGAGATATGGTTACAAGTTTTTTCTTACTAATTTGTTTTCAAAATTTTAGTTTGATTTTGTAATATCTATTTTAGTTTTTTAAATTCTATTTTTTTTATTTTAAGTTTGTAACTTCATTGTTGGTTTCATAACTTTTAGATTGTTATTATAATTTTAGTTTGGTTTCATAATTTTGTTTACTTAGAATTATTTTTTTAGTTTATATATTAGGATTGTGTGTTTATTTTAATTATTCATTTGTATAAAAAATGGTGTCTTAATTATTGAATATATTTTCTACTGGGCCTGATACTCACATCTCTCTATTTTTCAGGCACCATATTAAATTGAAGTAGCCAACATAAATCATTCAATTTGGAAAATGTAGCTCCTTCAACCATGGCATGTGGGGCTCCCAGGAGCATAATTTAAAGGCTAAAGTACTAATGTGCTAGTTTGTCATCACATAAAATTCTTGAATTAAAATCAAGCATAGAGGATGTCCTAAATTAACCCCACAAGGTAAAGCTACCATTCATGGATCAACGTCCAGCATAAATCTAGACTTTTGAAATGCAAATATGAAGTAGACTATAAACAATAATTTTTAGGGGTATATTATGAATAGCTATGCTATGTATATTATTATACAAATGAGGTGGACTACTTTCAGTAGTGTTAGTAGAGTTACGGTGAAGAGCCTTACTATGCATATTATTATGCACCTGATATAGATGAGGGGATGGATGCCCTACAGAAGATATTTTCCAAAAACCATCATTTCTAGTTGATGGAGAAGAATGGGGAAAAAGATTGAAGGAACAACTGGAAAAAATAAATGTACAATCATCCCATCTAGTTACATTAGTAGAGGATCAATTAGATGGACCCCAAGGGAAGTTGAAGTTGTTGTAATTTATAGAAGGTGGTGATGATGATGATGATGATGATGATGATGATGATGATGATGATGATGATGATGATGATGATGATGATGATGATGATGATGATGATGATATTTGTTTTGGCCAACAATGAGAGATAGTTACACAACCTGAAGTACAAGATCCATGGGTTGAAATTTCCACTTGGGTTCCATATTTATCTGTGTTAGGGACTTTGAAATGTGAATACTAGAAGCATCATCAAGAGATTCACTATGATATGGAAATGATTTGTGGAAGTCGACCATATTTCTCTTTTGTAGTATCACATCTAGATGGATTTAATAATCAACAAACATTTGTTGAATATTCTAGAAGATAAATAACTAATCTCAACTGTATATCTAGTAGTTTATGATGATGAGGTGCAACCCCATGAGGAGGTATACATTCCACCACCACTTCATTTTTTATACCTCCTCTTTAGTTCTATTTCATGTGAGATCCATGAAGGAGTTGGCTATGTTCCATATGGAGGAGCTATTGTCACATGTTGATATTGCAAAGGACCCCACTACTTCCACGGATTTTATGATTAGTTGGGTTGAAAAATATGAGCATGAACAACTGCATAAAAATATTTTAATGCTGATTTAACGATACGTATTCCTCCTGTTCCATCATTGCATGTTCTATATGCATGCTTAGGAGATGAGAAGAAGCCAGATCTCGATTCTCCACCTAATTTAGCATATTTGGAAGCACCAATTGGAGATTCATCACATACTAGATTTACCATTAAAGAAGGTAGTCACCTTTATTCTTCATGTAGGAGCATACCTTGAGGCCACCATATGGGCACAACTCCTATATTATGCAACTTGTTTTAGATAAACACATAGTTACTGCAATATCTCTTCTGATGGAGGACTTTCTATGCCTAATAGATAGGCTACGGGATGAAAAACAATGTTACATCAAGAAATTAGACAACACATTTGAGCTACCATGACCACCACATTATATATTGTACTATAGAGCTCTCAGATACAAGGTGTCATCCATTGTTCGTATTCCTTTTAGCTGGACCCTTTTTAGTTTCCAAGACCACCTGCATAAGTATCAAGGATATTATTCCTTCCATCTAGGGTTTAGTATTTTCTCTGTATAAGAAAATTTCCATGCTCGGGTTGGAGGTTGGTTGGCATGTAGTCCTTGCCACCCAAATTATCTATTTCACATTCTTATTTATTTCAAAATGTTTCTTTTTCCTGTTTCTTTTGCATTTATATCATCTATATTTCATGTAGCTTGAAATGTTATTATTCAATTCTTAGTTGAAGCCAATATCTATTTGGATTAGTCGCATTACATAAACATCATCCATCATGTGAATCCCTTAAATGAAATGAATTCTTGTGTAATGTTAAATAATAAATTACCAAATATTAGAACCTAATATGTCACATAGGACTGTAATTAATTTTGTTCCTTAGAAATGATGGGAAGTCATAAGGGAATGAGAGGAATCAAATACAACATGTGTCACAGAACTATTTGTTACCGTAAGTCCATACTCATAATGGAGGCACATCCAAAGGCCAATGGATCTAGGTGTCTATCCCTAGCATGGTATGATCAAAGTGAGAATGAGAAAGTGCAAAACCACATCATACATGAGCACACAACAAGATAAAAGAACTAACATCATCTCATCATTAGACAAGATATATTAAAAACATTGTTTTATTACAATATTTCAGTTACATATTCAAGAGTCAAATTGTACAAGTCTACTCATGTACATAGAAATCTTACAACAAGTACACTTGACATAGATCACCAAGCCCATCCACTCCTATCCGTCTTTGAACCTAAAGAAATATTTGAAACAAGTGCTCAAGATATAGTGTAAGGCCCCTAGACTTGCTTAATGAGTTGAATGAGATTAATTATCATAATTGAATTCTTATAACCCTAATATAAGATTTTTATATGATTTCAAATCATAATACAAGCTTAAGTTTCAAATTTGGTCCAATTTGGACATTGTTTGAGCAAGTTATGCAATTTTATGCACAATTTGAACTTTTCTACAATTTACCCAATTAAGAGGCATTCTTTGCAATTTAACACTTGCATTATGTTCCTTTGATATTCTCTCATCACTCTTGATATTTTTGATCCATGGGGCACCTATTTAAACCTTGGTTTGAAGGTGTTTTCTCCAAGGGTATTTTAGGGTTTACCCCTTCACGGATGAGCTACCTTTAGTATCTATCAACTAATGCATTATGTAAGTGGTTGGGAAATTCGACAAAGGAAAGCTAATCAGGTCTATAAGGACGGTGGGGGAGCTTCTTGTATGTTTTCCTGTACATTCTTAATAGTTTAAGGCCATAGAAACATGGGGAAGCTACTTTTACACCTCATGCTTGCTTCCATCCTTATCCATGGGCTATATTTACCTCTTCCTTGCCCAAGTACGAAACTATGCTTTCTTTCTGTTTCCTTTAACCTGGATCAATGACTATCCTCTATTTTTCTGTGGAATCAAGTGCTCTAAGGTAGAAGACAAACTCTTTTTGGAGAAGAAGTTCACCTAGAGCTCCATTTAGCCCTACCTAGTCCAAGGTCATTTTCTAGGGATTTTGACCAAGGCAAGTTGATTTCTTCCTTCCTTATCCATTTCTCTTTCTCTTATGCTTCCTTAGACCTTCCTCCAAGTCCGAACCTTTCTGTTCCATGGTAGAATTTTCTCTAAAGCTCTAAAACCCTACCTTTCTTGCTCATTATGCTTAGGGTTTGCTCATTTGATGAAGAAAGGTGCTAGATGGACGAATTCATAGCTTATTCTCAGATTTTCTACCCTACCTGCCTGAGATTTCTTCTTTGTGGGGTTTCATATTCGCATTAGAGGAAAGTTTTATAACTTGCTCCACGTTTATTGCTTACCATAAGTTTCCTAGCTCATGTTCTTGCTTGAAAATGATGATTTATGCACTAAAAAGCTATGCTTGACTTGGATTTCGATTTTTATAATGTTCCCTGTTCTGATTTCAGTTATAGATGAACCTGTGATCATGTTTACATTTTTCCTAAGCTATAATATGACTTGTATCAGGTTTTTTTTATAACCTATGGTGCTAAGAACCTATCAAACAATGGTCCATTTTAGGGTTTAAAGCTGATTTCTTCTATAAACCATGACCCGATGATGGTACCATTGCAAAAACCCTATGGTGTTGTCTTGATAACAACTGATGGTCGTGATCAAGGGTGTCAAAATATGGTGACAACCTATGGTCACCCCCTTAGGTCAGGTTTTGGACCAATTATAAGTTTAATGTTCAACCATTAAGTACCCTATTGATGTTATCAATCAATGACGACATTAGCTTAATATTTGATGTTGGTTAATGAATATAGTGTTGATCAAACAACCTATGGTGATTTAATGGTCACTAATTATGGTGTATTAGGTCTCTAAAACCTATGTTGAGTCAATAATTGTAGTTGTATCATCAGTTAAGCCTTAGACCAATGGTTTCTTGGGTCATTTGATACAATGGTCAGACCTATACTGGAATTGATGGTTTTAATATATGAACTTGACCCAATGGTCAAGATCTACTATTTATTTCTCCAATAAAGTGAAATTATGGCTAATGTAATATGTTGGTCCTAATAATGTGATTTATATGGTTTCCTTTATATGATCAACTTAAGGAACTTAGTTGTTAACAATGTATGGCTTGTTTTAAAGGAACAGTCGATTGTGGGTTTTACCCTAATCTTAATGGAACTTTTCGTGTTGTTAATCAAGGGATGTCTCTGTTTAGATGGTGACTATTTCTAGAGCACAAATAAAGGACTTCATAGGTGGTTTATCCAAGGTGTTTACTTATGTAAACAATTAATGGTCTTACCTTTTAAACATCTAATGGTTCTGGGTGACATTGTGGTATGGCGATATAGGTTGAATGATGATGGAACAAATGGAGGGTTACCCTTAATAAGGTAGTCTTACCTATTCACTCATATGAATAGAAGGTATGATAACCATATTGTGTTGATATGTAACCCTAATTAGGTATAGCTTGTTATACCTAGCTTTAATATAACTAAATGATGATAATTGGGTATGAATAGTCCTTGAATGACTAATACAATCATGGAGTACTCTATTACTGTTGTTGAAACCCTATTATGCTATAACCCAATGGTTATACCTTGATTTATGTGTGGGTTCATACTTGAGAATAGTATAGAATGTGATGGTGATGCTTCACCTTATCCATCCATGATCCAATGGGGATGTTGTGAGTTAGGGTTTGGGTATGAGTGTTGATTAGTAACATTGATATAATTTATCAGGTTGAACCTAACTCTAATGCAAATAGATAAATATGAGTATTCATGTTTAACATTCTTATATGATGGAATTATGGTAGAATAACCTCCTTAACATGATCATAACCTTAATGTGTTCATTGGTGGTTATCATAGCCACATGGTTGATACTTTATTATGCAAAACATGTGCATTAAGAATATGATGAGTGCTAATCATATCTGGATTCCTTGCATGTTCATGTAATAAAGGAATGTTCTTAATGTTAATATATCCATGCTATGATTCTTTATGAATACCTCCTAGCTCATTAATGCAATACTATGTTGATCTTGTGTATTATATGTATGTGATGTTGTTGAGCCTTGTTATAAGGCATGGAAAGATAATGATGATCTTGCAGGGAATAGTATGATGGTCTTAATGACCTTTGGGCATGGTTGATCCCTGAATGAGGTGTAATCCTCTTGTGTTGATAAGGGTTGATACCATGTGATATAGTGGAAAGGATTTATATCTTGTGATAGTATGATGACTAGTGTGGTCTCATGAATGGCAAGTGAATAGTACCATGTGATGATGAGATGAGAAATTATGTTTCACACATTTTATATCTTTTAAAGTTGAGATATTTATATGCTTGTTAGAAGTGAATTAGGGTTTGTGTGTCCACTTGTTTGATGCAACATTAATTCACCCAATAGGCATAACTAATCAAGTGAAACTCTAATCATGTAGTGCCTTGTTTCATAAATCCATCTGAGTGTCAGAACTTGCCAGATGGTGAAACAAGCATTCCTAAGGGAAACTCAGAGCACATACTGATGAGTATGCAGGGTGCTTGTCATCCTTAATTCAAGTGTTTAGGGAGGATGACTACGGTCATACTTAGCCCTTAGTTTGAGAACAGATGTGGTCTTGTCTCGATGAATATATATGTGATGATATTAGAGGACAACTGCGGTTGACCTCGGATGGTAGGGTATGCGTACCCACCTCCTTTCACTAGTGCCACGACTTGTACCAAGACGGACTAGGCTGTTAGCAGATTGACCTTATATGTCGTTGTGGCAGACCCGTACTGACCGGGGTGGAGAAGATCTTAGGAGTCTGACTCTTCCTAGATCTTGTATGACACTGATTTTAACTTAGCAGTGGTTAGTTGGATTTTGAGTGGTATCCTCAATTTCCTCAGGGCATAATAAAAGATGTAATGCAATTGTACAACATATCTATTTAGGGTTATGCATGATGCTTCACATTGGATGATAACCTTGTTTGTTCTCTTTACATAAAGATGATGCTTAGTGCAATTAAGAGTTTGTAATTATACTTATGTTGTGGACATGCATAAGATTGTAAATGTGTACATACAGTATTCATGCTTATGTTGATATCTATATTGCTATTGTTGATTATAATTAGGATGATAGCTATATCACGTTGTTAGTTATGTTTAGCATGTTAGCCATGCCTCTATAATTAGAAATGGATATACTACTAATCATGCTTATGCAAATACTCGTGCTTATGTTGATAGCTCTGCTTATGACATTGATCTATTCAAACTGTTAGACATGCTAATGTTGTTAGATATGCTTATGATGCTAGACTTATTCATGTTATTAGAGATAATATGCTACTAGACTTGCTTATGCTAGTTATGCATATTCTATTGAATCTCTTATATGGTTAATAAGGAAAATGATGAAAGTCAGCTTGATGATGATAATTATTATCAACTCCTTTATGTATTTTGTTAATCATTAGTATTGCTGAGCCTAATTGTTATATATGATTAAACTTCTTAAACTATCACATTACCTAAAATGTTGTAATCAATAAGCGTTGTTGTAGGTTATATCTCTTGTTGGGACATGGGTCTCACCCTTGTGGTTCGCCACATTTTTTTAGGTAATCGAAAGTGACGAAAACAAACATGTGGCAGCAAAGAGGAGCTTTAGTAATTAATCTTTGAGGAAGTTAATTAGATGTCTAGTTTGTCCTAGAGTCTTCTTTGTACTCTTAGGTCCGGGCATGAAAAGTTTGTATATGATGTTTCAAACGAATCAGACTTTTGTTAGTATATTAATGCTTGTTTGTGTGGCATATACGAATATTATTCTCTTGTGTATATATGTTGTGGCTAAGGTTATAGAACAATTTGTATCAAATTCTTGGCATAGTATGGATATAATAGATGTTGGGCTCTCATGCAAATGTTTTTGAGTGGGTGTTCACATTGAAATCGGTTTTAATTTACCCATATTTTTGGGCATGTGATTATTTAGTGATTGATGGTGTTTTATGATTTGAGTAATCTCATTTAGTGTAACGGGTTCTCACAAGTTGGTATCAGAGCTTTCGGTTCACTGAGTCTATAGGGACACTAGGACTTAGGACTAGGATGATGTCAAAATAAGGAATATGACATAAAAATATGGTGCATACTTCCTAACTTAAGTATTTGAGTGCCCTGGCCAGTTATTTAATTATTGAAGAAAAGGTAAGTATGGAACTCTTAGATTGTTATCTTTTTTATTACTCTGATCAAGTAGTCATTTTGAGACAATCTAAAGAGAATAACAAATAAGAAATCATGGTGTGAATATCTCAACCCTACCTTAATGAAGATGATAATTGCATCATTATCTATCAAAACTTGAATGTTTGGTAACTATAAGAGAAATATACAACACCATGAAATCGAAATCTAAATACAAATAAGTAAAAGAGAAGATCTTAAAGATGTGATTCAAGAAGATAATAAAGTAAAAGACAGATAAGTCTATGCTTATAAAGTGATTTAAGGTATGAAATCCACATAAGATGGAGAGAACTCCAATGATAAGTATATAATGAGAAGATAAATGAGAATAATGACAAAGGAATAAGGTGGAACCTGAGTTAATCTCAGACCAACCTATGTGTGTAAGAAAGTGTTAATGTAAAATAAGGATGGTGTTTGAAAGAAATAAAGATAGATGATCCATGTTTATTGAAGAAAATGTGGAATATGATGATTTACCTGTTGATAAGTGGTTGAAAAACATAATAAAATAAGAGAACATACCCAAGTGGGATAAATAGTCATAAAGGAAGGAGTAATGAGATATGTTAATCATGATGACTCCTGTGTTAATGGCAAGGAAACTGAAATGAAAAATGTAAAATAATACATAAGAAGTTGTAACATGCATAATGAAAATAGAATTGGTTACCTTTTTGCTAGTGATCGTTGAACAATGTTGCTATGATGTGGAAAGTGTGTTTCCCTTTGTGTCTTTCCTTTCTGGGGTACAACTTTCAAGTGGATCATTGCCACTTGGTATGTGTCGATTCATTGTAAACATGAGGGCGGATAGCATATTATAACATAAGGTTGTTTGGACTATGGTTCCAAGATCATAAAGTTTGTGATAATTTTACTTTTGAGCCTTCCAATAATTAGGAAGACTCCTCTTATATGTCTTGATATTTGTTATGTTGGTAAAATTAGATGATATACGGATGTGAGTTGCTTATAGAACATGAGGTGGATGCCAAGGTAATGAATCCTAGTATCCAAGATGTATCAATAATATGAGAAATATGTGAAGGTTGGAGATGTTTATTAAGTGAGCATTCCAAGTATTCCTCTTCCATAGAGAGAGAGAGGGAGAGAGAGTTAATGATGGCCCTCTAAATGCTGTTTGGAAGGAAAAACAAAAGTGATTCTATAATTTTGTGTATGGTATAGTGATAGTTGGGCAAGGCCACTAAAAAGGATAGATGGTTTGTTGGTCAATATATATGTGTGTTGTGCTCCTTTAAG
The DNA here is from genome assembly GCA_963693085.1 of Alisma plantago-aquatica. NCBI lineage: Eukaryota > Viridiplantae > Streptophyta > Magnoliopsida > Alismatales > Alismataceae > Alisma > Alisma plantago-aquatica. Next base: position 1,152,350,684 of record OY856410.1, read on the forward strand.
ATAAACTAATGATCAAATATCAATGCATAAGAGTAAGATTGGATGACATAATTCAAATGACCATGATGAGTTTATACTTATGTCCTTCAGACTAACCAAAGTACAAATAGAATTTATGAATAGGAGGAACAAAGTGTTCCAGTCATGCCATACAAGTTATATCAAGATTTGAATGATGACATGTCAAAGTATTTCAAATATGGTCAAAAATTTGATCAATATTTATGTTGGTATGTATGCCCATAGAGCAAGTCATGTGATGATTGTAATGGGATACTTTATAAATGATTTGAATAATAATTAAGGCAATTTCCGATCTATATGTTTTAAACTATTTCTGAGATGATAGTGTAACATGATAGATGTCTAAAGAATTGTTTTACTCAAGGACATATGCTTTTAGGTTAAGGACCTAAATGATGAGATCATACAGATGTTAAGAGTATACATTCTTGTCTAGTCCCTAGTCGGTTGTTATTGTGGAAATAACCATAGACATCAACAACACTAAAGACTAGATTGTGTATTGGTTGATGATAGAATCTCATTAGTCATGATATAGTGATATCAAACCAAGCACATAGGTACTTGTTAGAGAACAAGTGTACTGTACAGACCCACCGTGAGAGTGACACATGGAACCATGATTTGGTAGTCACAGTCAACTCTCACAGTAATGGTGTTCAGTGTGATTCTTCGACCTAAAATCACTACACTCAACACATGTCGTTGGGTACACTTTGACATCATCAAATGTAGTCCTAAAACATGGGTTGTTATAAAGGAGATGATTGGGTGACTTTGACACAGGGGGCTTTTGAGGGGTGAGTGATAGATATGGTATTTGTCCCTCCTAAGGGAGTTTGATGTCCATGGCCACTTGATGAGTAGGATTGAGAAAGGCATGTGCATGCATGTGTGAATCAATATGTGATATTGATGTCTCACACATATCACCCAGTCTTCTCCGAGATCAAGGAAATGGATGAACGTTGAAAGGATGACTGTACCATGCCTTGAGTTCATTCAGGACATTAAGGACAAAGGAATTATACATTTATTGTAACACGATTCACAGATTGTAGGACTGAAAGTTGTTCTCCAACTTTCTATTTCACTTGGGTAGCACTGTTGTGTGACTAGGCACCACTCTTTGCTTGTAAAGTCATAAGTGTTATGGACTTTCACTGCCAACATGAAATGGTCCTGCACGGTCACACACACTAGGACATGTTCCTGGAAGAGGAGTTTTTCCATAAATCTTGTTTGGATTGATTACTAAAGGAGTTTAGTAGTTCAATTAAACACCCAGTCAATTGATAGCTCAAAATCATAGTGTTCAAGGTGTTGGATCAGATGATTAGAGTATCGGATTGATTGAAACTGCAATTCACTGACTTGCTACCCCAACTGATCGGCTCATGGAGATGAATCGATCAGCTCAGGCTTGTGACTCGAGCGGATCAGGTCAATGAACTGATTGGTTCACCCAGTTGAACTGGTTGGCTAACCAATCGAGTTTGTTTCACTTGTCAAATTTGATTTGGATAAGGACTAATATATGATTAGTTGGAAACGAACCTGGAAAGTCAATTTGAGTTGGACTAGGACCACGAACGATCGACTCATGCTTGAACCGATCGTCTCATGCTTGAACCGATCGGCTCAAGGGCCCAGACGATTGGTTCAGGGCTGAACCGATCGGTTCAACTGGCACAGTTTGTCATATTTTGTGGAAAATCTTGAACCCTTCTACTCCTGCTTTAATCCCGCATTGCCCGGGGTACAGAACTGTAAGGACCCTGACCTCCGTTTAGGGTTTACCCTGTTTGCTTTGTTTAACCCTGATGCTTGGTTGCTTGCTAATCACCTTTAGTGGTGATTAGTGTTTGATGGTGCTTTGTTGAGAGTTGGAGGTGCTACTTGCAATATACCCAAGTCTAGGGTTTGTGGGCAAGTTTGCCACCTTGTAAGGAGTTACTCTCTCTCCTTGCTTCCTCTGGTGTTGTGAGGAAGGTTTGGGCTTGTTTCTTGAGTTCCTTTGGGCTTGGTTGAGTTTGTTGGGCCTTGTGGTGCCTTGCCTTTATTTCCTTTGGACCTTGTACCGGGCAAGAGGGTGCTTGTGTCGCCCAGGTTGTGTCTCCCAGGCTATGTCACCCAGGGTGTGTCACCTAGGGTTGTGTCGCCCATGGACCTTTGACTCTCTTTGACCTCGTTTGTGTCACCACTAGTGGACACTTGGTGCTTGATACTTGCATGTAGCAATGGCCTTGGACATGTGTTTAGGGCATGCTAGTGTGGTGGTTTTGCTCATCCACAAGTGTCCCTAGGTGGGTGACACCTTGCTTTGCTCTACCTTGGTTTCTCCTCCATCTCCATCTATATATGTGTTCCCTTTCTCTTGCTAGGGATCCCTTTTGTCTCTTGGTTTCCCCTCTCCCTTGGTGCACGACACCTCTCTTTCTTTGCTAGCTTGGTGGCCGATCCTTGCCTTGGAGTCTCCTCTTCCTTGGTGGTTCTTGATGCTTGGTGCTAGGAGCTTGGAGCTTCCTTAAGGTGGGTTACATAACTCCTAACCCTAACTACACTACCTTCTTTTCTATGTTCTTATATGTTGCTAAGATCATGTCGGCTATATGTTTTGCTAGTTAGTTCCTTGGTTAAGTTGTTCTTGTTGGCCGAACCATGTGTTCTAGGGTTTCTTGGTGAGCAACACTCCTTTCTCTCCTTGGTCTTGAGGAGTGAGCTAGAGTGCTAGTAATATGGGCAATACCCCTTTCTCGTTTAAGTTGAGAGGTGAGCTTGTGTTCTAGTTACTTGAGCAACACCCTCCTCTCACCATGGACTTAAAAGGTGAGCTTTGTGGTGGTTGTTCCTTGTGTTGTCTGATTGGTGATAAGGGATGTGCAATACCCATCTCTCTTAGTTGTTGAGAGGTGAGACATCTTCTTGATCCATTAGAGTTTGGTAACCTTGTGCTTGAGGTTGATGACGACCTTGTGGAGCTGCATCTTGATCGTTAGGATCTTGGGGGAGGTGCTGCCCGATATCCCTCTTGCCCTTGAGCTTTGGACGATACATGTTGTGGCTGTGACGGGCGCTACCTTGGTCCATGCTTGTGTGTGTTGTGCATTCCACCTTGGTAAGTAACCTGCCCGATACCTTAGCCTCTGTGATGGTTTGACAACGTTGTGGGTTGAGGTTTGTAGCTTGTTATCTAGTTGGTAGTGTTGTGTCAGGCGTCAGGCTCCTAGACGTTGACCCTTGTGTGTTGAGCGTCCCACCTTAGTCTCATACGTCGGCCGATAATCTTGTGGTGTGCTGGCGTTATGATCTCTTTGTTGCACATTATGCCTTTGCAACACGTCATTGCCCGTTATCCCTTTTGCTGGGCTGCATGCCCTGGTTGCCGTTACCAGTTGGTTGCCCGACACAGCATTGTGTGACACTGAGTTGCCTGCAGAGGTGCTCGATACACAGGTTGCACGATAGCTTTGTGCACATTATGTATTGGATCTCTGTTGCACGTTACATCTCGAGCTAGTAGTCGACACTCTTGCTTGGTGTTTGGCCGTTATGAGACTGGTTTGGCTTGACCGTTAGGGTTGTAGTGGTTGGGCGATATGGGAGAACACCCTGCCTGACACCACCCTTAGTGAGGTATGCCCTACCTGTCACACCTTTGGTGAGGGTAGTGGGTACTTCTAGTGAGGGTCTTGACCCTTCTGTATAAACATCTACGCTAGATCTTGTCTATGTATTCACGTTTGGGCTCATTTTGGTGATCTTTGATATGTTGTTGATAACTAAGATGGTAGCTCACATCTATGTAACTTAGCATGACTATACATATGTATGTGATCATCTTGTTGTTATGCATAAGGCTGAGATAATGATAAGCATATAAGATCCCCTTGCATGAACTATATCTATGATCACAGGTTGAGGCATGAATGATAAAGCACCTAATCATCAAGTTGACCTATATATCAATAATATGATCTTCCTGTTAAGTCAATAATGATTGTGCATACTAACCATGCAGGCGTTCCACACAGTTGCATAACCAGGTAAAGGGCTATGAGGTATATATAATTGAGTAACACTGCTTTAATGATTACTCCTGATGATGAGATATCATATATGATGTGTTTTGGTCTGAGGACCTAGGTTTGACTAAAGTGCCTAAGTTAATGGCACCACATGATGAGGGATTGAGATCCCATGGCAATATGATGATCCATGAGATAGATCTAGCTGTTTGGCAAGAGGCCAAGTGATAACATGTAATGTTGGATCCTTGAGATGGATCAGGATGACGTTGTTTACTATAAAATCATAATGTTGAGTTTCATATTGCTTATTCTTGTTTTAGTTTGCATGTTATACAACCTTGGTTGAATCTTGCAATCCATTTAAAAGATACTAACTAATTACAGTGGAACATATCATGTAGTTGCCCTGGCCATAGATCCATCATCGTCAGGAGCTGGTGCTGGTGAAACGGGTTCTCCTACGGGTTAACCCGGAGCGCATATTGTTGAATATGCGAGGTTCCTCCTAGCCTAAAATAGTGAGGATTCGAGTGCATCTGCGGTTGCAGACTCAGGATATATATAGGAGCATGGTGAACAGGCCCATGGCTCAGGATATGTGATATGGGAGCATGAATGCATTCATGGATCAAAGAACAGTGAACTGGCTCGTGGCTCAGGTATACTAGCGCCGAGACCTGTACCGAGGCGGGCTAGCGGATGGGTAGCCTATGGAGCTGACCATGTGGATGAGGCCACTTAAGCACGAGACTGCAGTCCTGCTTGTGTTGTACACGTACATTGACTACGAGGCGGGAGGTCGTGGAGTCCGGCTCTCCCATTGACCGTGTATGGCACCGGCTTTGGGTTTCGCAACCGAAGGTTGGATTTGAGTGGTAAGGCTCACTTCCTCAGGGCATAATAATACGTAATCCAACCGTATAGTATTTATTGCTTAAGGAAAAACACAGAACATTGGTTGAGGCCTTGCTTGTACAATTAATCTTGTTATACATGCAGTTACTTATACGTTCCTCATGTTACGTGATAAGATCGTATAATCTTATCTTATCAATCATGTTCCATAAATAGATAATTGGTGATACGTCTTCCATACAGCCTGGTAAGCTTGATGGTACGAATAGCCCTTCTGTATAGACTGTTATTATCCTACGTTTTACTGTTTATCTTCTGATGTTGCTTTATCCTCTTGGTTTTATAGTTTTGGCGGGGAGTTATGTTTCTCGCTGGGATAATGTTCAATTGTCTCACCCCACTGGTTTTCAGGTGTTCGAGCTAGATGTGGTGGTAGTCATGAAGTTGCGACCGAGCAGCAAGACGAGCAGTAGAAGGCAAGAGATGGACATGCTGCTGTTTTGGTCATTTTGTAGTAGAGTCTTAGAGTCATCCCTGTACTCTCAGGTCCTTGGAGGTGTTTTGACGTTGTTTCACAATGTATAGCTGTTGATGGTTTGTATATCCTACTACTGGCCGAATGTGGGCCTTTATGTATATATAACAGGTGATGAACTCTTGTGGTGGCTTGACAGCTGATCCCCCAAGCTGTGGACATGTATCAAGGCTTTTATATGTTTATATCACATGTTTTCTTGCAGGATGAGGATCGGAATGTAAGGCCTAGTTTGGGAGGCGCAATCTCAACCCCCAGTAGTTGATACAAAATAGATGCATCAAATTAATGACAATGGCTATCATTGTGTATTTGCTTTGTACCGTTGTGCGGATAATTTCGCAACAAAATAGCAGTTGCAAATGACGCCAGAATCGGCGGGCTTCACGACTACCAGTTTTTGCTGGGTCTCTACTCGGTTATCACACCTTTTGCATGCCACTCTGCATGCTGAGCTGGTTGCAGGTCTCCCCTGCTCTGCTCCGAAATACCAAAAGGTGTGGAACTCTATATACGACTACCGGTATTTAAGAAGCTTTTATCCAAACTCGCCCTAATAGTTTCTCAGTTTATCTGCTTTCTGCAATCGTTTTAATTAACCTGTGTTTTTGGTAATCTGTGGTTAATGGTGATTTTTGCACGTTTTCGCGTAACACCTCGCTGTCTATGTGATAGTGGGATGTGTTGCCACAAGTTTGGTATCAGAGCTCTAGGTTCATTGAGTCTACAGGGATTTAGGACTAGGTTGTGTCTGTTCTTGTGAGTTTTCAAGATTTTCTTACGATCGTCTTCTGCTCTCAGCGGAAGAAAAGTCAAGATGTCTGGAAACCATGAAGAACATGCTGCTGAGAATAGCGATGTTGCATCAGTTGATGGAGTAGAAGGGCAGGCACATGGAGATCGGGTGCCTGAGGTCCCCCAACCTGACCCAGCCATTCTTGAACACCCTTCCTATCAATAGCTTATGGGGCAGATGATGGATACGATGAATCTCATGGTAGAAAGACTGCCAGTGCCTCCGCTAAGAGCACATGCTCCCCATGGTGAAACATAGGGTATTGGGAATACCTTTGAGTGGCTTCGCCAAGTTAGAGCTTCGGATTATGCTGGGACGGCTGATCCAGCGGATGCAGATCTATGGCTGACAAGTCTTGAGAAGGCTTTCTAGATCCTCGACATCCCCGAAGCAGACAAAGTAAAGCACGTTGTCTACCTTTTGAAAGGTAGTGCTGGTCACTGGTGGACCATCGAGGAGGAGAAGCGACATGGTGAGGTGATCGGTTGGGAGGTTTTTTGGCGTGAGTTCGTCAATAGATACTTTCCGAAGACGTATCTGGATGAGAAGATCAGTCGTTTTGAGCATTTATGCCAAGGAACGATGAACATCACCGAGTATGAGGCTAAGTTCATGGATCTGTTGAGGTTTTTCACATGGTAGCAACAGATGAGGAGCGAATCAGATGTTTTGAGAAAGGTCTGAGTGTTGAGCTGACAACACCTATCTCTGTGTTGGAGAACCATTAGCGGTTTGCTACATTTGTGGAATCTGTCTGGAGGATTGAATGATCAGTAAGGGAGAAAAGAGAATCCATGTCCAAGAAGAGGCCTGCTCAGTTCCAGGGACAGAGGTTTGGTGGCTTCAAGAAGCCAAGGTTTTCAGCACCTTTTGTGATGAGAGGTTCCAGTGTACCATCACAGTGGTCTCCGAGTAAGGGAAGAGGATATGTTTCTTCACCATCTAAGGCACATAGTACAGCTTCAGTGGCAGTGACGGGGCCATCTAGGCCACGGTTTGAAGATAGGGCATGCTATCTTTGTGGTTATACTGGGCATCTCAAGATACATTGCCTGAATAGAGATGTTGAAGTGACGCAGTAGCCAAGACAGAATCAACAAGGATCAGATAGACAGCAGCCCAGTAGTAGCAGAGGGCGAGGAAGCAGTCAAGCATCGCAAGCTGGATCGACTGCTCATGGAAGCAGAGGACGTGGAAAGCAAGCAACGACTCGATTCTATGATATGAATCAGCTGGAGGCAATAGTCAACCCACGAGTGGTGACAGGTCAGATGGAGTTATTTCATTCTGATATGTCTTCTTCTTGCTTTATATCTGTTATGGTTGACACGGGTACTACACACTCTTTTATCACCTATAGTATGCTTGAAAACTGTCATTTACCAGTTAGCTGTAAGAAAGATAGCTTGTTGTTAGAAACCCCTCTTGATGGTTCCTCGATGCTTTGAGAAGAGTGTCCATCTTGTGTCTTATCTTTTTCGGAACACAGTATATAAGTGGATCTTATACTAGTTGATATGAACAGTTTCGATGTGATCCTTGGTATGGATACCTTAGAGAAGTATAAGGTTGTTTTGGATTGTGGTTCCAAGCAAGTTGTGTTTGATGATGGTGGTAAGAAGTGGATCTTCCAAGGAGATAGGAAGATTCTTCCGACATGTCTGGTATCAGCTATGGTGGAAGAGAAGTTTTTACAACAAGGATGTGAGGCGTTCTTAGCTCATGTGGTGGATACCGTTATGGATACCAAGGCGAAAGGTCCTAGACTTGAAGAAGTGTCAGTTGTTCGAGAATTTGCAGATGTGTTTCCTGATGAGTTTCCTGGTGTTCCTCCACCCCGAGAGATTGATTTTGAGATTAATCTGATTCCAGGAACATAGCCAGTTGCACAGAAACTGTATAGGATGGCTTCGGTGGAGATGGTAGAGCTTAAGAAGCAGTTGCAAGAGTTGTTGGAGAAAGGTTTCATCTGACCAAGTACGTCGCCTTGGGGTGCTCCAGTGTTGTTCGTTAAAAAGAAGGACGGATCGATGCGGTTATGTATAGACTACCGACAGTTGAACAAAGTCACGATCAAGAACAAGTACCCATTGTCGATGATAGATGATCTATTCGATCAGTTGCATGGTGCGACAGTGTTTTCAAAGATTGATCTATGGTTTGGATATCATCAGTTGAGGATTAAGGCAGATGACATACCAAATTCAGCTTTTAGGACAAGGTATGGTCACTTCGAGTTCGTGGTTATGCCATTTGGGCTAACCAATGCACATGCTGCTTTCGTGGATTTAATGAATCGAGTGTTCCGTCCATTCCTAGATCAGTTTGTTGTAGTCTTTATAGATGACATCTTGATCTATAGTCAGGACAGGCAAGAGCATGAGCGACATCTTCGACGAGTGTTGACTCTTCTTCGCCAACATCAGTTGTATGCCAAGTTCAGTAAGTATGAGTTCTGGCTGGAAGAAGTGACTTTCTTAGGTCATGTGATATCTACAGAAGGAGTCAAAGTGGACCCGAGGAAGGTGGAGTCCCTTGCAGAATGGGAGCAGCCAAAGACGCTGATAGAAGTTCATAGTTTCCTAGGTTTAGCAGGATACTACCGGAAGTTTATCAAGGATTTCAGTGTGATCGTGTTACCGATGACAAAGTTGACTAGAAAGGATGTACCTTTTGTCTGGAATGATCGTTGCCAGTAAGCTTTCCAAAGTTTGAAGGAGAAGCTGACTAGTGCTCCAGTGTTTGTGCTGCCAGAGCCTGGAAAGGGGTGTGTTGTATTCTGTGATGCTTCCAAGAAAGTTCTAGGTTGTGTGTTGATGCTGGAAGATCATGTGGTTTCTTTTGCTTTGCGACAGCTTAAGAAACACGAGGAGAACTATCTGACTCATGATCTGGAGTTGGAAGCAGTGGTTCATGCATTAAAGATTTGGTGACACTATCTTTACAGGGAAGTGTGTCAGATCTTTACAGATCATAAGAATCTGAAGTACATCTTTTCGCATAACGAGTTAAACATGCGACAACATCGATGGATGGTGTTAATCAATGATTACGACTGCACCATCGAGTATCATCCTGGTAAGGCGAATGTGGTAGCTGATGCACTTAGTCAAAAGTCTTCTTCTCTTTCTATAAAGAAGGCACAGTTGAGCTCCTTGGTATGCCATAGATGGGATATGCTTATTTCCTTACTACAGATGAATGTGCATATGGAAGTTTCCTTGTTAGCTGGACTTTTAGCACAGATGCAAGTCAAGCCTACGTTGAGACAACATATCAAAGATGCACAACAGATAGATGATACAGTACAGTTGATCCGATCACAGTTTGGCAGCAAAAAGCGTGATGGGTTCCATGGGTCCAAGGATGGACTAGTTTGCTACCGAGATAGGACGGTGGTCCCCGATACAGGTGATCTAAGGAAGCTAGTGCTCGAGGAGGCGCACACGTCGATGTATGCTATGCATCCAGGAGTCACCAAGATGTATCATAGTCTGAAGGACTTGTATTGGTGGCCCGGTTTGAAGAAGGATGTAGCGGAGTTTGTGGCTAGATGTGCAGTATGTCAGCAAGTTAAGGCTGAACATCAGAAGTCGGCAAGTACATTACAACCCCTGTCGATACCGCAGTGGAAATGGGATCATATAACCATAGATTTTATAGTTGGTCTACCAAGGACAACTAGGAATCATGATTCCATTTGGGTGATAGTGGACAGATTGACGAAGTCTGCCCATTTCGTACCAGTAAAGACAACATATGCAGTGAGAAGCTTGCTCGAGTATATGTGGATGAGATAGTACGGTTGCACGGTGTGCCAGTAATGATAGTTTATGACAGAGGTCCTCAGTTTATGAGTCGTTTCTGGGAACAGTTGCACAAAGCCTTGGGAACGCAGTTGAGGTTTAGTACCGCTTTCCACCCGTAGACGGATGGACAGTCTGAGAGAACTATTCAGACCTTGGAGGATCTCTTTCGAGCTTGTGTTTTATAGTTCCTAGGCAGTTGGGACATACATCTCAGTTTGATAGAGTTTGCCTACAACAACAATTATCAACGGAGCATAGACATGGCTCCTTATGAGGCCTTATTTGGAAGGAAGTACAGATCTTCATTATGTTGGTATGAGTCTGGTGAATATCAGCTTTTGGGTCCTGAGTTAGTACAGCAGACATAGAGAAGATCAGAGTGATACAACAACAGTTGAAAGCGGCACAGGATAGGCATAAGTCTTATGCAGACAATCGCCGACGACCTTTGGAGTTCCAGGTAGGAGACAAAGTGTATCTTAAAGTCTCGCTATGGAAAGGTGTGCTAAGGTTTGGCCAGAAGGGTAAGTTAGCACCTAGATATATGGGGTCATACCCGGTCATAGCACGAGTGGGCAAGGTAGCTTATGAGTTAGAGCTGCCGCCAGAGTTGCACAGGTTACATCCAGTGTTCCATGTCAGTATGCTAAAGAAAAGTCATTTGAATACAAGAACAGTGATACATCCAGTCAAAGTTGAGCTTGATGAAGATGTGACCTACGAAGAAGGTCTTCTGATGATCCTTGACAGAAGAGTTAAGAGGATGAAGAGGAAGGACCTGGTTCTTGTGAAGGTTCTTTGGCATCATCGTGGCATTGAGGAAGCCACGTGAGACCTTGAGGAAGAATTGAGGAGGAAGTATCCCTCACTTTTCTCTTCAGTATTTGGGGACAAAATCCCTTTATAGGGGGTTAGCTTATAAGGACCATGACTTTCGTTTAGGGTTTACCCTATTTGCTTTACTTAACCCTGATGCTTGGTTGCTTGCTAATAACCTTTAGTGGTGATTAGGGTTTGATGGCGCTTTGTTGAGAGTTGGAGGTGCTACTTGCAATATACCCAAGTCTAGGGTTTGTGGGAAAGTTTGCCAACTTGTGAGGAGTTCCTCTCTCTCCTTGCTTCCTCTGGTGTTGAGAGGAAGGTTTGGGCTCATTGCTTGAGTTCCTTTGGGCTTGGTTGAGTTTGTTGGGCCTTGTGGTGCCTTGCCTTTGTTTCCTTTGGACCTTGTACCGAGCAAGAGGGTGCTTGTGTCGCCCAGGGTGTGTCGCCTAGGGTTGTGTCGCCCATGGACCTTTGACTCTATTTGACCTCATTTGCATCACCACTAGTGGACACTTGGTGCTTGATGCTTGCATGTGGCAATGGCCTTGGACAAGTGTTTAGGGCATGCTAGTATGGTGGTTTTGCTCATGGACAAGTGTCCCTAGGTGGGCGACACCTTGCTTTGCTCTACCTTGGTTTCTCCTCCATCTCCTTCTATATATGTGTTCCCTTTCTCTTGCTAGGGATCCCTTTTGTCTGTTGGTTTCCCCTCTCCCTTGGTGCACGACACCCCTCTTTCTTTGCTAGCTTGGTGGCCGATCCTTTCCTTGGAGTCTCCTCTTCCTTGGTGGTGCTTGAAGCTTGGTGCTAGGAGCTTGGAGCTTGCTTAAGTCGGGTTACATAACTCCTAACCCTAACTACACTACCTCCTTTTCTATGTTCTTATATGTTGCTATGATCATGTCGGCTATATGTTTTGCTAGTTTGTTCCTTACTTAAGTTGTTCTTGTTGGCTGAACCATGTGTTCTAGGGTTTCTTGGTGAGCAACACTCCTTTCTCTCCTTGGTCTTGAGGAGTGAGCTAGAGTTCTAGTAATATGGGCAATACCCCTCTCTCATTTAAGTTGAGAGGTGAGATTATGTTCTAGTTACTTGAGCAACACTCTCCTCTCACCATGGACTTAAAAGGTGAGCTTTGTGGTGGTTGTTCCTTGTGTTGCCCGATTGGTGATAAGGGATGTGCAAGACCCCTCTCTCTTAGTTGTTGAGAGGTGAGCCATCTTCTTGATCCATTAGAGTTTGGTAACCTTGTGCTTGAGGTTGATGATGACCTTGTGGAGTTGCATCTTGATCGTTAGGATCTTGGGGGAGGTGCTGCCTGATATCCCTCTTGCCCTTGAGCTTTGGACGACACCTATTGTGGTTGTGACAGGCGCTACCTTGGTCCCTGCTTGTGTGTGTCATGCATTCCACCTTGGTAAGTAACATGCCTGATACCTTAGCCTCTGTGATGGTTTGACGACGTTGTGGGTTGAGGTTTGTAGCTTGTTATCTAGTTGGTAGTTTTGTGTCAGGCGTCAGGATCCTGGACACTGACCCTTGTGTGTCAGGCGTCACACCTTAGTCTCATGCGTCGGCCGATAAGCTTGTGCTGTGCTGGCATTATGATCTCTTTGCTGCACATTATGCCTTGCAACACGTTGTTGCCCGTTATCCCTTTTGCTGGGCTGCACGCCCTGGTTGCCGTAACCAGTTGGTTGCCCGACACAGTGTTGTGTGACACTGAGTTGCCCACAGCGGTGCCCGATACACAGGCTGCACGATAGGTTTGTGCACGTTATGTCTTGGATCTTTGTTGTACGTTACATCTCGAGCTGGTAGTCGACAGTCTTGCTTGGTGTTTGGCCGTTATGAGACTGGTTTGGCTTGACTGTTAGGGTTGTAGTGGTTGGGCGATATGGGAGAACACCCTGCCCAATACCACCCTTAGTGAGGGATTCCCTACCCGTCACACCTTTGGTGAGGGTAGTGGGTACTTCTAGTGAGGGTCTTGACCCTTCTGTATAAACATCTATGCTAGATCTTGTCTATGTATTCACGTTTGGGCTCATTTTGGTGATCTTTGATATGTTGTTGATAACTAAGATGGTAGCTCACATCTATGTAACTTAGCATGACTATACATATGTATGTGATCATCTTGTTGTTATGCATAAGGCTGAGATAATGATAAGCATATAAGATCCCGTTGCATGAACTATATCTATGATCACAGGTTGAGGCATGAATGATAAAGCACATAATCATCAAGTTGACCTATATATCAATGATATGATCTTGTTGTTAAGTCTATAATGATTGTTCATACTAACCATGAAGGTGTTCCACACAGTTGAATAGCCAGGTAAAGGGTATGAGGTATATATAATTGAGTAACACTACTTTAATGATTACTCTTGATGATGAGATGTCATATATGATGTGTTTTGGTCTGAGGACCTAGGTTTGACTAAAGTGCCTAAGTTAATGGCACCACATGATGAGGGATTGAGATCCCATGGCAATATGATGATCCTTTAGATGGATCTAGCTGTTTGGCAAGAGGCCAAGTGATAACATGTAATGTTGGATCCTTGAGATGGATCAGGATGACGTTGTTTACTATAAAAGCGTAATGTTGAGTTTCATATTGCTTATTCTTGTTTTAGTTTGCATGTTATACAACCTTGGCTAATTCTTGCAATCAACTTAAAAGATACTAACTAATTACAGTGGAACATATCATGTAGTTGCCATGGCCATAGATCCATCATCGTCAGGAGCTGGTGCTGGTGAAACAGGTTCTCCTATGGGTTAACCCGGAGCGCATATTGTTGAATATGTGAGGTTCCTCCTAGCCTAAAATAGTGAGGATTCGAGTGCAGCTGCGGTTCCAGACTCAAGATATATATAGGAGCATGGTGAATAGGCCCATGGCTCAGGATATGTGATATGGGAGCATGAATGTGTTCATGGCTCAGAGCACGGTGAACTGGCATGTGGCTCAGGTATACTAGCACTGAGACCTGTACTGAGGTGGGCTAGCGGATGGGTAGCCTATGGAGCTGACCCTATGGCTGAGGCCACTTAAGCACGAGACTGTGGTCCTGCTTGTGTTGTACTCGTACACTGACTACGAGGTAGGAGGTTGTGGAGTCTGGATCTCCCATTGACCTTGTATGGCATCAGCTTTGGGTTTCGCAACTGAAGGTTGGATTTGAGCGGTACAACTCACTTCCTCAGGGCATAATAATACATAATCCAGCCATATAGTATTTATTGCTTAAGGCAAAACACGGAACATTGGTTGAGGCCTTGCTTGTACAGTTAATCTTGTTATACATGCAGTTACTTATACGTTCCGCATGTTATGTGATAAGATCTTATAATCTTATCTTGTCAATCATGTTCCATAAAGAGATAATTGGTGATACGTCTTCCATACAGCCTGGTAAGCTTGATGGTACGAATAGCCCTTCTGTATAGACTGTTATTATCCTACATTTTACTGTTTATCTTCTGATGTTGCTTTATCCTCTTGGTTTTATAGTTTTGGCGGGGAGTTATGTTTCTCGCTGGGATAATGTTCAATTGTCTCACCCCACTGGTTTTCAGGTGTTCGAGCTAGACGTGGTGGTGGTCGTGAAGTTGCGAACGAGCAGCAAGACGAGCAGTAGAAGGTAAGAGATGGACATGCTGCTATTTTGGTCATTTTGTAGTAGAGTCTTAGAGTCATCCCTGTACTCTCAGGTCCTTGGAGATGTTTTGACGTTGTTTCACAATGTATAGATGTTGATGGTTTGTATATCCTGCTGCTGGCCGAAAGTGGGCCGTTATGTATATATAACATGTGATGAACTCTTGTGGTGGCTTGACAGTTGATCCCCCAAGCTGTGGATATGTATCAAGGCTTGTATATGTTTATATCACATGTTTTCTTGTAAGATGAGGATCGGAATGTAATAGTTTCTCAGTGTATATGCTTTCTGCAATCGGTTTTAATTAACCCGTGTTTTTGGTAATCTGTGGTTAATGGTGATTTCCACACATTTTCGCGTAACACCTCGCTGTCTATGTGATAGTGGGATGTGTTTCCACAAGAACCATGTCCCATGACCCTCCTATATATAGGGGTATTGGGGGCTTCTCAAAGTACAACTCAGAACACCATTTGCTCCGCAAAGTTGTCGTTCTCTCTGGTTGTGGTAACCACGAGAGCCCGAGAAAGTGCTACCCGATAAGGGAGGAACAACAAGGGAAAGACAATTGCAAAAAAGCGACTCGTGGTAGGAGAGTGTGTCAGTTACTAGTACGCCGAAAGGAGGGTGTGACTCCTTCTGGTGCCTTGTGTGACAAGGCGATCAGAGTTCCAGACAGTCTGTGTGGACGACTACAGAGGTGGGAGACTTCTGCCGCTCGGAGGATAGTTGTCAATCCCGACAGTCCTGGTGAGACCAGGAGCTGCACAGACACCGTCCACGACTAGAGGTGAAGACCACGTAAGCTGCGAGGTAACGTCACCGAGCAAGCCTCGGGACAAGGTATGCCTCTTACAAACTATCCTTCCTATTGTATAGATGTTGACGTGATTCCTTTATTCTGGGTTTAGAGAGAAGAAAATTTTTGTTTTTGCTGTCTTCTCTGTCTCTCGTAAAACCCAGCAGTGGTATCAGATCCACGTCAACTACTCTATACTTTAGGATTATTGATGTGATCGATTTTGCTTTGTCACCTTTATTTATTGCATACGATGCGAATAAAATTGGCTTTGTGCATGTCCAATCCTAAATCCACAAATCCCTATATACATATATGATATGTAACATGAATGCACTCAATATGTGTCGCCCTTAAATGAGTTTTGTGGTGGAAGTATAGCATGGTTATGGCCAATAAAACCTATGTATGTGTGTGCTTGGTTGAATGTGGTTGCTTTCATCTCAGTCTGCGCATCGATTCACTATCTCCTATTCCTGATGTAACTCGAGAGAACTTGAGATTTCTTTCTTACCTTTGATCCCCCTTGAATGTAACTCGGGGTTTCTCTTTTAAATGTAAATGTAAATAGGATAGATTTTATTTCTTGTTATGTCAAAGAATGGAGGACAATCTGATGACAACTGAGACGATCGATTCAAGATGTGAACCGATCAGTTGGTGATCCAGATGACCATTTCGAGGAGCGAGACGAGCGGGTGGCGACCTGAGGAGATGCATGACGACCAATGAACCGAGCGGCTGGAGGCTCCAGTCGATCGGTTGGTGGCACCCAACCGAATGGTCTGATGGCGAGCCGATCAATCATGGAGATGAGTTGATCAAACCCATAAAGGCAAAGTACAAGTTCATCTTGTACAGGTTGCATGTGATGTGGACCTAGATGACCGTGATTCCTCTTGGCTCGAGGAATCACATTAGGATGGCCATAATCATTGCTTTTATCGTTTCACATGTTTTCTATGGGATATAGCATGTATATGATACTTACTATATTGTGGTGATTGGGTATGTATATGTACCTATAAAAACCAAATCCCTCATTAAATATTTAAGTTTTAGATGCCTTCCAAATGCGACACACGTGAAAAGCTTGATCGACCAAGTGTGGGCACGCCCTAGCGTGGTGCACCATCTATCTCGTGGAAGTGTAAAGGATGGATATGTGGGTCTGCCCTAGCAGGGTGCATATGTATCGTGTTGGCTTTGGGTTAGACTTAACAAGGTGACCTAGATAGGATCTATCACCTTGAGGCATGGAGGTGATCATGGCAAGGAATTGCATATGACATCTTTCAAGAGTTGCATATGATGCAATTGGTAAAAGTTGCCTACCTGGAAGATCTGAGTCGTGGGTGACATCCCTAGCTGGTCCATGACTCAGAGAATTTCAAGATCTTGATCTACTAGAAGATTGTACGCTGCAATCTTCCAAATTAATGGTGAGGGCTGTAAATTTGAATCAAAATAGTGGGAGTAGTAATTAATTAAAGGCCTAATTAACTATCGTCAAATTTTATTCAAATCAAATAAAATCAAAAGGATTTTTGACAAATGCAATTTTTATCTTGTAGAATGGCAAAAGAATCATCTTTTAAAATGGGGAAATTAATTGAGAATAAATTCCATAACTGGTTGGGGATTGTGAGAAGTGTTCTGCACAATCCAGATATACCGGTAGACTTTGAATCCACTTTATGTACACTTAAGAAGAAGGATAGTCGATTGATGGAGATCAATGGAACAAAGTCTAAGGAAAAAGGTGAGGGAGAGAAGGGTTCTCTCACCAAACCAATGTCAGAATCTTCTGCGCTCAAAACATGGAGAGGATGGAAGGAACAATGGAAGAAGAAGCAAGAGATAGAGATCTCTACTTCTGGTGTATATGTGATAGAGATTAACTTTACAACTTCTTTGTCATGGGTACTTGATACCGGATGTGAATCTCACATTTGTTCAAATGTGAAGGATCTTAAGAGAAGTAGGCCTTTAGGGAAAGGCGAGGTTGAACTATGTGTTGCCAATGGGGCAAGAGTTGCCGCCAGTGTCATAGGAACATATGAGTTAACTCTACCTAGTGGGCCAATAATAGAGTTGAAGAACTACTATTATGTACCTGCCATAAATAGGAATATCATTTCTGTCTCTTGTTTATACAAGGATGGTTTTGAATTTCTTATTAAGAATGGAAACTGTTCCATTTCAAAAGATGGGATCTTTTATGGCAGTGCCCCAATGTCTTATGGTCTATACTTGATAGATCTAGAGACAAGTGTATACAACGTAAACACCAAAAGGCAGAAACTCAACAACTCAAACAAAACATATCTTTGGCATTGTCGTGTAGGGCACATAAATGAGAAGTGCATTTCTAGACTCCATAAAGATGGTTATCTACACTCTTTTGATTATGAATCAATAGAGACATGTGAATCTTGTTTGTTGGGCGAGATGACCAAGACTCCCTTTTCAGGTAAAGGTGAGAGAGCTAGTGATCTATTAGGACTCATACATACTGATGTATGTGGGCCTTTTAGAACTAGTGCCAGAAATGGGTATCAGTACTTCATTACCTTCACTGATGTCTTCAGTAGGTATGGCTATGTGTACGTGATGAAACATAAGTTAGAAACCCTTGAAAGGTTCAAGGATTTCATGAATGAAGTAAAGAACCAACTTGGTAAAAGTATTAAAGCACTTCGATCCGATCGAGGTGGAGAATACTTAAGCCAGGAGTTTGAGGACCTTCTGCGAGCCCGTGGTATTGTATCACAATAGACTCCGCCTGGAACACCACAGCATAACGGTGTGTCTGAAAGAAGGAATCACACTTTACTGGATATGGTGTGATCAATGATGAGTTTTGCTGATCTTCCGATTTCCTTCTGGGGTCATGCAATTGAAACCGCCATGTTTACACTTAATCGAGTACCATCTAAATCAGTTCAAAAGACACCATATGAGATATGGCATGGGAAGCGTCCCGATTTGTCTTTTATTAAGATTTGGGGTTGTGAGGCTTACGTCAGGAAAATGTTTCCTGATAAGCTTGGACCCAAGTCTGATAAATGTTATTTTGTTGGATACCCCAAGGAAACGAGGGGATATTATTTATGCCACCCTATTGACAACAAAGTGTTTGTTGCTAGGACAGTTGTATTCCTAGAAAAGGAATTTATTTCTAGAGGAAACAGTGGGAGGAAAATAGAGCTTGAAGAGGTTCAAGCCCAACAAGAAAACATTGAACTGGTAGATGTACAAGAGGAACAAAGAGATTCACAAGGTGTTGTAGATTCTCAGTCTCCTCAAGTAATACAAGGACCTCATATATCTAGTCGGACACGCCTTGAACCTAAGAGGTTTGGATACCTTATCACTCAGGAAGGCGGTGAGTTGATCACAGATGATGATCCAACTACCTATCTAGAGGCTATGGGGGGACCAGATTTTGAGAAATGGCTTGAGGCCATGAAATCCGAGATGGAATCCATGTACTCCAACAAAGTATGGACTTTGGTGGAACCACCCGAAGGGGTAAAACCCATAGGGTGCAAGTGGGTCTTCAAGAAGAAGACCGACATGGATGGAAATGTGCAAACATATAAAGGAAGACTGGTTGCAAAGGGTTTCTGACAAGTTCAAGGTGTTGACTATGATGAAACTTTTTCTCCAGTTTCCATGATTAAGTCAATCAGGATCATGCTTGCTATTGCATCTTACTATGATTTTGAGATTTGGCAAATGGATTTAAAACCACATTCCTTAATGGGAATATATGAGGATGTGTACATGACACAACCTGAAGTTTTTGTAGATCCAACTAATGCCAATAAAGTCTATAAGCTACAAAGGTCAATCTATGGATTGAAACAAGCATCTCGGAGTTGGAATCTTCGATTTGATGAGGAAGTCAAAGTGTTTGGCTTTATTCAAAATGAAGATGAACCTTGTGTGTACAGGAAGGTTAGTGGGAGCATGACCACATTCCTTATATTGTATGTGGATGACATACTATTGATGGGGAATGATGTCACAGCCTTAGAGAAGGTAAAGACTTGGCTTGGGAATACTTTCTCAATGAAGGACTTAAGAGAAGCATCCTACATTCTAGGTATTAAGATCTATAGAGATAGATCTTAAAGGCTTCTCAAACTAAGTCAAAGCATGTACATTGATAAAGTGCTGAAGCAGTTCAACATGGAGAACTCAAAGAGAGGCAACATCCCCTGCTACATGGAGTCACCATCTCTAGAGCTCAATGTCCCCAATCTTGTAAAGAAAAGGAGCGTATGAATGGGATCCCATATGCATCAGCCATCGGATCCATCATGTACGCTATGTTGTGCACACGCCCAGATGTCTCGTATGCCCTCAGCATGATGAGCAGGTACCAGTCAGATCCCGAGGATGCTCACTGGACAGTCGTAAAGAACATCCTCAAGTACTTGTGAAGGACTAAGGATCAGTTCCTTATGTACGGTGGCGAGGAAGAACTGGTTGTAAGAGGTTACACCGATGCAAGCTTCCAAACTGATAAATATGATTATAGATTGCAATCAGGGTTTGTATTTTGCCTAAACAATGGAGCTATGAGCTGGAAGAGTTCCGAGCAGGAAACAGTTGTCGATTCTACTATAGAGGCTGAGTATATTGTTGCTTCACATGCAGCAAAGGAATCTATGTGGATCAGGAAGTTCATCGTTGAACTTGGTGTAGTTCCCAGTAGTTGTGATGCAATTGAACTTTATTGTGACAATAATGGAGCTATTGCTCAAGCTAAGGAGCCCAGATCACATCAACGGTCCAAGCACATACTGCGGCGCTTCCATCTCATATGAGAGATCGTACAGCAAGGAGATGTGAAGATTTGCAAAGTACCAACCGAAGACAACATAGATGATCCACTGACAAAGGCCCTTTCTCAGCATAAGCATGATGGTCATGCTAGGTCACAAGGACTGAGGTTCCTATGTGACTGGCTCTAAGTGCAAGTGGGAGTCTTTTGGTATGTATGCCCATAGAGAAAGTCATTTGATGATTGAAATGGGATACTTTGTAAATGATTTGAATAATAATTAAGGCAATTTCTGATCTATATGTTTTAAACTGTTTATGAGATGATAGTGTAACATGATAGATGTCTAAAGAATTGTTTTACTCGATGATGTATGCTTTTAGGTTAAGGACCTAAATGATGAGATCATACAGATGTTAAGAGTATACATTCTTGTCTAGTCCCTAGTCGGTTGTTATTGTGGAAATAACCATAGAAATCAATAACACTAAAGACTAGATTGTGTATTGGTTGATGACAAAATCTCATTAGTCATGATATAGTGATATCAAACCAAACACATAGGTACTTGTTAGAGAACAAGTGTACCAGACAGACCCACCGTGAGATTGACACATGGAACCATGATTTGGTAGTCACATTCAGCTCTCACAGTAATGGTGGTGAGTGTGATTCTTTGACCTAAAATCACTACACTCAACACATGTCATTGGGTATACTTTGACATCATCAAATGCAGTCCTGAAACATGGGTTGTTATAAAGGTGATAATTGGGTGACTTTGACACATGGGGCTTTTGAGGAGTGAGAGATATATATGGGATTTGTCCCTCCTAAGGGAGTTTGATGTCCATGGCCACTTGATGAGTAGGATTGAGAAAGTCATGCGCATGCATGTGTGAATCAATATGTGATATTGATGTCACACACATCTCACCCAGTCTTCTCTGAGATCAAGGAAATGGATGAACATTGAAAGGATGATTGTACCATGCCTTGAGTTCATTTAGGACATTAGTGATAAAGGAATTATACATTCACTGTAACACCATTCACGGATTGTAGGATTGAAAGTTGTTCTCCAACTTTCTATTTCACTTGGGTAGCACTGGTGTGTGACTAGGCACCACTCTTTGCTTGTGAAGTCATAAGTGTTATGGACTTTCACTTCCAACGTGAAATGGACCTACAGGGTCACACACACTAGGACATATTCCTGGAAGAAGAGTTTTTCTATAAATCTTGTTTGGATTGATTACTAAAGGATTTTAGTAGTTCAATTAAACACTCAGTCAATTGATAGCTCAAAATCATAGTGTTCAAGGTGTTGGATCAGATGATTAGAGTATCGGATTGATTGAAACTGCAATTGACTGACCTGCTGCCCCAACCGATCGGATCATGGAGATGAACCAATCGACTCAGGTTTGTGAGCCGAGCGGCTCAGGTCAATGAACTGATCGGTTCACTCAGTTGAACTGGTCGGCTGACCAATCGAGTTTGTTTCACTTGTCAAAATTGATTTGGATAAGGACTAATATATGATTAGTTGGAAGCAAACATGGAAAGTCAATTTGAGTTGGACGAGGACCACGAACCAATTGGCTCATGCTAGAACCGATCGGCTCAAGGGCTCAGACGATCGGTTCAGGGCTGAACCGATCGGTTCAACTGGCGCAGTTTGTTAGATTTTGTGGAAAATCTTGAACTCTTCTACTCCTGCTTTAATCCTGCATTACCCGGGGTAGAGAACCCTGTCCCATGACCCTCTTATATATATAGGGGTATTGGGGGCTTCTCAAAGTACAACTCAAAACACCAGTTGCTCTGCAAAGTTGTTGTTCTCTCTGGTTGTGCTAACCAGGAGAGCCCGAGCAAGTTCTACCCGATAAGGGAGGCACAGCAACGGAAAGACAATTGTAGAAAAGCGACTGGTGGTAGGAGAGTGTGTCGGTGACTAGTACGCCGACAGGAGGGTGCGACTCGTTCTGGTGCCTTGTGCGACAAGGCGATCGGATTTCCAGGCAGTCCGTGTGGACGACTACAGAGGCGGGAGATTTCTACCGCTCGGAGGACAACTATCAATCTTGACAGTCCCGGTGAGACCAGGAGCTGCACAGACACCGTCCAAGACCAGAGGTGAAGACTGCACAATACGGAGGTAATGTCACCGACCAAGCGTGAGGACAAGGTATGCCTATTACAAACCATCCTTCCTATTGTATAAACGTTGATGCGATTCCTTTATTCTAGGTTTGGAGAGAAGAAAATTTTTGTTTCCGCTGCCTTCTCTGTCTCTCATAAAACCCAACAGTTTCTTCAACAACCTTAGGGTTGCCGAAGCAATAATAGATATGAGACAAGTTGAACAAGAGTGAGATGGGGTTGATTAAATTTCTTTATGGGATCATGATATGTCTTCTAAGTAGGTTGTGTAAATCCTAGTAAGGTGAAGATAGTGTTTTTTTCACCCCTAACAAGATTGACTAGGAATGATGTTTCCTTGTATGGAATGATAGCTACTAGCATCAGCATTTCTTTTGATGCTGACTGACAAGAGTTCTAGTGTTAGTGTATAAAAAAAGGATGGATACATTGCCTTTTCTTATGTTTCAAAGAATGGTGTGGGACACATGCCATGATTGGTAAAAATCTAGCAAGTATGATTTTTAAGTAATCTATTGATACAATATATATAATCTTAGGATGATATCTAAAATTTAAAGTAGAACATTACTACTAGAGTTGTACAGATGACACAACAAGTTTCTACATTCCATGTTGAGAATGTCTTCTTAGGTAGGGGTTTTTGTACTGAGCCAAGATGAGATATGTATGAATGATGTGACATCACCATGATATGTAAATAACCATGTGAAGGTAATAGGATGAGGTGCAAAGAAAGTACCCATCTTTGTTTACCTTGGATTTCGAGGGCAAAATCCTTGTTAGGGGTTTATAGTTGTAAGGCCCCTAAACTTGCTTAATGAATTGAATGAGATTAATTATCATAATTGAATTCTTATAAACTTAATCTAACCTTGTGATATGCTTTGAAATCATAATACAAGATTAAGTTTCAAATTTGGTCCAATTTGCACATTGTTTGAGCAAGTTATGCAATTTTATGCACATCTTGGACTTTCTATAATTTACCCAATTAAGAGGTATTCTTTGCAATTTATCACTTCCATTATGTTCCTTGGATGTTCTCTCATCATTCTTGATCTTTTTGAGCCATGGGGAACCTATTTAAACCTTGGTTTGAAGGTGTTTTCTCCAAGGGTATTTTAGGGTTTACCCCTTCACGGATGAGCTACCTTTAGTAGCTATCAACTAATGAATTATGTGATTGTCTGGGAAATTCGACAAAGTAAAGCTAAGCAGGTATATAAGTAAGTTGGGGGAGCTTCTTGTGTGTGTGCTTGTATATTCTCAATAGTTTAAGGCCATAGAAACATGGGGAAGCTACTTTTACACCTCATGCTTGCTTCCATCCTTATCCATCATCTATATTGACCTCTTCCTTGCCCAAGTATGCGACTATGCTTGCTTTCTCTTTACTTTAACCTGGAGCAACGACTACCCTCTATTTTTCTGTGGAATCAAGTGCTCTAAGGTAGAAGACAACCTCTTTTCGGAGAAGAAGGTCTCCTTGAGCTCCATTTAGCCCTACCTAGGGTTTCCAAGGTCATCTTCTAGGGATTTTGATCAAGGCGAGCTATTTTCTTCCTTCTCCATTTCTCTTTCTCTTCTCCTTCCTTAGTCAGAACCTTTCTGTTCCATGGTAGAATTTGCTCTAAATCTCTAAAACCCTACCTTTCTTGCTCCTTATGCTTAGGGTTTGCTCATTTGATGAAGAAAGGTGCTAGATGGACGAATTCATAGCTTATTCTTGGATTTTCTACCCTACCTGCTCAATATTTCTTCTGTGGGGTTTCCCCTTCTCATTAGAGCCAAGTTTTATAACTTGCTCCATGTTTATTTCTTACCATAAGCTTACTAGCTCATGTTCTTGCTTGAAAATGATGATTTATGCACTAAAAAGCTATGCTTGACTTGGATTTCGATTTTTATAATGTTCCCTATTCTGATTTCAGTTCTAAATGAACATGTGATCATGTGTACATTATTCCTAAGGTATAATATGACTTGGATCAGGTTGTTTTGATAACCTATGGTGCTAAGCACCTATCAAACAATGGTCAATTTTAGGGTTTAAAGCTGATTTCTTCTATAAACCATGACCTGATGATGGTAGCATTGCAACAACCCTATGGTATAACAACTGATGGTAGTGATCAAGTGTGATAGACTGGATTTTTTTGGTCTAATTTTGAGGACGAAATTTCTTTTAAGGTTTATAGGGTGTGATAGAGTGAAGTTGTGATGTTTTGGAGTACCCAATTGGATAATCATGTTCATGGATTTCATATTAGAATTAATCTTGTTTGATTTATACACAGAGCTCAAATACTTGATGAAATTTGAAGAGTTCTATGTGCTTTGATAAAATATGGATGTTAATTGATGTTGACATCAAGATTATGAATCATAAGTTTATGCCTTTTTTAAGTGCTTATATGAATGGTCAAATTTCATTAGGTTTTGATGTTTCTAGACGAATCTATTTAGGTTGAGTTTTGTGAAACAATAGGAATTTTGAGGTATATTGGACCAAAATATTTGATTTGTTTCCTAAGTTCATAACAAGTATGTCATCCAATCCTTTTATTATCCCTTTGGGCGGATTGCATGGCCTTGGACTTATAATCTGGTGAACTTGGTCTTTGAGAAGAGATGCCATAGATTGTCCAATAGCTAGTATCAATCTAGGTAGTAGATTAGGGATCTGACAATTGGATGATGGTCCTCAACCTCCTACGGTTTGCAGATGAGACGTGGGGTGTCTGTGTTTCGCTCGGGTTGCCACGATGAGGACATGCGACCTGGAAGGAAACAAAGTGGGCAGTTAGCCTCGCTTTCCCCTGAGATATTCACCCTGACCCTCACTTAGTTTGTTGCTTTTACTAGAGCGTATCAGAGAGAACAAATTTCCCCATCCTCTTAGTCTACTTGGCAGCATGTAGTTTTTGGGAAAGGTTAAGCAGAGGCTCCAATGACAATCCACCAGGCTGGCAGTGATGGCAAACACCATATGAGTTGTTGGCAGTTGTAGTTTTGGCGAGGAGGAGACCTTGTCCTATATCTCATCAGGGATCTACCCAGAGGATAGAGACCAAGTCCACGCCGGAGCATCTAGGCCACACGATGCCATAGCTCAGATCTGTGACACACACAAGGAAGGGCGAACATAGAGGAAGTTGATGGAGGTTCGGCGTCACTGGTTTCGATCACTGGAGGAGAGCAAACTACTCGCTGGAGCAGTCCCTAGTGACGTCATGCTAAGATCCATGTTGCACACAGGAACAACACTAGTGTTCAGATATCGCAAAGAGATAGAAGGACAACCCAGAGGGTCACAACGGAGGTCTGCAATGGAATTACCTAGTGCTCGCTGGAGAAAGAACCCATCGCAGCATCTTGTCTTGCTCTGCAGCAAGGAGGAGACCTTTTGGCCTATCTTTAGCCGGAGAGCAGCCTCGTGGTGGTGGTCAATCAGAAGGACCTGTGAACCCAGAGGAAGAGAAGAGATATGTGCATCGATTCCTAAGCGATGCAGATGGAGAACGTGGTGGGTGTCGAGAAGCCTCCCGTTCATGCGAAGAGAGATTGCGTGCGTCGACACTGTGCCGAACGGAAGAACGGGGAAGCAGAATAGAAGAAAGCAAAATTGGGTCTTGAACCCTAAACCCATCCAGATCAGCAGAGAACCACCCAGTTTCAGCAGTCCACTAACAAAGGCCTTGCACCCCCACGTGAGCCACGTGTCGGCAGGGCATTGGCCACAAAAAGGTCAATTACCTCAAATCATCCAGTTCTTAGATAAATCATATAAAATAGACCGTCTATCAGAAAAATACAAATAAGGTACTGAAATGTTTAGAAAAATGAGTACAACACAATAAAATGATAATATCAGGCTTTTGATGCACGAATAATAGTGATATCATGTAAGTGGTAAAATTCTCATATGATAGATAATAAATATCAAACGATGCCCAAGAATTATGAGAAAATGTCAGTAATTCTATAATCATGTTTATAATGCATATGATGTTAGATATTGACATGTTGATGCACAAAAGCATATATTTGATTAATATGGCTAATTAGGGCTAATAACACTAAATATAATGCAATTAATGAATACATGATCAATAATTGATGAAGTTTACAGAGTAAGCTCATATCATTATGTGGAACCTCAGATTTAATTATGAGATCATGATGACAAATAAAATCCATGTTATATTAAGATGAACCTTAATACATGTCATGAAACCCTAATTTAGGTTAATGATATAAACTAGGGTTAATGTATGCACAAAATGACATGGCAACCTAATGTTCAGATGATGAATCATAATTTGGGAAAATAACATCAGTAAGATAAATCTAAGGCAAGAATGCAAGTGATAATGGAAGTGTAATAAAGAGATATGGTAAACCCTAAAATGAATTATAACTAGGGTTAAGATGATGAGAATCTGAGGATAATACATAATCTTGTCTTAACCAGGGGTTTGACCAAGATATAGTTGACATGATGAATATGTGATTAGGTTTGTCTCTCTTGATCAAGGTACGTCATTACCTCTTACTTGGCTTATTATACAATATGCTTGTGTTATATGTGTAGTACAATTCTTGGCATATGATACTGGATGAAATGATTGTTCTTGTATGATATTTTGCTTGATTTTTCATACCTATTGCTATGAACACATCAAACATAATATATCTATTCCATTATATGAAAGCACTAATTCTCTTTGGTAGCATAGTGCTGGAAAGTGATCATTCTCTTTGGTAGAAGATCACATTGTACAATGATCTAACTCTTTGGTAGTAGATCATAAGGCCTTACATCTCATACTCTTTGGTAGCTGAGATGATGCATTATTCCCTCAGATGGAAAATGCATGGATATATAATGGAAAATGTGCTTAAAATAAGTGTTCTCTTTTACTAATGAATATCTTTGTGCAAGTATACACTTTTCTTACATTCTTGTGTTACTGCCAAGTATATTAGTTTTATCTTATTTCCAAGATATGATGAGAGGTATATAAAAGACACGTAAGTGTACTCAGTACAATATTCTTGAATATTGTGTTGACATGTACCACATGTAATATTTTTTTTAGGTTGTGGACATATGATCTTGAGGATCTAGGATAGTTGTGAGTTGTGTGGTGAGTTGATGTACAGGTTGACCTGTTGTCTTAAGATCATGTAGTTTAGTTGTAGTACATGTATATGTATAAGTTTGTTGTTCAATATGTAATATCAAATGTTGTAACAATTCTTGTGGTAATTATATGTTGAATGGTGAACATGTGTTGTGATTTATTTATTGTTCATGTGCATGTGCTACTGGTTGTTTCCTTATGACTCCCTCAATTTTCTTCTTCTTAGCCTAGTGTGGGGTGTTTAAATTTGGATGCTCGCTAAGGTGAGGTTTCAATTTGGACGTCTCACATCAGATTAAGTTTTAGAAAATTTGGCGACGTCACATCAAGGGTGTCAAATGATGGTGAAAACCTATGGTCACCCCCTTAGGTCAGGTTTTGGACTAATTAGAAGCTTATTGTTCAACCATTAAGTACCTATTGATGTTATCAATCAATGATGACATTAGCTTAATATTTGATGTTGATTAAGGAATATATTGTTGATCAAACAACCTATGGTGATTTAATGGTCACTAATGATGGTGAATCAGGTCTCTAAAACCTATGTTGAGTCAAGCATTGTAGTTGTATCATCAATTAAGCCTTAGACCCATGGTTTCTTGGGTCATTTGATGCAATGGTTAGACCTATATTGTAATTGATGGTTTTAATATATGAACTTGACCCAATGGCCAAGATCTACTATTTATTTCTCCAATAAAGTGGAATGATGTCTAATGTAATATGTTGGTCCTACTAAATGTGATTTATTTGGTTTCCTTAATATGATCAACTTAAGGAGCTCAATTGTTGACAATGGATGGCTTGTTTTAAATGAACACTCGATTGTGGGTTTTACCCTAATCTCAATGGAACTTTTTGTGTTGTTAATCAAGGGATGTCTAGGGTTAGATGGTGACTCTTTCTAGAGCACAAATCAAGGACTTCATAGGTTGTTTATCCAAGGTGTTTACTTATGTAAACAATTAATGGTCTTACCTTTTAAACATCCAATGGTTCTGGGTGACATTGTGGTATGGCGATATGGGTTGAATGATGATGGAACAAATGCAGGCTTACCCTTAATAAGGTAGTCTTACCTATTCACTCATATGAATAGAAGGGATGATAACCATATTGTGTTGATATGTAACCCTAATGAGGTATAGCTTGTTATACCTAGCTTTAATATAACTAAATGATGGTAATTGGGTATGAATAGTCCTTGAATGATTAATACAATCATGGAGTACTCTATTACTATTGTTGAAACCCTAGTATGTGTTAACCCAATGGTTATACCTTGATTTATGTGTGGGTTCATACTTGAGAATAGTATGGATTGTGATGGTGATGCTTCACCTTATGCATCCATGATCCAATGGGGATGTCTTGAGTTAGGGTTTGGGTATGAGTGTTGATTAGTAACATTGATATAATTCATCATGTTGAACCTAACTCTAATGCAAATAGATAAATATGAGTATTCATGTTTAACATTCTTATGTGATGGAATGATGGTAGAATAACCTCCTTAACATGATCATAACCTTAATGTGTTCATTGGTGGTTATCATAGCCACATGGTTGATACTTTCTTATGCTAAACATGTGCATTATGAATATGATGAGTGCTAATCATATCTAGATTCCTTGCATGTTGATGTAATAAAGGAATGCGCTTAATGTTAATATAACTCTGCTATGATGGTTTATGAATACCTCCTAGCTCATTAATGCAATATTGTGTTGATCTGGTGTATTATATGTAAGTGATGTTATTGAGCCTTGTTATAAGGCATGAAAAGATAATGACAATCTTGCAGGGAATAGTATGATGGTCTTAATGACCTTTGGGCATGGTTGAGCCCTGAATGAGGTGTAATCCTCTTGTGTTGATAAGGGTTGATACCCTGTGATATAGTGGAAAGGATTTATATCTTGTGATAGTATGATGACTAGTCTGGTCTCATGAATGGCATGTGAATAGTACCATGTGATGGTGAGATGAGAAATTATGTTTCACACATTTTATATCTTTTGAATTTGTAATATTTATATGCTTGTTAGAAGTGAATTAGGGTTTGTATGTCCACTTGTTTGATGCAGCCTTAATTCACCCAAATGGCATAACTAATCAAGTGAAACTCTAATCATGTAGTGCCATGTGTCATAGATCCATCTGAGTGTCAGAACTTGCCAGATGGTGAAACAAGTATTCCTAAGGGAAACGCAGAGCACATACTGATGAGTATGCAAGGTGCTTGTCATCCTGAATTCAAGTGTTTAGGGAGGATGACTATGGTCATACCTAGCCCTCAGTTTGAGAACAGATGTGGTCATGTCTCGATGAATATATATGTGATGATATTGGAGGACAACTGCGGTTGTACCTCGGATGGTAGGGTATGCGTACCCACCACCTTTCACTAGTAGCGTGACTTGTACTAAGGACGAACTAGGCTGTTAGCAGCTTGACCTTACGTGTCGTTGTGGCAGACCCATACTAACCAGGGGCAGAGAAGATCTTAGGAGTCTGACTCTTCCTAGATCTTGTATGGCATTGATTTTGACTTAGCAGTGGTCAGTTGGATTTTGAGTGGTATCCTCAATTTCCTCAGGGCCTAATAAAAGATGTAATACAGCCGTAAAACATATCTGTTTAGGGTTATACATGACGCTTCACATTGGATGATAACCTTGTTTGTTCTCTTTATATAAAGATGATGCTTAGTGCAATTAAGAGATAGTAATTATACTTATGTTGTGGATATGCATAAGATTGTAAATGTGTACATATAGTAGTCATGCTTATGTTGATATCTATACTGCTCCTGCTGATTATAATTAGGATGCTAGATATATCATGTTGTTAGTTATGTTTAGCATGTTAGTCATGCCTCTATAATTAGAAATGCATATACTGCAAATCATGCTTATGCAAATACTCATGCTTATGTTGATAGCTCTGCTTATGATATTGATCTGTTCAAACTATTAGACATGCTAATGTTGTTAGATATGCTTATGATGCTAGACTTATTCATGTTAATAGAGATAATATGCTACAAGACTTGCTTGTGCTAGTTATGCATATGCTATTGAATCTTTTATATGATTAATAAGGAAAATGATGAAAGTCAGCTTGATGATGATAATTGTTATCAGCTCCTTTATGTATTTTGTTAATCATCAGTGTTGCTCAGCCTATTTGTTATATATGATTAAACTGCTTAAACTGTCTCATTACCTAAAATGTTGTAATCAATAAGCATTGTTGGAGGTTATATTTCTTGCTGGGACACGGGTCTCACCCTTGTGGTTCACCACATTTTTTTTAGGTAATTGAAAGTGACGAAAAAAAACATGTGGCAGAAAAGAGGAGCTTTAGTAATGAATATTTGAGGAATTTGATTAGATGTCTAGTGTGTCCTAGAGTCTTCCTTGTACTCTCAGGTTTGAGCATGAAAAGTTTGTATCTGATGTTTCAAACAAATCAGACTTTTGTTAGTATATTAATGCTTGTTTGTGTGGCATATATGAATATTGTTGTCCTGTGTATATGTGTTGTGGCTAAGGCAATAGAATAATTTGTATCAAATTCTTAGCATAGTATGGATATAAGAGATGTTGGGCTCTCATACAAATGTTTTTGAGTGAGTGTTGACGTTGAAATCGGTTTTAATTTACCCATATTTTTGGGTATGTGATTATTTAGTGATTGATTGTCTTTTATATTTTGAGTAATCTCATTTAGTGTAACGGGTTCTCACATAGAGTGTTGAGTATAGGGTATATATATATATATATATATATATATATATATATATATAAGTTTTGCATAATTTAAAAAGAGTTTCAGAAGTAAAGGAATAAGAACAAACAAGTTAAGTTCCTAGCAAAATGAGAGCCTATGTTTTATGTAATTTTACTCTAATTATACCAACAACAACATATATCATAAGGACTTTCTGAGTAGGTTCCCATTGGAAGAGTCTATAAGGGTGCTTAAGATTAGCTAACCCTTTTCTATGTGAGGGACCTCAAGGCCATCAGCAAGAGCCAATCCTTTTATCGTCACAATCTTCCCTATCATGACAATTCAAATATGACGTCCAACCTTGTTCCTTACCCCGTGAATATAGGAAGATGCACAAAGTTTGTACAATGAAATTTCTATCTTATGTTTGTGAGTTATAAGACAACTACAACGAGACAAACATTGTATACAATACTAGAATACTACATCATTATTTTTGAGCAAGTAAACAAGAATACATATGTTTCACATTCCAAGCAAGAAAGCCACAATGATATAATTATTAAATCATGTACTTGATTCATAGATTCTTAATGTAACTCATCCTTGACCATCTAGCCATAACAAATACTTGATTAAGAACAAGATTGCATACATGTGTTAGATTCTCATCATTAACCCTAACATGTTCCATTTTAGGGTCTTGGCCAAGTTAGGTTCAAGGTTGGTTAATTATAAGTTTTATGATCTTATACTAATTAAGGTGTCTTCATTAAGGCATGGTTCAAGTTTTATATCATTATGAGATTCTAAGCATTTTCTATGATTGTTTCAAATTTAAGTGACTTATGTACATAACAAGGTCATATGACTCATATTAGGGAAATCAAGTTCATGATTCATCAAGTTCTGAGATCCAAGAATAAAAGAGGGTTTATTTTAACATGATAAGGACATTAGATACATATCCAAACATAGGTGGATGTACACTAGAGTCTAGGCATCCTAGTTCAATGTTGGTATCAACATGCCAACATACATTAAATCATCAACATACAAGACTTACATGATTAGGGTCCAATATATGACCTAAGTGGGACATCCACATCAAAGATGTCAAGAATAAAAATCAAAACTATTTTAAGAGGTTAGGACATGAGATTAAGACCTATATTGAAATTAGGGAACAAGAAATACAATCAAGTCATATAGGTCATATTAGGTCCTAAAGGGGCACATATATTACTTTACATGAATAGGGTGGGCATTAGCCAATTAGGTCACAACACGTCATGATGCTACTGATATCAAGGATCCATTAGTGTTGGATGCATCTCATGTGTCAAGGACCACATTTGTCCAAACTTCAACACACATCATCATAAAGAATGTCACATTCAACCATGCTTAATGCTCTATAGAAAAGCATACAAAAAGTGGACATTAGGTATGATGTTAGAATCATAGGGGGCTACATAAAACTCATTTTGAGTTTAGTTCAATATTAGATATCATCAAGGAGTATGATTAGAAAATGAAGGGCAAGGTACCTTTTTTATATTCACACTGTCATATATGTGCTATTTAGGTTAGCATAAGAACATTTAAGATGCTTTGGGACCACATATAATATATAACTACATAAGTGTTATTGATTTGATAATTAGCAAGTATATTGAGCATCAAATTCCAAGTTTGCATCCCCAAGCCTTGCTGCTTGCAATGTGTCTCTTGGACACTGCATGAATATCTTGGCTCACCGCAAACAAACTGCCCCATTGGGTCAGAGAAAGCATGAGCGGCTGAATCCCAAGACGTCCATAGGGGATGAAACAGATGAAGTCTATCTTCTTTTAATGTGAGAAGATGTCTTTACCATAGGTGGGGGGAGTCAAGGCATGCGGCAACATCATCCGAACTTAGCATGAAGCTACTATTCGATGATGGTCTCGGTTGTTTTTGATGATGTATAAACTACAAATGACATGGTAGGGTGAAGAAGGAGAAAATAATGGACACATTTTGGTGCACTAAACATAGACAGAATAGAGGGGAAATAAAGGGAAGGGATAAAAGAAGATATTTGCAATATTAGTTGCTCAAGAGGGGTTGAGATTGTTGTTGATAGGCTTCTCTAAAAGCAACCCTTCTATAGTAGTATGGACCAAGGTAGGGTATGACTTGCGAATTGTTGAATCATGAAACTGTGCTCTAATGGCCAGCAAAAGGGGCACACTAGGGTTTTCCCCATTGAGGTGGCCACTACTTGAGGTGATCGTGACGGCGATCGGCAGGTGATCGTGACAGTGGGAGTTCCCTAGGGTGCTCGTGCCTTGGCGGCGCCACTGCCATCTACTTTGACTTGGCACTCCGTCAGTCAGGGGCCACCGTCCTATTGTCGCGGAGATTAGTACCTAAGATGCTGTCGTCGCCCCTCTTACGTCGGGTGACTCGGCAGAGCATGAGAGGAGCACTGGCGCAGCATGCTGTGGTGGAAAGGAGATCCAGCCTTGTGGCGACTACCGTCCCTACGGAGGAGGTGCTTCCGGACATTAGGGTGGTTCTGGAAAACGATGAGACCGGGCATGAGAATCCGCCGTCTAAGGTTTCTGAGAAGGAAGGCCAGCACGATGGGAGATCGGGCAGTCCTGGAATGGCGAGGGTGGAGAATCCTGCTACGTCTAACATGTAGCCAGACGAGGGTAGTCCGTCGTCTTCTCCGGCTGGGGGAGATCACATAGCACCGACGAATACTTCACAGATGGAGATACCGCAAAGGGAGTCACCGAGGGTGTCGAATGCACTGGGCACGACGAGGAAAGATGGCGTACCTTCAGGGTCCCTTTCCCCACCGCCGGCCAAGGAGACAGTGGAGCAGCAGCCGAGAAAGACACCACTGTTCGGTATCCCACATGATACCTGTTTTTGATGCATGGGAAAAGGACACTGGCAGGCACAGTGCAAGGGCTTCAAGGTTTGCTACATTTGCAGGCGACCGGGACATGTTGCGGCAAGGTGCAGACAAAGACCATTGCAGAGTACGCAGTCACAGAGACCTCCTGATATCCATTCTAGGGTTTTGTTCCCCTCGCTGCCCTCGAGGATCTCGGCTCGGGGCGCGCCACATCATGTGCCTAGAAGGATTACGGTGGACATTGGACCGGATAGTGATATGAGGAAGATGAAGATGGATGCCCTTATGAGAGCTGTCGAGGTCTCCTGGCCCAGTGAGGCTTCGTGGATGGAGATCCATGTGTTCTTGAAAGGTCTGTGGCCCAGCGCTGCCGACCTATACAGGTTTGCTGCGAGGAAAGCTGTTGCGTTCTTTTCTTGTGAGGATGAGGCACGGGATATGATCCGGAAGGGTTTACCGGCTGGCTGTAGACACAAGCTCGCGTTCAGGCACATGAAAGAGGGAGAGCAACACCACAGCAGAGAATGTTTCTGGTTCTAGTTATCGGGCATGCCCTTAATATGCAGAGATGATGACTCCATGAACGCCCTTATTAGCCCTTTTGGGAAGCTCATACACATATCTGACTGGCAGAGAGAACCCGATAATGTATCAGGCATGCTCATCTTGG
Source organism: Alisma plantago-aquatica (assembly GCA_963693085.1). Lineage (NCBI taxonomy): Eukaryota > Viridiplantae > Streptophyta > Magnoliopsida > Alismatales > Alismataceae > Alisma > Alisma plantago-aquatica. The sequence goes on from OY856410.1 coordinate 1,152,385,469, forward strand.
TCGAAGCTTTCAGTAATGATGTTCCTCAGTTTATCTCAGTTACCTATGGTCATATAAGAACGGATGTCCAACTCTTTATGCTTGCGAGAGGGAAGATTGGTACCAACTCCCTTAACATGACAGAGGTCGGGATAGAATCTGGTATTCCTCGTGATGCACTTTATATCAAAGAGAAGGCTTCTGAACCTCTTACTCTAGTGGCTTGCCCATCTGAAGAGAAGACAAGAGACCCGTCACCGACTAGGCAGCAGCAGATGAGACATGTGAACTCTCCAAGAAGAATGATCTTGGATGAAGATGGATACAGAAGACATCTTCCGCAGATGAGACTAGAGGACTTCTTTGAAAGAAATGTTGAGCATTTTTCTATTTGAGGCAGACATAACACGGTCGGAGGTAGATCAGCTTCAAGGCGAGAAGAATATCTTCCTTTCAGGTACAGATCAGTGGAAAGAAGGGACTCCTACAGAAGAAGACCACCCATGGATGAAGAAGAATCTTTTGAGAATTTCTTTGACGATGATGAGTGGAGATATAGCAGCTGAGCTGAATTTGGTTTGACTGTGCTCTCTTGATGCAGTGGTACATTTGTGTTTTTAATGGATTGTAACTCTATCTTTTGGAACATTAGAGGTGCAACGAATAACTCTACAAGAAGAGTCTTGGGTATAATTTGTAGCCGGTATCGACCTGGGATCGTTTGTCTTTTTGAACCTTTCCTTCATGTGAATCATGCAGTGGAACTTTTAGATGTCGTCTTATTGGATTGGGCAATAGACAATCTTGGTGAGGGAGGTAAAATATGGTTCTATGCGGAGGGGAACTTGAGCCCGGTGGTCCTTAGAAAGCATAAGCAGCATGTTACAATCAAGCTCGAAAAGACAGATGGAACGGTTTTCTTTGTCACTGCTGTATACGCAAGCTGCGACTGTAATGATCGTAAAGAGTTGTGGAATGAGATCCTTTCTATGTCCGGAGATATTGGTGATGATAGATGGATGATAGCTGGTGACTTCAATGTGATCAGAAATACACAAGAGAAGAGAGGTGGTGACCCCCCAAGATTCCAGGACTTGTTCGAATTTAATGCCTTTATCGCTGATGCTCGTCTCAATGAAGTCCCCTTTGACGACAGCAGGTTTACCTGGGTGAACAAGCAAATCCTCACTCCAACTATTTGGGAGCGTCTTGATAGAGCCTTTTTGAATGATGCATGGCTAGCTGACAGACCTTCTTTCCGCTCTCTGCACCTTACTAGATCTAGAGTATCGGATCACTGCCCGATTCTCACGATTCCAGGGATTGGTGATGTTAATAGAAACAGAAGAAAGTTCTTCACTTTCCAGTCGAGCAGGTTAGATCATGATGACTGCTTGAGGATAATTGAACAAGCGTGGGACACTCATGTGGTTGGGCACCCTTCCTATATTTTCTTCTACAAGATGAAGAGAGTGAGAGCTGCGTTGAAGAAGTGGAGTAGAGATGTTCTCGGTGATGTTAGTCAGAAGATTAAAGATCTGGAGGATGTTATTTCCACTACTCAGATGGCCTTCAACGAAAATCCCATGGCACCGAACGAGGCGAATCTGAGGATTGCGGAATTGGAGTTTCAACACTTGATGGATCTGGAGGAAGCCAGCTGGAAAGAAAAGGCCAGGATTAACTGGTTACATGACGGGGAAATAAATACTCCTTTTTACCACGCGGTGGTGAAGTCAAGACGTCGTCATAGAAGAATCAGTTCTCTATCTTTGCCCGATGGAAAGGTGGTGTCCGATCCAGAGGAGATGGCGAGGGAGGCAGCTGACCATTTTGAGAAGTTTTTCAATGATGAGGTGCATACTGATGACTTGATGCTTGATGGGATGCTAGAAGATATACCGGTTGTTTGCTCGGCTAAAGACAGCTTCGGTGTAGCTGCGGTTCCTAGCCTGGATGAGATTGTAATGACGATCAAAGAAATGGACCCATCAACAGCCCCGGGTCCTGATGGTTTTACCCTCCTGTTCTATAAAGCAGCCTGGACTGTTATTGGTGCGGATTTTCTCACCATGGCAGAAGCTTTCTTCATAGGTCAGACCTGCCATAGGGCCCTTTTCTACTATCGCATTCTTATGATTCCAAAATGTGATAATCCCAAACAGCTCCCTTCTAATTTCCGACCGATTTCCATTGAAAATTTGGCTCTCCGGATTCTTGCAAGAACCCTAAATAACAGGCTGGCGCCCCTGATGCCCTCTCTTATTTCTAAATCCCAAGGTGTGTTTCTGAAGGGTTCTGATATCACACATCATATCCGACTTGCCAAGGAGCTCATGCATGATATCAATCAAGGCCAGATGGCTCCAAATGTGATGATAAAGATTGACATGTCTAGGGCGTATGACAGGGTTGAGTGGAAGGTGCTCAGGAAGATCCTTCTTGCTTTTGGTCTGCTTCCGGAGGTGGTCGAGCTCTGTCTCAATTTTTTTGTACACTCATGGGCTACAGTTACAATTGGTGAACACATGGCTGGTTTTTTCTCATTTGCTAAAGGTCTCAAACAAGGAAATGCTATTTCTCCGTTCTTGTTTATCATCTTTGAAGAAGTTCTTTGTCGGAGATTTTACAGATTGGCTGATGCACACTCTATATCCAGATTCAAGACGAGAGGACATGCGGTGGAACCTCTTATACTCCTCTATGCTGATGACCTTCTGGTTCTCTTTGAAGCCGACAACAGCTCGATTCAGGAGGTTTTGAACACTCTCGACATTTATGAGAAAGTAACGGGTCAAAGGGTGAATTGTAACAAGTCGGTCTGTGTTGTAGGGGGATCGGACCTTTCACGGTCACATGAGATAGCTATGAAGTTTGGGATTGAACAAGCATCTAGTTCCTTCGCGTACCTAGGGATACCGATATATAAAGGGAGATACAAGCTAGCTGATTTTGATTTTCTAATAAAGAAGATTAATTCCAAGATTGCTTCATGGAAGGCTAAACTTCTATCCTTTGCTGGACGGCGCCTGCTGATAGCACATGTCCTCTCATCGGTTACGATTCATGCGGCGGCAGCAGTTGGGTTACCAGTTGGTATTATATCTCGCATTGAGAATAAGCTATCTTCTTTTCTTTGGGCTGGCAGAGATGAGATACATAGGAAAGCTTGGCTTGGGTGGCACCGCGTGGCAACGTCGGTTGATAAGGGTGGTCTTGGTCTTCCGCAGTTACAAAATATAAATGAAGCCTTTACTGCTAAAGCTTGCTGGGAAATCCTTTCTGTAGACTCTCTCTAGGCGGGGTTTTGTAGGGTGAAGTATCCGAATCCTGTCTCTGGTCGTTCGTCCTTGTATCCTGGCCACTTGAAGCTGAGTTGCTCACCCTCCCCCTTCTGGAAAAAAGTATGGAGCACCTTCCCAAAAATATATAGGCACTGCAAGTGGACGATTGGGAGAGGAGATATTTCTTTCTGGGATGACTGGTGGTGCGATGAAAGGATCGCTGACTATGCTATTTATGCAAGTGATAAAAGACACCCTTTCCTGGTTAAGGATTTTTGGATTGATGATCATGGGTGGGATTGGAGTTCCCTGAGCCAGGTGATTGATAACAATGGGATGGACCTTATCAAATAGGTGGATGTGTGGATATCGGATATGGATGACAAGTTGATCTGGGATGTAGAGGAGAACGACAGATTTTCTATGAGATCGGCCAAGGTGATGCTGCGGAATGTGCAACAGGAAGGACCTGATGATCTGGGTAAGGTTTGGAGGATGGACTCCCCAAAGGCCAGCGCTCTCATATGGAAGATTGCCAGGGCGGCCATTCCGACTGATGATAATGTGCGTATCAAATGTTTTATACATCTTGCCTCGCGGTGCAACTGTTGTGATGAGCCACAGGAGGAAGACATGAATCACTTGTTCTTTCAAGGACAGATCGCGAGGTTTTTCTGGGATAAGTTTGGTAAGATGACGGATAAGGAACTGCCTTCTGATGTTCGGTCCCTGATTAGTATGTGTGTGGATGGTATATCTAATGAAATTACTGATTGGGTTGCCGGGTTCATGGCTGGTCATATTTCAGTATCTATTTGGAGAATGAGATGCTCATCTCGGTATGCTGATAATAGGAGACATGTGGAGCAAGAATGGAGCAGTCTTATAAACCATATGAACCAGTTGATTAAAAGAAAGACTTTCTCTCTGACAAAAAATCTTATTCTTCTTTCTAGGATGATGATGGCGAGCATCAACGAGCCTAGGTTCTAGATGAGGAAGGTTCGTCTCATCAGGTGGACAAATCCAGACATGTTTAATCTTAAGCTAAATGTGACGATTGGACGAGGAAGGTAACAAAAGAAGATGGGCTGCAGGTATTGTCCGTAATCACAATGTTGATATTTGCTTGATCTTCCACACTTGGCTCAAAAAGGAAGACTACAAGCTGGCATACATTCAGGCTTGCATCATCGGGTTAAAGTTGGCTGGAGATCATATGCTGCATATTTCTACCATTGAAGTGGATGATAAAAATATCTATAACATACTTTGGAACAATGCTTTTGTGCCATGGAGGGCTAGAACGTATGTGCAAGAGCTTAGAGAGGAGCTGGAAATGGCTAGTATATCGGATGGATATGTGCACAAGCTGATTAACTCCATACCACGAGAGATCGGCAAGCTTGGACGTGGATCCTCCAATCTGGTTGTTACTACGGATTCGAATAGGATTCCTACTAGAATTCGGGGTATGGCTAGATTGGAAAAGAGGAAGATTCCTTACATTGTAGTCGAGAGTGAAGTGATTGAGGCTTGATATTACTTGGTCCTGTTTGTTTTGTTGTTTCGGGTGGGGTTTTCCTTTTTTGGGAAAATACCCGAGTTATAAGAGCGGGAGCTGTATTATTTTTGCTGATTTTAGCCCACCAGAGGGGTGTGGGATGAATAATAGCGACCCCTGGCTTAATTTAAAAAAAAAAAGTGGCCGCTACTTGGTCATGCCCCCCAATTTTGGGCCCGAAAGACTCTAAAACACAATGAAATCAAGTGAAATGGATAGAACTTCAGTTCATCATAACTTTTGAATCATTAGTCCAATCACGATGATTTTTATACCCTAGGATTTACAACTAAAAGATCTACAACTTGGTATGCATAGTAGATCAAGAAGATCACATGAAAATGGTCTAATTTTAGTTGTAAAATGGTGATTTATTACCTTGACATTGTGATCTATATTTCAAATTTATGTCACACATTACAAAATTGATCATTGATGTGACTAAATTGAAGTATCACCATAGTCACACTATGCAATTGACATTCAATTGAGTAAGAGGTTACATGATGAGAGACAAAGAGTAAAATATAGTAGAGAGAAAAATTAGGGTGTCACAATATGTCTCTTAATGATGAGCATTACTTTTTGTAGAATTGCCATTATTTTGCAAAATACATGATGTATTTGAATTGAATGTTAAGATTGTTTCTATGCACTAATTTTAGAAAAATAAGATACAAAAGTTCAAACTCTTCTACATTTCTTCCATCATCTTCACACCCTTCCATTTGTCAAAAACAAATAAAAAGTCAAAACTAGTGTCGAACTCCAAGTTTAGGGCGACGCACCCCTGCTCCCTCTACTACTTCTTCATACCCCTCATATGTATTAGGAGTATACCACCAATAAAGAAAAGATGTTAGTGTGTTGAACCATAATTTTCAATTAATATAACTACAATGATAAAAGTAATCTCAAGTCGAATGGAGGAGAGATTAAAAAGTTTTTCCCTCCACACCTCCATTCCTTGTATTCCCTGACAATACAATATCCCTGTTACTAAACTCTATTTTTCTAAATCTTACAGAATATGTAGAATGACCTAAAGCATCAATGATATTACAATTGTAATATTGTAGGTTTTGACATAGAAGTATGTTTGTGAAAGCAAAGTGAAGATAGAGATTGTAGAAAGTTGTATTATGTGATTTTAGGAAATCAGGGTTTCTTGGCCATGTTCGGTGTTAGGGACCACAATGATACTGAGAGAGAGAGAGAGAAAATATAACAGACCAGTAGTGTTATTTGACAATTTTTATGATTCCATGTTACTTAATGACAAGAAACATTTATGTTTAGGCTGATTTGACAAATGTATATTAATCATATTTTTATTTCCATCATAGATTTAATTTTTCATATATTGTTTGCACTTTACTCAATATTTCACTTATTTTAAGATTTTAGTAAATAATTTAATTTATTTAGTACTTAATGTGATTTTAGTGTTTTATTCACATGATTGTTGCAAGTTCAAAACAAATGCAAGTATCCTCCTCAAAGGCCTAAGAATTGACCAAAGATTGTATATCTTCACTCCCCAACTCCTACAATTAGATTGAGAACCTTATACAATGATGTAGGACAAAGTAATACTTTCCTACAAAACCAACTAGTCAATTGATTATCCAACTGGTCGACCCAACTCAAAAAATTGTGTAGTAAACTCTCCTAATTTTGTAGTGTGCCAACCAATCGATTGCCTTTCCAACCAGATGACTTGCATGTAGATTCTTCAACAATGCATTATATATATCACATAACAAAACAACCATATCTTTTTGCATCCGAACACATAATCTAATGTTATAAATATGCATAAGAAATGGAATTCTATTATCTATAGAAAAACTGTATTTTTGTACCACTTTAGAACTTGCGACCAATCCAAAATGTGCCCATCACTCTAGATATAAAAATATACAATACAGATCAGAAAACTATTGGATTAGTTCGAATGGATCCGAGATTTGACCGAATGATATGAATACCCTTGAAGGATATCTGAGATTGAAAAGGGTTTAGACCTATATTCTTCCATACACAACCCTAGCCGTCACAAAGGGAGTTCGGAGACAAAAGCTACTGGTTTGACATGGAGACACTCTACCTATATATCTAGACAAGATAGTAAAGTGATCATTTAAGAGTTGTGATGTGAGCAGTGATCTTATCCTCTAAGCTATTACTTTTCCACAATCTTCTTATACTCTCTATCTTTTGTATCAAGAACAACATGAGTGAGTAGATATCATTGGGACATGGGGCATAGCCTCATAACATGTATTTTATTATAGTTGTTATTAACTTTGAGAACTATATGTTGTGGATGTGTTTCTTTGTTCTCTGCACTTACTTTATGACTTGATCAATCACATTGCTTGTTCGTTATTATTATTGGAATAGAGACCATAAAACTTAGTATTAGAACAGTAAATGAAAGCATAAAACTCTAGATGAAATTTCAAAAGGAGTTCTATTGGATGATTGGATAATGATCAATGGCACATGGACCCCAGGTCCTTGAGAAAGTGGATCCTCGTGAGATTTGTGTTCCGTAAATATGCAATCCCCAAGATCCTAATCTAAAAATACTTCATTCTAAGAGTTATATTAGTTTTAATGATTACGTAGGGTATGGAGATGAACCTTGTCATCCTAGTTTTATTATGGTGGTGTAAAAAATTGTTTCTTTCATAGTTTGATTTAATTTCTTACATTGTTAATGTAGCTAATCAATCAAATCATCAACTTCATCCATCTTAGTTAACTACTTGATTCTTATTAGGATAGAAATCTATATTGTTCTTAAAATGTTGTCATTTGGATTCGATCCTAAAGCTATATTGTGATAAGACTTGTTCGCTTACGGGTGGTGATTATTGCACGTTAGATTAGGTAAAAACTTAGGGAATTTTTATTAGGTGAATTTCTTGTGTTATATTATACCACATCACTACTCCTAAGGTATTGTGCAGTCTTCATGAATCTAAAGAGGCTATATGAGAACTTGATTATGAGATGTATAGATACCATTCCAACCTTCATTAAAGGTTTAGGATAAAACTCTAAAAGGAGGAGAAAAATTGTGAGGAATCATTCCCCATTATCCTAAACTCTAGTTTTCATATCATGTATGATTATTTAGATGTTGATTATATTTAACTGAATTATGATGAAAAGTAATTATGACTTTAAATTTATACATTTGAGTATTGCTTTAGATAATTAGGCTATATGTTGGGAGAAAATCCTATTCGGCTGGAACTACTGTTTTTAGGATATATGAATGTAATTATTTGCATGAGTCTGAATGAGTATGAAGCCTTAAACCTAATATCACATGATGATGAAAGTAATATGATTTTATGACATAAAATTAAGGTAAAACATACCTAAAAGTACATATAAATGGATGATTTTTAAAACCTATAATATCAATTTTGAAGCATTGAATATTTGTCTAGCACAAAAACCATAGCTTAATAAATTTATTTTGGATAAATTCAACCAATGTGAGGTTTTGGAATCAAAACTTATTTATCTTAGAAGACAAATTTTGATGTATGATCATTTCTAGCCAAGACATTTTCTTATGCAACAACTATATGATAAAAAACATTCTTAGATGACCACATAGTCTAAAAAAATGAAAAAAGTCAAAAGGGCTTATAAACATTTAGTGAAGCACCTGATCAATTTATATGTAACCTATTAGACCCAATAACCTCTCATTCAACGCCAACCACTATAGTTCTTTGAAACCCTTAACAGAGAAGGAGATATTTTAGAATTTTATAGAAATGAATTTTATTATTGAAAAACCTAGTTCAAGATTAACCTAAACTTGGTGGATTCAAGTAAATTTACCATTTGCATATATAATATCATGATTCTGTTGGGTTTTAGGGGAGGCAGAGAAGCAACGGAAACAAAAATCTTCTCCCCAAAACCCAGAACAAAAGGAATCGCGTCAACGTCTATAGAATAGGAAAGATGGTTTGTGGATGCATACCTTGTCCCGAGGCTTGCTCGGCGACAGTATCTCACTCCTTGCACGGTCTTCACCTCCGGTCTTGGACGGTGTTTGTGCAACTCTTGGTCACACCCGGACTGAAGACTCCTGGTCTCACCGGGACTGTCGGGATTGACAGTTGTCCTCTGAGCGGCAGAGGTCTCCCGCCTCTACAGTCGTCCACATGGACCACCTGGAACTCCAATCTCCTTGTCGCACAAGGAACTGGAAGGAGTCACACCCTCCTGTTGATGTACTAGTCGCCAACACACTCTCCTGCTACCAGTTGCAACTGCAGTTGTCTTTCCCTTGCTGCGCCTCCCTTTTCGGGTAGCACTTGCTCGGGCTCTCTCAGTTACCAAAACCAGAGAGAACGACAACTTTGCAGAGCAACCGGCTTGCACTGAGTTGTACTCTGAGAAGCCCCCAAAACCCCTATATATATAGGTGGGTCATGGGACAGGGTTCTCTGTCCCCGGTAATATGGGACTAAAAGCAGGAGTAGAAGGGTTCGAGATTTTCCAAAAAAGCAACTGACTCGCAACCTGAACTGATCATTTCACAACTGAAACTGTTAGTTGGGGACCTGAACCGTTCGGTTGGAACACCAACCGATCAGATCATTTGGGACCCATGAACCGGTCGGTTCATTTCTGAACCGGTCGGTTGGTGGTCCTGATCAGTTCCTGATTGACTTTCCTTCTTTTGTTTCTAATTGGTATCGAATACCAATCCTATTTCCCAATCAAATTGGGCAAGTGAAATGAAAGGAAAATTATCACCAATCTTACTTTCCCAACTTGCTCGGTTGCATCAGTTGAACCGATCGTTTCAACACTTGAAGCAATCGTTTCACCCTGACCATGAGCCGATTGGTTCAACACTTGATCCGACCAGTTCACCAAGCTCAGCCGATCAGTTGGGAGTGCAGATTGTGCAGAATTAGTCAATTGCAATTTTAATCAATCTGATACTCCAATCAATGTGTCCAACACCTTGAACATTATGACATTGAGCTATCAATTGATTGAGTGTTTAATTGAACTAACAAACTCCTTTAGTAATCAATCTAAACATTGTTTGTGGACAAAACACCTCTTCCAGGTTAAATCTTATGTGTGTGACCATGCATGTCCATTTCACATTGGCAGTGAAAGTCCATAACACTTATGACTTCACAAGCAAAGAGCGGTGCCTAGTCACACATCAGTGCTACCCAAGTGAAATAGAAAGTTGGAGAACAACTTTCAATCCTACAATTCGTGAATGGTGTTACAGTGAATGTATAATTCCTTTGTCGCTGATATCCAGAATGAACTTGAGGCATGGAACAGTCATCCTGTCAACATTCATTCATTTCCTTGATCTCAAAGCAGACTGGGTGAGATGTGTGTGACATCAATATCACATATTGATTCACACGTGCATGCGCATGCCTTTCTCAGTCCTACTCATCAAGTGGCCAAGGATATCAAACTTCCTCAGGAGGGACAAATCCCATATCTATCACTCACCCCTCAAAATCCCCATGTGTCAAAGCCACCCAATCATCATCTTTATAACAACCCATGTTTCAGGACTGTGTTTGATGATGTCAAAGTGTACCCAACGACATGTGTTGAGTGTAGTGATTTCAGGTCTAAGAATCACACTCACCACCATCACTGTGAGAGCTGACTGTGACTACCAAGTCATGGTTCCATGTGTCACTCTCACGGTGGGTGTGTCTGGTACCTTGTTCTCTAACAAGTACCTATGTGCTTGGTTTGATATCACTATATCATGACTAATGAGATTCTGTCATCAACCAACACACAATCTAGTCTTCAGTGTTATTGATGTCTATGGTTATTTCCACAATAACAACCGACTAGGGACTAAACAAGAATGTATACTCTTAACATTTGTATGATCTCATTGTTTAGGTCCTCAACCCAAAAGCATATGTTATTAAGTAAAACAATTCTTTAGACATCTATCATGTTACACCATCATCTCAGAAACAATTTAAACGTATAGATTGGAAATTTCCTTTATTATTATTCAAATCATTTACAAAGTATCCCATTACAATCATCATATGACTTGTTGTATGAGCATACATACCAACAGACTCCCACTTGCACTTAGAGCCAGTCACCAAGGAACCTCAAACCTTGTGACCTAGCATGACCATCATGCTTCTACTGAGAAAGGGCCTTAGTCAGTGGATCAGCTATGTTATCTTCAGTTGGTACTCTGCAAATCTTCACATCTCCTCACTGTACGATCTCTCGTATGAGATGGAAGTGCCGCAGTATGTGCTTGGACCGCTGATGTGATCTGGGCTCCTTATCTTGTGCAATAGCTCCATTATTGTCACAATAAAGCTCAATTCCATCACAGCTACTGGGAACTACACCAAGTTCAGAAATGAACTTCCTGATCCATACAGCCTCCTTTGCTGCATGTGAAGCAGCAATATACTCAGCCTCTGTAGTAGAATCGGCAACTGTTTCTTTCTTGGAACTCTTCCAGCTCACAGCTCCATTATTAAGGCAAAACACAAATCCTGACTGCGATCTGTAATCATCTTTATTAGTTTGGAAGCTTGCATCAGTGTAACCCTTTACAACCAGCTCTTCCTCTTCGCCGTAAACAAGAAACTGATCCTTAGTCCTTCGCAAGTACTTGAGGATGTTCTTTACGGCTGTCCAGTGAGCATCCCCGTGATATGACTGGTACCTTCTCGTCATGTTGAGAGCATACGAGACATCTGGACGTGTGCACAACATAGCGTACATGATGGATCCAATGGTTGATGCATATGGGATCCCATTCATATGCTCCCTCTCTTCACAAGATTGGGGACATTGAGCTCTAGAGATGGTGACTCCATGTAGCATGGGGATGTTGCCTCTCTTTGAGTTCTCCATGCTGAACCGCTTCAGCACTTTGTCAATGTACGTGCTCTGACTTAGTCTGATAAGCCTTCTACATCTATCTCTATAGATCTTAATTCCTAGAATGTAGGATGCTTCTCCTAAGTCCTTCATTGAGAAAGTATTCCCAAGCCAAGTCTTTACCTTCTCTAAGGCTAAGACATCATTCCCCATCAAAAGTATGTCATCCACATACAATATGAGGAATGTGGCTCGAGCTCCCACTAAACTTCTTCTACACACAAGGTTCATCTTCATTTTGAATAAAGCCAAACACTTTGACTTCCTCATCAAATCAAAGATTCCAACTCCGAGATGCTTGCTTCAATCAATAGATTGACCTTTGTAGCTTATAGACTTTATTGGCATTCTTTGGATCTACAAAACCTTCAGGTTGTGTCATGTACACATCCTCATTTATATTCCCGTTAAGTAATGCGGTTTTAACATCCATCTGCCAAATCTCATAGTCATAATAAGATGCAATAGCAAGCATGATCCTGATGGACTTAATCATGGCAACTGGAGAAAAGGTTTCATCATAGTCAACACCTTGAACTTGTCGAAATCCCTTTGCAAACAGTCTACCTTTATAAGTTTGCACATTGCCATCCATGTTGGTCTTTTCTTAAAGACCCACTTGCACCCTATGGGTTTTACCCCTTCGGGTGGTTCCACCAAAGTCCATACTTTGTTGGAGTACATGGATTCCATCTCAGATCTCATGGCTTCAAGCCATTTCTCAGAATCCGGTCCCTCCATAGCCTCTACATAGGTAGTTGGATCATCATCTATGATCAACTCACCACCTTCCTGAGTTACAAGGTATCCAAACCTCTCAGGTTCAAGGCGGGTCCTACTAGATCTACGAGGTCCTTGTGTTACCTGAAGAGATTGAGATTCCACAACACCTTGTGAATCTGCATTTTCCTCTGGTACATCTACCGGTTCAATATTTTCTTGTTGGTCTTGAACCTCTTCAAGCTCTATATTCCTCCCACTGCTTCCTTTGGAAATAAATTCCCTCTCTAGGAATACAGCATCCCTGGAAACAAACACTTTGTTGTCAGTAGGGTGGTATAAGTAATATCCCCTCGTTTCCTTGGGATATCCAACAAAATAACATTTATCGGATTTGGGTCCAAGCTTATCAGGAAACATTTTCTTGACGTAAGATTCACAACCCCAAATCTTCATAAAAGACAAAACGGGACGCTTCCCATACCATATCTCATATGGTGTCTTTTGAACCGATTTAGATGTCACACAGTTAAGTGTAAATGCGGCGGTTTCAAGAGCATAACCCCAGAAAGAAATTGGAAGATCAGCAAAACTCATCATTTATCGCACCATATCCAAAAATGTGTGATTCCTTCTTTCAGACACACCATTATATTGTGGTGTTCTAGGCGGATTCCACTGTGATACAATACCACGGGCTCGTAGAAGGTCCTCAAACTCCTGGCTTAAGTATTCTCCACCTCGATCGGATTGAAGTGCCTTAATACTTTTACCAAGTTGGTTTTGTACTTCATTCATGAAATCCTTGAACCTTTCAAGGGTTTTTGACTTATGTTTCATCAGGTACACATAGCCATACCTACTGAAGTCATCAGTAAAGGTAATGAAGTACTGATACCCACCTCTGGCATTAGTTCTAAAAGGCCCACATACATCAGTATGTATGAGTCCTGATAGATCACTAGCTCTCTCTCCTATACCTGAAAAGGGAGTCTTGTTCATCTTACCCAACAAACAAGATTTGCATGTCTCTATTGATTCATAATCAAAAGAGTCTAGATAACCATCTTTATGGAGTCTAGAAATGCGCTTCTCATTTATGTGCCCTAGACGACAATGCCAAAGATATATTTTGTTTGAGTCGTTGAGTTTTTGCTTTTTGGTGTTTACGTTGTATACACTTGTCTCCAAGTCTATCAAGTATAGAACATAAGACATTGGGGCACTACCATAAAAGATCCCATCTTTAGAAATGGAACATTTTCCATTCTTTATAAGAAATTCAAATCCATCTTTGTCCAAACAAGAGACGGAAATGATATTCCTATTTATGGAAGGTACATAATAGCAGTTCTTCAACTCTATTATTAGCCCACTTGGCAAAGTTAACTCATAGGTTCCTACGGCACTGGCGGCAACTCTTGCCCCATTGGTAACACGTAGTTCAACCTCGCCTTTCCCCAAAGGCCTACTTCTCTTAAGATCCTTCACATTTGAACAAATGTGAGATCCGCATCTGGTATCAAGTACCCATGACGAAGAAGTAGTAAAGTTAATCTCTATCACGTATACACCAGAAGTAGAGATCTCTATATATGACTTCTTCTTCCATTGTTCCTTCCATCCTCTCCATGTAGAAGAAATTGGTTTGGCGAGAGAACCCTTCTCTCCCTTACCTTTTGTTCCATTGATCTCTATCAATGAACTTTCTTTCTTCTTCACCAATGCATTAAGCGTACATAGAGTGGATTCTAAGGCTCCTGGTATATCTGGATTGTGCAGAATACTTCTCACAGTCCTCAACCGGTTATGGAATTTATTCTCAATTATTTTGCCAATTTTAAAAGATGATTCTTTTGCCATTCTACAAGAGAAAATTTGCATTTGTCAAAACTCCTTTTGATTTGATTTAAATAAATTTGACGATAGTTAATTAGGCCTTTAATTAATTACCACTCCCACTATTTTGACTCAAATTGATAGCCCTCACCGTCAATTCGGAAGATTGTAGCGTACAATCTTCTAGTGGGTTAAGATCCTGAAATCCTCTGAGCCATGGACCAGCTAGGGTTGTCACCCACAACTCAGATCTCTCAGGTAGGCAACTCTTGCCAATTGCATCATATGCAACTCTTGAAAGATGTCATATGCAACTCTTTGCCATGATCATATCCATGCCTCAAGGTACTAGATCCCATCTAGATCACCTTGTTAAGTCCGACCCAAAGCCTACATGATGAATATGCACCCTGCTAGGGAAGACCCACACATTCATCCTTCACGCTTCCACGAGATAGACGGTGCACCATACTAGGGCGTGCCCACACTTGGTCGATCAAGCTTTTCACGTGTGTCGCATTTGGAAGGCATCTAAAACTTAATATTTAATGAGGGATTTGGCTTTTATATACATATACATATCCAATCACCACAATATATAGTAAGTATCATATACATGCTATATCCCACAGAACACATGCAAAACGATAAAAAGCAATGATTATGGCCATCCTATTGTGATTCCTCAAGCTAAGAGGAATCACGATCATCTAGGTCTACATCACATGCAACCTGTACAAGATGAAATATGTGCCTGCCTTTCTGGGTTTGATCAACTCATCTCCATGACCGATCGGCTCGCCATTAGGTTGGTTGTTCGGGTGCCACCAGCCGATTGACTGGCGTCTCCAGCCGATCGGTTCACCAGTCGTCGTGCATCTCATCAGGTCACCACCCGCTCGTCTCGCTCCTCGAACCGGCTATCTGGATCACCAACCGATCGGTTCATGCCTTGAACCGATCGTCACAAGCGTCGTCAGGTCGTCCGTCGTTCTTTGACATAACAGGAAATAAAATCTATCCTATTACAGTTTAATTGTGAAACCCCGAGTTACATTCGGGGGAAGCAAAGGTAGGAAAAGAATTCTCGAATTATTTCGAGTTACATTAGGAATAGGAGAAGGGGAATCGGTGCGCAGACTGAGATGCAAGCAACCACATACAACCACACACAGATATAGGGGTTTATAGTCCATAACCATGCTACACATCCACCACAAAACTCATTTAAGGGTGACGCATATCGAGTGCATTAATATTACATATCATATATGTATATTTGGGATTTGTGGATTGGACATGCATAAAGCCAATTTTATTCGCATTGCATGCAATAAATAAAGGTGACAAACCAAAATAGATCATATCGATAATCCTAAAATATAGAGCGGTTCACGTGGCTCTGATACCACTGTTGGGTTTTAGGGGAGGCAGAGAAGCAGCGGAAACAAAAATTTTCTCCCCAAAACCTAGAACAAAAGGAATCGTGTCAACGTCTATAGAATAGGAAAGATGGTTTGTGGATGCATACCTTGTCCCGAGGCTTGCTCGGCGATAGTATCTCATGCCTTGCGCAGTCTTCACCTCCGGTCTTGGACAGTGTCTGTGCAACTCCTGGTCGCACCGGGACTGAAGACTCCTGCTCTCACCGGGACTGTCAAGATTGACAGTTGTCCTCTGAGCGGCAGAGGTCTCCCGCCTCTACAGTCGTCCACATGGACCACCTGGAACTCCAATCTCCTTGTCGCACAAGGAACTGGAAGGAGTCACACCCTCCTGTTGATGTACTAGTCGCCAACACACTCTCCTGCTACCAGTTGCAACTGCAGTTGTCTTTCCCTCGTTGCGCCTCCCTTTTCGGGTAGAACTTGCTCGGGCTCTCTCGGTTACCAAAACCAGAGAGAACGACAACTTTGTAGAGCAACCGGCTTGCACTAGGTTGTACTTTGAGAAGCCCCCAAAACCCCTATATATATGTAGGTCATGGGACAGGGTTCTCTATCCCCGGCCATATGGGACTAAGAGCAGGAGTAGAAGGGTTCGAGATTTTCCACAAAAGCAACCAACTCACAACCTAAACCGATCGTTTCACAACTGAAACGGTCGGTTGGGGACCTGAACCGGTCGGTTGGAACACCAACCGATCGGTTGGGACCCATGAACCGGTCGGTTCACTTCTGAACCGGTCGGTTGGTGGTCCTGATCAGTTCCCGATTGACTTTCCTTCTTTTGTTTCTAATTGGTATCGAATACCAATCCTATTTCCCAATCAAATTGGGAAAGTGAAACGAAAGGAAAATTCTCACCAATATTACTTTCCCAACTTGCTCGGTTGCATCAGTTGAACCGATCGTTTCAACACTTTAAGCAATCGGTTCACCCTGACCATGAGCCGATCGGTTCAACACTTGAGCCGATCGGTCCATCACATGAGCCGATCGGTTGGGAGTGCAGATTGTGCAGAATTAGTCAATTGCAATTTTGATCAATCTGATACTCCAATCAATGTGTCCAACACCTTGAACATTATGACATTGAGCTATCAATTGATTGAGTGTTTAATTGAACTACTAAACTCCTTTAGTAATCAATCTAAACATTGTTTGTGGGCAAAACTCCTCTTCCAGGTTAAATCCTATGTGTGTGACCCTACAGGTCCATTTCACGTTGGCAGTGAAAGTCCATAACACTTATGACTTCACAAGCAAAGAGCGGTTCCTAGTCACACATCAGTGCTACCCAAGTGAAATAGAAAGTTGGAGAACAACTTTCAATCCTACAATCCGTGAATGGTGTTATAGTGAATGTATAATTCCTTTGTCACTGATATCCAGAATGAACTTGAGGCATGGAACAATCATCCTGTCAACATTCATTCATTTCCTTGATCTCATAGCAGACTGGGTGATATGTGTGTGACATCAATATCACATATTGATTCACACGTGCATGTGCATGCCTTTCTCAATCCTACTCATCACGTGGCCAAGGATATCAAACTCCCTCAGGAGGGACAAATCCCATATCTATCACTCACCCCTCAAAAGCCCCATGTGTCAAAGACACCCAATCATCACCTTTATAACAACCCATGTTTCAGTACTGCGTTTGATGATGTCAAAGTGTACCCAACGACATGTGTTGAGTGTAGTGATT
The DNA here is from genome assembly GCA_963693085.1 of Alisma plantago-aquatica. Classification (NCBI taxonomy): domain Eukaryota; kingdom Viridiplantae; phylum Streptophyta; class Magnoliopsida; order Alismatales; family Alismataceae; genus Alisma; species Alisma plantago-aquatica. The sequence goes on from OY856410.1 coordinate 1,152,402,968, forward strand.
TCAGGTCTAAGAATCACACTGACCACCATCACTGTGAGAGTTGACTGTGACTACCAAGTCATGGTTCCATGTGTCACTCTCACGGTGGGTCTGTCCGGTACCTTGTTCTCTAAAAAGTACCTATGTGCTTGGTTTGATATCACTATATCATGACTAATGAGATTCTTTCATCAACCAACACACAATCTAGTCTTCAGTGTTATTGATGTCTATGGTTATTTCCATAATAACAACTGACTAGGGACTAAACAAGAATTTATACTCTTAACATCTGTATGATCTCATCGTTTAGGTCCTCAACCCAAAAGCATACGTCATTGAGTAAAACAATTCTTTAGACATACATCATGTTACACCATCTTCTCAGAAACAGTTTAAACATATAGATTGGAAATTGCCTTTATTATTATTCAAATCATTTACAAAGTATCCCATTACAATCATCATATGACTTGCTCTATGGTCATACATACCAACAGATTCTTATACTCCTTAAAATTTGATGGTCCTGACCTCCATCTAAATTGGCTAAAATACATCTTAGAATTTACATCTTTTCATCCAGCTTCTCAATTTTGTTGTTCTTGTGTTTGAAGGAACAAGAAAATGAATGATTTCTTGAAGTTTGTTCAAATTTCTTGATTGTAATTTAGTGGGATATAAACACAAGATTCAGCACCTAATGTGAGTGGTTGGGGTTCCTTTGAAATCTTAAAATAAACTTTAACCTACTCGATAAACATGATTCGGTGGAAATTGGATGATTTCAATTTTTTTCTTGAAGTGTTCCATTATTCACGTTAATTATATTTTTGCCATGAAATTTAGAGGAATGAATTTAATTACTTCAATATTTCATTGATGTGGGTAATATAATTTTTGTATAATCAATTTAATCATTTAATTGCCTTAGTATGGACATAATAAAAATTTAAAGAGCTACCTAAATGTGGTTTATTGATATATGAATGGAAAACTTTCCTTAACATGATAAAAAAGGATGTATTAGTTGATTATGATCTAAATTAGGAAATACCATATGCTAGAAACCCTAATTTATTTATTCTAGGGCTATACATGTGAAATGTCATAAATATCTATTATTTGATTCAAATTTTTTCTTTAAGTAGGTGAATAAGAAAAAATATGATTACTCCCTAAATTCAACTAGATACGAGACATAAAATTATGATTAACCCCAAGGTTTGTACTAGGAAAATGAAGAGGAATATCTTGTATCGGTCTTTGGTCTAGGAAAAGGAAATGTTTAAGTGTGATTCTAGAACATGAACGAAGATAACCAAAACTTAGGAATGTTTAGATATGTGATTTAAACTTAAGTTGTCTTTCAAAAAATTAATGAGATTAATTGTGTATGACATAGTTCTATCGAAACTATGAAGCTTTTTAATGAATGGATCCATATCCAGTCAGAATATTTTATTAGTATCTCACAAGCGATGTTGTAATTTGGCATTTATGTCATTTAACCTATCTCATGTGCCGGATACGAGTTCTAAAAGTGAGAGATGTATATTCATTTTACCATACCCTATTTATCCATCCTCGAGGTGGACCATATTTTTTTAGTTTATCTAAGGGCCTGTTAACCCTAAGACATAGATCGTGATTCATGACACAAGAACTTGTGTGATGAATTTTACTTGATCATGTACAAAACAATTAAATTCATATCAAACCAATAATAGTAAATGACCACAAGCCAAGGTAAAGTTGTAATGAGTATGTATTAAAAACATAATTGCATCTATTTACTTATTTCTTGCTCATGTTATGAAATTCAACTTTTTCATCTCCTCAAAGATATATTTTATTATTTGACCTAATATTAGATTAACTATATTCTTGACCTACTTAAAGTAATAAGTCCAATGTTAGTTTTCTCCTAAACATGTTCCGCCCTCTCAGGGATACTAACGGGTGGTGGTTAAGACCTTATTACATGTTCACATTTATCATTTGTTCATTGAAGAGACACTGATCTACCATGGTTTTCTTATTCATCATGTCGTGTGTAAAAAAAATTAAATGTCTTGAAATTATATGTATAAGATTTCCCTATTCTAGGGAGTCTTGGAATGGGACTGATGATGTTGCATACCTTACCTTGATGTTTGGTCATGTGTATTAAGGTAACAATTGAACTTTCTACTTCTTATGGTACACCTATTTTTTGAACTACATATGTATTTAGGGTTTTTTATATGACAATAAGAAAATCGTTACATGTTTTCATTTCTTAAGCCAAATATGAAGATGGAAAATTGTTATACATTATTTCAGTAACTCTATGTGTTTTGGTATCATGTATAATTTGTAATGTGGGGATTAGTGTGGTTAGTTTGCATAATACTTGTGGGGTCCTGAAGTCAGTGTCTCGTATTTAAGTATGATAAATCATGAACATAAGTTCTTCTTTAAATAATTCTAAGAGATTTACCTCAACTGGATATTTTATGTTGACATTGATATCCTCCTCTCTCTTTATTGAATTTGTTATCATACTTTTTTCTTATTTCCTTCTGATATTTCCAAAAAGGTTCATCACCTTTTGAAATTCAACTAAGGATATGTCTTTGATGGAAATTAGACATTGCACTTCAATGTTTCAATTGTTAAAATCCTCCTATTCACTTAAGTTGCTCCCTATCATGGACTTGCATTTATTTTTATGGGATCTTTCACCTTTCTCTTTTTTGGTGGCATTTCATGCTATTTATCTTTGTACTATCTAAATGGGCTTTCCCTACTAATTCCTATTAGTATTGGTTTAGTTTATATTATGTTGTGTCTCTGGTTCACCATACCTTGAGACAAGGCTATATGTATGACTCTTTATAACAAGAATTTCTATTAAATGGAATGAAGAGAAATTCTTTCACCCTCATAGTTTGAAGATAATAAACTTCCATCCCCTATGTTTCTCTACAATGACACCTCTCTCATTTGTCTTCTAATTTGCCATATATGTCTTTGTCTATGTCTCCCCATGTACTCACCTCACCTCATTGCCCATGCCTTCCGACCCACACGACTACCTCCAACTGAGTTGAGTGAGCTGAGCGACTAACAACATTGTAGTAGCACATCACCAAGTTGTCATCAGTAGCAGGCTGAGAGCCAAGGAAGGTAGTTTCTGCTTTGCCTCTAGTTAGGCACTGATCCATAATGAGTTCTCCTCCTCTATCTCTCTCTCTCTCACGGTTCTCTACTCCAGTTTCCCTAGTCTTTCGAAAGGGGAGTTACAGAACAATGTCCCCTTAGGATTTCACCCATTGTCCCTTTAATAGGATGCTTTCTAGTATAGAAACCTCTATGGGTTTCTGATTAGTACTCCTCCCTTTTTGTCACCCACTAGATCTGATGATGGCATGTTGAGTTTGGAACAATAGCGATCTTTTCTAAATGAAGTTTCTAAGAACCTCTGCACCTATCTTTTCTTTACTTGGCTCCTAATGTACTATCCCTATGTACATGGGTGAGTTTTTTTTTAAAATTTTTTGGAGAACTATTGTATATTTCCTATACGATACCTAATTTCTTTGGTAGCACTTCAGCCACATTTATTTCTAGCTACTCTTTTTTCTCATTGTACATGTTAGAATTATTTGGTTGTCTAAGACACTGTTCTATCAGTGTGACTAATTTTTCATCATCCATCTCCACCACTATTCCACTAGTGTGATTGATTTGTCATCTACCATCTCCATCATTGTTCTATCGGTGTGAGTGATTCATCAACATGTCCCAATACAAGGATGAAGGTAAATATTCACCTCAGACAATTATCTATAATGCTGGAGCTCCTATCTCCATCATAAAATTAATTGAAGATAATTACCTACTATGTATGTATTCTATTCAAACAATTCTTTAATTGAGAGACAAGGTGGAGTTCAATGGAAAGCCAATTTAAGATATCCTTTGTGTGAAACAATGAAATAGATAAGTTAAAAGATGGCTTTGGTATAGTATGGAGTCATCTATTGCTTCCAAATGTAATTTCTATAAAATGTGAAAGAATTATGGGACACTATTAATCATCACTACACACTAGAAAAGAATTATCTATGGATATATAAAATTTGAGATAAACTATTTGGTGAACATTAGGAATATAGGATCCTTGATGAATATTATGAATCCATGGTTATCATGTCCTAAAAACTTGTTTACTTTCAACATGGCTCTTTTGAAGATCATACCAAATGGTGTGCCAATCTACTCACCTCAAAATTTCCCAATGGCCTCAATTAGGCTGATGTTCCAATCTGCAACATCATCTCAGAAGGCAACAACTTTCCAATTTTGAAAGATTTCTTATCTCATCTTCAACAATTTGATGCCCTAATCATGTCTTCCAATCCACCAAATTCATGGTACCGAGTGCAATTACTTCCTAGAGACATGGCCATGGACGTCCCCCGAGTCCCTGATGCACTTTTTGCACTAAGTTTGGAAAATAAGTGCTACTAGAAGAACGATCATCCATGTAGAAATAGTCATGGAACTAGTACTGCTCAAGTTGCCTAAGGAACACACAACCCATCTGTCACCATCTCATCAGCCAAATATGAGCAAATTTGGCAAGCCTCTCAATAGGATCCTCAACAACCTACATGATCGGGGGATTCCCTGACCATGCAACCATCTACGACATCTTCGACGCATGTCGTCTCCAACTAAGGTTATTTTAGGGCCTCCATTCTATTATATAGTACTTCCTAGAATGTCAACTCTGGAGCCACCCAACATATGTAGGTTTTGATACCTCTTCTCTTCTTTGTGAAAATCTATATTCCTTCTCCGTCTATCACTTTGGCTGATGGGTCCATTGAAACTACTCAGCAATGTGGGAGTGTTAGCCTCTGACCTAGTCTTCAACATAAACCCCATTTTCCATTTCACTTGATATCTATTACTAAAGTAGTTGATGTGTTTACTTACAATGTCACCTCCGGTGTCCATGTTGTGATGTAGGATTCTTTGACTCATAGGATGATTTTTTCATGTTCTAAAGATAGTGACATACGACTTTGGTCATGATATCCCATCATTTACCCTTCTTGTTTGCACATCTCTCCAACTTCATCAACACTACAATCATCCCTCTCTTCAAAGTTGAAGCACCTATAAGCCTCTTTATCTAGTTTAAAAACTCTTCCTTGAGACTTTTACGAGTTTGGGAAGCATCATAGGATTTCTTTTATTAAAGGCCTAGTTACTATTCTAAAGTAGTTTTTGAAGTATAGTGACATTTGTGGTCCTTTTCGAAACACTACATTTAATTTATTTATTACTTTATTAGGTTTTTTGATGATTTATATTGCATGACTTGATTATACTTGTTGAGATTGTGTGATGAGATGATTGGTGTTTCTTATTCTATCCACGTGATAATCTCAACACAATTTAGCAAATCCACTAAAATCTTGTGTACTAAAAATGCTTTGTAATAAGTTTTGATTTCAGTATCTTCATTTTGATCTAGCACTAGAACCATCCATCAATGTTCTTGCACTTGCACCCCACAAAAAATGGGGTAGTATAACATAAAAATCATCATTTACTTGACATTTATTCCACTCTTATCTTTTAGAACAAATTTCCTAAATCATATTGGTCTCAGAATATTTTCAACTAGCTACTACCTTATAAATCAAAAACCCTCTTTGATTCAACAAAATAAGATACACTTTTGGTTACCTTTCATTCTCAAAAGGCTTTTCATATCCCTCTGTGAGTTTTTGGATGTGCTTATTTTTTCCATAACTTTATCACATAAGCTCTATACCCACTTTATAAAAATGGTTTTACTTGGTTATTCTACATTTTAGAAAGCTTATCATTGTTATTGTAGCGACCGAAAATCAAATCGTTACTAATTAAGTGGAATTAATCATAAATAACAGATTAAGAAAAATCACTAAAAATTAAAACCATTTTTCAAAGAGATCCATTCCAAGGAAAACTCTTACTGAAAGGTCCAAAATCTTATATACATCATTATTCACATTGTACATATCTGGTACAACTCATCTCGAGAATAACATATAATAGTTGCTTTACCAAACTATACATGAGCAACATAAAACCTCGAGGCGCGTAAGCCAAAATATCTTATTGATCATAAAACCAGTATGAACCAACTCCGAGGACCTGAGAGTATAGAGATGACACATAGGACTTCTATTTGCAAGACATGACAGACAATACACTCAACCTGAGCTATCACTGTTGCCTCAGTTGTTGTTCCTCCTCTGTAAAAAGGTCTTCACCTCCTCGTGCATGTCCACCTAAAAATTTGGATCCCACGGGGGTGAGACAATTGTAATTGTCCCAGCGAGAGATATAACTCTCCGCCAACCATATTATTATCACAAATTAAGCATTTATAAACTGAGAAGAGGTTCTTTTTATATTAACAAGTAGGATAATTTACTATATGAACAGAATGAAGTAATCTCCTTTCATAAGGAGAGCATTGCATCTACCCATGGTAGATTATAATTCATCTATCTACTTTGCAAGGAATGTAAAGAAACATAAATCACATCTATCCACTAAGGATGCATAAAAGAAATGTAACATCAGCCAAATGATTTCTGTATTTAAGCAAACATGCTAGGCGGCTGATTACATTTTACAATCACACTTATGCCCTGAGGAGATGAGGTATACCGCTCATACTCCAACCGACCACTACGAAGTCGAAATCGGTACCATACATAGGTTAATGGAAGAGCCGGACTGCATGACCTCATCCTCCCCAGTCAGTGTGGGTACAAACTGCAGGACATCTCGTGTCACTGCTAAAATAGCTAATCCAGGAGTATACTGGAACTTCGCTATAGAGTTATAGCCCGTAGCATATACTCTCTTCAGGGATATGGCATGTAGCCAATGCCTGGTATTATATTGAGGAGTCATGGCCCGTAGCCATACTCTTATCGGGGTATGGTTCGAAACCAATCCCGTACATAGGGTATGGCCCGTAGCCAATCCTATGGGGCATAAGGATATATTTTCCCAATTACCCCCACATATTCAAAAATATGTGTTCCGGGTTTTTCCGCGGAGCACCCGTTTCACCATCACCAAATTACTGACGATGATGGATCTATGGTCAGGAATCTACATGATAAGATTTCACTTGATTAATTAAATCCATTATCATATTCTTTTAGCATCAATCAAGTTTTCAAAACAAGAATTATTATGAAGAATGCTACAAAGAAACATGTAATACTTCCATCAAGTACTTTTCATAACTTTAAAACACATGATACTTGGGATCTCAATCCCTTATCATATTATTGGGAATTTCTCATCCCTTCACATCATCATTATCATGATTACTGGATCTGGGTATTCAAACCCTTAGATCATCACATGACATTGTTACCTCTCTAATAGGTAATCATTACCTCTAGGTCCTTAGACCAATATATTCATTTCACTTGTTGTACAAGTATTCTCATGGCTCACAAGGCCATTCACATCTTGTCACCTCTCACTAAGCAACAACTTATACACATGGCTCACAAGGCCATTCACATCTTGTCACATCTCACTAGGCAACAACTTATATGCATGGCTCACAAGGCCATTCACATATTGTCACCTCTCATTAGGCAACAACTTATACACATGATACTTATTATGTAAGTATTTAACATGCCTTACAAGGCTTATGCAATAAGAGAATTACAACCATCCCATAATTGGGATTTGGCTTTCCCCTTTTATGACTGATTAGGGTTTCATGTTTATTTTATTAATCCAAACCCTAATTCATTGCTCCACACATCTAGGAGAATACATTTCTATCATAAGTATCCAATCATACTTATTTATTCTCAACATTTATCATTGAATGATTACCAACACAAGGTACGAGTTTCTCTCTCATCCTCTCTAGGATATTGATTACATCATACTTTATTGTTTTGGCTTAAACCTTTCTCAAGGTATGTTAGCCCACACTTATCAAAGTGCATTAATCACATTCCATCTCAATGTAACAATTGCCATAACACACTTCATGTGTTACTCATCCAAGTATATTGGATTTAAGGTGTGCATCAAGGTACATCAACCTTGAAGTGTTGGATGTGATATCTATCATGTCTTGATGTATCACTTCCCTCATCACTTTTAACATACTTAAGTTCATCAACTTATCTTGTATTAGGGTATGTCCCATCATAATACTTTATGCACTAGCTCATCACATTTATCATGTAATGTATTGGTCATAAGTCACCCAATTGAATTATTCAACCATCATTAATGATATGAACTCATCTCGGGTTAAGGCATTATTGATATAGGATTAACCATTATCAACCACTCTAGGTGTTTCACCTATCAAGGTATTATCCACACCATTACTTGGTGTTACACTCATCACTCCTAAGAGTGTCTTGCCCTTACCTTTACAAGGTGTATAGGGTTAAATCATGTGCATATGTTCACCATATCGGGTTGTAGGTGTATAGACACTCACCATATCGGGCTAGGATTTGCACTTGTCTCCATATCGGGCATGACGTACCTTCTTGACCTCATATCGGACACAAGACATATCTATGTGTCACCCATGATACTTATGAGGTATCAACCCATCACCATGTCGGGCTAGAAGTACATTCAATCACCCTATCGGGCTAGTAGTACATTCAATCACCCTATCGGGCTAGTCACCATCTAGGGTTAGCCATGATGGGTTAGGGTTACCATATTGTTTAGGGTTGTGTATCGTGCAACCATGTCATACAAGGTCATGTAGGCCTCATGATACTAAGTATCAATGATGTATCATATGATCATATCATGCAATAACACTTGTTACTCTTCACTTATATCGGGTTACCCAATTTAGGGTTTCTTGTCAACTTACAAGTATACAATTGACCTTGTATCGTGCATGGAGTCTATAATAGACTTCCTATCGTGCAAGAGGTGTATACTACACCCCCATATCGTTCAATAAGGTTTACAAACCTATTCATATCATTTTAGTGAAATAGGTGCATCATCATATCGGGTTAGAGGTGCTTTCTTATGTGCATGCACCCGATATCACTTTTATAAGGTGATATCACAATCTTCAAGCTCTAGTCCTTTATTATAACTATTATAGTTCAAGTAAACAGGTCTGAGAAACTACTAGAACTCATAATTTCATCAACTATTTCAGGAAATTTTGGAATTAAAAGTAGATCATTAAATACAACAATTTAGGTGATGAATAATAACATGATTGAGTTCAAGTTATATAACCCGCCTTAAGAACCACTTCAAAGCTTCAAGGTCCAAATATCCATGTTACTAAGGTTGAAGATGACTTTATCAATGGTCCAAGGCTCGTTCAAAACTCCTTCATATACAAGGAATCACCATGGATAAGCAATTGGTGAAGAAGAAAAGAAAGGTAGATCATAACCCTAATTCCATGCTTCAATTCAAGCTTGAAGACAACTATATCTTACCTTAGGGTTAAGTTTTGAGTTCCTTAGCTCCTTTTCCGACACCATACCACTCTTGGGCGATATGTACTTCCTCTTGGCCGACACAAGTTTGCTTGTGGCCGATACCCCCTCACTTGTGGCCAAAATCTCTTCAATTGGTTGATATCAACTTGCTATGAGCAATATCAACATGGTATGGCCGATATACTTGCTATGGCCGATACCCAAGGCCTATGCACGATACCCTTGTGCTCTTGTACGACATTCCACCACTCTTGCACGATATGATACTCACTTGCATGATATGGCACTCACTTGGAGTCAAAACACTTCACTCTATGGCCAATATCACCCTATGTAGCTGATATCACCTACTTGGGCGATATGGTCTTGCCATGGGCGATACCCCAAGGCCCATGCACGATACCATAGCATCCCTTCACGATATGGGAGCTATATGCACGATAACTTAGGGTAGGAGGGTGGTAAGGGTCGCAAAATTGCACCAAGGGGTGAAACTAGGGGTATATATACTTGCTAATCATGAAGAAAGGCAAAAATGAGGTGTCAACATTTTGAGCTAGTAGGTGCCACGTGTCATGCATGGGTGACAAGTTTCCATGCATGCATCAACATTTATATTGACATGAAAAAAGGTTGAGGATCATCTAAATATGCAAATTCTTCCATTGCTTATCCATTTGGATAAGTCATCTAGGTTTAATCACTATTTTATGTCAAGCCGATACACTTTTTCTAAGGAAACTTGTTGGCCGTCACACCTCACCTCCTTGAGGTGATTTGCACGATATGGACTTTTCCAAGAGTTCCCAAAACGATATGGAACACCTCCTTGGGCTCCATGGCCGATAGGCACTCATATATAAGCTTTTCAACTTGATACAACTCAAGTTAAGCTTCCAAATTCAACCCTTTTTCTTGGTCATTTCATCACCAAGATTACCATCATTCATAATGGAATCAAACATGGTGTATCAGTAATTCTCTCTCCTATAAATGATACATATAGGAAATAGGAACACTCTAGAGGTGATAATTTGCATATCAACCCCACATTTTGGGTAAATTACAATTTGTACCAAAATTGGTGCACAAGGTACCAGCATTGTTCAAACAAGTTCAAACTTGGAATTTAGGCTTTCCACAAGCCACCACCTTACATCATTCTCTCAATAATGATGCTACAACACATGAGTCATGTTCAACATGTGACATTTTGCATTATAGCCCCTCAATTTGGGTAAATTGCACTTCAGTCCAAAATAAAGGAAAATTGTTCAAACAACATTCAATAGGGACCAAACTTGAAACATGAGTGTGTCACATGATAAAAAAACACCTTATAGGATTATATTAAAGTAATAAGCAACTTTATTAGCCAAAATAAATAGGGTTACCTCATAACCCAGGTCAGGGTTGTTACAGTTATAGTCTAGTCAATTGTTGTATGTACATATCTACCACCGTTATGTTCCAAGAATTAGACATGTTTTTTAATTCTCCTTCATCATCGTCTCCATATAAACCTCAAACCCTATCCGAGTTTTTTGATTTTTCTCTTTTTGACTTAATGGATCATGAAACCAACACCAATCCTCCTATAACTAAAGTCACCCATGTATTCCTCAACCACTAACTAGGGACCAGTAAAAATTGTTCATTTTTTAGGATCCATAATGCCTCGTGGCTATCTAGAAAGTTATATGCTTTTTGTAACATACCATAATTTTACATTTAGTCAATGATAGGAGGTGGAAACCAAAGTAAAAGTACATGGAATATGATGTCTCTGGTTACTAAATTTGAGCCCATACATAGTTAAAGTCTTCATATTAAGTAAAGTAATATTGATCAAATGTATCATAAGGAACCTTCAATTAAGAAATTATGTTGGTTCAAGCTCTAATCTCATAATCAAGAATACAATAAGCCTATGAACCGTTTGGAAAACCAAGGAATGGGCCATTGTCCTTAGAACTCAATCCAAGCTAATTTGGCCAATTATGGTTTACATATGGGTCCTCAGAGTAAAAATTTGAGAATTTAGTATTTCATGTTCATAATAAATACCCAAAACATTTATTTAGTAGAAGGATAATTAGGATATAAGTTCACTAGAGAATTTTTAGATAACTTTGAATTATCTAGTAACCTAGGTAATTAAATTAGTAATTACCCAATTTTTAATTAACAGGCAAAGTTGGAGGATGATCCCATTGATGTTGACCTAATATCTTTCCCAAGAAAAGCTAATAATAACTTATTCATAATTCTAAAATTTGGGACTAACAAGAGGTCAGATGTGCCCTATATAATTACTTATTAAAATTAGACTTTTATCAAAAAGACTAAAAAAATAAAAAAATTAGGGAGATACACGGACGAGACTCCCATGCTTGTGTTGAATTTAAAATTTCATGCATGTAGTGAGACTTGAATAAAGTCCCTCATAGCAGAGGATTCCATGTACCATCCAATGGGGTAGAGGCTATAATACCATAGGGATCTTGACCATGGGGTATCACAGACCTAGCACCAGAGTTTCAATCAAAACCAAGAGAGGAAAGGAGAAAAAAGAAGAAGATCAGATAGAGGAAGCAAGGGATTTAGTTTAGGGGGGTTCATCTTCTTTCGCCTAGGGCATGAAAAGCACATTGTCATATCAGTGGATGATCAGATGAGGTTGGAGGGTGTAAAATAGGTAGCCATGGTCTGAACGGCAGGATCTAAGTCACAAGAGAAGGGGATCTTCAATTGGTGGTAGGACTCTATTTTGACGCATGAAATAGAGTCACCATGTGCGAGAAGGAAGTGGACCAACAGGTTTCTTTGGTTCATGGGTAGCCAGACCCAATCAGAGATTCATGGGGCCAAGATGATAAGAGCATATTTATCCATCATAATTGCATATTTTATATCTCTCTTTAGAAGAATTTTATGATTAATTTTTAGTTTTATAGTTAATTTGTTTACTTTAGTTTTTCTCCTTTTTACACTACTACAAAAAATATTTTTTACAACGGGAAAAATACAAAAATTCTGTTGGTTGTGTTGTAGTTAGCATATCTTTTACAACAAGTCTATTTGTGTATTGTGAATTATATATTTTATACAACACAAGTTATATACAACGGTCCAAACTCATTGTAGTATATGTGATACTACAACAGGTGCTAAATTGTTGCAATAGACTGTAATATCACAACATACTCAAACCCGTTGTAAAAGACCATAATTACACAACATGCTCTAACCCGTTGTAATAGTCACATATGCTAAATTGTTGTAATAGATCATCATTACACAACATACTCTAAACTGTAGTAAAAGATCATAATTACACAACATGCTCTAACCCGTTGTAATAGTCATGTATGTTAACCCGTTGTAATAGACCATCATTACACAACATACTCTAACCCGTTGTAAAAGATCATAATTACACAACATGCTCTACCTGTTGTAATAGTCACATATGTTAACCTGTTGTAATAGACCATCATTACACAACATATTATAACCCATTGTAGTATACTATAACTATACAACAGGCTTTCATCTATTGTAATAGTTACCCGTTGTAATAGACCACAATCACACAACAGGTTTGCACGTCATTTGTTGTATATGTACAACAAAGAATATGTGTTGCATAAAATGAAACTAGTTCAGAGGTTTGAGACGTGCCTTACTTTCAAGTGGTCTCAAGTTCAAAACCTTTTGTCTAGATGTATTTTCCTTTTGTCTCAACATGTTATATACAACACCCCTATTACAACAGGTGTGTTCAATGAACTACAACATGTATTAATTGTTGTATAAAATACATATATTACAACATGTGCTACACCTATTGTATAAAGAACCCCCCCATAAGACCACATGATCTAATACAACAGTTGACACCCATTGTAAAATGGAAAAATGAACTGTTGTACAAACCATTTTTTGTAGTAGTGTTATTTGGAGTTTTTACTAGTTTTCGCTGACTTTTGTAGGGCACTCATAAAATCCATCCAAAGTTTAAAAAGGCCCATGAAATGGAAGATCAATTGTATATATGCCGCCTCCTAGAACTCTCAAATGTTCTATTGACTCATCCAGTCGATCGAATCACATGCACTAGATCTTTCAACATCCCGTTATCCTGATGTATATACCATGCACCAAAATGGTCATGACTATTACATCCCAATGCAAAATTTAATGTGCAAGTATGAATTGGAAAGGAAATTTAATTATATACATAAGAAAATGTATCTTGGATGACTTTCTAGTCAATTAACTGACCTTACAAGTCAATCAACTTATCACTGTGAGAATCAGTAGCAAATAGAGTCAAATGGTCAAAATATTAAAAGAAAGAAAATCAATAAATCTCTCTATTTGGGACAAGCAATTAATATTGTAAAAAGGTAAAAAGGAAATTTGGTCGATTCCATATGTTTTTTTGTGGAAGAAAGAAACCAAATAAAGACTTAGTAAAATGTTGAAATGACAAAATCATTACTATAGTCAAGGTTTGAACAATGTAACTTTGAGGTGAAGCAAGTGATTAACGTAGTCGACCAGCCGACACCCAAGATGAGGCAATCTAGCTGCCTCTAGCCACCATTTCTCTAGGATTCCCCCCCCCCTCCTCCTATAAAAGGATGGGGAATCCAATGCAAAGGTACCACATTTTCTATCCTCTAGATCCTCCTCTGGGCATGTTCTTGTTCTCTTGTTATTATGTTTTAGTAGTTTTCTACTAAAGCATGGGGACTAGTCCCCGAGCCTATTCTTATTAGATGTAATCAACTCCATTGTTTTATTAAAAGAGTGTGTTCCTTCCATTTCTTTTATGATCCTTGGATGAATTGATATACTCTTGGGGGTGATGTGATCTCAGATCCCCATGGGAGTGACCCATAATCCCTTAATTGTGATTGTTATCTTTTTATGCATATGATTTCATACAAGTTTTTTGGTAGAATGGTTATATTCTTGTTGGGCTGCTGAGATCTCAGATATACACAAGAACGAACCCATAATCTCTTGATGATATCTACAGATAGATTTTATGATCTTTCTACCTACTTGACTCATTTGTTATAGCTTATGTTGACGTGATTATTTGACCCATGAGTTCAAATGCCGGAATGGGATTCAAATGATGCTTGATGAGAAATTAGAGAGGGAGACGTTGGACAGTTTAATAAGGATTTACAAATGTCAATATCGATAGTTGTGTGGGAAGTTTGACCCTTGTGAGATTTTGTCGAAGGGACACAAATCAGCATGGTCCTAATTTGAATACTGAAATTTAGGATTTGAATCATTGAGTAAAAGCTTTTCTATTGGTTGTGACCCCCTAGATCCCCAATTCCTTCTATCATTTGATTAAATTATGTTTTATTCTGCACTTTTATTTTTTATTCTTAGAATAATCAAACTCTCACTTTCAGAATTTTTACTTTCTTGTTCTCGCGATTGGTTTTGGATTTCAACCATCTTCTCACCGTCCATTGGATCGATACCTTACTACCAAAAATTTGAATTTTTTCTTGCAAGAGTTGATTGCATGTTAAGAAGGTTAAACTTTAAGACATTTCCTAGTGATTTGGTGTGAAAACAATACACATCAAATTTGGCACCATTTCCAGAGACGACACACATTTTTTTAAACTGATCGTTGGTGTATTTAGGATTTCTTCTTTCTTTTGATAATTTTAGTTTGGTTTTATATTTTTTATTTTTCTCCATAATTTTAATTTTGTTTCATAATTTTTTAGTGTGTTTAAATTTTAGACTTGTTCTAAAATTTTGTTTCTTCTTTCTTATTGCTACTTAGCTCCATTTCGATAGTGATTCTCCTCTTTCTATCGTGTTTTCATTCTAGTAGTATTTCTTTCTAGTTTATTTTTTATTTTATGTATTCTGTAATTTTTAGTTTTGTTATGCCCCCTTGTTTGTCTTGTAATTTTCCTTCAGTTTACTCTCATAATTTTTAGTCTTGTTCCGTAATTTCTTATCTTAGATTTTGTAATTTATTTTTCTACCAAGGCCTATTTCGGTAGTGTATCTCCTCCTTCTACCAAGCTTTCCATTCCAGTAGTACTACTTTCTAGTTTGTTATGTAGTATTTAGCCTTTCTTATAAGTTCTTATCTTGTCTTTGTAATTTTTAGTTCTTTTGTAATTTCTAGTTAACTCCTTAACTTGGTTTGTAAATTTATATTTTTTTTCATAATTTTTAGTTCCAATTTCTTCTAATTTAGATCTTTTTCATCTTTTCCTATCTTAGATTCCTTTTTGTAATTTATTTCTTAAAAAAATAAATCTATCCAATCAGAACGGTTAACACATTACAGTTCACAATGTCAAATGTGTGTTCACCACAAACATACATCTCTATATTGTCTAAATGTTTCCCCTCATATTATGTTGGCACTGTGACATCCTGATTTTCTCTCTCCTATCTTGTCCTCTTTCTCTCTCATCAAGTGGTTTATTACTCAACTTGATGTTAATTTCATAATTAAAGAGTTGTAATATTCCAATTTGGCCACTACGGCCATCAATTTCACAATGGGTGCTTTTGTTTTGCTCTTTTAATATAAGTTTCACACTTTAGTGATTAACCACCTTGTAAAGAAATTTGAACCAGATTAGTATGGCCACGTTGTTCTATAATATATTTCAAGAAACAGAGTGTTTGATTATCTTTCCAAAGGTACACAAATCACCTCGATCGGACACTTGTAGCCCAAGTTATCGTCCTTTGAAAATGGCTCAAATTACCTCACTTTTGTGAGTTTTTAGGTCGTTTTAGAACCTTGTTGGGCCCAATTGGATGAGCGCGGCCCAGCCGCCGTCTCACTTTGCCCAACCCCTAAGTTGCGGATCACTTTGACCGTTGGATCACTCGGGCATGGATCTGATCCTAATCTAACGGCTGTGGGATCGTCATCTTCCTCTTACTGTAGACCAACACACGAAGCGTGGCCGCTACCGAACCAGTTTCTTTGCACCACCCAATAGACACTTTGCTCACCTTATTTTTTACTAGATAAAATTGCAACCTCCTCGGCTCGACATCCTCCTTTGTTTCCCCCACTTTCTTCTTCATTTTGTGGCATCTAGCCACCCCCTTGCCCCTCCATTTCTAGGGCAACAGCCATGGTGACGGCGCCCATGGAGGATTGGGGCTCCAACCCCTACACCACCACCACTGCTTTCAACTCCCCATTTGGGGTCGCGACGCCACCACGAGAGCAAATGTCACCTTCTCCTCCCACCATCGGGCCTCTGTGCCCTTCTTGTCAGTGCTACCAGTAAGCAGTAGCCTGGCTGCCGCCGCTCCCAGGCGCGCCCCGCGTGGGCGGCCACGGGCGGCGGGAAGTGGTGGCTGGTCGTGGGCGACCGCTCGGGCAGTGGCGAGGATGGGTACCAACTACCAAGTGGCCCCCTAACGTCGAGATGGATGAAGCAGCGAATAGGCAGACGTCAGTGGCTGCGAGGACCCCACTTGCGCGCTGCAGTGGAGGTGCAAAGCGTGTCTGTTGGATTAGGGATGGCCCAGATCGATGGCTGCATCACAACAATGATGAAATGTAACACCCTACCCCCTTTCTCTATAGTTCTTAATGCAAATGTTCTAAAATACATAACTTGTTCATCCTAAGGCCAAAGTGTATGTAATTATATATCAAACTGAACCTCATGAAAATATCAACAACATGAGCATATTTCTAGACTCTGAATCCTCTTCCTATTCTCATGTTTTGCTATATATGCAATCTTTGACCATGTTTGATTCATTTAATGCAAGATTGTGACAAAGTTTGGACCCTTGATGCACCTCTACCTATATAATGATCATATATGTACCTTTAATGAATTTTGAACTATATGAGAATCCTAATCACCCCTATTGCTCTGAGTGACTCGAATTGCATAAAAGTGCCTGGAATTGTATATAAATGGTGAACTATGTTCATCCTTGCATTCATGCATATAAATGACATCAAAGTCTCTTATAATATAAAAACATTAGCCTTGTGACATACATGGCTCTAAGATCAACCTTAAGGTACTCTTGACCATGTTTGTTCTATGTGAACCCTAATGCATGATTATGAGCCTTTTGTGGTGATGTATGCTTATTATGTGGAACCTTGGTCTTCAAAGACCTCAAGCCTTCATAGATCCTTGAAATCAGTATCCGTATGGTGTTTGAAGATACTAATGTTTATTATCCCCCTATTTTACATTATGACATTACATGTGACTCTAAGTCCACTAGTGGTGACTTAGTGTGACACATATGACTTGTTTGCCTTGCTTATGCCTTAATCCCGACATGGGTACTTGTGTTATGCTCTTCCTTCTCAAATTAGAGGTGGTATATCCCGTATGATCCCCTTGATATGGATTTCCATCTAATCCATATGTTGTTCCCTAAGGCTATATGTGAATTATTTGGATACATGCATGTATGTGAAATTGTTGATATCCAAGGATGGGAATATGATGCCTAACCTTAGGGGACAACCATCTATATTAGAATGTGATTCTTGTGTTCTAGTATTGCTGATCTAGGTCATCTTGTATGGATGACCCCTTCAACTTGATGAACCTTTGCCTTGTTCTCTATTATGAGTCTTTTGACACTAAAATGCAAGTAAGTGATATGAATCTTGTTATGGCCATAACGAATGGAACCTCAAAATGACATGAAACTTGAACCACACCTTCATGATGACCTCTAAATCAATATAAGATCATCAAAAATGTAATTAAGCAAATTGGAACTTAACTTGGTCAAAAACCCTAAAATGAAGCTAATTAGGGCTAATGATGATAATCTAATACATGTATGTAATCTTATTCTTATCAGGTGTTGCTTATGGCTAGAAGATCAAGAATAAATTAAGTTATGCATCTCTGAATCAGGTATGGGATTTAATAATTATATGACTATGGATTTCTTACTTGAATGTGATACATATGTATGCTTGTTTACTTGCTCAAAAATTTCCATGTAGTATTCTACTATTGTACTCAAGGTTCATCTTGTATCGTTGCTTTATAACTTGAAAACATAAAATAAAAACTCCATTATACAAAACATGTGCACCTGCCTGTATTCTCGGGGTAAGGACATGAGGCTGGGCGTCCTACTTGAGTTGTCAAGATAGGGCGAACCATGTTGATAAAAGGGTTAGCTCTTGGCGATGGCCTTGAGGTCCTTTACATATAAAAGGGTTAGCTAATTTTGAGCACCCTTACGGACCCTTCCAATGGGAAGTTGGTCAAAGGCCTTATGATATATGACGTTGTTGGTATAATTGGAGGAAATTGATATCAAACATGGGTTCTCGCTTTGCTAAATACTTAACTTATTTACTTCTTGTTCTCTACTTATGCATGTCTTTTCGAATTATGCAAAGCCTATGTATATGTATCTTTCAGCCCTGTACTCAGCACCTCGTGTGCTTGACCTGCCTTGTTTCACGTATTTTATAGGTTCAGAGATGGCTAGAAGTTGATGGGCTTGGTGAGCTATGTCAGGTGTACTTGTTGTTAGATCCATAGTGTACATGAGCAGACTTGAAAAATTCTACTCTTGAATACATAATTAAAAGATTGTAATAAACAATGTTGCTTAATATATATTGTTGATTGTTGAGATTATGAATGGTGCCTTTATCTTGTTATCTATTCATGTATGCTAAGAATTTCACGCTTCTACATGTTGTCTTTGGTATTTCTTTGGTTCATGGGACTGGGATTCCGGTTCCATGACAGGCACCTTGTAATATCGAGTCTTCTTACTAAAAGTGTATATAATGAAAATTACAATCCACAAACTTCTAAATATTGTGACGAACAATGCTACACATATCAACATGAGGGATGTTGTGACCAAGAATGTTATGATGGGTATGGAGAGAACAACCAACAAATTTTTTGGGGGTATGAACATTATTGTGAAAGCCAACATACACCTCAGTAGGAGGAACATATTAAAGCCCTAGAAAAATTAGTAGATAGTAAATATTAGAAAATCGACAAGCCATGTTAGCTATTTTACTAGAGGCTCAATCAAAGAAACCCCCTCGAGAAATCAAAGCAACCTATGATGTTTTTTCATGATGCTGATGAAGCCATGTTTATGGCATATGTTGGATCCTACCAAAATAGCACAGACCAAGGAATCACAACCTTAATGCTATGAGTACGTTGGTATTTGACCGTTTGTTGGACACTTTATTACTTGAGTATGAAAAGTCATTATAGGAGAGTCATCCTTATTCTAAAGCTCCAACAACTCCTATCATTGTCATAAATTCAGATGTTATCAATGACCCATTCGTTTGGGTTGAACCCTATCTGGATAATGAACTGCCACCCTCCATAATAAATTGGTAGATATTTCTGAAGAAAAGCTTCCTCATCAAGAGCCTTACACCCCACCATAGCCAAATTCTTTTTCACATATGTATGATCAAGATAGGGAGCCAACACACCTTGAAGAAAGTCACATGCCCAAACTCCTTGACTGTAAAGATGATATTCTTATTTTATTTCCTTCTGAACCCTTGGGAACATCTTGCATAAAGGAACTTGAGCTACATATTGTATCGACAAGGAAACCCAACCACAATGTTGATTGCATGATTTTTGAGGAGATTAAAGATATTTAGATGTTGATTAAATCCAATTGTTCCTTTCATATCAGTACCACTTCTCCTATACATAGATCAATATGATGGAGGGAAACCAGACTCAAATCCTCTGCTTGTTCCTGCATAGCCGTCACTACATGTGCTACCAGCCCGACACCCACCAATCTCCCCCAATCCAAATTCATCACCAACACTTCCTCCACTTTTGAAGGAGGATCTATGGATCCTATTGGACGTTCTACGAGGCAAAAGGTAATATGAAGACTCTTGTAGCTTCCACGGTCACCCAATCATAGGATGTAATATGAAGCTTACTTCTTCAAGGCTCCATCCATTGTCAACATTTCATTCAGATGGACATTATTTGAGTTACCAAGGCCACCTCGTGACCTCATAGAAATTCATCCCTCCATTATGAATTTGAATTTTTCTTAAGAAGAGAAAAGTTTTAAGTCTGCTAGTGGAGGTGGTTGGTATGTATTCATTTCACCCACTCTATTCTATTTTTTTTGTAATTTCCATTATGTTATGTAGCGTAGATTTAACTTTTTTCAAAAAATTCCTTTAATTTTGGCCCTATCTAGTCGGCTATGCCTTTATCTAGTTGGCCATGATGATATATATGTTTGTCAATATACCCTCTTGAATGATGCAACTCCTTTTGTAACATAAATTATAAAATCTTCCACTGATAGAAATTATCCTATCACCTAAGATCTTAATTAACACCATTCCTTGGAAAAGATGGCAAGCATTATAGGAGTGATAGGATTAAAAAATGATTCTTCCTTTTCTAGGGTTATATATTAACTTGGAAAAATTATTGATTTTGTATTTACTCAGAATTAATTGACCCAATGTATGATACTCCCAATGGGCTTAAATATAAAAATGAGTTGCACAAAGAACAATTCTTTCTACACTTATTCCATCACCTTCTTATCTCTCCATCCACAATAGGAAAAAATAAAATGCCAAAGTGCCAAACCTTAAGTTTGGGGTGGCACCCTTCCCCCTCTCCCTCTTCTTCCATAGCCCTTGCAATTAATTGGAGCATACCGCCAAAAACATGGCAATGAGCATAAAAAAGGAAAAAATGCGGCTAATACTATAGTACATAAATAAAAAGATTTGAAGTTGAATAGAGGAGAGATCATTCTTCTTCCATACCTCCCTTCTCTCTATTTTGTTCCCAGGATAAAAATATGTAAACCCCAACCAATCAAAATAAGCCATGTTCTTGTCCAATGACTCGTAAAATATGTGGAAGTCTAAAGACAAAGGGAATATGAAATCTATTTTATTGTGGGTCTTGAAATGGAACCAAGTTGTAAAATAATCTTAAAGTAGGAAATGCGAAAATGGTTTGACGTGGATCCAGGAATCCAAGGTTTCTTGGACGTATAAGGTAGAAGGATTTAAGTGGTGTTATGAGAGTGAGGATGATGGGTCAAAAGTATTATGGTAGTGTTATAAATTATTGTTGCTCGAGGACAAGCAAAGCTTAAGTTTAGGGTATTTTGATAAGTACATATTAGTCTAACATAATTTCATGTTTTAGATCTCTCTTTAGGAGCATTTCATTATTGTTATTTAGTTTTAAAGTCAATTTGTTTAGTTTAGCTTTTCTACCTTTTATTTGGAGTTTGTTTCTAGTTTTCACTGACTTTTGTGGGGAGATTATAAAATCCATCCAAATCCCAAGAAGGCCCATGAAATAGTGGCTCAATTGTCTATCTTCCACCTCTCAAAACTCTCAATCAATTGACAAAATAATCTATTTGGTCGACCCGCATGCACTAGATCTTTGAACTTCCCACAGTCTTGATATATATACCTTGCACCAAAATGATCATAACTTTTACATCCCAAGGTTGAATTTAATGTTCAAGTATGTGTTGGAAAGGAAATTTGATGCTCAACAAGAAAACATATCTTGAAAGATTTCTAGACATTTGATTGGCCTTACAAGTCAATTGACTCAATTTTGTGGGAATTGGCGGCAAAGAGAGTCAAATGGTCAAAATACTAAAATAAGGCAACCCAATAAATCTCTCCATTTGGGGAAAGAAATTAATGTTGTAAAAAGGAAAAAAGGAAAGTTGACTGGTTCCAAATGTTTTTTTGTGGAAGAACAAACTCTAATAAAGGATCTATCGAATGCTGAAATGATAAAATCATCAATGCGGTCAAGGTTTGAGAAATGTGAATTCAGACTAAAGTAAGTTATTAATACAGTCGACCGACTAACATCCTGAATGTGGCAATCTAGCTGCAACCAGTATCCATTTTTCTGGGTTTTTGTCCCCTTATTTCCACATATAAAAGGAGGCGGGACTCCAAAGCAAAGGCACATCAAATTTTCTATCCCCTAGATCCCCCTCTAGGCATGTTCTTGTTCTCTTATTATTATGTTTGAGTAGTTTTCTAATGGTACATGGGAACTATCCCCATAGCCTATTCTTATTCAATGTAATAAACTTATGTATTCTAGTAAAATAATGTGTTCCTTCTATTTATTCTTTGATCGTTGGATGAATTGATATACTCTTGTGGGGTGATGTAATCTCAGATCCCCAAAGGAGTGGGCCCATAATCCCTTAATTGTGATTGTTACCTTTTTATCCATTTGATCTCATACTTGTTTTCTAGTAGAATGGTATATTATTGAGGGGGTGTCGATGCCTCATTTCCTTACAAGAACAAACCCATAATATCTTGATGATATTAGGTGATGGATTTTATGATCTTTCTACCTATTTGACTCATTTGTTATAGCTTATGATGACGTGGCCATCTAACACATGAGCTCAAACATCAGAATGGAATTCACATGTTCCTAAATGTGATCTCGAATATTGATATGTTGGACAGTTGGACAAGGTTCTACAAATGAAGGGATGAACATGCTTGTTGGATGTTTGACCCTTGCAAGAACTCTCACAAATTTGATTTTTACTTTCTTGTTCTCATACTGGTTTTGGATTTCAACCATCTTCTCTTCGCCCCTTGGATCGATATATTACTAGTAAAAAGTTTATCTATTTCTTGCAACGAGTTGACTACCTCTTAAGAAGGTTAAACTTTAGGAACTTTCCTAGTGATTTGTGTGTTCAAACGACACACAATTACAAGCATAGGGGTTGTTGGGCACACTGCATGGAGCAATCAAAGCATTTGGATCCCACTTTGGCGATGGATATCATCAACAAAAGGTATGTTTCAATAAATTGTATCTCGAGATAGAGAGATCTATTTGGAACAAATAAGGTGTCATCATAAAGGATATTGAGTGTACTAAGTCCCAAAAAAATATCTAGAAGATGATTTAGACATTTCTTATTCAATGTATGTTATGTATTGAAATCTATATGATTTTATCATTTTACGTATAAAAGATAGTAAACGAATTCAGAAATTCATGAATATTTACATTACATATATTTTGATATGTTTAACATGATTCCAAAGGTTGATTATTATGACTTGAAGTACTACTAAGGTTTCTATGTAAACATCAATAAGGTGTTTTGGGTATTTCACCAATAATTTGACTATGAAATCACTTGACATTTTTATCTAGACCTGAGTGCATGGCATCATAAGTTTTATGGAGTTTTGGTGTGGCTTCATGACTTTTTATTTTGTATTTTGTTTTTAGACCTAAGAGGATATTATATGAGTTGTTTTTTGGAAATCAATGAGATACTACATTACATATATGCTTAATCACAATGAAAATGGTTTTTGGTATATTTGCACCTGCTTTCAGCCAAATAATAGCAACTAGAGACATATAGTTGTATTTGAAAGTTTTTCTTGATCATTGATAAGTACATTCACATATTAGTATATTATGTGATTATTATGGCTTATTGGAGTATGGAATTATTTAGTGATTATATAATGTGAGTTTTTGTATACATATAGTGCTACGATCCTATCACAGTTTGAACGGTTATGTTCAGGATAAGGAGAACCCTAATTTGGTTTATGGTGCTAAGGTGATGGGATTATGGTTTAGAAATGAAGAGAGGAGAATACACATGGTCCTATAAAATTTTTTGGGTGTGCAGGTAAATAATTTGTGGACCAAGGAGTCAAGACTATGCTAAGGATCACTTCAAATAAGGTAAGTGGGGCATGCCCATTGAATTGGTTATTATTATAATTCAACTTATACATTTTTAAAGTAACTTAGAGATTAAGTTACTTTCAAACATTTAGGTGTTAATGTTTATCTCATATCCAATAATGCTTTCAGTAATAAGACTTCATTAAGACAGAATTATGTTGTAAGGATATCATATCTTAGATTTTTTATATTTAATCTACTTTTAGATACTTAGTATTAGTATAGTCAGTTCAGTTTATTTTTATCAAACCCTTATACTATGATGTCATATATCTAAGCCCAACATTTAATAAACACATTCTATTAAATAAAAGTTTCATAGTAAAAAATTTATCCAAATAATAAGAATATATGATTTATACTCAATTTAGAATTTAGGAATAGAGATTAAGATTGAGATTCAAAATTCAGTACATTTTCAATTATTAGGATTCAATTACTATATAAGATAAGTTCAGATTCAATAAGTTTAGCTTTCAGATGATTAAGTCAGGATCTTCACATGAGACATTATATGATAAGTCCACATTCACTTAGTCCCAGGAAGATTCAGAGGTATGCAGTGCCAATTCATAGGAGTGTTTAACTCAGAGGTACTATGGTACCAACTCAGAGAGACTTTGGTGTCATTCAGAGGCATCTAGTGCCAATTCATAGGTACTTGGTATCAAACCAGAGGTGTAGTCACACCAATTTAGAGGAGGATTTATAGTGTAGTGGTGTCCACAAATAAATAAAACACACAAATAATAGACACATCAGTTTAGTATAAGTTTATAGATTTTCCATTTTAGTCAACTTTTAGTTATAGTACATTCATATTTATATTATCATAAATGCATTGATACTTATTCTAACAGTAAATTTCCTATTTTATACATG
The DNA here is from genome assembly GCA_963693085.1 of Alisma plantago-aquatica. Lineage (NCBI taxonomy): Eukaryota > Viridiplantae > Streptophyta > Magnoliopsida > Alismatales > Alismataceae > Alisma > Alisma plantago-aquatica. Next base: position 1,152,428,172 of record OY856410.1, read on the forward strand.
GTTGGGGATGGGATGTTTGCATGTAATAATCTACATGAAGATCAATACAGATAGAATACACATCTATAGTTTAAGAGGTTTTCTTGGTGGGGCACCATCTACATGTGTCAACATATCAAGAGTTCGGTTTTTGTCTAGATTTAGAACTCTTCTTGGCCTTGCCTTTGCCCTTAGACTTTTCCTTTCCTCTTCTGATAAGCATCATAGATTTAAGATTGTCTTTCTTCATCTACTACTCAGCATTTCTCAACATGCCAAGCAACTCTGACAATGGCTTTTCAAAATTTTCATGTTGTAGTTCAAGATGAACTGGCAATATGATTCCAGCAATGACTGTAGAATCACATTTGTGGCCAACTCTTGGCCTAGGTTCTCCACACACTCAATCATATTGAGCACATGGGGTCCCACTGGATCTCTCTTTGCCATATTACTCTTGAATAACACCTTTGAGATACCATATCTCTCTTGTCCTTCATGATCATGAAACATGTTCTTGAGATGTGTTACCATCTTGATGACTTCAATGTTGTCTGTACAACTTAAAGTTCATTGAACATAGAATCAGGCACTTGACATCCATGGAATATTGTGTATGCTTCTTGTAAGAATTCCTTACAGCCTTAGGCTTGGTGGGAGGGGGCTCATTTGGCTTTGTGTCTCCAAGACATAAAGCTTGCACTCTTGAGTGAGAACAATTATCAACATCCTGAACCAGTGTGTAGATGATTTAGACTTTTATGTTAACTCTAGATATGCCCATAGAATTACTTTTTATTTTCCTACATGTTTTTAGTATGGGTCACAAGCTTATGGGATTTGTTGATGGAATGATATGTGTATAATGATATTACTTATGATGCTTGCTCACTCTTTCTAGTGCATATGGTATGGAACATGTGTACGGTTAGGTGAGTTAAAAATGATAAGACATGTCTCCTTCAGATATATGATCAGTCAGCATGTATTACGAGGTGACAAAAGAAAGGGGTTGACAAAAAAGTGTAAGGTGGGTTGTCAGTTAAACCTAATTTCATACTAGTTAGAACCTTAAAGGATATACTATGAGATACGTAGTCTTATTATATATTCTACTATCCTCCCTTCATGTACTAGTGATATGGGACACTTGTACTAAGGATTTTGAATATGAATACAATATGATCTATCATCTATAAATAAATATATTTAGGAGTATGTGTCAATATATGAAATTAATTGTTGATGCTAGGAACCCATACATGTGGTCCCATGAACCTAATGGTACAAAAACTACATAGATGTCCTCAAATCATGGTTTATAGTATCTTCTTTTGCCTAAAGAATAAAATAATGGGATTCACATATTACTTGTTTGAGGATACCCCAAAGTCTCAATAGTAAAACCCACTTGTGTACACGTTCATCAACTCATACATTCTCTAGGTTATCTTAAAATGGTTGAGGAATTATGAGAATTAAGTAACTAAATGAAGAAAAAAATTGTATGCAAGACTCGACCCTAATTTTCAGCTATTGAGTTATGCAAGTAGACTTAATCTTTGTAGTCGTCGACATCATGTAGTGAGGATACATAGAGTCATGTTTAAGCTGGATCGGATCACATGATGGAGACCAAACTATGTTTATGTGAACCTTGATGTGTACCAGATTAGATCATTCCATTTGTAGATGCTCATACCTATAATTCATGTACCTATAAATTAATGAGAAATTACATCCTTAAATCTAGTTAATGAGGCATGGTCAGAGTTGTTTCATGACTTTGGTGTTGCAAGTGAATCTTTTATATTAATAATGATAAGTGATGACATACTAAGTATTGTGACCTTTTAAAGAGTAGATTCCATCATTTTTAGTTTACTAGTTTAATCATTTGTGGTAAATTAAGTCATTTCTTACTATGTATGATATAGATAAAGGAGCCCAAAATGTGTTTAAATTTTAGTTCCAAGGAGGAACATTTTTCACAATTTATCTTTTTGTTTATAAGTATTTGGGAACAAAATGAATCATGTTACGCTTTGAGTTTAGGTATGTAATGAAATATTATGATGAAAAAAATCAAGAAAATTCATGATGAGTTTAAATCTTAGTTTCAGGGAAGACTCCTCAGAAGTTGAACTATGATGAAAGACAATAGCTATCATGAGGTAAGCCAAGTTAAAATTGATAAGATACTAGTACAATGATTTGCACAGATAGCCTTACATTCATTAGGTTTATACATGGTGATGATTTAGACATGTGGTGGTATAAGTTATGAAATAGTATGGATCAATGGTCTAGGATCACAACAATATGAGGTTCTATATGATGTTGAGAAGAGAAAAAGCTTAGAAACAATGAGTGTTTAACATTTTAACTTATATGTTCTTAGATATTTATCTATCAGAGGGTAGATCATACCTTGAGTATACATACGAGACTTTTAAGAATATATAGGGGAGATAACATGAATGAAATATGTGAAACCCTAAGGTGGGTAGCTTATGAAAATTTTGAGGACAAAATTTATTTAAGTTGGGTATAATTGTAACATCTAATAATTTTACATCCATTCAAGGAAAGGAGGTGGCAACCAAAGTAGAAGTATTATGGAGTATGATGTCTCTAGTTAATGAATTTGAGCCCCATACCTTGTTTAAAGCTACATATTAAGTAAGTAAAGTAAGATTGATCAAATGTAGCATATGGAAGCCTCAATTGAGAAATTATGTTAGTTCAAGATCTAGCATCATAAATAAGAATATGATTAACCTTGTGGACTCTTTGGAAGACCAAGAAATGGGTTATTGACACTAGAACTCAATTCAAGCTCAATTGGGACAATTAAAGTTTACATATGCGTCTGTGGAGTAAAAATATGAGAATTTAACATTTTGTGTTCATAATAAATACTAAAAACATTTTTAAGTAGAAGGACAACTAAATACAAGATCATGGGAGAAATTTTAGATAATTTTGAATTATGTTGGGACCTAGTTAATTAAAATAGTAGTTACCCAATTTTCCTTAAAATGCAAAGTTGGATGGTTTATCCAATTAATATTGACCTAATATGTTACCCAAAAGAAGATAATGAATTGGGATTATAATTGTTTATTATAAAATTGGAGTTTTATCAAAATGAAAAGAAAAATAAACAAAGAAAAAATCATGGGGTCCTGGGGACTAGACTCCCAGTCATGTGCGGACTAGAACTTGTGCCCAGGTAGCATGACTCGAACAAAGTTCCTCAAAGGGGAGGATTTTGCATGCCATTTATGAGAGAAGAGGCTATAAAACCTTAAGGATCTTGACCATGGGGTATCACAAACCTAGAACCAATGTTCTGACTAAAAATGAGAGAGGGAGAAGGAGAACCAAGTAGAAGATAATGCAGAGGTAGCAAGGTCTGCAGTTTGGGGGGTTTCACCTTCTTTCAATTGAGGCATGAAAAGAACACAACCATATCCATGGAGGAATGAATGAGGTTGGAGGGCACTTATAGTAGGTAGGCATTTCCTAAGTGTCAAGACATGAGTCACTGGAGAAGGAGATCGGAGGTCAATGGCAAGATTTATTTTGATGTGTGAAATAGAGTCACTGTGTAAGGCCCCTAAACTTGCTTAATGAGTTGAATGAGCTTAATTACCATATTTGGATGCTTAGAACCATAATATAACCTTTTGATATGTTTTGAAATCATAATACAAGCTTAAGTTTCAAATTTGGCCGAATTTGGACACTGTTTGAGCAAGTTATGCAGATTTCTATACATTTTGGACTTTTCTACAATTTACCCAATTGAGGGGTTTTCTTTGCCATTTATCACATAAATTATGTTCCTTAGAGGTTATATTATCATTATTGAGATTTTTGAGAGATGGGGCTCCTATTTGAGCCATGGTTTGAAGGTGTTTTCATCAAGGGTATTTTATGGTTTACCCCTTCATGGATGAGCTACCTTTAGTAGCTATCAACTAATGAATTATGTGATTGTTTGGGAAATTCGACAAAAGAAAGCTAAGAAGGTCTATACATATAGTGGGAGAGATTCTTGTGTGTGTGTTCTTGTATATTCTTAATAAATTAATGCCATGGACAGTTGGATAGATACTAGAACTTCGACTTTTTCTTTTTGCTTTATCTTAAAGTTCATATACTTATCCCCAAGCACCAAAACGAGCCATTTTCTCTCCACCACTTCCCTCCTTCTCGCAACCTTGTTCTCCCTCTGTTCAGCTACGAATTTTTCTGCACAAGGAAGAAGAAAGTGGGGATCTTCTTGGAGAAAGGATCTAAGGTTGAAATTGACTTCATTTCGGGTTCCTAAAGCTCCTTCCTAGTGATATTGACCTAAACGTGTAATTATTACCTTATTTCCTCCATTTATTTCTTTGTTCTTCTTCCTCCTATATCTCTCCAGGTTGGAACCCCATTGTTCCATGGTGAAAATGACTCTAGAACTCAAAAATCCTTCCTTATTGTTTCTTTTTCTAGGGTTTTGCTTCTTTGTGGAGATAAGTGCCTATTTGGCCAAGTTCAGATCTGAATCTAGGAATTCTTGCCTTATTTGCTCGAGATTCTTGCTGTTTGAAATATGACCTACTCTATAGAGGTGAGTTATATAACATTCTTCACTTATATTGCTTACTAGAAGCTTGTTAGTTCATGTTTATGCTTGAATTTAATGATCTAAGAATAGAGAAACCATGCTTGTTTAGAATTACAAATTTTTGTGGTGTTTCCTATTTTTTTCCAGTTCTATATGAACTTGTAAATATGTGTACAGCCTTTCTAAGGTGTAACATGATCTGGGACAGGTTGATAGCATCAACCTATGGTGCTAAGCACAAAATAATTGATCGTTCAAATTAGGGTTTTCAAGCTATTTCCTTCTCTATCACACAACCGATGGACATACCATTCAACAACCAATGATGTTGCTATCTTGGCAACTGATGTTCGTGATCAAGGGTGTAAAATGTATGGTGACAACCTATGGTCACCCCCTTAGGTTAGGTTTTGGCTCAATTATACATTTAATTATCATCCACTAAGTATTCTAATGATGTTATCAATCAATGATGATATTGACTTAATATATGATGGTGTTAACTGAATGTATTACCGATCTAGCAACCAATGGTGACCTAATGATCACAAATTAATGGTGGATCAGGTCATCACCATATATGATTAATTAGGAATGTAATTGTAGATTTGACTAAACCTTAAATCAATGGTTCCTTGGTTCAATTGATTTAATGGTTAGACTTATACTTCAGTTGATAACCTTGAACAATGAACCCGATCCAATGAATAATATTGGATGCTTTAACATCCAATGGATTAGAATAAAACACATGGTATTATATGTGGGTCCTAGTAATGATAATTCGTTGGTTCGATACCATTAATTTGTAGCATTACCTTTGCCATTATATAGTTATATTTGATAAATCACTATAACTCCCATGTGATCTAGCTTGTTATACCTAACCTTAATGTAATGATATGATGTATAAAGGTTATAATAAAACCTCTTGAATGATTAATGTGATAATGAATTACACTGTTCTTGTGTTGAAACCACAATGTAGTACTATTTGAATATCATAGTGCCTTGCCGTGTTAATATCTATGGACATATATGTGCTAATGATCTTTTGAGCCTTGTTTAAGGCATGGAATGATGATGATAACATTAATATGAATAATGTGATTGCCTTAATGACCTTTGGGCATGTTTGAAGCCATGATTGAGGTGAAATTCTCTTCATGTTCCAATAATGGTTAAAACCCTGGAACTTGTGACAAGATATTGGTATCTTGTAATAGTATGATGATAAGTGTGGTCCATTAATTTGCAATGAATGATAGAATGTGGTAATGTGATTAAGATTTATATCTCAAATGTTTTATATCCTTTGAATTTGTTATACATATACTCTTGTTAGAAAAGAATTAGGGTTTGAATATCCACTTGTATGATAAAGCCTTAATGCATTCAATTGGCATTAATTAATCAAGTGTAACCTTAATCATGTATCGCCCTGTGCCGTAGAGCCATCTTCAGTGTCAGAACTTACTGGATGGTGAAACGAGTATTCCTAAGGGAAACTTGGAGCACATACTGTTGAGTATGTGGGGTTGGCAAGTTGAGGATATATCCTTGTCATCCACAATAGCAGGTTATGGAGGATGGATATGGCCATGCCTCTAACATTTGATGTGATTGAGGACAGCTGCGGTTGTACCTCAGATTAGAGGGTTTTGTATACCCTATTTTCTAGTATCGTAACTTGTACCAAGTACAAACTAGTTGTTATCAGTTGACTATATGTCATTGTTGGCAGTTTGACTAGTATGTCACTACAGTTTACTCATACTGACCGAGGGGAAGAGATCTTAGGATACCAACACTCCTAGATCTTATACAGAACTAAATAGCACTTCATAGTGGTCAGTTGGACTTTGAGTGGTACGACTCAAACTCCCCAGGGAATAATAATGAAAGATATAATACCGGCCATGTAGTATAATTGCTAGGGTTTAATACATATCACATTTGTTGATTAACCCTTATCTTGTATTTACACTACATAGTTCTTACATGATGTAGACTTATGAAAATTGTGTAATTCTACTTGATGCTACAACTTATTTTCTTAACTGCTTAGTATGCTTAAACCGTTGAATCTGTTCATATTGCTTATTCAATACCCTTACTACTCAATGTATTTACTATTAATTAATATGTTATGATCAATATATGTTGGAGAGAGTTATATCTATCGCTAGGACTGGGTCTCACCCATGGGTCACCACATTTTTTTAGGTGGTCACAGGCAACAAGGTTGAGGTCGCACTGAGGAAGAAAACCAACCTAGTGATCAAAAGATTCAGAAGGTTGGTTAGTTGTAGATGTTAGTAGTAGAGTCCTAGTGTCGTCCCTATACTCTCAGATATGGGTATGGGATGTGTTTTCTAGATGATATACTCGTATCGACATGAGATTTTGGTAGCATGTCAATGCTTATAAATATATGGCATGTACATGTAAAATATCTTTTGTATGCAGGATGTGACTGAGGTATTTGAACCCATATGTAAACACTTGTTACAGTATATGAGAATGGAATGATGGGCCTTTTGTAAATGTTCTAGAGTTTATTTACATTGTTGGAACAAGTTTTAATTATTCCACATATTTTACTATGTGATTAATTAGTAGTTGATCATGTTTTGTGTTGTAATATCATTTTGTAAATGATGGACCTTTTGTAAATGTTCTAGAGTAATTTCATTTAGTGTGATGAGGTGTCAAAGTTAAGTTGGTATCATAAATCTAGGTTTACTGAGTCTACAAGGACATAGGACTTAGGTTTGAGTCTGTTCTTATGTATCGAACATATTTGATCATAGTTTATGCTTATGCAAATATGTCTGGAGGACATGAAGAACATGTTGAAAGTAGCTATGTTGCACCAGGAGGAGGTGCAGGGAGGCATGCATGCGGTGAGAGAGTGCCGGAAGTAGGGCCAGAGAAGCTTGCAATGCCTCATCTAGACCCAACAATGATGGACAATCCTGAGTTTCAGTCTATGTTTAGACAGATGATGGCCACAATTACACATATCATTGATAGAGTGCCAACACCTCAAGCTAGGGCAGACACCTCTAATGTGGAGTCCCAAGATGTCGGGAAGACATTTGAATATCTTAGACGTGTTGGGGTGATTGAATATGCAGGTACTTATGATCTAGTAGACACTGATATGTGGTTGAATGAGCTGGAAAAGGCATTCAAAATCCTAAACATCGGTGAAGAAGACAAAGTTAAGCATGTAGTATACTTGTTGAAGGGTAGTGTTGGCCACTGGTGGGCCATAGAAGAAGAGAAAAGGCCAGGAGTTGTGATAGAATGGGAGGAGTTTTGGAGGGAATTTGTTAGCCAATATTTTCTAGAGACCTACCTAGATGAGAAAATCTCTCAGTTCAAGAAGATTCATCAGGGAGCTATGACTATCAATGAGTATGAATCAAAGTTTATGGAACTTCTGAGGTTCTGCCCGCACATGGTAGCAACAAACAAGGAAAGGATCCGGAGATTTGAGAAGAGTCTGAGTACAGAGTTGACTACTACAACATCAGCCTTAGAGAATAGGGAAATGTTTTCAACCTTTATGGAATCTGTCAGGAGGATTGAGAGGTCTTCCATAGAGAAACGTGAAGCTAATGCTAAGAAGCGACCTATGCAGTTTCAAGGGAAATCATCTGGAGGCTTTAAGAAGCCAAGGTTTTTCCCACCGCCACAACCAATGTCAACCTTCAGTGAACCAAGATCACATGCACCATCACAGTGGACCTTGAGTCGGGGTAGAGGTCACTGTTTTCCGTCAATGGGAGCCCAAAGTACCTCATCGGTTTCAGTGACAGGGCCGTTTAGGCCATATCTGGACACCATAACATGTAACAAGTGTGGGCAAGTGGGGCATACAAGACCTTATTTCCCTATGAAAGATGAGGAGGTGACGTAGTATCCAAGGCAAAGTCAACAAGGTCCACAACAATGACAGTTTAGTAGTGGTAGTGGAAGAGGGTGTGGTCAGGCATCCCTGGTATAATCCTCTGGACAAGCAAGTAGAGGATGTGGACGTCAACAGGCGAAAGCAAGGTTCTATGCCATGACCCAGCCAGAAGCAGTGGTCAATCCACAAGTCGTATCATGTTAGATGGAGTTATTTCATTCTGATTTGTCTGCTTCTTGTTTCATATCTGTGTTAGTAGACCCATGTACGACACACTCTTTTATCACTAGAGAGATGATAGATAGTTGTTATCTTCCTGTTAGTCATAGATTTAATAGCCTGTGGCTAGAGACTCCTTTGGTTGATTCCACTGAGTTGTGGGAAGTGTGCCTTTCTTGTGATCTTTCTTTTTCTAGACACAACATTCAAGTGGATCTTTTGCCACTTGACATGCATGGTTTTGATGTAATCCTAGGAATGGATACCTTGGAAAAATACAAGGTAGTCTTGGACTATAGTACTAAGGTGGCAATGTTCCATGATGGAGATGTATAGTGGATTTTTTAGGGTGATAGGAAGATTCTTCCTACATTTTTGATGTCATCTATGACAACTGAGTGGTTAATGAGACAAGGATGTGAGGCTTTCTTAGCTCATGTTGTAGATACCAAGGTAGTAGGTCCTAGTATCCAGGAGGTACCATTGGTGTGATAATTTGAGGATGTCTTTCTTGACGAATTTCCTAGCATTCCCCCTCCTAGAGAGATTGAGTTTGAGATCAATCTTGTTCCTGGAACACAACCCATAACACAATCAACATACAGAATGGCACCAATAGAGATGCGGGAGTTAAAGAAACAATTACAAGAATTGTTAGAGAAGGGTTTTATCAAGCCAAGCACTTCCCCTTAGGGTGCTGTCATGTTGTTTGTTAAAAAGAAGTATGGTTCAATGAGGTTGTGTATATAATATAGACAGTTGAACAAGGTGACAATAAATAATAAGTATCCTTTGTTGAGGATTGATGATCTTTTTGATCAGTTGAGAGGTGCCACTTTGTTTTCAAAGATAGACCTAAGGTTAGGTTACCATCAGTTGAGAATTAAGGCTGATGACATACCGAAGTCATCTTTTAGGACTAGGTATGGTCATTATGAGTTTGTGGTTATGCTGTTTGGGCTAACCAATGCACCTGCAACTTTTATGGATCTAATGAATAGGGTGTTTAGACCTTATCTTGATCAGTGTGTGGTCGTGTTCATAGATGATATCCTGATATACTCCAAGGATAGTCAACAACATGAGCAACAACTTCGCCAGACATTGACATTGTTGAGGCAGCATCAACTATATGCTAAGTTCAGCAAGTGTGAATTCTGGTTATCTAAAGTGTCTTTTCTGGGCCATGTTATATATGCAAAAGGCATTTGTGTTGATCCCAAGAAAGTGGAATCTGTACTAGAATGGTAACAACCCAAGACACCAATAGAGATCTGTAGTTTCCTAGGTTTGGCAGGCTACTACAGGAGGTTCATCAAAGACTTCAGTTCTATAGTGTTACCCCTAACTAGGTTAACCAGGAAGGATGTTCATTTTGCATGGAATGACAAGTGTCAATGTTCTTTCTAGATGTTAAAAGAAAAGTTGACTAGTGCACTGGTGTTAGTACTGCCAGAGCAAGGGAAAGGCTATATTGTCTTTTGTGATGCTTCAAAGAATGGGTTGGGATGCGTGTTGATGTAGGATATAAATGTGATTTCTTTTGCTACGCGACAGCTTAAGAAACATGAGGAGAATTACCCGACACATGATATGGAGCTTGCAGTGGTGGTCCATGCCTTAAAGATCTGGAGACACTATCTTTATGGAGAAAAGTGTCAGATCTTCACTGACCACAAGAATCTACAATATATCATCTCGAAACAAGAGTTGAATATGAGGCAGAGGAGATGGATGGAGCTGATTAAGGATTATGATTGAACAATAGACTACCATCCAGGGAAAGATAATGTGGTAGCTGATGCATTGAGTAGAAAGTCGTCTTCATCATCAACGGTAGATAATGCATAATTAAATTCCTTGATGTGCCATAAGGGAGATATGCTAGTGTCTCTTCGCCAGATGAATGTACAATTAGAAGTTTCCTTGTTAGTAGGATTGTTGGCACAATTACAAGTGAAACCTACCTTGAGACAACAAATTCACGATGCATAACAGAATGATACTGTGATACAGAATATCCGATCAGGGATTGGCTATGAAAAGTATGATGGCTTTCATGAGGCCGATGATGGTACAATTTGTTACCATAATAGGACAGTAATTCCTGATGTTGATGGGTTGAGGAAGATGATACTTGAGGAGGATCACTCCTCCATGTATGCAATGCATCCTAGAAGTACCAAGATGTACTAAAACTTGGAAGACATGTATTGGTTGCCAGGTCTAAAGCGTGATGTGACAGAGTTCATTGCCAATTGTCTAGTTTGTCAGTAGGTGAAGGCTGAGCACCAGAAGCCTGCAGGGACAATACAACCCTTGCCAATACCATAGTGGAAATTGGATCATATTACTATGGACTTTGTGGTTGGTATTCCTAGGACAACCAAGGGACATGATTCCATATGGGTGATAGTAGACAGATTAACTAAGTCAGCTCATTTTCTGCCAGTTAAGACGCCTTTTACAGTAGAGAAATTGGAACAAATATATGTTGATGAGGTAGTCCGTCTGCATGGCATTCCTTTGACTATAGTTTATGACAGAGGTCCACAGATTACAAGTCATTTTTGGGATCGTCTGCATTCAGCAATGGGAATACAACTAAGATTCAACACAGCTTTTCATCTACAGACTGATGGCCAGTCTGAAAGGACTATTCAAACTTTAGAGGATCTCTTGAGGGCATGTGTGCTGCAATTTATTGGTAGTTGGGATGTACATCTGACTCTGATAGAGTTTTCATACAACAATAGCTATCAAAGAAGCATACATATGGCCCCTTATGAGGCTTTGTATGGTAGACGATGTCAGTCTCCTCTTTGCTGGTATGAGACTTGTGAATATCAAATTTTGGGTCCTGAGCTAGTACAACAGACTACAGAAAAGATTAAAGTGATACAACAATAGTTTAAAGCATCGCAAGATAGGAAGAAATCTTAACGTAGACCACTTGAGTTCCAAGTGGGAGATAGAGTATATCTTAAGGTTTCTCCTTGGAAAGGTGTGTTGAGGTTTGGAAAGAAGGGTAAGTTGGCTCCTAGATTTATGGGACCATATCCTATCCTAGCTTGTGTTGGAAAGGTAGCATATAAGTTGGAACTACCACCAGAGCTACATAGATTGCATAATGTCTTTCACATCTCTATGTTGAAGAAATGTGATAAATCCATAATTCCTCATGATTTTAGTCGCCATCTTGGGCCCAATTCGGCTCAATACATTAACTTTCATCTCCTAAATCTTGCAATATGAATCTTTCTTAAATTGATTGGATTATCAAGCTTATTAACTAAGAGTTTATATGAATTTCATGTAGGTCACGATGAAGTCAAATCTTCAACTGGTTCCACCTTCATAGCAATCAACAGTTCACAACTCCACCTGCCCTCGCGGTCTACCCCCACCTCCTCATGGTTTTGAGAACACGTGAAGCCCCCACGGTCTCAAGACCATGCGGAGCCTTCACGGTCTCAAGACCGTATGGAGCCTTCATGGCCCGAAGATCGTGCTTCACCATTGTCCCTCCATCATCTGGCTCCAGACATGCACCCCGCAAGAATCAGCACACATGTATTCTCCACCAGATCACCAGCTCCACGCATCACCACCAGTGACCTCCTCTTACACCTCGACGCTGCTTCCGCTTCCCCCATGACCTCTGTGAGATACCAACATCATCTTCCTCACCAACAACATCCTACACCTTCTTCGACCAGACCACGATGGCCAACAACAACCACCGCCACTGCTCCCCTCGACCTCTTCGACCTGCCTTATCGATATCAAACTAAGAAGTTGCCTTGCGGTTCTCAAACTGAGAACTTGTGATCAGTTTCCAAAACCAATTGGATGGCTGATCGAGAAGACTGTGAGAACCCTTGCGATTTCTAAAGAACGTGAGGGCAGCCATCGGTTTGCAGACCATGAAGATGCAGGACTGTGAGAACCCTCTTAGTTTCCCAAACTATGAAGGAATAAACGATTTCCAAACCGTGTAAAGCAGACCAATCCCAAAAATGTGAAGACCAGAGTCCAGCTGCTAGCCAACTCAATAAATACCTCGTAAGACCAACATAGCAGAGGGGGGATCCTGGACGCCTCCAAGATGACTGAACACATGTTTGATCCCAATCCATCACTCCTCTATATCACCAGGCTACGTGCATCCACGCCACATACGCATCCAAAGACTGTTCCTCCTGCTGCGAGCAAGAACGATGAGAAGAGAAGGAAGGCGAAGTGAGAAGGCATGCCCCGTCTATTGTGGTTTCCCTCGCTCCTTGTCCAGATCTGCTCTGACATGGCGTAGAAGACCGTATCTTAGCCAAGCTACGACTATCTTCTACATCATGCTCGTGGAGGAATCTTCCCTCTCTCTTATTCTTTTTGTTCCTCGCATCATGAGCGAGTAGTTTCATTTCGCTGGGGTGCGGGGACTAGCCCCACTACCCATGCTTATATGTCTTTTCATTAAACATTCCATGACATGTATATAACTTTTCATTTTTTTGTTAATCATCGATGTGTGCTTGTGGATTGATCACCTGCTTACATTAATCTTGTTCGTTCCTATGTTGCGAGAACTTCAATATATAGGATTTGAATGTCGATTAACATAGTTGACTCCCTGATGAGAAATCAGATGGGAATCCCTGAGGTCGTAAGTGCGTGATCCGTGAGGGAACGAGTCATCTAGCCCACAGTGACACTTCTGTGTGCCTAAAGCCTATATAGGGGGCCTGCAACATCAGTTGGATATCTGTATCTTCAGAGAAGTAAGTGCATGATCCAGATGGCGATGAGAAATCTGATGCCTAAGGTGATGCTTACGCAAACCTAAACATCCTAATGGAGGGTTCACAGCAACTCTATTTGGATTGTTATATCTTGCCTGGATGTTAGTGTTTGGATATGTTTGCATGTGTAGTGGTGGTGAAACCCGTGACCATCCCAGTGACCTCCATCATTAATCTAGATTCAACTTTAATCTTGCTCTTTACTTTCTTGCAATTAGTTCAATTACACTCAAACCAACCTTTGTTATAAATATTAGTCTGGATTCAACTGGATTCGGCTAATAAAGATTCTTAAAAATGTTGTCCCTTGGGATTCAATCCTCAACTATACTGTGATAAGACCCATCCTTTTGTGGGTGGTATTATTGCACAAGGTTTTGGTAAAAACTATGGTATTTCAACCCCGAGTGAATTTGTTAGTGCGATAATAGACCACGTCAAATTCTGGCACCGTTGTCGGGGACAACGGAATCATCTAGTTAAATCTAGTTCTTTTGAGGCTAATATAGGATTTTTCTTTTTCTTTTTGATACTATTGATCATTCTCTTGAATTTGGTTATACTCCATCAACCTTACCTCCAAAAGATCTTTCCATCCCAGGTACTCTTAAAGACTGGTGCATGCCTCGCTCAAATGGTTCCGGCCTTGCTGCTAGCTTTGACCCTGAGATCGAACGAACCTTTCATCGTCAAAGTAGAGAGAACCAAGTAAGGATGGCTCAAGACTGAGCAACATTTGTGGCCAAGGAGATAATGGGAAAATGGAAAATCTTAATGTTGTCAACACCATCCTTGGTCAAAGATATTACAATCCGAATCAGAACAAGAACCATCATGGTTTTCAATATGGAAATCCTTCAAGAGCAGAAAACTCCCAACAACTTGGTTCAAACAACCAACAATGAGTTCTGTTGGGATTCCAGTACAATCAACAACAAAACTTCAAAAATCAAGGAAACTTTAGAGGTAACTTTCTGAACCAAAATTACAACAATTATCAGAACAATTCTCAGTTCTAGAATCCCAACCAAGTTCCTTATCAACAGCAAGGACAACAAGCCAGTCCCATCTCTCCTGATGACAAACTAACAACCATTGAGAAGATGTTGCAGTTGCAACAGACTATGATAGCTAACCAACAATCCCATTAGATGGCCATTGAATCTCAACTAGCTCAACTTACAGCTAGCATGAAGCCACCTACTGGAGCCTTTGCTGGCCAACCAGAGAATAATCCTAATCACCCTAAGCAACTGAAGGATGTCACCACAGGTCTGAAAAAGATTATTCTGCTCCTCATGTCAAGAAGCATGTGGTTATTATAGAAGAGGATGACTTTGTGATTGTCTAAGACTCTACAACACCTGAGTCTCAACCAAAAGGGGAAGTAATTGTTGATAAGATGGATAAGGCAAGTTTTGAAGAACCTACCATTGCAGAAATAGAAACACTAGAGCTAGTTATACCAATGTACAAGCCTCATCCCCCTTTCGCTGCTCATTTAAAGTAAACCAATCTTGACACTCATTTAAATAAGTTCAAAGAAGCTATGAAAAAGCTTCATGTTGATATACCCTTTCTAGATGAACTTGCCGAGATACTAGCCTGGACGAAATATTTGAAGTCACTCCTAACAAGGAAATATATAACTGAAGAATACGAGACAGTCAAGTTAGCAACAACCACTTCAAATATCTTACAAAGCAAGATGCCAAAGGAGTAGAAAGATCTAGGATCTTTTGGGATCTCTTGCCATATCAGTGACTCTTCATGTAAGAAGGGATCGGCCAATCTTGGTGCTAGTATCTCCATCATGCCACTTAGCCTTAGCAAAAGGCTAGGATTTGCTGAGCTTCTCCCAACCAGCATGACCATACAACTTGCAGATAACTCTATGACGCTCCCCTTAGGAATCATTGAAGATGTACCTGTCAAGGTAGGCAAAGACTCATATGTTCCATGTGACTTTGTCATCATGGACAAATAAGAAGACGCCAGATACCCTCTCATCGTTGGCCGTCCATTCCTTGATTCTGCAAGAGCTTTGATTGATGTCGAAGTAGGAACCTTGCTGCTCAAACTAGGTAAAGAAACTCTCAAGTTCAAAGTTTTTGAAAGTATGCGAAGACCTAGTATGCAAGAAGAAGTCCATCTAATCGATTGCATAGAGAAAATGCAAATCCTTACACAAGAGGATTATATGAACAAGACGATCCTTTAGAAGTGGCTCTGACAAACTCATCTGCTGATTACTCTATTCACGAACAAGTGAAGAATTGTGTCCTCCACCTCAACACTGCTGAAGAAGATCTTGAAGACAAAATTGATGAACTCAAGGCCGTGAATACAACTGAAGTCCCACATGAGAAACAGGAGGCCCCTGAAATGAAGCCCCTACCTGAAGGTTTAAAGTACGAGTTTCTTGATGATCTCAAGGTCTTCCTGGTTATTATAAATTCTGATATAACGACCGATCAAGAAGATAAACTCATGAAGGAATTAAAAGAAAGAAGGAAAACCATCAACTACAAGATGAGTGATCGCACCGGGATCAGTCAAGCATTGTGTATGCACAAAATCCCCATGGTGGAAGAATAAAAGCCGACTGTTGAACACCAACGAAAGCTAAATCCAAATATGAAAGAAGTAGTCCTCCGTGAAGTTATCAAATTGCTTACTACAGGGATCATCTATCCTATATCTGACTCACCATGGGTAAGTACGGTGCATGTTATCACAAAGAAAGGTGGCACTACTGTTATACAAAATGAAGATAATGAACTCATCCCCACACGAACAGTCAATGGGTGGAGGATGTGTATTGATTATAGGAAGTTGAACAATGCAACACGTAAGGATCATTTCCCAATGCCTTTTCTTGACCAAGTCTTAGAGCGGTTGGCACACCAAGAATATTTTTTCTATCTTGATGGTTACTCTGGATTCTATCAAAAACCTATACATCCAGATGACTAAGAGAAAACAACTTTTACTTGTCCATTTGGAACATACACTTTTAGAAGAATGCCATTTGGGCTTTGTAATGCACATGTAACCTTCCAACGCTACATGGAAGCTATATTTGCTGGTCTAACCAAAACTATTATGGAAGTTTTTATGGATGATTTCTCTGTATATGGGGATTCATATGACTCGTGCCTGAAGCATCTCTCCCTTGTCCTCAAATGGTGTGAAGAAGCACATCTTGTTTTAAACTGGGAGAAGTGCCACTTTATGGTAAAGGAAGGCATTGTTCTTGGCCATAGAGTCAACAACCGAGGAATCAAAGTTGACAAAGAGAAAATTGAAGTAATTTCCAAACTTTCTATCCCAACAAATGTAAGAGAAGTTCGCACGTTCCTTGGTCATATAGGATTTTATAGACGGTTTATAAAGAATTTCTCCAAGATAACCAAGTTGATGATGAATTTGTTGCTAAAGGACACTAATTTCCATTTTGACAAAGAATGTGTCAAGAGTTTCAATAACTTGAAGCATGCCCTTATAACAACACCCATAATCAGAGCTCCTGATTGGGATCATCCATTTGAAATCATGTGTGATGCTAGTGATTATGCCATGGGTGCTATTTTAGGCCAATATATAGAGAAGAAACATTATGTGATCTACTATGCACCGAAGAGCCTCGATGAAGCTCAGAGGAACTATGCAACTAGTGAGAAGGAGCTCGTTGCAGTCATGTATGCTTTTAACAAG
This sequence comes from Alisma plantago-aquatica, assembly GCA_963693085.1. Taxonomy (NCBI): domain Eukaryota; kingdom Viridiplantae; phylum Streptophyta; class Magnoliopsida; order Alismatales; family Alismataceae; genus Alisma; species Alisma plantago-aquatica. Next base: position 1,152,445,426 of record OY856410.1, read on the forward strand.
TTCAAATCCTACCTCATTGGTTCTAAAGTCATTGTCTACACAGATTATGCCACTATCTGTTACCTCCTAGCGAAGAAAGATGCAAAGCCCAAGTTAATCAGATGGATTCTCCTCTTGCAAGAATTTGATCAGGAGATAAGAGATAAGAAAGGTACAGAGGATGTTGTGGCATACCACTTAAGTCATATTCACACTATGGACACTGAAAAGATCCCAATTAATGGCTCTCTTCTAGATGACCAACTCATGAAAGTCTTAGAAGCTACCCCTTAGTACTCGGACTATGTGAACTACCTTACCGCTGGTGTCACACAACCTGAATGCACTGAAGAAATTCATGCATGATGTGAAGCAGTATCACTGGGATGAGCTGTACCTATTCAAGCTTTGTGCTGATGGTCTCTATAGACATTGTATCACTGAGGAAGAAGCCCAACCTATTTTAGAGCAATGTTACACAGGCCCAGTTGGAGGCCATATGAGTTCTTAGAAAACTACTTTGAAATCTTTGGAATGTGGTTTCTTTTAGCCAACCATATCCAAGGATTCCTGCAACTTTGTTCCAGCATGTGACAAATGTCAGAGAACAGGTAACATTACGAAAAGAGATGAGATGCCACTTAAGCTATAGTAAGAAGTCGAGATTTTTGATGTTTGGGGAGTGGACTACATGGGTCCATTCCCATCCTCACACAGATTTTCCTACATCCTAGTCATGGTTGATTACATCTCAAAATGGGTAGAGCCCATACCGACCGTCACTAGAGATTCAAAACCTGTTATCAAAATGTTCAAGGATATTATTTTTCCCCATTTCGGAGTCCCACGAACCGTGATATCCGATGGAGGTTCTCATTTTCTGGAAAGAAGCTTTGAAGCATTACTGAGGAATTATGGTGTAACACGCAAGGTATCCTCCCCCTACCATCCCTAAACAAGTGGAAAAGTAGAGGTTTCTAACCGTCAACGTGAGGCTATCTTGGAAAAGAAAGTAGGCCACAACGAAAAAGATTGGTCAGTGAAAATAAATGACGCCTTGTGGGCCTACCGAACTGCTTTTAAGACTCCTCTTGGAACTACACCATTTCGATTGATCTATGGAAAGTCATGCCACCTGCCTTTAGAACTCGAACACAAAGCATGGTGGGCAATGAAACAACTAAATTTTGACATGAAGAAAGCTGGAGAAGCTAGGAATCTACAACTTCAAGAGTTGGAAGAACTCTGTATGATAGCTTATGAGAATGCATGAATCTACAAAGAACGCATGAAGCTTTGGCATTATGGTTATATGAAAAGAAAGGACATACAAGTGGGAGACCAAGTTCTTCTGTTCAACTCAAGACTGAGGTTATTCCCAGGGAAACTCCATTCTCACTTACAATGTCAAGAGCATGTACCCTCATGGTGCTTTCATTTTATGGAGTGAATAGTCAGGAGAATTTGTGGCTAATGGACAACTCTTAAAGAGATATTTCACCTCATCTGACATAGGCACCGAAGCAATGCTGGATCTTACCAATGTGATGTATCCACCAGAAAATTGAAGGATTCCCGTCGAGCCATCGACATAAAACAAAGGTGCTTGTCGGGAGGCAACCCAATCAATAATTTTGTTTTTACTTTTAGTTTTGAATTAAAAAATTTCAATAATTTTGTTTTTACTTTTTAGAAAATTTTGCACTGAACATATATCGCATCGCACGATGCTATCTTATGTTTTGATAAGTCTTCATTTTTGAGATTTTCAGATGGAGGACACACACTGATTGGAACGCAAGCACATCTGGTGGTCTAACCAGCATGAATTTTCCCCTCCATCTAGTATTTAGAGTTTGCTCAGGACGAGCAAAATTCTAAGTTCGGGGTGGAGGGTGGGTGGTATGTACTTTACTTTCCACCCACTCCTATCTGTTTCAGACTTAAGCATTCATCGTTGCATTTTGAGCAAAATTTTTAAAAATTTCAAAATTTTGAAGTTTTCAAAGTAGTTTGTATAGAAACTTGATGAAGTTTTGACACTTTTTGTTTCAATCAAAGCCATTACCTAGCCAACTATCCCTTTTTCCATGCAGTTTTGAATCATTATAACCTCCTTATTCGAAGGAAAGCCTCAAAGGGGACAATTTCTGAAACTAGCCAATGGTTAGAAATCACCGTGTGAAGCTTATGAATCCTAACTTCACGATCAGTAAATATGGCAAGTATCTATCGAACTGAGAGGGATCAAACACATTGTGCTTCCTAATTGATGAGTGGAATAATAGCATGGAATATCTACCAGATCCTCATCAAGTCATTATTTGAGTAGAGTATGATAAGGAGAACAACCCAGTGCACTAAATTGTAAACCAAGTTGCATTCTGATCTGAACTCTCTTCTACACTTCTTCTATCATCTTCTTACCCCTATGTCCATAAAAAAGAAACAAAAATAGCCAATATAGTGTCAAACCCTAAGTTCGTGATGGCACACCCTCTCTCTCTCTATTCTCCTCTTCCATACCCATCACTGTGTAATAGGGGCATACCACTAAGAAAAGATGCCAATGTGCACACAAAAATTGCAATCTTGAGTCAAATAGAGGATATATTCACACAAAAAAATGCAATCAATGTAATTGCAGCCATATAATAAATCTCCAATCAAATAGAGGAGAGATATACAACTTCCTTCCATACCACCCTTCACTCCCTTTTCCACCTAAAGGCATGATGAATGCCTCCCCTATGCTGAAAAACACTAGTGTCAGATCAGGTGCACACTTGTTGTTATGCAGGTATCTCTGGAGTCTTACAAAGCTCTTAGAAATGCTTGCTATTGGAAAAGGTGAGGTGGAAGTGATGTTGGGAAATGAACTCAGGAATGAAGATATGGTAAGATGTGTTCGGTGATCTCAGGAAGTTGAGATGCTTAGTCATACCAAGCAGAAAGGGAGCAACCATGATGTGAAGATGAGGCAATTACACGAATTGAAATCATTCATTTGGCGACTGTTTCAAATTTTGTGTTACTCGAGGACAAGCAACATTTAAGTTTGGGGTGTTTTGATGAATCCATAATTCCTCATGATTTCAGTTGCCATCTTGGGCCCAATTTGGCTCAATACATTAACTTTCATATCCTAAATCTTACAATATGCAATATTGCTTAAATTGATTGGATTATCAAGCTTATTAACTAAGAGTTTATATGAATTTCATATAGGTCACGATGAAGTCGAATCTTCAACTCGTTCCACCTTCATTGTGGCGACACATCTCGCTATCACACTGACAACGAGGTGCCGCGTGAAAATGTGCAAAAAAACCATAAACCACCTATTACTAAAAACACGGGTTAATTAAAACTAATTTCAGAAAGTAGATAAACCAAGAAATTATTACATCCAGATCCTCATCCTACAAGAAGACAGGTTATATATACATTTACAAGCCTTGATACGTGTCCACAACTTATAAGATCAGCTGTCCTATCAACACATGAGTTCATCACCTATTTATACATACACAACGGGCCACATCCGACCAGTAGTAGGATATACAAAGCTTCATCAGCTAAACATCATAAAACAATGTCAAAACACCTCCAAGGACCTGAGAGTGCAGGGATGACTCTAGGACTCTACTACAGAACTACCAAAATAGCAGCTTATCCATCTCTTGCCTTCTACCGCTCTTCTTGCTGCTCGGCCACAACCTCACAACCACCACTACGTCTAAAGCGATCACCTAAAAAGGGTAAAAACCAACGGAGTGAGACACAGAGTCCCAACGAGAAACATAACTCCCCACCGAAACTATAAAACCTCAAAATGGTTAAAGCAACAACAACAGATAACTGATAAAGCGTATAACAAGAGAAACATATTGAGCAAGGTTGTTTTTACCATCAAGCTTACCAAGATATCCGGGAGGCATATAACCAAGTATTTCTTTATGGAACATGATTGACAAGATAAGCTTTATAAGAACTTACCACAAGATATAAGGATCGTACACACAACTGCATAGTTCAACTAGATCAGCTATATAGGCAAGGCCTCAAACAATGTTCCATATTTTGCTTTAAGCAATATATACTTATTCGGCTGGATTACATTTTATTATGCCCTGAGGAAGTGAGCTGTACCGCTCAAATCCAACCTTCGGTTGAGAAACCCAAGATGGTGCCATAAAAGGTTGATGGAAGAGCCGGACTTCACGACCTCCCCACCTCGTGGTCAGTGCAAAAGTGCAACACAAGAAGAACCACAGTCTCATGCTTAAATGGCCTCAGCCATAGGGTCAGGCTACCCTCTGCCTAGCCCACCTTGGTACAGGTATCAGCGCTAGTGAAACCGAGCCACATGCATAATCACCATGCTCTGAGCCATGAATGCATTCATGCTCTCTCATCACACATCCTGAGTCATGGGCCTGTTCACCATGCTCCACCATATCAAGCTACGGGCCTGAAACCACACTCTGGAGTCTACAACCGAAGTTTCACTCTAACCTCCTCATTTTCAGCTAGGAGAAACCACACATATTCAATAATATGTGCTTCCAGGTTAACCCACAGGAGAATCTGTTTCACCATCACCAACTACTGACGATGATGGATCTATGACCAGGTCAAACTACATAATATGTTCCACTGTAATTAGTTAGTATATTTTAAGTGGATTGTTGAGGAAGCCAGGTTGTAACACATACATAACATTAAGTTACATTATTACTACCACCATCACATTATCCCGGGATCTCAATCCCTTATCACAGGAAACCACTGCCTCTTAAGGCATTCTCATCATCTTACATCATCACTTGGGACAACAATCCCTGATCTCATCATCAGAGGATAACACTTCAACTAGGCACTTAGCCTTTATCAGGTCCTCAGACCTAACCACATCATACTGGTGATGCATGCAATGTCATCAACAATAGTGATCATCACGATGCAATGTTATTCAAACACCTATACCTCATAGCTCTTACCTGGCTATGAATTCATATGATACACTTGCATGGTTCGTATGCACATAAAAAGAGATAACTTAAACTCACCATACATAGCTCTTATGTTTATCATGTTATTAGGGTTTGCAGATGCACATGTCATGATCATAATCATATGAAGCATGTACTATTTCAGTTATATAATTGCTATCAAATCATGGGCATCCATCTATGCTTTTTACCTTATAAATAGGAGCAAGCATCTTGGCAAAACATCCAACATAGCATAGGTTCGCAAACTAACTTCCATTGTTCATTATCAACAAGGATGAGATTTCATGAAGAAGAAATACTAGGTAGAAAGCCTTCTACCATCACTAGAAGTGTGATGGGTAGGGAAACCCTCACTACAGGTGGTATCGGGCAGGGTAACACCCCTCACTAGAGGCCTATCAGCCAAGCACTTGTCCACACATAACAGTCAATGATGGGGTGCATCCATGCATAAGGGATATCGTGCAAGCAGATCTGATATAGTATGTCATGCAACTGATCTAGGAGTTGTGTATCGTGCAGCTCATACCGTGCAACCATGGAGCAAGGGTGTGTTGGGCAACACAAATAGCTCAACATGGCCAAGACCCCATCGTCCAACTAGGGTTAGGGTTTGTGACGGGCAACAACTACCTAATCATCCAAGCCGCAACGCACCACGTTGTGTCAGGTGACACCACAACAACGTGCAACGCCCCGAGGTGGGCAACATAGGGCCGAGAAACACCCACAACAATGCGTCAGCAGAGAACACTCCTATCGACTAAAGATATAACGCCCAACCAGGCACCATATGAGGCAAAGGATAACACCAACTAGGGTAAAAGGGGTCATCTTGGTCAAGGCATCTCACCTATGCTCATCAATAGGATCAAGAGGACCATAACGGGCACAAAGCCAACCGAACACAACATAACCATATCGTCCAGGCCAAGACCCAAGACAAAGAGGTGTCAGTCATCATCTCATTAAAGGTGTATCGTGCAAGGCACCAAGCCCATCCCGCCAAGGTCATCTTCAACCTCAATCACTAGGGCACCAACCCTAATTGATCAAGAAGATTGGCTCACCTCTCAACAACCAAGAGAGAGGGGTTTTGCACAACCTCTATAAAAAATCGGGCAACCACAAGGATCCAACCCAACATAGGTCATCATCTATTCAAAATCTCACCTCTCAAATCCATGGTGAGAGGAGGGTGTTTCCCAAGCAACTAGAATGTAGACTCACCTCTCAACTAAAATGGGAGAGGGGTATTTCCTATATCACTAGAGCTCAAACTCACTTCTCTAGACCAAGGAGAGAAAGGGGTATTTCTCAACAAGGCATCCCTAAACCATGGTTCGGCCAACTAGGTACAAAGGTACAAAACATCAACCATAACAAAAAGATCACTATATCCACAAGACTAAAGGTGCAAACTAAGCAAGAAACATATCTAGCAACATACATGGCCAATCATGATCATATGAAAACATGCAACATAAATGAAGGTAGTATGGTTAGGGTTAGGAGTTATGTAACCCGCCTTAAGCAAGATCCAAGCTCCTAGCACCAAGATTCCAAGCTCAAGCACCACCACAAGAAGAACAAGGCACTCTAGAGTTCGACCACCACTAGAGGAAGAAGAAGACTCCAAGGAGAAGGAGGAGGATCGACCACCAAGCTTGCAAAGGAGAGGTGTCATGCACCAAGGAAGAGGGGAAACTAAGGAACTAAAGGGATCCTTAGCAAGAGAAAGGATACATATATAGAAGAGGTTGGAGGAGAAACCAAGGTAAAATAAGGCAATGTGTCACCCACCTAGGGACACTTGTCCATGGGCAATGCCACCCTCTCATCTTTCCCCATACACATGTCCAAGGCAATTTCCACATGAAAGCATCATGCACCAAGTGTCCACTAGAGTGGTGCACAAATGAAGCTAAGAGTCAAAGGTGGTCCATGGCCGATACACCCACTCCTTGCCCGATACAACCCCATGGGTGGCATACCCAAGGTCGACACAACCATGGCCGGCACACCTATGGCCAACACAAGGTCCAACAAGGCAAAACAAGGCTCAAGAAAGGCTCAACCAAGCCTAAGACAACTCAAGTAATGAGCCCATCCCATCCTCTCCACTCTAGAGGATGCAAGGAGAGAGAAGACATCTATCAAGCTGACAAACTTGCTCATCAACCCTAAAACTTAGGTTATTTGCAAGTAGCACCTCCAACCCTCAACAGGGCACAAACGAACCCTAATCACCACTATAGGTGATTAGCAAGAAACTAAACACTAGGGTTAGGCAAATCAATTACGATAAGCCCAAAACGGGGGGTCAGGGTCCTTACATTCATAGCAATCAATAGTTCACAACTCCACCTGCCCTCGCGGTCTGCCCCCACCTCCTCATGGTTTCGAGAACAGGTGAAGCCCTCATGGACTCAAGACCGTGTGGAGCCTTTACGGTCTCAAGACCATGTGAAGCGTCATGACCCCAAGATCGTGCTTCACCATTGTCCCTCCATCGCCTTGATCCTGACCTACACCCTGCAAGAAACAACACACCTCTATTCTCCACCGGATCACTAGCTCCACGCATCACCACCAGTGACCTCCTCTTACACCTCGACGCTGCTCCTGCTTCACCCACAACCTCTGCGAGATCCCAACATCATCTTCCTCACCAACATAGTCTTGCAACTTCTTCGACCAGACCGCGACAGCCAACAACAACCACCGCCGCCACTCCCCTCGACCTCTTCGACCTGGCTTATCAGTCTCAACCTGAGAAGTTGCCTTGTAGTTCCCAAATTGAGAACTCATGATTGGTTTCCAAAACTGATTGGATGGCTGATCGAGAAGACCATGAGAACCCTTGTAGTTTCTAAAGAACATGAGGGCATCCATTGGTTTCCAGACTGTGAAGACACAGGACTATGAGAACCCTCTTGGTTTCCCAAACTGTGAAGGAATAAATGATTTCCAAACTATGGAAAGTAGACCAATCCCAAAAATGTGAAGACCAGAGTCCAGCCGCCAACCAACTCTATGAATACACCGTAAGACTAGCATAGCAGAGGGGGGATCTTGGACACTGCCAGGCTTCCTGAACATAGGTTCGATCCCGATCCATCACTCCTGTTCACCACCAGGCTACGTGCATCCATGCCACATATGCATCCAAAGATTTCTCCTGCTGCGAGCAAGAACGACGAGAAGAGAAGGAAGGTGGAGTGAAAAGGCCTACCCCATTTGTCGCGGTTTTCATCGCTCCTCGTCCAAATCTGCTCCGACGTGGCATAGAAGACCGTATCTTCACCGAGTTGTGACCGTCTTCTGCATCATGCTCATGGAGGAATCTTCCCTCTCTCTTATTCTTTTTGTTCCTCACATCATGAGTGAGTAGTTTCATTTTGTTGGGGTGTGGGGACTAGCCCCACTTCCCATGCTTATATGTCTTTTCATTAAACATTCCATGACATGTATTCAACTTTTCATTTCATTGTTAATCATCGATGTGTGCTTGTGAATTGATGATCTGCTTGCATTTATCTAGTTCATTCCTATATTGTGAGAACTTCAATATGTAGGATTTGAATGTCGATTAACACGGTTGACTCCCTGATGAGAAATCAGATCAGATTCCCTGAGGTCATAAGTGTGTGATCCATGAGGGGATGAGCCATCTAGCCCACGGTGATGCTTCTATGTGCCTAATGCCTATATAGGGGGGCCACAACTTCAGTTGGATATCTGTATCTTCGAAGCAGTAAGTGCATGATCCGGATGGAGATGAGAAATATGATGCCTAAGGTGATGCTTACACAAACCTAAACATCCTAATGAAGGGTTCACAACAACTCTATTTAGATTGTTATATCTTTCCTGGATGTTGGTGTTTGGATATGTTTGCATGTGTAGTGGTGGTGAAACCCGAGACCACCCCAGTGACCTCCATCATTAATCTAGATTCAACTTTAATCCTACTCTTTACTTTCATGCAATTAGTTCAATTACACTCAAACCAACCTTTGTTATAAATATTAGTCTTGATTCAACTGGATTCGACTAGTAAAGATTCTTAAAAATGTTGTCCCTTGGGATTCAATCCTCAACTATACTGCGATAAGACCCGTCCGCTTGCGGGTGGTATTATTGCACAAGGTTTTGGTAAAAACTCTAGGATTTCAACCTCGAGTGAATTTGTTAGTGCGATAATAGACCACGTCAAAATGCCATCCAGATACTGACCAGACAAGCCAGCCAATAGAGGTTGAGTTAGATGAGGATATCTCCTATGTTGAGGGTCTTGTGTTGATCCTAGATAGAAGGGTGAAAAAGTTGAAGAGAAAAGATGTAATAATAGTGAAATTTTTATGGCATCACTGTGGCATATAGGAAGCCACATGGGAACTAGATAATGAGATGCGTAGAAAATACCCATCTCTTTTTTGCGTAGGATTTTAGGGCGAGATCCTTGTTAGGGGTTTATAGTTGTAAGGCCCCTAAACTTGTTTAATGAGTTGAATGAGCTAAATTACCATATTTGAATGCTTATAACCCTAATATAACCTTTTAATATGTTTTGAAATCATAATACAAGCTTAAGTTTCAAATTTGGTCCAATTTGGACACTGTTTGAGCAAGTTATGCACATTTTCTGTACATTTTTGACTTTTATACAATTTACCCAATTTAGGGGTTTTCTTTGCAATTTATCACATAAATTATTCTCCTTAGAGGTTATATTATCATTCTTGAGATTTTTGTGCCATGGGGCTCTTAGTTGAGCCATGGTTTGAAGGTGTTTTCATCAAGGGTATTTTAGGGTTTACCCCTTCATGGATGAGTTACCTTTAGTAGCTATCTACTAATGAATTATGTGATTGGATGGGAAATTTGACAAAGGAAAGCTAATCAAGTATATACAGATAGTGGGAGAGCTGCTTGTGTGTGTTCTTGTAACGACCCCGCCTCTCGGTAACCCCCAATTAAGGGAGACCAAGAGGTCAGAGCCGTTATCCCAATTAACATGATCAAAGATTCAAAAAATAATCAGTAATAATTATTAAATTCTACCATGACTATACTAAAATCTGGTATAAAATAAAACTTTGTGTACCTTTTAAAAATTTTGGATATCTACTTCTATCCACAGCTTGAATCTATTCTATCTAATCCTCCTCGCACTTTATTTCTTATTTTCACAATGTGTCACTTTAGTTTTGTCCTTTTTAGGGTTGTACCTAAAATTCCGACAAACAAAACATCAGTCATCATAAATGAATATGCCGGTATGTGGGGACAACCAAAATTTCACAAATATGGCTAACAATCTAAATATCACAATCAAATTAATTAACAAGCCAATTTACGATTCCAATGTGACATTCTCCACCGCTTTTGCCCTAACCCTGGAATACCCTCTTTAGGGTTTCTCTTTTTCCATTGACTTAAGGCCACCTTCTCAATCCCGAGCTTGGTGCCTGGGGTCACCTCTCATGGTGCCCATTAGTCATGCAATAAAGACCACCTTCTCAATCCCGAGCTTGGTGTATGGGGTCACCACTCATGGTGCCCATGGGTCTTCCCTCCTGGGCTTGACCTTTTGGCATCATCCATCAAGGTGGCATGTAGGTGCGAGACTACACACTTCTATTATTATTGTGATAATCATAGTGACTTTATGATTTTCTAGTATGAACATCCAAACTAATAGGTTGCATTCAATGCGATAAATCATCCAGAAAACCTTCAGGAAACTTATGCGATTAACCATAATTAACCACATACCTGTCAGGCTGATTTGAGTGCAGAAATAATCCAACTAAGCAAGAAATCCAGTAAGCAAGTAAGCACACAAGATGATCCTGAAATATGCATCCAATTTTCCTATCATTGATCAGGCCATCAAGGTCTATTAAACCTAGCTCGCTTCCTAGGGTTTCTAGTCCACTTTTAGAATTTTATTAGGGTTTTAGCCTCCATAATGATTTTATCACATTTAATGCTCTTTTAATTCACAAACCCTAATTTCAACATCATAGGAACAATTGAATGTTAATTAAATCTAATACATCTCTTTTACACCAAACTACCATCTTTATCCTTTAAGTCACGTCAAGATCATTAGGCCCAAATATCATCTTTGGTTTCTTTCGAATTGACAACTCATATTTCATTATGGTCTAATTCACATATGAACTCCATTTATCACTCATATTACATTATTCCACCAGAAAACCCTAATTACCAAAATTAAGGGTATTTATCCACAATTAAGAACTTTTGTACTCAAAATATCTTAGAAGCATCAAATCTCAACTTTATACATGAATTTGACCAATTAAAGCCATTAAGAATCATAATTACTAACATTAGGGTTTCAATGCTCATTAAAGCATATTCATGTACATGAAACCCTAAATTAATCAAATTACGCATAAAGTTCATCCTTTTAGATCTAATGTGTCTTTTTATAATCAACAGGTTAATATCAACTTTAAACATTCAAATAACCCTTCCTAATTCATTAATCATAAAAGATTAGGGTTTTTCATTAATAAAATCTTTAAAGATAGCACCTTTACATACTTTTTGAATTTAAAGACTAATTAGGCTTCAATTACATTTTTATTGCATTCCTTGCATTTTGCTGATAAAAAAGCACTACTTATTTGTATTTTTCGGCCAAAGGATTTATTTTTAATGATTTATACAAGATTCCACCTTTTCCTTGAATATTGGGCAGAGAAGCGACTTACTTGGATTTTGTGGAAAAACCCTGGCTGTTGGATCTCGAGTCATCTCTTACCAAGTTTGATCTGACACTCCTCCTTGCACACGCCCACGCGAACAGGGTCCCTGATTCGATAGTTATACCCTTTTGCCCTTGATCTCCTTCACACGTACCGAGGGTAAGAGAGTCTTTTCTCTCTATTCTTCTTCAACCTCACGACCGAACCCCATGTTGCACAGTGCGATACAGAAGCACCGACGTCGGTCAACTCCAGGGTTGACTTTGCGATGTCACCGCCCGATCGTTTATGAAGCATAGCGTTTCCCTTCGCCAACTCCGGCCGAACCTGTTGGAAGGATCAATTCCTTCATCGGTGCACTAGATGGTTGGAACGAGAAGGATCTGCTCTGACAGTGGCACCAGGGGTAGAGCAGAGGGAATTCAGGGAACATGTAACAAATCAAAGGCAGGGGATAGGTGCTGGGGATTTCACAGGGTCACACGAACATGAGGGAGTTCTCAAAGGGGAATTCTACCCCTTATATACCGGTGGGTTGTAGGCCAGTTCCCATGGAGTCTAGCTTCAATGGGGAGACTCCCAATCCTAGTCCAAAAGATAGGATTTTAGGAATCATTGGGTGTGTCTTCCTCTCCTGATCTCAATGGGACTCTTCCCAAGAACTCTCGTGTAGAGGTCATTGAGAAATCTGATCCTATAAACTCGCTTCCCTATTCTTTTCCAAAAGAAGAGCACGAAGAACAACTACTGTTGGATCCTAAATCCAACGACCCTCATCCAAGAGCCAAGAACACTATTTTTGGATTAATAAGATGAATGTGACATTTAATGATTTCCTCCACACTTTAGGAATACTTTAAAAAATTGTAAATCCCAAATTGCTTACCCGTTTGATCCCAAATTTTAAGGGAAAGTCTATAAAGACTTAATCTATAATCATGCCAAATTTGGGTTTATTATCTAAAGAAATCAGGTCCTTCTATTTAGTTGCAAGTTATCACTCAATTATATATATATCTCACATATTTTTGCTTTCCTTTGCCATTAAATTATTATCTTGAATACCTTGGACCTCAAGGAACCTTAATGGCTTGAGATTCCATCTTGGGAATATTCCTTAACCTTTTCCTTATGTTTTATCCATTTTCTTATTTATTCCTTTATTAAAAGATTTCTTTTCAAGGATTTCTCTTTATCCTTTATTTCCTTTTTCTTCTTTTCCTATTTCTTTCATTAGAAATCATATGTAAATGAAAATTTACTTAATTGTGGACATTAATTCCACTTTATAGAGTTTTCTATGTATTTCTCATAATTACTTTTCTTAATATCCATTATCTTGTATCTTTTCCTATTATTTGGACTTTTCTTCTTTTCTCCTCTTTTATATCCATTATTGGATTAATATAATAATAGGAACAACGAAATTCCTATCAAAAGGGAGATTTGCAAAGAAATCCATCTTTTGAAGCAAAGCATGCAACCTTTTCAATTAAGTCCATATTCACAAAATCTTTACAATTCAATTATGAAAACATATGAAAAATTGAGGTTGTAACCGTGCTTTTATATTCTTAATAAATTAAAGCCATGGACACTTGGATAGATACTAGAACTTCAACTTTTTATTTTTGCTTAATCTTAAAGTTCATATACTTATCCCCAAGCACTAAAATGAGCCATTTTCTTTCCACCACTTCCCTCCTTCTCCCAACCTCGTTCTCCCTCTGTTCAGCTGCGAATGTTTCTACCCAAGAAAGAAGAAAGTGGGGATATTCTTGGAGAAAGGATCTAAGGTTGAAATTGGCTTCATTTAGGGGTTCCTAAAGCTCCTTCCTTGTGATATTGACCTAAAAGTGTAAGTATTACCTTATTTCCTCCATTTATTTCTTTTCTGTTCTTCCTCCTATATCTCTCCAGGTTGGAACCCAGCTGTTCCATGGTGAAAATGACTCTAGAACTCAAAAATCCTTCCTTCTTATTTCTTTTTCTAGGGTTATGCTTCTTTGTGCAGAGAAATGCCTATTTGGCCAAGTTCAGATCTGAATCTAGGGATTTCTTGCCTTATTTGCTCAAGATCCTTGCTGTTTGATATCTGACCTACTCTATAGAGGCAAGTTATATAACATTCTTCACTTATATTGCTTACTAGAAGCTTGTTAGTTCATGTTTATGCTTGAATGTGATGATCTAAGCATAGAGAAACCATGCTTGTTTAGAATTACGAATTTTTGTGGTGTTCCTTGTTTTGTTCCAGTTCTATATGAACTTGTAAACATGTGTAAAACCTTTCTAAGGTGTAACGTGATCTGGTATAGGTTGATAGCATCAACCTATGGTGCTAAGCACAAAATAATTGATGGTTCAAATTAGGGTTTTCAAGCTATTTCCTTCTCTATCACACAACCGATGGACACTACCATTCAAAAACCAATGGTGTTTCTATCTTGGCAACTAAAGTTCGTGATCAAGGGTGTAAAATGTATGGTGACAACCTATGGTCACCCCCTTAGGTCAGGTTTTGGCTCAATTAGACGTTTAATTATCATCCACTAAATATTCTAATGATGTTATCAATCGATGATGATATTAGCCTAATATATGATGGTGTTAACTGAATGTATTGCTGATCTAGCAACCAATGGTGACCTAATGATCACAACTAATGGTGGATCAGGTCATGACCATATATGATGAATTAGGAATGTAATTGTAGATTTGACTAAACCTTAAACCAATGGTTCCTTGGTTCAATTGATTTAATGGTTAGACTTATATTTCAATTGATGACCTTGAACAATGAACCTGATCTAATGAATAATATTGGATGCTTTAACATCCAATGGATTAGAATAAATCACATGGTATTATATGTCGGTCCTAGTGATGATAATTTGATGGTTCAATACCATTAATTTGTAGCTTTACCTTTGCCATTATATAGTTATATTTGATAAATCACTATAATAAGTGGATGCGTAACTCCCTTGTGATCTAGCTTGTTATACTTAACCTTAATGTAATAATATGATGTTGAAAGTTTAAAATCAGACCTATTGAATTATTAATGTGATAATGAATTACACTCTTCTTGTGTTGAAACTACAGTGTAGTACTATTTGAATATCATAGTTCCTTGCCATGTTAATATCTATGGACATATATGTGCTAATGATCTTTTGAGCCTTGTTTAAGGCATGAAATGATGATGATAACCTTACTATGAATAATGTGATGGTCTTAACGACCTTTGGGCATGTTTGAAGCCATGATTGAGGTGAAATCCTCTTCATGTTCCAATAAGGGTTAAAACCCTGGAACTTCTGATAAGATATTGGTATCTTGTAATTGTATGATGATAAGTGAGGTCCATTAATTTGCAATGAATGATAGAATGTGGTAATGCCATTTAGATTTATATCTCAAATGTTTTATATACTTTAAAGTTGTTATACATATACTCTTGTTAGAAAAGAATTAGGGTTTGAATGTCCACTTGTATGATAAAGCCTTAATGCATTTAATTGGCAGTTTTTAATCAAGTGTAACCTTAATCATGTAGAGCCCTGTTTCATAGAGCCATCTTCAGTATTAGAACTTACTGGATGGTGAAATGAGTATTCCCAAGGGAAACTCAGAGCCCATACTGTTGAGTATGTGGGGGTTGCAAGTTGAGGATATATCCTTGTCATCCACAATTGCAGGTTATGGAGGATGGTTATTGCCATGCCTCTAACATTTGATGTGATTGAAGACAACTGCGTTGTACCTCAGATTAGAGGGTTTTATATACCCTATTTTCTAGTGTCGTAACTTGTACCAAGTACGAACTAGTTGTTATTAGTTGACTATATGTCACTGTTGGCAGTTTGACTGGTATGTCACTACAGTTTACTCATACTGACTGAGGGGAAGAGATCTTAGGATACTGACACTCCTAGATTTTATACGGAACTGAATAGCACTTCGCAATGGTCAGTTGGACTTTGAGTGGTACGACTCAAACTCCCTAGGGAATAATAATAAAAGATATAATACCAGCCGTGTAGTATAATTGCTAGGGTTTAATACGTATCACAGTGGTTGATTAACCCATATCTTGTCTTTACACTACATAGTTCTTACATGATGCAGACTTATGAAAATTGTGTAATTCTACTTGATGCTACAACTTATTTGCTTAACTGCTTAGTATGCTTAAACTGTTCAATCTGTTCATATTGCTTATTCAATACCCTAACTGCTCAATGTGTTTACTGTTAATTAATATGTTATGATCAATATATGTTGGAGAGAGTTATATCTCTTGCTGGGAATGGGTCTCACCCATGGGTCACCACATTTTTTTAGGTGGTCGCGAGAAATGAGGTCGAGGTCGCACTATGGAAGAAAACCAACCCGGTGATCAATAGATTCAAAAGGTTGGTTAGTTGTAGATGTTAGTAGTAGAGTCCTAGTGTCATCCTTGTACTCTCAGGTCTAGGTATGGGATGTGTTTTCTAGATGATATACTCTTATCGACACGAGATTTGAGTAGCATGCCAATGCTTGTAAATATATGGCATGTACATGTGAAATATCTTTTGTATGCATGATGTGACTGAGGTCTTTGGATCCATATGTAAATACTTGTTACAGTATATGAGAATGGAATGATGGACCTTTTGTAAATGTTCTAGAGTTTATTTACATTGTTGGAATTGGTTTTAATTATTCTGCATTTTTTACTATGTGATTAATTAGTAGTTGATTGTGTTTTGTGTTTTGAGTAATCTCGTTTAGTGTGAAGAGGTGTCACACATTATGTAGGAGAAGGAAGGGGACCAACTTGGTCTACTGGTTCAAGGTTAGTTGGACATAGTCAGAGACCACATGACTAATCCTAGGGGTTGTTGGGCACACTGCATGGAGCAATCAAGGTCGTTGGATCCCACTTTGGCGATGGATATCATCCACAAAAAATTATTTTCCAATAAATCCTAGCTCGAGATATAGATATAGATGTTTTTTTGGGAAAGATAAGGTATCATTTGAAAGTATATTGAAAGTTTTGTTGAGGTTTCATGCCATTTAAATTAGTATTTGTTTTTTAGACCTAAAATATACTACATTAAATATATGCTAATCTCCATGAAAGATATTTTTTTGGAAATGAATATCTTATTTCAACCAAATAATAGTAACTAGTGACTTATGGTTGTATTTGAAATTTTTCTTGATTATCGATAAATATGTCACATATTAGTAGATTATGTGATTATTATGTCTTATTGGAATATGCAAGTATGTAGTGATTATATACTATGAGTTTTTATATATGTTCAGTGCTAAGATTCTATTTTAGTTTTGAATATGGTTTATGCTTACTCTAAGAAGAAATATAATTTGGTTTATGGTGCTAGGGTGATGGGATAATGGTTTAGAAATGAAGACAGGAGAATACACATGGACTAATTGAAATTTTTCGATGTCCATGTAAATATGTTGTAAACCAAGGAATTAAGAATATGTTAAGGATCTGACAGCCTCTCGAGTTACCTAAAAGAAGTCTACGTTAGGGATCTCTTCAAATAAGATAAGTGGGACAAGTCTATTGAGTTTCATTATTATTACTATTATTCATCTTACACATTTTTCAAATTAATTTAGAGATACACTTTGTTTCAGACATCTACTAATTAATATTTATCTCATATCTAATAATATTTTAGTTGTCAAAGTTTATTTCGATGTAATTATATTGTGAGGATATTGGATTTTAAATTATTGATATTTAATCTAATTTAAGATACTTAGTATTTTCATAGTCAGTTCAATTTATTTTCTTCAAATTCTAAGACACATATGTCATATTTTTGATCTTAGAATTTAATTAAGACATGCTATTAAATCAAAGTTTTAGTTAAGATTTATCTAGATAATAAGAATATCATATATAGATTCAGTTTAGAATTTAAGAACATATATTTAGATTTAGATACATGTTTAGTTATCAGTATTTAGTTATAGTGTAAGCTAAGTTGATATTCACAGTTCAGTAAGTTTAGATTTAAGATAATTAAGTCAGAACCTTCAAATGATACTATATGATAAGTCTCCATTCATTTGGACCATGGAAGATTTGGAGGTGTTCATTGCCAATCCAAAGGAGTGTTTACTCCATTTCAGAGGTACTTTGGTACCAACTCATAGACACTTCAGTGTCATCTAGAGGCATGTAGTTCTAGTTCAGAAGTGCTCATAGGTTGAACTCCCCTATGAATCCTAAAAAAGGCATCATAAAAATGCAAATCATCCAACTAAAAACTAACTAGTCTCTCCAACAGGTTCAAAATGCATAGTCACACCAATTCATAGGAGGAGTTATCATATAATGGTGGCCATAAATAAATAAAAGACACGTAGATTCAATATAAGTTTATGGACTTCACATCTTAGTTCAGCTTTCTGTTACAGTAGATTCATGTTTATCTTATTAGAAATTCAATGCCACTTACTCTAACAATTGTTGTCCTATTTTCCGCATGTCTGGGGATGAGATTTCTACATGTACTAATCTTTAGGGAGATTGGTTGAGATAGAAGATACATCTATAGTTTAAGAGGTTTGCTTGGTGGGGCGCCATCTACATGATCTTACATATTAAAAAAGAATGCATGTATTTGCATCATGTATTTAGTCTTTCTTATAAAGTTTGATGTAATCAAGTTTCTCTCCATAAAATTTATGAGAATGCATTTTACACTAGTCTGTGTTGGTTTCTTTCTATTGTTATTGTAATGAGTATCATGTTTGTAATACTCCCAAGTTAAGAAAAAAATAAGCTTCCGCTCATGTGATGTAAAAAATTGGGTTGTTACAATATGGTATTAGAGCAATAATGTAGATGGCCATCAGGGGAATTTTTACATTCTTAGCATAGATTATCTATTAGAATCCAAGTGAAATTAGGGCATCGATTTAGTAGCCCCTCTTATTGTAGAAGTGAGTGAAAGATAATAGAATCCAAGGTAGAGGTTAAGTCATACAATAGAACTTGATATATGAGTTAAGGGTGTCTATATGCTTTAGACTTTTATGTTAACTCTAGATATGCCCATGGAATTACCTATCTTTTTCCCAAATGTTTTTGGTATGGGACACAAGCTTATGGGATTTTGTGTAGGGGATGATATATGTATAATGATAAACTTATTGTGAATATCTCACTCTTTCTAGTGCTTATGGTATGGGACATGTGTACTGTCAGGTAAGATAAATATGATTAGACATGCTAACTTTTGATATATGACCGACCAGAATGTATAAGGAGGTGACAAGATAAAGTGTTGACAAGAAAAGTCTGAGGTGGTTGGTCACCTAAACGAATTTCATAATATATAGAAACTTAGATCATATATTATGAGACATAATTATATTATGCTACAATCCTCCCTTCATGTAATTCTGGTATGGGACACTACTACTAAGGATGTTGGATATGAGTATTAAATGACCTATCATCTATAGATACATATATTCGTGAGTATGTGCCACGAGATGACACAATTTGTTAATGTTAGGAACCCATAAGTGTGATCCATTGAACCTAATGCAACTAAAACTACATAGATGTCCAAAAATCATGGTTGATTGTAGCTTTATTTGCATAAACGATAGAATAATTGGATTCAAATAATAACTTGTTTGGGGATACCCCAAAGTTTCAAAGTAAGACCCCTAAGTTTACATGTTCAACTACTCATACATGATCTAGGTTATCTATAAATGTTTGAGGAATGTTGAGAATTAAGTAATTAATTGAAGAAAATAATCTGTACGTAGGACTAAACCCTAATTTTTCACTATTGAGATATGTGGTGAGACTCAATCTTTGTAGTCATCGATAGTCAGTAGTGAGGATATGGAAAGTCATGTTTAAGTTGGCTCGCATCACATGATGGAGACCAACCCATGTTTATGTGCACCGTGTTGTGTACCTGATCAATTCAATTTTAGGTGAAGATGTCCATACATATAATTCATGTAACAATAAATTAATGATAAATTATAATATTAAATCTAGTTAATGAGGCATGGTCAGAGATGTTTCATGACCATGGTATTGCAAGTGAAGGTTTTATATTAAGAATGACAAGTGAGGACATACTATGTATTGTGATCTTTTAGAGAAAATTCCATCTTTTTGGTTTACTAGTTTAATGATTTGAGATCAACTAAGTTTTCTCTTACTAGGTAGATATAGATTAAGGATTCCACATGCGTTTCAATTTTCGTTCCAAGGAGGAACATGTGTCACAATTTATCTTTTCATTTGTAAGTATTTCTGAACCATGTGAATCATGTTAATCTTTGAGTTTAGGTTTGTAATGCAATATTATGATAAGAAAAATCAAGAGAATTCATGATGAGTTTAAATCTTAGTTTTAGAGAAGACTCTTCTCACAAGTTGAACTATGATGAAAGATAAGAGAAATCATGAGGTGAGCCAAGTTCAAACTGATGAAATAGTAGTACAACGATGTGCAGAAATAGCCATGTGGTCATTAGGTTTGAACATGATGATGCTTTATACATGTAATGGTATAAGTCATGGAAAATATGGATCAATGGTCTAGGATCACACCAATATGAGGTTCTACATGATGTTGAGATGATACCAATCTTAGAGAATATGAGTTTGTAACATTTTCATTTAGATGTTCTTAGATGTTTTTCCATGGGAGGGTAGCCCACACCTTGAGTATACATATGAGATTTTAAGATGGAGAGAGAGTATTCATGGAATATATGAAACCCTAATGTAGGTAGCCTATGAAAATTTCTAGGATGAAATTTATTAAAGGTGGATAAAACTGTAACATCCCATAATTTACATTTAGTCAATGATAGGAGGTGGATACCAAAGTAGAAGTATTATGAAATATGATGTCTCTATTTACTAAATTTGATCCCCAAACCTAGTTTAATTCTTCATACTCAGTTAGTAAAGTGACATTGATCAAATGTATCATAAGGAAGC
The DNA here is from genome assembly GCA_963693085.1 of Alisma plantago-aquatica. NCBI lineage: Eukaryota > Viridiplantae > Streptophyta > Magnoliopsida > Alismatales > Alismataceae > Alisma > Alisma plantago-aquatica. Next base: position 1,152,466,191 of record OY856410.1, read on the forward strand.
TTCAATTGAGAAATTATGTTTGTTCATGCTCTAGTCTCATAATCAAGAATATGATTAAGCATGTGGACCAAATGGAAGACCAGTAATGGGGCATTGGCCCTAGAACTCATTTCAAGCTCAATTGGGCCAATTAAGGTTTACGTATGGGTCCTTGGAGTACAAATTTGACAATTTAGTATTTCATGTTCGTCATATATACTCAAAACATTTTTTCGTAGAAGGATAATTAGAACGTAAGATCATGGTGAAATTTTTTGATAATTTTAAACTATCTAGTGTCATAGGTAATTAAATTAGTGATTATTGAGTTTTTACCTAAAATGAAAAGTTGGAGGTTTATATTTTTAATATTGAACTAATATATAGCCCAAAAAAAGATAATCATAACTTATTCATAATTCCAAAATTTTAGTTTAAGAAGAGGTGAGATATGACCTATATAATTTCTTGTTAAAATTGTACTTTTATAAAAAATAAAAGAAAATTATAAAAAAATGAAATATAGGGGGCCGCATGGTCTAGACTCCCAGTCCTGTGTAGATGGAGAATCTACGCTCAGGTTGCGGGACTCAAACAAAGTCCCTCAAAGGAGAGGATTTTGGATGCCATCCATGGGAAGAGAGGCTATAAAACCTTAGGGATCTCAACTGTGGGGTATCATTGGATTAGCTCTAGGGTTTCATTTGAAACCATGAAAGGGAGAAGGAGAACCAACAAGAAGAGTAGGCAGAGACAACAAGGATTGTAGTTGGCAGGGGGTTCATCTTCTTTCACCAGGTCATGGAAAGTGCATTGTCTTATCCGTGAAGGACCAGACAATGTTGGAGGGTTCTTATAGTAGGTAGCCATTACCCGAGCACTAATATTTGAGTCACTAGAGAAGGAGATCGACGTTCGGTTGAAGGAATTTGTTTTGATGCATGAAACGAAGTAACTACATGTGAGAATGAAGGGGACCAACTGGGTCTGTGGGTTCATTATTATCTGGACCAAGTCTGGGTTGTTGGGCATGTAATGTGGAGCAATCAAAGTTGTTGGGTCCCATTTTGACGATTGATATAATCCAAAGAGAGGAATTTTTTGATAAATCATATGTCGAGATATAGAGATTTATTTGGGACAAATAAGGTATAAATGGAAAGGATATTAAGTGTACTATATCTGGAAAAAATCTCCATTAGATGATTTAGAGGTTTGTTATTTAATATACTTTTTGTATTGAAACCTATACGAGTTTTAGGACTCCAAAAATTCATGAATATTTTACAATAAGAATATTTTGATATGCTTAACATGGTTCGAAAGCCTAATCATTATGATTTAAAGATTAATTAATAGTTTTGATATAAAACTTAATAAGGGTATTTTGGGTAAATGATTTGACTACAAAAGGACCTAATATTTTTATTTAGACCTCAGTACATGGTATCATAATTGTTTATGAAATTGTGGTGAGGTTTCAAGCCTTTTAAATTAGTATTTGGTTTCTATACCTAAGAGGATATTCTATGAGGTGTTTATTAGATACATGGTGTTATAATTGTTTATGAAATTTTTATGAGGTTTCATGCCTTTTAAATTAGTATTTGGTTTCTAGGCCTATGAGAATATTCTATGAGGTGTTTTACATATATGTATTAAATGCTACATTAAATATATGTTTAATCGCCATGAAACATAGTTTGGGCTATTTATACATGATTTAGACCAAATACAATAACTAGACACATATGGTTGTATTTGAAAGTTTTTCTTGATCAAAGACAAATATATTCACATATTAGTATAATATGTGAATATTATGTCTTATTGGAGTATGAAAGTATGTAGTGATTATATAATGTGAGTTTTTATATATGTTCAGTTTTAAGATTATATTGTAGCTTTGAATATGAGATATGTTTAGTTTAATGAGAACTCTAATTTGGTTTAAGGTGTTAGGGTGATGGGAATATTGTTTAGAAATGAAGAGAGGAGAATACACATGGACTTAAATTTTTTTTTTGATGTTTAGTTAAATATGTATTGAGCCTAGGAATCAAGACGATGTTAAGGATCTCTTCAAATAAGGTAAGTGAGCCATGTCCATTGCATTTCATTATTAGTATAATTCAGCTTACACAATTTTCAAAGTAACATAAAACTAAGATACGTTCACACATTCATATATTAATGTTCATCTCATATCCATTAATGCTTTTTGTAAGAAGACTTTATTTAGATGTAATTATGTTGTGAGGGTATCAGATCTTAGATTTTTTTATTTTGAATATACTTTGAGATTCTTAGTATTTTTATAGTCAGTTTAATTTATTTTTATCAAGACCTTAGACTCAAATGTCATATATCAAATCTCAAAATTAAATCAAGACATTCTATTAAATCAAAGTTTTAGATTAAGATATTTCCTTATAAGAAGCATATGATATTAAATTCACATTTAGATTTAGTTCATAAATTATTTAGATTTATATTCAAAAATTCAATACATGTTCAGTTATCACTATTCAATTTCAGTATAAGATAAGATCAGATTCAGAATTTAGTAAGTTTAGATTTAAGATGATTAATTTAGAACTTTCACATAAGACATTATATGATGAGTCCTTATTAAGTTAGTCATAGTAAGATTCAGAAGCATGATGTGCCAATTCATAGGATTGTTTACTCCAATTTAGAGGCACTTCGATGAAACTCAGAGACACTTCTGTGTCATTCAAAGGCATTTAGTGCTAATTTAGAGGTACTTTGGTACTAATCTAGAGGCGTAGTCATGTCAGTTCATAGGAGGACTTGTTGTATAACGGTAGCCACAAATATATAAAGACATAAATAATATCAACTCAGTATAAGTTTACAACTTTCACATATTAGTTCAACTTTCAATTATTGTATATTCATGTTAATCTTATTAGAAATTTAATGCCACTTACTCTAATGGTAGCTTTCCTATTTTATGCATGGTTGGGGATGAGATTCCCACATGTACTAATTTTAGGAAGACCATTCAAGATAAAAGATACATCTATAGGTTAAGAGGTTTGGTTGGTGGGGAACCATCTACACTATCCTACATATTAAAACAGAATGCATGCTTTTGCATCATGTATTTTGTCTTTCTTATGAAGATTGATGTAATCGAGTTTCTCTCCTATGAATGTTTGTGAATGCATTCTCGCTCTAGTTTGTGTTGGTTTCGTTCTATTGTTATTATGTTTAATATCATATTTGTAACACTCCCATGTTGAGAAAAAATTTATCTTCCACTCATGTGATAAAAAAATTGGTGTGTTACACTCTTGCACCCTATAACATCCAATAATTCATACCTATTTTCTATATAAGATTTCCCATACCACTAAATCCATTCCCAACAACTTGGTGCTATCTAGATTCTAAAGAATTATCATGGTTGGAAAGCTATAATGCTCAAGGAAATGACAACATTGAGTGAGCACGGGAACTGGGATCTTATTCCCCTTCCCCCAACCAAAAATATTGTTAAAAACCAACAAATATTCTCTGTCAAATTTAATTGAGATTGATCGATGACACAACTCAAATTTTGTCTTGTTTCCAAAGAATATACCCAAATGTATGGTGTGGATTTCCTTGAAATTATCTCAAACGTCACTAGCATTAATTTTTTCAGGATTGTGATCTCTCTTGTCACTTACATGTATTGACCTCAGTTCCATCTTGATTTGCAAATGTCTTCCTCCATGGTGATTAGAGGAGGAAGTCTATATGCAACAAACTTTGAGATTTTGTGATTAGGAGGAGTCTTTACAAAGAGTCTAGCATCTCAAACTCTCATCGTATGGCCTTTTGCAGTACAAAACTTAGTGGATTTCTTATGTAATATCCTCAATTTTGATCAAACTGAATTATATAAATATAGGTCACAAATTGATAAGTAAAATCTCCAATGATATTATTGATAGAGTGATAATGTTACTTATAAGATTATTTTTATTGCAAATATGTCCTTAGAGAATAAGATAAAGGGATGAGAGTCTTTGTGTACCAACAAATATTAATGGCTTTGTGAATTATTGGATAATAGAAATGTAAGATAATATGCAAGTTTCCCAAGGGAAGTAATATGTGTGGGGTTTTAGATAATTAGAAGGATAATTATCTAGCCCGTTTGGCAACACATGTTTGAGACATCAATTAGTATTATTTTTATCTAATCGTTGGTATCTTCAAACATATTAATAGAAAGAATAGAATTCAAGAAATTGGGAGACAAAGGATATTTCATGAGATAAGGGCATTGTTTTAAATAATGTTTGAAAAGAACAAGTTTTATATGGAACGACATCCCAATAAATCCCAATTACTAAATATAACTTGGAAAGGTTTCCTTGAAAAAAGGATATTTGATTGGAGGAAAATACCAAAGAGACAAACAAATGAAAGAACTAGAATTTATGATCGAATTACCCAATAAAGTACCATATATTTATATGATTTACTTTAGTGTCAACCAAGTAATAAGGATGGTTGACTTAGGACATGTACCAAATAAAGAAAAGAGAGAGAAAGATAAGGATTTTTATTTGCATCTTGTAGGCACCATACTTTGGCCCTTTCCTTGAGTAGTTACCAATTTAACATTTAATTTGTTGATAGGGTAACACAAGGAAGAGAAGGATTGATAAGTCATTACTATATGGAATAGGAAACAAATCAAGAAAGGTAGGGATGAGAGGATAACCTCCACTAGTGCAAGATGTATAAGTAGGTAAGTACCTACCCTTCTCCATGAACCCTCTCCAATGCTTCTAACCATCATTTAGGGTATGCAAGTAGACCGGGGCAAGGCTTGATGCCTCCCCTATCCTTCCCTTTTAGTCACATTTGTCTTCGCTCTATGGTGATGACGACCTAGTTACTTGAAGACCAAGTGAAATAGTTTGGTTGGTGAAGCAAGTGGTGATGAGGGGGTAGAAAAGGACACCCCTCAATGGTCTTCTTCAACAAGAGAAAGATGTACTTGCAGGGCAGTGGCCAACAAGATCGACATGTCCAACACATGCATCAATGGTTTGGAGATCACATCTAGGTGGTTCGTGATGGGATGAGCAAGACTCATCTACCGACTCTAGATCATGGATAAGAAGTGGAAGGCCTCTGGGAGGTCACTCACCCCTAACCAGACACACAAGAATGCCTAGGTATGTGCTTCAGATCACCATTTTCTATGGATTGACACACAACAACCCTAAAAATGTAGAAGCCTATTTATCTACCTATAAATAGGAACCCGTCCAGGTCCAATAAGGACAAGCAAATAATTTCCAGCTGCCACTGGGGCTTTGCGGCCTAGGGATCCATGAGGATAACCCATGGTTGCTACACCCGGGGCTAGATTTTTCCCCCGTCACGAGGTAGGGTTGACTATGAGTTAATGGACCAATATTCTACATGTAAGGCACAAGGGTACAATAGTCATTTTCTCATAACACCATTGGCATACAAGAATGCCTAGGAGTGCGTTCTTCAGATCACTATGTTCTATGGATTGACCTGCAATAATCCTAGCAATGTAGAACCATGTCTGGCTACCTCCATTCACCCTCCAGCCACACCATGCAGCCACCTAGGTTTGGTGAGTATAGGAGAAGCCTTTCTGGTCACCATTGGGGCTTTACTTCTTGGGGATCTGTGAGGACAACCCACGGTTGATGCGCCCATGGCTAAAGTTTTCCCCCGTGGTGAGGTAGGGGGCTACTCTGAGTTAAAGGACCAAGATGCCTCAAATTGTACACGTATGACACAGGGGTACACTAGTCGTTTTCTCCTAACACCGTGTTGGGACAAGTTATAATAAGAAAATGGGAGTCTTGGTGATGTGTCAATGCACCATTGGTCTAAAAGATTCAACATTGTTTCATTTGTAGAAATTAAAAGGTAGATTCGAATATAGAGAAACTATGTGTCAAAATGATTGGGAAAATGAGAGGAACATAACTGAAATGGTTTCATATCATAGATTTGAGCCTAATTTCAATAGTGCCATTAATACATGCTTAGTGAATGATTAGTACTTGGGCATTAAAATGATGGAAACATTAAAAGTAATTCTTTGGTGTTATTATTAGGTATTGTGGAACATAACTATGATTTAACATGTTCATGATCATAATGATGTAGAATTAAGGTTTTGAATGTGAATAGTGATACATATGAAGAATGAGGGTTTTGAAGTTAAATATGATAACTTTAAGGAACTCAGACTAATCTAAATAATCATAATGAAAGGACATGTTGGATACAGTAATTAGGGTTTTGGTTATGGTTAACATGCGATGGAAATAGGTTTTATATCCTTTTCCTTGTCGAAAACCTAAAACCTTAGATTATGACCCGAGTAGTGTTTAACCTATTTAATGTGATGGTGATACTTCAAGATTTACATACATGTAGATTAAATGATTGGATTCCTCTTTGCTTGCTTGATTGGATGGTATGCTTAAAGTATGACTTGATCATCTACATGATTCTACAAGAGCTATGTGATTATGCTTATGACTACACCTAATATAGTTTGTCGATTTTTTTTAGGACTGAACAACGAAATTGTTGAGTGTTTAACTACATTATGTTCAATTATAATGCCACTAGGAGTATCACATATGTTGTCATGCGCTTGCACACTTCTGCATTCACCCCACATACACAATATAGCAATATACTGATTTGTGCTTTTGGTTTCACAGTGTTTTAGGTATATGCTAAATATGAAGATATCAAGATATGATGGACAAATGAAATTACTTGAAGACATTAAAGTTAACTTTAAGTAAGATTAGATAGATAGTTATTCTCATATGTATAGTTCTTGTGTACGAAATTTATGTAACCCTTTGAAGGAGCATCTTGTAAACAACATTTGAAGTAATGGAAATTATCTGTTATTGTTTGTTATTTGGTTAAATCCGGATCTTGGAAAATTTTAGGTAATGGCTGCTAACTTTTTGGGTCTTTCCTTAATTGGAGATGTTGAATAGTGAGGTCGTTATATCTTGGTAGCGGGTTATACCATATATTTTAGAGATCACAATGTCTTCTACCCTACATCCCAAGATGGAATCACCATTCACATTGACGATATTGTTATCGCTAGTATTGATGCCAATGGGATTTCAACACTCAAGCATGCACTCTAGCTACATTTTCATAGCAAGGATCTAGGACAACTTCACTACTTCTTGGGAATTGAAGTGCTACAGCCTCATCGTGGCACTTATCTATCTCATTGGATGTATATTCTTAACCTATTAAAGGATTCTGGTATGCTGAATTATAGACATGCTTCTTCACCAATGGACTACCACAACAACGTTCTATTAGTGGGTAAGTCCATTTTTTATCATGAGAAATATAGATGGATGATTGGGAAACTCATCTATCTAACAATTACGACAAGAATTAGGCTTTGATGTTATTGTTGTTAGTCAATACATGTCCAAACCCCTTCTGATAATCAAGATACTATTCATATAGCTGATAATCTAGTTTATCATGAATGTATAAGCACATTGAGGTAGACTGTCACTTCGTAAGAGATCTAAATCATGCCAAAAAGTTCATTACTCTATATATATAGTCTGGTGAAGAAACTAGTAATATCTTCTCCAAGCCACTCCCACATTCATCCCTCTCCTATTTGTGTTGCAAGTTGAGAATATAGGATGTGTATTCTCCAGCTCCAGGTGGAGCATTACTGATATTTTACGTTAGTTACAATATCTATCGAAGCTAAATGGGTTGTCTCTACTTAAGGCCATTAGCAATTGTTTAGTTTATTTGTGTTGTAACTCAGGTACACCATACCTTGAGACAAGGCTATAAATAACTTTCTATAATAAGAGTTTCTCTTGCACTCTTTGAACCTTTCCTTCCTTTGAAGAACTTATTTTCTTTCACTTTTTTGTGTGGGTGGGCTACTGGATAATAAAAGGTAAAGAAGGATTTTAGAAAATTACCTAAAGAACTTCTTAGCTTGTGTGTAGTTGTCTTATTCCTATGATGATTCCTTAGTTGAAAATTTTGAATCTTTCAAATGGCAAACTTCTATATTTTTGTTCCTCTTCTTCTTTATATTTCTCTTCTTGTTCTTTTCCTTGTTCTTGTTCTTCTTCTTCTTCTTCTAGGTTATCTATTATCTTGATCTTTACTTTGAAATAATAGAGGTTTCCAGTCAATTCCTTAGCAAGTAACATGGCTCATTTGGATGCTCTATCCTCATATCCTTCTTCTCATACTTAGATATAAAAGGCCTAATTGTCTTAGCAATCTACTCCTTTTTAAACTAGTATTATCAAGAAATTTTAGTCCAATAATATGGGTGGACATCATGTATATCACCTAAATGAGTGGTTTAATTTTATTCAAACAAAAAATCTTTAGAATACAATTATCTTTATCATGGATTCATCTCTTGGTCACCTGCAACATCAGTTCTAAGTTCATCTAAGGGGGACTGATCCCCACAATTGAGGTATATTTAGGATACAATCACATACCTTATGAAGTCCTAACCCAGAAGGGAGATCTGTGGATTGACATATTTTTTCATCCTCAAAGACATGAATTTACATCCTATTGTTCAAGGATAACCCCCAATTCTTAATCTCCCTACTCATGCTCGTTATTCCGTGGCCAATCTATCATACGAGGTCTAAAACTTGTTAGCCTAGATGACTTTGTGCTATAGTGCAAGAATGGTACAAATAGATGAAATTTAGTTCAGTTAATTAATTCAATGAGATGTATTAAGAATAATGTCTCCTTAGAATTTCACTTAGATGTCTTAATATTTTATAAATTTGATTCTTCATGAATAGTTATTGGCCTTGCATTCCCATGCCACCATCTTCCTAATTTATGGTTGATCCCTTGAAGATGAAATATATCCATCTCTTTGGGTATAAATAGTTAGCGACATCAAAAGTAGAGGCTTGGGGTGGTGTATTTGTGCAATTTTTGGTGTCTTGATCATGTTTCCTCTCATCTTATAGACTGGTGAAGAGTACCTAGATTACCTTTTATAATATATGAGTATCAAGGGTGGGCGATTGACACCTCAATAGATTATTAAAAACTTTGGAACAAAAATTTTATCAGTTGTACCATGTTGTAAATTTAATCAACTTCTAAAAGTTGATGGAGAAGAATATCCCATGAATAGACAACATACAAGGTAGTTCATGTATGAAACCCCTACATCCAACCTAGTTGGACTTGCAAGCACAATTTTTGGAATTTTTTTTACTCATGATATAAAAATTAAATAAAATATAAATAACCATATTTTTCTTTGAAATGAAATTATCTTTTCTACTAGACACATAACAGAACCAAAACTACCTCATTTTTCATGGACTCAAGAGATCACCACTGCTGCCTTTGTGGGTGGTGGACTAGAGGACACCACATATCTTATTTACTAGAAGTGAGAGATAGCCTAGATGACTCCTTCCTATTTTACACCAAAATACACTTCGTCCTCACCAAGAAGAAATTTTAGTTGCACACTTATTAATGGAGAACGAAGTAGGGTAGAATATATTTACAAAATAAAAGTTTACTAGAGACCATACTTTTCTATTTTGATTCTCTAGATAAATGGAAAAAAATGTGCTATAAGGTAAAAAGATGTCATAACTTTGAAACTTTACGATTTGAAATTAGTATTTCATAGCTAAAAGTATTGAATATTAGTATGTGTTGGGAGGTGGTCCTAGAGAGTTTGTATTTATAGTAATATATTAGTGTTAATCTAAATGGTCATGGTGGATCATCTAGGAGAAATCAAGTCAGTATAAGTGGTCACTTTCTACTTGAAGGATTGTTTGGGCATTCCATGTGCACTTTCTAGATTTAACTCTAAATTTGGCCGGCCTATACCACAATTTAAGAGTCACATTTGACTATCAAGAGCAGTGTTCAGAAAAGCACTATTCAGTGTACGGGCGGATGGGGCACTGAATAGAGTATATGCGGTATGCGGGAGTATATGCGGTTTTGGATTTTTTTAATAAATTAATATATCTACGTATATTTATATATCAGTCATATAGAATTATATATCACATTGAACAATTACATACAAGGACAACATAGAATGATTAATTAGAAGAAAGGGAGCAACAATATCATATAAATATTTAATTAGAAACAACAAAAATATCATATAAATTTCATTTCTTCAATTCCATGTATGTGTGTTTAGAAAAGCGGTGATTAAGCGGCCGCATAAGCGGGTAATCGGCCGCATAATCGGACCTGGACCGATTATTGGTCCGCTTTGACATATGCGGTGCAGTCCCCTGTCTGAACCGCTTAATCAGCCGCATATGCGGCCGCACAGACCGATTTCCCGAACACTGATCAAGAGTCACTTAATCCAATGGGTGTCTATTCACTAGGATTGGTGTTCAACCATGCTACCAATCACTAATTTGAGTTGAGAGTTTTTTGTTTTAAATTAGAGATTGATTGAGAATTATTAGGAGTCTTATCGAGTCTCTTGACATTATTGGAAAAAGTAACATTCAATTGACCAACCTCTAAAACAAACATATAATTATATAAAAAACTAGTTCCTTGGTGTTTAACCCAATTTTTACAATTTAGTTATAGCTATTTTTTGTAAAATGATTTCCTAGAGCAATCGTAAGGATATTCTCATGCACTTTCTTGACAAGAAGTTGTCATGTTTCTATATAAAAATGTCATTTATACTTGATGTCTTGTGCAACTTAATGTTGTTTTCGACTCGATTCTGACTGTTATTGTCCAGAACACTCAATAGCAATGTCAAAGCAACATTTTAGAAAATATTACCCCCATTAAGATAGGCTATTCGTGATTACGAAGTTCCTCCTCATGGTTATTGCATAACCATATAACTAGAAAGAATTTGCTACATTGGCACCATCAACTCGGAGCTAGTGCCCAAAATTTGCAACTAGATATGCAGGGAATGGATCCTATATGGTCAAATTAAATTTCAGACTTCTCTTACTTATTTGTATCTTCCTTATTTTTGTTAAAAATTTGGTGGCTCACATAGTCACCAAAAGGTCTTCAAAAAATCCATACCTATATCTAATATCCTTCCATCATGCATATGATTTTGGGTGAAATTAAGATGATAATTTCCGACATAATTTCAATTAGATTTACAGTCAATGCTTCGTTTACGTTTGGATATAGAACATATTTCAAATCCAGTTACATCGTTGAATTTTGCATTTAGATAGGCAATTGAATTGGGATGTTTGAACTTTTGATCTAGATGAGAAAAGTTAAATTTATCTTAACATCATACTTCATCTGATTATATGCATGGACATTTCGACATCAATGACAAGATAAAACGATTCGACTTCTCATCTTGATTATTGACGAAAAATAAGAATGATAAAACAAGGTAAGAAACGTCTGCAACCACTAGAAATCGTTGTTTTATTTTCTTGATGGTTTGGTACATGATTTGGGAGAAAAGATCATTCATAATTAGAGAATACTTTTGTGGAGTATACTGCCGTACCATAAATCTTAACAAAACTTGTCATTGTCGACACAAAAATGTATTCTTGAATAATAAGATATATGTAAGTTAAAAAGGATATTTTTTCTGTAGTAGTTGTCAAACTCAAGAGCATCTGGTGTGTGCTAAATTGACAGTCACAATCACTAATATATACGATAATTTGAGAAGTGATCACTATATTTGGATACAAAAAGTTGTCTGGCTGTGAAAAACTATCGAAAATATGTTTATCCTTGTGGCTGGACCACGGGGACATTGAACCATCTGACGCAGGAATAGACAGAGCAGAATGACTGCAACGCTGTGAGTAGCAGCAAGAGAATGGCTGCAAGGAAGGTGAGGACTTGCCATGAACCGAAGACGTATTTCTTCATATATTTCCTGGTTTTAACCCTCCATCTGCTGCTGTGGTAGCGGTTTACCCCCTCGATGGCTTTGTCCATGAACGGTACCTTGGTAAGCCGGATGGACTTGCTCATGCCGTTCCAGATATGCGCAACGCTAGCATCGCTTTTCAAGGTATTAATGACTACCTTGCTCTGGCGCAGCAGCTTGACGTCCTCATCGGTATCGATGATGCCGTTCATGAGCTCCGTGTAACGGGCCATGACCAGTGGGCCGGCAGCCACGGCGGCCTCGTAGGCCACCAAGTTGCGGAGAACGACGTCGGTGTTGACATCTAGGGTTATGACTGGGAGGTAGAAGGTGGCTGTCACAGAATTGAAGGAGATTGATTGGAGATTCCCATCAGTTGGACTGAAACGGACACCTGCGCGGACCAGCTCCTCCACGGACGGAACGGCGATCTCTTCAATCTTTGGTGGTTTATTGGTCACGGGAGAATTGTCGCCGCCCTTTCCAGCATCTTCTGGATCCGTAGTACAGGAGAAAAAGGACTCGACCGGTTTCATGAGGATTGAGAACCCGGGTATGACACGGAGCAGCTTCCAAGGAACCTTGACGACGAAAGTAACGGGCCTAGAGGTGATCACCTTCATTAGGAACTGGACTGGCGCAATGTTGAGGCCTGAACCCACTTCCCACAAGGATCTGAATAGCTGCTTGACATAGCTGGAGTCACTGTCTTCTTTTTTCTCCTCCTCCCCGTCAATCCGGGTGCTTTTGTCATCATCTTCATAGCCATCTGTCTCATCGACGTCAACGTGGATTTCAGGGAGTAGATCACCGACGAGAAAATAGTAGAGGACCTCGAGCAAGTGGGCGTGGTTGAGGATATCGATGGAAAGGAGGTTGTTGAGCTTCTTTAAGGGGGACAGCTCCTTTATGAACCCAGTAACGGCGTTAAGCAGGAGTTCGTCCCCATCCAAGCTGCTGTCCAGACGGCTCACCTGCATCTTCTTAATTTTCTTTAGAAGAAATAGCGGGATCTGGTTCTCCATCATCATGACGTCCCGGAGTATGATATTTTGCGCCGACCTGCATCTTCCGGCGATGTTTACCAGACGTCTCATCAGCGACGTGACCCGACAGAAGGCCCTCCCTTCCTCGTCCACCGCGTACACCTCGAGGAATTCCAACAGGAAGCAGGCGTCCACTACCATCATCCATGCCAGCGTATTCGCAGCGAAGTCTAGGTACCTGTCATAGTGAGCGCGGACGTCATGGTTGTGCTTCCTGAACTCGTCGACCATGTCCTGGATCTTGCCGGATGGTAGCGTCTTCTGGATGCTCTTAGCAGACGATAGCTTGTACCGCTCCATCTCGTACAGCTCAGGTCGCCACTGATGGTAAGGACCCAGCGCGATTAGCTGGGGTGCGTATGCCTCGGGTTTGGTCTGGAGGAGGGAGTTGGTGACTTTGAACACAGAGACGCGCACGTCTTTGTCCTCCTCCCGCAGATCCGCCAGCGTATTGCGGATATGATCCACCCACTGCCGCTCGTCGATGGCGCCGCTCAAGCAGTGGTTCGACGAGCCCGACGGGGAGAGCAAAGTGCCGCTGCCAGAAGCGGCGGTGCCGGTAGCAGTTCCAGCCGCCGCCATATCGGTTGCTGCCGAATCTTGGGAGAATGATTCAATTGGTTGGATCTGCCTGCAGACTTTCCCGCCCTTTTCTACGGGAGCACCGAATGGTGTAGAACAGTACAAACGCCAGTTTGGTCCATATTACAGTTTTCTTGCAACTTGTGGTTTTCTATAAGCGGTGATGATGTTATGAGCCCATGGCGATTTGTCCACTGCCGAATTGGTGGTTGTTGATAATAAGCCGCGGAAATCTTTTATATGTGGTTATCCGTTGCTTGGTGCAAAATAGACCGACGACTGAATACACACAGCTGACCGTCCACATTATAGTCATTCCATGTATGACTTGCAAGTTTCTTAAATACTTCAATTTTCTATATAGGCTATTCATATATTCTATACTACAGAACAAGGCACTTTCAAGGTGTTTTTGCATTTTTTTCTTTTATTTTTTTGAATTACAAAAGAATTATAGTATTCTACTATGTATTGTATAAGAAACAACATGGCGATGTTGTATGCGATTTTTTCTTTTCCTTTTATTAAATCATAAATTAGTTCTTGTATTCTAGCTAGGCAGCGCTGGTTTTTGCCTAGATGTAAATTTTCATTCAGTTCTTGAAATTTCACATTGATGCATGTGTATCCTAAAAGGCTACTTAGAATTGTTATCTTTAACTTTTAGATTATAAATTGGCCCTCGTCTTTTAACCTATGGAAAAATTGTGAGAGGTATAATATGTAATTCTTTCATCTTCATATTTTCTAGTTACAAACTAGTCGTTATGCATTCCTATAAGGTTGTATGTACGACGTGGTGAGAGCTGACTTCCACCGCTATGAGCACCACAACCGTCCTTTTGCGGTTGTTAGGGAAGAAATAAGGTGGAATAAAGCACCAGGAAGTTGTCGTCATTCTTTTTTTCATGTAGGAGTCAAAATGGGTTCCCTCTTTATCGGTTTTTTTTTTTACTTAAATCATTCTTTTTCATCCTTAAGAATATGTTTATTGTGACATAAGTCGAAAACAAGATCAACAATTTCCTTCCTGAAAATCTTACTCACACCTAGTTATGTGACATTTCTTGATTGTATTTGAAGTAGTCTAATATTTTCAAACCCATGAAATTACACGAGTTTTGTCTATTATTTAACAAGCGTCGTTGCCGATCACAAACTTCTTAGGAAGGAAACACTCTAGTAGGGTCTTTTAAGAGATAATATAAAACTTTTATGATTCTTGCAAAAGAACCCTACGTCACGCAATAGTGAAGTATATTATTATCGGTTAACAAATTAAAAAGGAGCATAGGTTCATAAAATACCCTCAAATATGCTGTTGCGGTTTGCTGTTGCAATCTCTGTTGCATTGAATCCTATCCATCTAATCCAAAGACCCACCCCTGAAAAAAATTATTAGGTGTTTTAATGGAAACGACTAAATGTAATGGGGTCGCAAAAACAGCTTGTAACAACTAATCTGCACCCTGATAGCATTGCAACCTGTTTGGAACCATGCAAAATCGTATGTTCACCACGAATTGGTAAATAAAAAATTTAGAGCAATGAAATTAGAATTATGTCTAGATGTTTCGTTGGAGAAATTTTCAGATGAATACACAAGTCTACCCAGTCCAATTTACACCACTGCAGAAGTGTTACAAAAACTATAGTATGTTTATTCTAGTTGTATAGACAAAAGTGGAAAAATTGATGGTGTCCAAATCTGACAGAATTTGTTTGCATCCTTTTGTGTAAATTCTCTACCAATTTATTTTACATGTGTGTTTTGCAACATCATCCAACTGAAAAAATATAGTTTAATACACCTTCAAAAATGAATTTATGATATTGATTATCATCTAACTAACAAGCCCTTAGAAAGGTAAATAAATGTGTAGCATATCACGAGAGATCATGTTACAATTGAGGCACTCAATGTCTTGAAGATAAAAGGCGAGTTGATGGGAACTAGATTGGTTTTCTCTAATATGATGTTGAGAACGGGTGCATTTTGTGAAAAAATATAACGATATGACATTATATTATTTTAAGAACTTTTCCGGGATGTTCAAATTTGACAACATAACATATGTTTTACCAAATAGATTAACAAATATATCATAACACCACTCATTCTTATATCATGACTGATTAATTTTTTTACCCTTCCTAGCATGTATTAAACTTGCAGTAAGGAAGCAAGCAAGTTTAAACCACTACTATAGACACGTAGTAGATACATAGAACTATGTATCCACTCTATTTATTATAATTAGTAACCTATGTATAATTTATATATAAGTATTTTATATTTTCATACCATTTGTTATTGATTACTAATGTTGGCCATGTTCCTGCCTTCACTCATGATGAATCTGCTTAAAAATGTTTGGAAATTAACATGTCATGTGCTCATAATTCATAAATACTTTATCCTTAAAGTATTAGATTTTATGACAACCGAGATGTCATATATTTTCCTATAGAAGTTATATCTTCATATTTGGGGGAATGAATTATATATTGGTTGTATTGTACCCATTCATCTAGGTTTTTGAAACCCAGGTTGTGATGAAGTATAATGACCCTCTCCATGAGCATCGTGATGTTTCTCTATTTGCTTTTAGGTTTCCCTCCCCATTGCAGATAATATCATGAGAAGATATAGATCCTCAGTCAGAGACAAAGATGATGTACTTGAATTCAAGAAAGAAGAAATCCATAGAGAGATAGACAATCTGACATTAGAACTAGCAGGTAAGTGATAGATCTAGAGGGGGGAGGTGAAAATATAGCTAATTAAAATTATTCAATATGAAACATAGTGAAGGTTAGATTTGCGACTTGCTCAAGAATATATGACAAGGGAAATATAAAGCAAGAGTTAGACAAAATGGAAGAAACCACTAGACACAATGATGTAGAGTAGTTCTGTCGAATGATGTCAGTGGACTACCTGAATGTTCCCAATTAGGATTTTCAAACTTGTATATTCCTTTTCTTGATCAATACAAAATACATAATGAAATAGGTGTCTTTTGTGACTCAAGACAACTCTTATTTTCTAGCTCAAGGAGAACTTGCACGGTGGAGTAGAAAGCAATCAACCTCTCATCTTGATCATGTTCTTCTCGTAAGAACTAGATCCACAAAGCTTCCCCACAACCTTCTCATAGGAAGTTATTGGAAGCAATAAAAACAAGTACAAAGAATAAGAAGGAAAAACAAAATATAACTCTCACAAGATATTAGTAGGAATAGGGAATGCAATATTTGGTGGAATAGGACAATCATATTGAGCTATTCTAATATCCTCAATTTCATGAAATTGAATATAATAAATATAAGTCATGAATTGATAAGTAACAT
Organism: Alisma plantago-aquatica; assembly: GCA_963693085.1. Taxonomy (NCBI): domain Eukaryota; kingdom Viridiplantae; phylum Streptophyta; class Magnoliopsida; order Alismatales; family Alismataceae; genus Alisma; species Alisma plantago-aquatica. The sequence goes on from OY856410.1 coordinate 1,152,483,120, forward strand.
CCCCTATGGTATTATTCATGAAAAAATAATGTCCTTATGGTGCAAGATAAAGCAATTAATAGGGTTTGTATGAAATAATCCATTAATAATGTTTGACAAAATAAAAAATAAAAAATCTAATAATAATGGGATTTCTTAAGTAATAGACAATTGATATTATTAAATATGGAATTATGTTGGATACTATAAAAAAGAAAGTTTCTTGATAAATAAAGGAGAATGTCCTTATGCTTTACCAAATAACTAAAATATTGAATAATAGGCAAGTTTCCATAAAAAATAAAATATATAGTTCTTTAGATAATTATAAGAGTAATTATCTAGCCAGTTTGGTAATACAATATTTGCGACATCAAATAACTCTTATTTTATATTTAAACTTTGTTTACTTGAGACTAATAATGAAAAAGGAGGAGAATTCTAGAAATTAGGAGAAAAATAATTTTTCCATGAGATAATGATTTGTTTAAATAATGTTAGAAAGAGCAAGTTTTGGATGTGAAAAAATATTCTAGTAAAACCCTATAATGTGAATATAGGTGGGAAAATATTAATGAATTCTATAATTAATCAAGGAATATGTTAAAGTGAGAAATTGAGAATAATCTAGAATTCAAGTCTTGACATGTTTCCTAAGAATTAACAAACAAATTTTCCAATGTGTACCAATTAGTTATGTGCTTTTCTTAATGGCTTTATAAATCCAAATAAGGAGAAGGTGGAGGTTTACTTCTTGTTACATGGGGAGTTATAAGATACAAAACTTAAGAGTTTTATATAAAGGATAAAGTTAATTCTTTCCTACATAAGTGCATTGCCTTCCTCCTAATTATAATTGGTGCCAAAATTGTTGAATAAAAGGATATCTTTTTAGGGTATGAGGAGAAGGGTGTAATGGTGTGCTTTTGGAACATCATAAAGTGCTTGATACTTTTAGATCTCCCTTGTGCGTCAAGAAAGAGGAAAAGAAGAAGTGAGGAAGGAATATATGAGAAGGTATATATATGGGATGGTTTCACACATATCCACCCTACCCATCTATCCCCTCTCCCTACAACACCTATCACTGTGTCATCATCTCATCTCCCCCTTACTTTATTTACTTTCTATGTGCATGCGACCCCCAACATGCAGCTGGAAGGAGTGGTATGCCACCCTCCATAGAAGGGATGACTGCTTTTTGTGTGTCCTAACTGCCTTCTTTCGAGTTGAGGGCACCATTGCAACAACAACACTGCATGACAATCCAATTGATGAGAAGATCAGAGAGGAACAAAGTAGTGAGGTAGTAGAGAATGGATGACAGGTGCGATTGCAATAAGGCTGCATAGGGGGCTAGGGTTGAGGAGGCAATGTGAGTAAGGTTATACAATGGCCTCGCTTTGGACGACGCCATGGGTGACACATGCACAAGTAGGTATTCTAGAGCTTGAGAAACCATGATAGAGAGAGAGGTCTATTCATAGCGTAAAGTGTTGGTATGTATGCCCTGGGAGTCAATCATGGGATGATTGGTGGGATACATTAAGATTGATTTGATAAACATCAAAGGCAAGCTTCCAATTCTTTCTGGTTCAGTCAGATGAGATAGTGATAGAACAGATTGAATGTCTAGAGAATGACAATACTCAATGACGTATGCTTTCAGGTTGAGGACCTGAACGATGAGATCATACATATGCTAAGAGTTTGTACATTCTTGTTATATCCCTAGTCAGATGTCAATGTGGAAGGTAGATAGACAACAATGACACACAAGACTAGATTGTGGTATTGGTTGATGACAGAATCTCATTAGTCATGATATAGAGATATCAAACCAAACACATAGGTACTTGTTAGAGAACAAGTGTACCAGACAGACCCACCGTGAGTTTGACACATGGAACCATGACATGGTAGTCACAGTCAGTACTCACAGTGATGGTGGTGAGTGTGATTCTTTGACCTGAAATCACTACACTCAACACATGTCGTTGGGTACACTTTGACATCATCAAATGCAGTCCTGAAACATGGGTTGTTATAAAGGTGATGATTGGGTGGCTTTGACACATGGGGTTTTTGAGGGGTGAGTGATAGATATGGGATTTGTCCCTCCTGAGGGAGTTTGATATCCAAGGCCACTTGATGAGTAGGATTGAAATAGGCATGCACACACATGTGTGAATCAGTATGTGATATTGATGTCATACATATCTCTTCCAATCTACTCTGAGATCAAGAAAGTGAATGAACTTTGACAGGATGACTGTTCCATGCCTCGAGTTCATTCGGGATATCAGTCACAAAGGAATTATACATTCGATGTAACACCATTCACGGATTGTAGGATTGAAAGTTGTTCTCCAACTTTCTATTTCACTTGGGTAGCACTGATGTGTGACTAGGCACCACTCTTTGCTTGTGAAGTCATAAGTGTTATGGACTTTCACTGCCAACGTGAAAAGGACCTGCAGGGTCACACACATAGGATTTAACATGGAAGAGGAGTTTTGTCCACAAATAATGTTTAGATTGATTGCTAAAGGAGTTTAGTAGTTCAATTAAACACTCAATTGATTGATAGCTCAAAATCATAGTGTTCAAGGAGTTGGACAGATTGATTAGAGTATCAGATTGATTGAAACTGCAATTGACTATTTCTGCACAATCTGCACTCCCAACCGATCGGATCATGTGATGAACTAATTGGCTGAGCTTGGTGAACCAATCAGCTCATCTTGTGAGTCGATCTGCTCATGGAAAGGGTGAAACAATCGCTTCAAGTGTTGAAACGATCGGTTCAACTGTTGCAACCGAGCAAGTTGGGAAAGTAGGATTGGTGAGAATTTTCCTTTCATTTCACTTGTCCAATTTGATTGGAAAAAGGATTGGTATTTGATACAAATTAGAAACAAAAGAGAAAAAGTCAACCGGGAACTGACCAGGGCCACGAACTGACCGATTCAGAAGTGAACCGACCGGTTGAGGTGTCCCAACCGATCGGTTGAGGTGTCAACCGACTGGCTCAGGTCCCCAACCGACCGTTTCAGAAATGAAACGATCGGTTCAGGTTGCGAGTTGGTTGTTTTTGTGGAAAATCTCGAACCCTTCTACTCCTGCTTTAGTCCCATATTGTCCGGGATGGAGAACCCTGTCCCATGACCCTCCTATATATATAGGGGTATTGGGGGCTTCTCGTAGTACAACTCAGTGCAAACCAGTTGCTCTACAAAGTTGTTTTTCTCTCTAGTTTTGGTAATCGAGAGAGCCCGAGCAAGTGCTACCCGATAAAGGAGGCACAACAAGGGAAGGACAACTGCAAAAAGCGACTGGTGGCAGGAGAGTGTGTTGGCGACTAGTATGCCGACAGGAGGCTGCGACTCCTTCCAATTCCTTGTGGGACAAGGAGATTGGAGTTCTAGGTGGTCTGTGTGGACTACTTCAGAGGCAGGAGGTTTCTACTGCTCAGAGGACAGCTGTCAATCCCGACAGCCCCAGTGAGATCAGGAGTCATCAGTCCCGGTGCAACCAGGAGCTGCACAGACGCCGTCCATTACTGGAGGTGAAGACCGCGCAAGCCGTGAGGTATTGTCTCCGAGCAAGCCTCGGGACAAGGTATGATTCCACAAACCATCCTTTCCTATTGTATAGACGTTGACGCGTTTCCTTGTTCTGGGCTTGGGGAGGAAATGTTTTGTTTCCGCTGCCTTCTCTGCCTACCCTAAAACCCAACAGTAGTATCAGATCCACGTCAACTGCTCTATACTTTATGATTATCGATATGATCGATTTTGGTTTGTCGCCTTTATTTATTGCATACGATGCGAATAATATTGTCTTTATGCATGTCCAATCCTAAATCCACAAATCCCAATTTACATATATGATATGTATTATAAATGCAATCAATACGCGTCGCCCTTAAATGAGTTTTGTGGTGGATGTATAGCGTGGTTATGGCCAATAAACCCTATCTGTGTATTGTTGTATGTGGTAGCTTGCATCTAGGTCTGCACACTGATCTTCCTTCTCCTATTCCTGATGTAACTCGAAATAATTCGAGATTTTCTTTCCTTTTCTCCCCTCGAATGTAACTCGAGGTTTCTCCTTTTACAATGTAAAATAGGATATAATTTTATTTCCTGTTACATCAAAGAACGGAGGACATCCTGATGACAACTGAGACGATCGGATCAAGGCGTGAACCAATCGGTTGACGTTCCAGACGATCGGTTCAAGGAGTGAGCCGATCGATTGATGACCAGTTCGAGGAGCGAGACAAGCAGGTTGTGGCCATGATGAGATACACGATGAACAGGTGAACCGATCAGTTGGAGGAGCCAACCGATCAGCTGGTGGCACCCAGACGACCGACCAGATAGAGCAGGCCACTCATGTGATGAGTTGATCTACTCGGAAGGCAAAGCACATAGTTCATCTTGTATAGGTTGCATGTGATGTAGACCTAGATGACCGTGATTCCTCTTGGCTCGAGGAATCACATTAGGATGGCCATAATCATCGCTTTTATCTTTTTGCATGTTTTATGTGGGATATAGCATGTATATGATATGTACTATGTATTGTGGTGATTGGATATGTATATGTATATAAAACCAAATCCCTCATTAAATATTAAGTTTTAGATGCCTTCCAAATGTGACACACGTGAAAAGCTTGATCGACCAAGTGTGGGCACGCCCTAGCATGGTGCACCTTCTATCTCGTGGAAGCGTGAAGGATGAATGTGTGGGTCTACCCTAGCAGGGTGTATGTTCATCGTGTTGGCTTTGGGTCAGACTTAACAAGGTGATCTAGATGGGATCTAATACCTTGAGGCATGGAGGTGATCATGGCAAGGAGTTGCATATGACATCTTATCAAGAGTTGCATATGATGCAATTGGCAAGAGTTGCCTACCTGAGAGATCTATGTTGTGGGTGACAGCCCTAGCTGGTCCATGACTTAGAGGATTTCAGGATCTTGCCCACTAGAAGGTTGTACGCTGCAATCTTCCGAATTGATGGTGAGGGCTATCAATTTGAACTAAAATAGTGGGAGCAATAATTAATTAAAGGCCTAATTATATCGTCAACTTTTCAAATCAATCAAATAAGTCAAAAATGAGTTTTGGACTAAAATTGCATATTTCCTTTTGTAGTACAAATGGCAACAAACAATAATCACTTTATTTGCGATCGGTCTTTGAGACCAAAAAATTAAATGGGAATAATTTCCACGACTGGTTAGGATGATGAGAAGTGTTCTCAATCAAAGAGAGAAAGCTCTAATTCCTAGTTATACCAAAACCAGATGAACTCGATCCCACCACATCAATGGCTGAAAGTATGCTTATGGAAGCATACCGAGGATGACATTGATGAGGAGTGCTTGATGTTGTGTTCTCTGAACTATGAGTTGTAGAGACAGCATGAGACATATGATGTCTCTAAGACACTGTCGTAGTATGTCATGATAGAAGGAGATCCAATAAGGTATTCACACACTCAATATGATTGGGTATATGGAAAAACCTGACTAAGATGGATTCCTTCTGAGCCAAGAGTTGGCTATTGGTATGATACTGCAAATGTTGCGAGAATCATACAATTCATGATAAGCTACAACATGAACAACTTTGACAAGCGTTGACAGAGTTGTTGGACATGTTGAGGATAGTAGAGGCAAAGATGAAGAAAGAAAAACCATAATCTTTGATGTGATCAAAGAAAAGGTAATTCTTAAGGGCAAGGACAATGGAAAAGCAAAGAAGTGTTCTGATGTTAGCCAGCAATCCAAGCCGTCTTCAGCCTTAAGGCACATGGGGAAAGGGTGTATGAGGGAATTTCCCTCTATATCTGGAAGAACAAAAGAAGATGAAGGAGGGGATGGAGATCTCCACCTAAGGTATCATGAAATGAACTGCTTCTTTATCTGAGGTATATGATACCAAGATATGGATCTATCATATATGATATGCAAGATCTGCAAAGAAGTGATGGCCTTTGTGAAAGGACCAAGAAAGAAGTACCCATCATTGGACCAAGTGTTTCTGCCATAGATAGGAGTATTGTTCAGTTTATTTTCAGACTAAAGGGCACAAAATAGAGTTGAGAACTGCTATTTCATATATTGCCAATATATAGAAACACTATATTATTGCATATTGTATGACAATGATGGCAATTAATAAAGTTGATGTTTCAATCTTAAAGATATGATCTTTGTGGCAATGCCTTATTTATCTTGTGATACATGGTATGCTTAAGATAAAATGATACCTAAAGTTATTGATAACTCAAACAATTACTTTAGCATCAATCATGAGAAATTCATTTCTAGTTTCCATATGATGGATAAATCTAGACTCTTTTGGTTGGGTAACCAGTAAGAGACATGAATCTCTTGGACATGATTAATCAATCTTCACTAATGGTAGTGGGAGAATGATTATCCAAATAGGTATAATACATGTGATGTATTTACATACCTATTAGAGCGAATGCTAGTACTTCAAATGGTGTTTGAAGAAATACCAATATGAATGTCTTGAAGTGTTCAAGAATATCATAGATGAATTACGAATTTGGTAAAGTGTTAATTCTTGATGAGATCAATGAATGAAATACTTAGACCAAATGTTTGAGAACCTTATGAGTGATTATGATAGTGTATCATAGTGAGCTCGTGATTAAGGCATGGTAATGTCTAAATAAAAAAGGAGTCATACTCTAAGGAGTTAGAGAATGATTATCAAATAACTAAATTCTTCTTAATAAAAGAATACCCTAACTAATAAAGGACATTAAGAATCACAAGGAGTTGTAAGTTCTTATATCCTTGACAGATACACCTCAATTATCTATGTGATGAGTTGTTCATGTGATGAGTCGACTATCCAGATGAATATGAGGAACCAAATTTTGAGTTATGGTTTATGACCATTACATCCTAAATGACATCCATGTGAACCATAAGGTATGACCTTGATGGTAGCACCCATTGAATGGAAATCCATAAGTGCAAATAAGTCTTAAGTGTTAAGACACATGGATAACATTTTGAGAAGGATGATGCTTGTTGATTGCAACTTAATGACTAAGACATTTGGCATATGGATACTAAAACTACATTCTTATGAGGAATAAAACAAGATGTGTATGTGACACAACCTATAGGGTTTATGAATCCACTAATGCAAATGAAATCTATAAGTTGCAATGGACTGATCAATGTGATTGATTGAGTACAAGCAACTCAGAATTGGATCTTTACTTTGATGATATAGTCAAAGGGTTTGACTGATATGTCAAAGATAAAGAAGGGATATGTGATTTAGTGGGAGCATATTCACATTCCACATGTTGATGTGAAATGGAAATGTTCTAGAATGGAAATCCAAAGTGGAAATTATCTTTAAGGAAGATAGAGACATTTCCTATGTGATAGGAATAGAGATCTATAGAGATAGTTCTCAAAAACCTCTTGAACTGAAAAAGGAAAGCATACATTGGCAATCTGTACTGAAGGATTCAGTGTACACAGATTCAATGGGAGAAAACTTGTCCATGTTCCATGGAGTTAGTATCCCAAGGCCAAGTGTCCAATTCATACAAAGAATGGGAACACTAAGAATAGATATGGATCTATCATGTATGTAATAATCCCATTACCTTGCATGTATCGACATGGCAAGAACAAAATGCATTCATCATCTTGTATGTAGGACATGAAAATTTGATGTGCTCATCCTGATAACTCGTATGTGGGACATGACGAGTGGATGTCTATCTACTTCCAGTAAGGGTTACTAGAATACCATGAGAACTTGATAAGTACTTGTGAAGTACTAGTTCTATGGAGATAAGGAAGAGTTCAATGTAAAGAGTTACATTGATGTGAACTTTCAGAAAAGGACAGAAAATTAATCGCAAAATATATATAGGATATATAAAAGTGAAAGTTTGTTGATAATTGGAAGTGTTCCAATGAAACCATTTAAAAGGAAATGTCGAGTATTCGTGTGTTAGAGAATAACAGTGGATACTATATGGATCTGGAAGTTCATGAGATGAACTTATAGATATTCCGGTCATTGATGATAAGTATGGAATCCTTGATCATGCAATGTGGCTAAAGGTTAGCAAAGGAATACTGGATCGCATATTATGACAACTCCATCTCATACGTGTGACGTACAGTGAAGAGATGTGAGACATGCAATTTATACTGAATTTGGCAAGGTGTTGCCATAACTCACTATGTTGGTATAAGAGCACAGTAACATGTGGGACATGTTTGAAGATCACTATAAATATGATTCAAGGGTGATTGGCTCGCAGTGCAAGTGGGAGTCTGTTGATATGTATGCCCTAAGAGACAATCATGGGATGATTGGTTGGATACATTAAGATTGATTTGATAAACATCAAAGGCAAGCTTCCAATTCTTTCTGGTTCAGTCATATGAGATAGTGATAGAATAGATTGAATGTCCAGAGAATGACAGTACTCAATGACGTATGCTTTCAGGTTGAGGACCCAAATGATGAGATCATACAGATGCTAAGAGTTTGTACATTCTTGTTATATCCCTAGTCATATGTCATTGTGGAAGGTAGATAGACAACAATGACACACAAGACTAGATTGTGGTGTTGGTTGATGACAGAATCTCATTAGTTGTGATATAGAGATATCAAACCAAACACATAGGTACTTGTTAGAGAACAAGTGTACCAGACAGACCCACCATGAGTTTGGCACATGGAACCATGACATGGTAGTCACAGTCAGTACTCACACTGATGGTGGTAAGTGTGATTCTTTGACCTAAAATCACTACACTCAACACATGTTGTTGGGTACACTTTGACATCATCAAACGCAGTCCTGAAACATGGGTTGTTATAAAGGTGATGATTGGGTGGCTTTGACACATGGGGTTTTTGAGGGGTCAGTGATAGATATGGGATTTGTCCCTCCTGAGGGAGTTTGATATCCAAGGCCACTTGATGAGTAGGATTGAAATAGGCGTGCACACACATGTGTGAATCAGTATGTGATATTGATGTCATACATATCTCTTCCAATCTACTCTGAGATCAAGAAAGTGAATGAACTTTGACAGGATGACTGTTCCATGCCTCGAGTTCATTCGGGATATCAGTGACAAAGGAATTATACATTCGATGTAACACCATTCACGGATTGTAGGATTGAAAGTTGTTCTCCAACTTTCTATTTCACTTGGGTAGCACTGATGTGTGACTAGGCACCGCTCTTTGCTTGTGAAGTCATAAGTGTTATGGACTTTCACTGCCAACGTGAAAAGGACCTGCAGGGTCACACACATAGGATTTAACATGGAAGAGGAGTTTTGTCCACAAATAATGTTTAGATTGATTGCTAAAGGTGTTTAGTAGTTCAATTAAACACTCAATTGATTGATAGCTCAAAATCATAGTGTTCAAGGTGTTGGACAGATTGATTAGATTATCAGATTGATTGAAACTACAATTGACTATTTCTGCACAATCTGCACTCCCAACCGATCGGCTTATGTGATGAACCGATCGGCTGAGCTTGGTGAACCGATCGGCTCAGCTTGTGAGTCGATCGGCTCATGGACAGTGTGAAACAATCGCTTCAAGTGTTGAAACGACCGGTTCAACTGTTGCAACCGAGCAAGTTGGGAAAGTAGGATTGGTGAGAATTTTCCTTTTGTTTCACTTGCCCAATTTGATTGGAACAAGGATTGGTATTTGATACAAATTAGAAACAAAAGAGAAAAAGTCAACCGGGAACTGACCAGGGCCACAAACCGACCGGTGCAGAAGTAAACCGACCAGTTGAGGTGTCCCAACCGATCAGTTGAGGTGTCAACCGACCGGCTCAGGTCCCCAACTGACCATTTCATAAATGAAACGATCGGTTTAGGTTGCGAGTTGGTTGTTTTTGTGGAAAATCTCGAACCCTTCTACTCCTGCTTTAGTCCCATATTGCCGAGGATGGAGAACCCTGCCCCATGACCCTCCTATATATTGGGGTATTGGGGGCTTCTCATAGTACAACTCAGTGCAAACCAGTTGCTCTGCAAAGTAGTCGTTCTCTCTAGTTTTGGTAATCGAGAGAGCCCGAGCAAGTGCTACCCGATAAAGGAGGCACAACAAGGGAAGGACAACTGCAGAAAGCGATTGGTGGCAGGAGAGTGTGTTGGCGACTAGTACACCGACATGAGGGTGCGACTCCTTCCAATTACTTGTGGGACAAGGAGATTGGAGTTCTAGGTGGTCTGTGTGGACTACTTTAGAGGCGGGAGGTTTCTGCCGATCGGAGGACAGTTGTCAATCCTGACAGTCCCGGTGAGATCAGGAGTCGTCAGTCCCGGTGCAACCAGGAGCTGCACAGACACCGTCCAAGACCGGAGGTGAATACCATACAAGTTGCGAGGTATTGTCACCGAGAAAGCCTCGGGACAAGGTATGATTCCACAAACCATCCTTTCCTATTGTATAGACATTGACTCATTTCCTTGTTCTGGGTTTGGGTAGGAAATTTTTTGTTTCCGCTACCTTCTTTGCCTCCCCTAAAACCCAACATAAAGATGGAGGATAGATGTAGGATACAGTAGAGAGAAATCCTAGGTCAACAAGGAAGAAGCATCGGGGATGACCGCCTCGTCTATGGGACTTGGCACTAGATAGTGTCGCAGCACCGAAAGTGGCAGTATTCCCATGTTCACATAGAGACAACAACCCAGGTGTGGGAGAGGAAATGAGAAAAAAACATGAAATGGGTGATTGGACTGACCGAGTTAGGTGTAGCACAGATGGGGCTATTGCCCACTTAACCAGATGGACGTGAGTTTAGGGTGACGTGGGCCAATGGGAGGCTACCACATCACCCTTACAAAATGTAATCATGTTTAATCTTCTAAAAATTATAGAAAATGCTAGAAGATCCAAAATAATGTTTGATTTGAGGGATTTTATATATATCATATATATACGTATATTGTATCCAATCATAACATATATAGTATGTATCATATACAATCTATATCCCACAACATAAACATGAAATATAAAATAGAATGTGATGGTTATGTCCATGTTTACTGTAATTCTTTGAACCCATAAGGAATTACTACCATCCAGGTCGATCATCACATCACATGTATTAACCTATTGTTGGTGTAGATCTGTACTTGCTAATTTGGGTAGATCATTTCAACCCTTTAATTGGTTGTCTCGCCTCTTGGCCGGTTGGTTGGTTCTTCAGGATGGTCGTCTGGCCTTCAGTCCAGGTGATGTTTAGACTCCTTCCAAATGATCAGTTGGGTCCACCATGCGGTCATCTGGTTTCATCATTCTATCCTCCATGGTCCTGCATACCGTCGGCTCATCTCATGAACTGGTTGTATCACTTGGAAATGATCATCTTATATGTTGTGCAAGAAAAGAAACTATCCTATTTCTACTTTATTACACTGATAAATAGAAACTTCGAGTTACATTCGAGGGGAACAAAGGTAGGAAAGAATTAACTTTATATTGGGAAGAGGGAGGTAGAGGCTCGGTAGGCCGACTGAGATAAACATGAATAAAACCAAACCATCCAACCATGCAAAAATAGTGGGTATTGGCCATAACCACACTACACATCCACCATCAAAACTGCTTTTAGGATGATACGTGTAAATTTCATATATATATATATATATGATATCTCGAACATTTTGAGTTCTACTTTTGCTCCCACTGATTCTTTAATAACTCAATTATCCTATCAACAATTTTTTTTATTGGATTGGGATTAATAGGAACATTCAAAAATCTTTCATTTGTGGATAAACCTCTTTAAGAAATTGCTTTCTCAATGTAGGTTTCAATCCTTTAGATGTATTGGGATATTTTGAAATCATATCATATATGATGTCTAATAAACCATTCAGATGGTACATCATTTAGTGATAGGTATACATTTATGAGGATAACAAGATTAGATTAGTTGATAATAATATCATGACTAATCTCAGACATGTTCTACTAGAAATACTTTATTTTGTGTTATATGATGAACTTGATAATCAACAACAATTTGTGATTCTTGTAGTTCTTATTGTACCTCATTGTTGACCTCGACCATTTTGAGTTCTATGTTTACTCCCACTGATTCTTTAGGAACTCAGTTATCCTTTCAACAAAACACTTTTGTTATTGGATTGGGGTTAATAATAATATTCAACAATAATGGTTTATGGATAAACCTTTTCAAGAAACTACTTTCTCAATGTAGTTTTCAATCCTTTAGACATTTTAAGAGATCACCATATTATATTATATATGATGTCTAACAAACCATTCAAATGGTACATGATCTAGTGATAGGTATATATTTATGATGATATAATAAGACAAGATTAATTGATAACTATATCATGACTAATCATAATATAATTCCTTTATTCTGATAGATCAACATGTTCAGATGCATTTGACTTGTGATATATAATCATAGTTCTTCCTTTAAGGTTGTCAAGGTATTGATGCAAAGTATTTCAATATTTGATGTCATCAAAGTTTCTTAATACTTTCATTGAAATTCATCATTTCCTTTTAAGAAAGAAAGTGATATTCATATAACTAGATAAGGCCCATACATGATTTAGAGATTTCATAACCTAACATATCCTTCATCATCTAGCCACATGCCAAACCTGATTGACAACAAGATTGTATACATACATTAGATTCTCATTATTAACTCTGATTATCTTCATTTTAGGGCTTTGGCCAAGTTGGGTTCAAGGTTGGTTATAGTACATTAGATGATCTCATATTGATTTAGGGTCCATCATTAGAGTTTGGTTCAAGTTTCATATCATTTTGAGGTTTCATGTGGACATGACAAGATTTAGGACACTTCTTCTCAAATTAGGTCACGAGACTCATAACAGAGAAATCAAGGTCAATGGTCATTAATGAATAAGAGCCAAGCATAAGGGATGGTTTAGATCAACAACATTAGGTCATAAGAAACATATAACAAGATTAGGTGGGTGTCCATTAGAAGCAAGATTAGCAATATAGGGCAAAGTTCATCATTAATGTCCAAATGAGTCACGTGATGACATCTAAATTAACCATAGATCAAAGATGATTATAAGGATGTTCATCAGGCTCAAAAGTAACCATAAGTTACTGTTATGATGATTATTGGTTAAAACAAGAATCAAGGTTTCAATATTTGACATACTCCTACACTACATGTGATTAATCATGATCGAGTTGATTGTTTTATCAAACTAGAAGAGACACACTAGGATTTAAGGTCTGAAACCAAACTCATAGTATAGGTCTTCTCTTGCTGATCGTTTTGATATATAATTTTACCCATTTTGGCCTTAAGATGAGAGAGATATGATTTTTTTTGAAGTTTCACATTAAAACTATAGGAGATATCATGGGAGGCGTTACCATATATTTCCCTCAAGATCTTGATTGTCCATCTCAAATCTGGCGGCTGCTCATGCCTGTGCCCTCTGAACTAAGTGGGCCATGCTATCTAGGAGTTGGGTCTTGCATGTTGTGTTGCGCTGCTTGCAGACGCTAGCTACTGTTAGCTGGCGATGTGCAGTTCCGTGCACACGGCTTGCTGTTGCCGCAGTTCACCCAGCTCACGGTTGGTAGCCATGGAAAATCTTCAGGGCTCGCCCATATTCTACCTCTTGGACCTTTCTGTCCTCACTTGTCGGTCCGGAAGCTAAGATCACGACCTTCCCCTATTTTATCACTGTCAACAGAGGCCAAATAGGGGTGCCTCCTTACAACCTAGTGCACCTCCACCACGGATCAAGGCAGGGTAAGAGACCCATGCATATTTGTTGGCTATGTTGGCACTACCCCTTTTACGAGCCCAGGAAGGAGGTGTTGGTATGTAAGCCCTGAGAGCCAATCATGGGATGATTGGTGGGATACATTAAGATTGATTTGATAATCAAAGGCAAGATTCCAATTCTTTCTGGTCCAGTCATATGAGATAGTGATAGAACAGATTGAATGTCTAGAGAATGACAGTACTCAATGACGTATGCCTTCAGGTTAAGGACCTGAACGATGAGATCATACGAGTATTAAGAGTTTGTACATTCTTATTATGTCCCTAGTTGGATGTCATTGTGGAAGGTAGATATACAGCAATGACACACAAGACTAGATTATGGTGTTGGTTGATGACAGAATCTCATTAGTCATGATATAGAGATATCAAACCAAACACATAGGTACTTGTTAGAGAAAAAGTATACCGGACAGACCCACCATGAGTTTAACACATGGAACCATGACATGGTAGTCACAGTCAGTACTCACAGTGATGGTGGTGAGTGTGATTCTTTGACCTGAAATCACTACACTCAACACATGTCGTTGGACACACTTTGACATCATCAAACGTAGTCCTGAAACATGGGTTGTTATAATGGTGGTGATTGGGAGGCTTTGACACATGGGGCTTTTGAGGGGTGAGTGATAGATATGGGATTTGTCCCTCCTGAGGGAGTATGATATCCATGGCCACTTGATGAGTAGGATTGAGAAAGGCATGCACGCATGTATGAATCGGTATGTGATATTGATGTCATTCATATCTCTTACAATCTACTATGAGATCAAGAAAGTGAATGAACGTTGATAGGATGATTGTTCCATGCCTCGAGTTCATTCAAGATATCAGTGACAAAGGAATTATACATTCACTATAACACCATTCACGAATTGTAGGAGTGAAAGTTGTTCTCCAACTTTCTATTTCACTTGGGTAGCACTGATGTGTGTCTAGGCACCGCTCTTTGAATGTGAAATCATAAGTGTTATGGACTTTCACTGCCAACGTGAAATGGACCTGCAGGGTCACACACATAGGATTTAACCTAGAAGAGAGGAGTTTTGTCCACAAACAATGTTTATATTGATTGCTAAAGGAGTTTAGCAGTTCAATTAAACACTCAATTAATTGATAGCTCAATGTCATAATGTTCAAGGTGTTGGACATATTGATTGGAGTATCAGATTGATTGAAACTGCAATTGACTGATTCTGCACAATTTGCACTCCCAACCGATCGGCTCATGTGATGAACCGATCGGCTGAGCTTGGTGAACCGACCGGCTCAGGTGATGAGTCGATCGACTCATGGACAAGGTGAAACGATTGCTTCAAGTGTTGAAATTATCGGTTCAACTAGTGCAACCGAGCAAGTTGGGAAAGTTGGATTGGTGAGAAATTTCTTTTCGTTTCACTTGCCCAATTTGATTCGAACAAGGATTGGTATTAGCTGCCAATTAGAAACAAAAGAGGAAAAGTCAATCGGGAACTGACCAGGACCACGAACCGACCGGTTCAGAAGTGAACCGACCATTTCATGGGTCCCAACCGATCGGTTGAGGTGTCAACCAACCAACTCAGGTCCCCAACCGACCATTTCAGAAATGAAACGATCGGTTCAGGTTGCGAGTTGGTTGTTTTTGTGGAAAATCTCGAACCCTTCTACTCCTGCTTTAGTCCCATACTTCCCGGGATAGAGAAACCTGTCCCATGATCCTCCTATATATATAGGGGTATTGGGGGCTTCTCAAAGTACGTACAACTCAGTGCAACCACTTGCTCTGTGAAGTTGTCGTTCTCTCTGGTTTTGGTAACCGAGAGAGCCCGAGCAAGTGCTACCCGATAAGGGAGGTACAGCAAGGGAAAGACAACTGTAGAAAGTGGCTGGTGGCAGGAGAGTGTGTCAGTGACTAGTACGTTGATAGGAGGGTGCGACTCCTTCCAATTCCTTGTGAGAAAGGAGATTGGAGTTCCAAGTGGTCCGTGTGGACTACTTCAGAGGCGGGAAATTTCTACCGCTCGGAGGACAACTGTCAATCCCGAAAGTCTCGGTGAGACCAGGAGTCGTTAGTCCCGGTGCGACCAGGAGCTGCACAGACACCGTCCAAGACCGGAGGTGAAGACCGCACAAGTCGTGAGGTATTGTCGCCGAGAAAGCCTCGGGACAAGGTATGATTCCACAAACCATCCTTTCTTATTGTATAAACGTTGACGTGTTTCCTTGTTCTAGGTTTGGGGAGGAGAAAATTATTATTTCCGTTGCCTTCTCTGCCTCCCCTGAAACCCAACAGTGGTATCAGAGCCATGTCAACTGCTCTATACTTTAGGATTATAGATATGATCGATTTTGGTTTGTTTCCTTTATTTATTGCATACGATGCAAATAAAATTGGCTTTATGCATGTCCAATCCTAAATCCACAAATCCCAATTCACATATATGATATGTATTATGAATGCACTCGATATGCGTCACCCTTAAACGAGTTTTGTGGTGGATGTATAGTGTGGTTATGGCCAATAAACCCTATCTGTGTATGGTTGTATGTGGTTGCTTGCATCTCAGTTTGCGCACCGATCTTCCTTCTCATATTCCTGATGTAACTCGAAATAATTCAAGATTTCTTTCCTACCTTTGCTCCCCTCGGATGTAACTCGAGGTTTCTCTTTTTACAATGTAAAATAGGATAGAATTTTATTTCCTATTAAGTCAAAGAACAACGGACATCCTGACGACACCTAAGACAATCGGTTCAAGGAGTGAACCGATCGGTTGATGTTCCAAATGATTGATTCAAGGAGTGAGCCGATCGGTTGATGACTGGTTCCAGGAGCGAGACGAGTAGGTGGTGGCCATGATGAGATGCACGACGACCAGGCGAACCGATCGGTTGGAGGAGCCAACTGATCAGATGGTGGCACCCAGCCGACCGGCCTGATGGCGAGCCGATCAGTCATGTGATGAGTTGATCAAACCCAGAAAGGAAAAGAACATAGTTCATCTTGTACATGATACATATGATGTAGACCTAGATGACCATGATTTCTATTGGCTCGAGGAATCACATTAGGATGGACATAATCATCGCTTTTATCATTTTGCATGTTTTCTGTGGGATATAGCATGTATATGATACGTACTATGTATTGTGGTGATTGGATATGTATATATATATATATAAACCAAATCCCTCATTAAATATTAAGTTTTAGATGCCTTCCAAATGCGACACACGTGAAAAGCTTGATCGACCAAGTGTGGGCACACCCTAGCGTGGTGCACCGTCTATCTCGTGGAAGCGTGAAGGATGGATATGTGGGTCTGCCCTAGCAGGGTGCATATTCATCGTGTTTGCTTTGGGTCAGACTTAACAAGGTGATCTAGATGGGATCTAGTACCTTGAGGCATGGAGGTGATCATGGCAAGGAGTTGCATATGACATCTTATCAAGAGTTGCATATGATGCAATTGGAAAACGTTGCCTACCTGAGAGATCTAAGTTGTGGGTGACAGCCCTAGCTGGTCCATGATTTAGAGGATTTCAGGATCTTGCCCACTAGAAGGTTGTACACTGTAATCTTCCGAATTGATGGTGAGGGCTATCAATTTGAGCTAAAATAGTGGGAGCGATATTAATTAAAGGCCTAATTATATCGTCAACTTTTCAAATCAATCAAATAAGTCAAAATGAGTTTTGGACTAAAATTGCATATTTCCTTTTGTAGTACAAATGATAACAAACAACAATCACTTTTCTTTGTGATCGGTCCTTGAGACCAACAAATTAAATGGGAATAATTCCACGATTGGTTAGGACGGCGAGAAGTGTTCTCAATCAAAGAGTGAAAGCTCTAAGTCCTAGTTATACCAGAACCAGATGAACTCAATCCCACCACACCAATGGGTGAAAGTATGCTTATGGATGCAAACTGAGGATGGCATTGATGTGGAGTGTTTGATGTTGTGTTCCCTGAACTATGAGTTGTAGAGACATCATGAGACATATGATGTCTCCAAGACATTGTCCTAGTATGTCATGACAGAAGGAGATCTAGTAAGGTATTCACACACTCAATGTGATTGGGTATATGGAAAAACCTGACTAAGAAGGATTCCCTCTGAGCCAAGAGTTGGCTATTGGTATGATACTACAAATGTTGCAAGAATCATACAATTCATGATGAACTATGATATGGACAACTTTGACAAGCGTTGACAAAGTTGTTGGACATGTTGAGGCAATTACAAAGAAAGACAAACCCTAATGTTTGATATGATCAATGAAGGGTAAGTCTTAAGGGCAAGGGTAAGGGAAAAGCTAAGAAGTGTTCTGATGCTAGCCAACATCCCAAGCCGTCTTCAGTCTCAAGGCAAATGGGGAAAGGGTGTATGAAGGAAAGTGCCTTCCATATCTAGAAGAACAAAAGCAGATGAAGGAGGGGATGGAAATCTCCACCTAAAGGTGTCATGAAAGTAAACTTGTAATACTTTTGAGGTATATGATACCAAGATGTAAAGTGTAAAGCACTCAATAAATGGGGCAAGTGTTGCCGCCATAGATAGGAGTACTTTAGTTTATTTTCAGCCTAAAAGGCATGTAATACAGTTATGAACTGCTATTTCATATTTTACAATAGATAGAAACACTTCATTTTTGCATATTGTATGACAATGATGGCAATTAATAAAGTTGATGTTTCAATCTTTTAAGATATGATCTTTGTGGCAATGCCTTGTTTATCTTGTGGTATTTTATATGCATAAGATAAAATGATACCTAAAGTTATTGATGACTCAAGCAATCAAATTAGCATCAATCATGAGAAATTCATTTCTAGTTTCCATGTGATGGATAAATCTTGACTCTTTTGGTTAGAGAACCAGTAAGAGACATGAATATCTTGGACATGATTAATCAATCTTCACTAATGGTAGTGGGAGAATGATTATCCTATTAGGTATGATACATGTGATGTATTTACATACCCATTGGAATAAATGCTAATACTTCAAATGGTGTTTAGAGAAATACCAATATGAATATCTTGAAAGTGTTCAAGATTATCATAGATGAAGTGCAAATTTGGTAAAGTTTTAATTCTTGATGAGATCAATGAATGAAATACTTGGACCAAATGTTTGAGATCCTTATGAGTGATTATGATAGTGTATCATAGTGAACTCATTATTAAGGCATGGTGATGTCTAAATCAAGAAGGAATCATACTCTAAGGAGTTAGAGAATGATTATCAAATAAATGAATTCTTCTTAATAAAAGAATACCCCACACTAACAAAGGACATTAAGAATCACAAGGAGTTGTGAGTTCTTATATCCTTAACAGATACACCTCAATTATCTATGTGATGAGTTGTTCATGTGATGAGTCAACTATCCAGATGAATATGAGGAACCGAATCTTGAGTTATGGTTTATGACCATTACATCCTAATGACTTCCATGTGAACCATAAGGTATGACCTTGATGGTAGCACCCATTGGAATAAAATCCATAAGTGCAAATAAGTATTAAGTGTTAAGACACATGGATAACATTTTGAGAAGGATGATGCTTGTTGATTGCAACTTAATGACTAAGACATTTGGCATATGGATACTAAAACTGCATTCCTATGAGGAATAAAACAAGGATGTGTATGTGACACAACCTATAAGGTTTATGAATCCACTAATGCTAATGAAGTCTATAAGTTACAATGGACTAATCAGTGCGATTGATTGAGTACAAGCAACTCAGAATTGGATCTTTACTTTGATAATATAGTCAAAGGGTTTGACTGATATGTCAAAGATAAAGAAGGGATCTGTGATTTAGTGGGAGCGTGTTCACATTCCACATGTTGATGTGAAATGGAAATGTTATAAAATGGAAATCCTAAAGTGGAAATTATCTTTAAGGAAGATAGAGATGTTTCCTATGTGATAGGAATAGAGATATATAAAGATAGTTCTCGAAAACCTCTTGACCTGAAAAGAGAAAGCATACATTGGCAATCTGTACTGAAGGGTTCAGTATGCGTAGATTTAGTGGGAGAAAAATTGTCCATGTTACATGGAGTTAGTATCCCAAGGCCAAGTGTCCAATTCTTATGAAGAATGGGAACACTAAGAATAGATGTGGATCTATCATGTATGTAATCATCCCATTATCTTGCATGTATCGACATGGCAAGAACAAAATGCATTCATCATCTTGTATGTAGGACATGGCAATATGATGTGCTCATCCTGATAACTCGTATGTGGGACATGACGAGTGGATGTCTGTCTACTTCCAGTAAGGGTTACTAGAATACCATGAGAACTTGTAAGTACTTGAGAAGTACTAGTTCTATGGAGATAAGGAAGAGTTCAATGTAAAGAGTTACATTGATGCAAACTTTCAAAAGGACATAAAATTAATTGCAAAATATATATAAGATATATAAAAGTGAAAGTTTGTTGATAATTGGAAATGTTCCAATAAAACCATTTAAAAGGAAATGCTGGGTATCTGTGTGTTAGAGAACAACAGTGGATACTATATGGGTCTGGAAGTTCATGAGAAGAACTTATAGATATTCCGGTCATTGATGACAAGTGTGGAATCCTTGATCATACAATGTGGCTAAAGGTTAGAAAAGGAATACTAGATTGCATATTACGGCAACTCCATCTCATACGTGTGACGTACAACGAAGAGATGTGAGACATGCAATTTATACTGACTTTGGCAAGGTGTTTCCATTACTCACTATGATCGCACTAGAGCAGAGTAACATGTGGGACATGTTTGAAGATCACTATTAATATGATTCAAGGGTGATTGGCTCGCAGTGCAAGTGGGAGTCTGTTGGTATGTATGCCCTGAGAGCCAATCATGGGATGATTGGTGGGATACATTAAGATTGATTTGATAAACATCAAAGGCAAGCTTCCAATTCTTTCTGGTTCAGTCATATGAGATAGTGATAGAACAGATTGAATGTCTAGAGAATGATAGTACTCAATGACGTATGCCTTCAGGTTAAGGACCTGAACGATGAGATCATACGGGTGCTAACAGTTTGTACATTCTTATTATGTCCCTTTTCGGATGTCATTGTGGAAGGTAGATAGATAGCAATGACACACAAGACTAGATTGTGGTGTTGGTTGATGAAAAAATCTCATTAGTCATGATATAGAGATATCAAACCAAACACATAGGTACTTGTTAGAGAACAAGTATACCGAACAGACCAACCGTGAGTTTGACACATGGAACCATGACATGGTAGTCACAGTCAGTACTCACAGTAATGGTGGTGAGTGTGATTCTTTGACCTGAAATCACTACACTCAACATATGTCATTGGGCACACTTTGACATCATCAAACGCAGTCCTGAAACATGGGTTGTTATAAAGGTGATGATTGTGTGGCTTTGACACATGGGGCTTTTGAGGGGTGAGTGATAGATATGGGATTTGTCCCTCCTGAGGGAGTTTGATATCCATGGCCACTTGATGAGTAGGATTGAGAAAGGCGTGAACGCATGCATGAATCAGTATGTGATATTGATGTCATACATATCTCTTCCAATCTACTCTGAGATCAAGAAAGTGAATGAACGTTGACAGGATGACTGTTCCATGCCTCGAGTTCATTCGGGATATCAGTGACAAAGGAATTATACATTCACTGTAACACCATTCACAGATTGTAGGATTGAAAGTTGTTCTCCAACTTTCTATTTCACTTGGGTAGCACTGATGTGTGACTAGGCACCACTCTTTGCTTGTGAAGTCATAAGTGTTATGGACTTTCACTGCCAACGTGAAATGGACCTGCAGGGTCACACACACATGATTTAACCTGGAAGACGAGTTTTGTCCACAAACAATGTTTAGAATGATTGCTAAAGGAGTTGAGTAGTTCAATTAAACACTCAATTAATTGATAGCTCAATCTCATAATGTTCAAGATGTTGGACATATTGATTGGAGTATCAGACTGATTGAAACTGCAATTGACTGATTCTACACAATCTGCACTCCCAACCGATCGGCTCATGTGATGAACCGATCGACTGAGCTTGGTGAATCGACCGACTAAGGTGGTGAGTCGATCGGCTCATGGACAGGGTGAAACGATTGCTAAGTGTTGAAACGATCGGTTCAACTGGTGCAACCGAGCAAGTTGGGAAAGTAGGATTGGTGAGAAATTTCTTTTCGTTTCACTTGCCCAATTTGATTGGAACAAGGATTGGTATTAGCTGCCAATTAGAAACAAAAGAGGAAAAGTCAATCGAGAACTGACCAGGACCACAAATCGACCGGTTCAGAAGTGAACCGACCGTTTCATGGGTCCCAACCGATCGGTTGAGGTGTTAATCGACCGGCTCAGGTCCCCAACCGACCGTTTCAGAAATGAAATGATCGGTTCAGGTTGCGAGTTGGTTGTTTTTGTGGAAAATCTCGAACCCTTCTACTCCTGCTTTAGTCCCATATTTCCCGGGATAGAGAACCCTGTCCCATGAACATCCTATATATATAGGGGTATTGGGGGCTTCTCAAAGTACAACTCAGTGCAACCAGTTGCTCTGTGAAGTTGTCGTTCTCTCTGGTTTTGGTAACCGAGAGAGCCCTAGCAAGTGCTACCCGATAAGGGAGGCACAGCAAGGGAAAGACAACTACAGAAAGTAACTGGTGGTAGGAGAGTGTGTCAGTGACTAGTACGGTGACAGGAGGGTGCGAATCCTTCCAATTCCGTGTGAGACAAGGAGATTGGAGTTCCAGGTGGTCCGTGTGGACTACTTTAGAGGTGGGAGATTTCAGTCACTCGGAGGACAGCTGTCAGTCCCGACAATCCCAGTGAGACCAGGAGTCGTCAGTCCCGGTGCGACCAGGAGCTGCACAAACACTGTCCAAGACCGGAGGTGAAGATCGCACAAGCCGCGAGGTATTGTCGCCGAGCAAGCCTCGAGACAAGGTATGATTCCACAAACCATCCTTTCCTATTTTATAGACGTTGACGCGTTTCCTTGTTCTAGGTTTGGGGAGGAGAAAATTTTTGTTTCCACTGCCTTCTCTGCCTCCCCTAAAACCCAACAGGAGGGTCGTTCACCCATCGAGAAACTGCACACATGAACCACTATTATGCATGCAGGAATAGGGCATAAATAGGGGACGACACCCCCACCACTTCCAGCAATCACTACCTTTGCAGCAGCCCGACATAGGGGTTTGTGGGTGCTCCAGCAGCGGACTTGGTGTTCCATGGACTTGACCTTGTGGTAGCTGATGAGACGCTGGTTGGGCATCATGCTATAGACCTGCCATGGCTTCCAACTTCTCAAGAAGGAAATGCCAGCCCTCAAGGTTGGGAAGAACCCATAAGGAAGATATGGTTTCGTGATGTTGTGTTGGCGGCTACAACGAACTAGGTAAAAGGAAAAAGGGAAACAAGTGAGGGTATAAAGGGGATAAGAGGTTGGGGTTTCGGAGTCCTAATGATCGTCTCATGGTCACCTTCCCGATCTGGCAAGTCTGATGAGGAAGAGTCTGTTCATGCGTTTTCCTTTCCAAACCTAAAGGGAAAGGAGCTGGAGACAACCAGGTTGTTGGGCCACGCATTGGCTGGGCCCATGAATGGGTAGGCCCAATAGTTTAAGTCCACTATGAAAGAGACATAAAAAATAAGACAACTTTAACATAGCATAACTAGCACATCAAAGGTCCGTTTGGGGTGATTTTTCCATTGTTGGATCTGAAATCAAGCCCACTAAAACATGATACATGTTACAAAGCCAAAAGATTATGGTGATGAGCTTCAAAATATCTAGAAAAGATGGTGATATGAAAAGAAAAAAAATGATATTTAGTTCAAAAGTACAAATTGATGTCACATTTAGCAAAATTGAACATTGATGTGACTAATATGGAGTCTCCCAACCACCAACCATAAAATTGACATTCAATTGAGTAAGAGGTCAAATTATGAGAGAGAAAGGGTACAATTTAGGAGAGAGAAAATCCAGGTTGTCACATTAGCTTTCATGGATCTTAATAGGGAAATCATAAGATTGAATAAGGTTAAAGACTTATTCATAATATCATCCATTTAAGTCATATAGAGTCATTTTCATGCAAGATTGTCAACATTAGAGTACACATGAAATCAATCTTTATTTAGTGTCATAAGTATCAACAAGTTATTGATTTGAGTACATAAAATAGCATGTGTGACCATTAGGGTGAGATTTGTACAAGATTAGATCTCAAATATAGCAACACGCACATTAAGTCAGATTACATGTCATGTTTAGGTCACTTAGTCATAATAGTGAACAAGAGTATACCACATACAATTTCGTGTTACAAATCATCATAAGTACTGATATAAAGGACAAGATATAGTTTTGATCATATTTAACCAACATTTAACACAAGGTTGAGGATTCATCATTATAAGTCCATAAATGTCCCATATAATGTCACATTTCATAACATCAAGTTAAGATAGACTTCAAGTGTAGGCAAAAAGGATTTTTGACTTTAACATGCATCAAATCATTACTGATCTAGAGTGATTATGAACATTTAGGAGTCATAATATCATATTAGTGCACAAAGTCCATGATTTTAGTACAAATGATCATCTTAAGTGACATTAGAGAAACATATAACCCAATTTGGTCATTAAGAGGGCCAATCATAGTCAAGTTCGATTCACATGTCACAAGATATAATAATTTATTGATTAGGTTATTCAAAATCAAGTGGGGTCAAGATAGGAACAACTTCGACCAATAATCACCATTAATCATGTTAAAAGATATGCACTTGATGCCATTTTCAATATATCTAGAGATACAAATGAAATTCATTTCTGAAACCAAGTCCATTGGATAGATCGAGTAGATAAATGTTCATATATAACATGTCTATTTTGGCCTTATAAATCATTTT
Organism: Alisma plantago-aquatica; assembly: GCA_963693085.1. Lineage (NCBI taxonomy): Eukaryota > Viridiplantae > Streptophyta > Magnoliopsida > Alismatales > Alismataceae > Alisma > Alisma plantago-aquatica. The sequence goes on from OY856410.1 coordinate 1,152,507,946, forward strand.
CTATGAATTCTGGAAGATATAGCTTATACTTGCAAGAGAGAGATATACCCAACAGAGAGGAGACATGGCGCTCATTGATTTGTCATTGGGGGTGGGTCCACGCCAGTCGTGCAGGTCCACATTCATGTTTGGCTAGTCAAGCATCCCTAAAAGAGAGAGAAGAGTGAGAGAGAGTGTGGGTACACATGCGATCTGGGCCCTCCATGATGTTGACCACCATGGGCTTGAGAGGATCAACGGTGGTCGCTCCTTTGTCCTGAGCGTGACTCATCCACGTTCACATCAAGCACCACAGTGGCAACGTCACTGATGTGAGGGAGGAAGGTGGGAAAGGTGATGCCTTTGGAGATTGTGACCATGCTGGCTAGATCTGTCAGGGCATTGGGAACCCACAAAGACCAAACATGGGCTCATGATGACCCAGAGTGAGGAAGAAGGTGAAGTGACCATGGGAGGCAGAAAAAGGGAGTTGCTCGCCGAAGTTTCAATGAAAATCAATAAAAAGGGTACAAGGGAGAAAGAAAAGGTGATGACGAGATGTAAAGGAGGGTCACAAACTTCATTGGGGGGTTTTAAAGAGGGAAAGGAGGACTGAGACACCTTGTCTTTCCCTTGTCGCTGCAACAGTGGCCGCAAGGCTATAGGGGTGTCCCACACCCCTAATCGAACCCCAAAAGTCAACAAAAACATAGGGGGATGGTTGGAGAGACCAAGGGGAGAATATTTGTGCCAAGAAATGTCACAACTAAGGACAATATGTGGGTCATTGGTCGGTACCGAGGGGCATGGTCGGTGGCCTAGCTGCTTGACTTTGTGCAGGCTTGGGGGTGACTCCCCAACCACTCGGTCGGCAAACACAGATGGGTGGCTGGGGGTTGCTCCCAGCCATTATGCAAGATCACAACCCTACATATACGTAGGTGGGTCGGCCCAACAAGGAGCAAGGATCGAGGCCAACGAATGAAAAAGAGAAAGGAAAAAGACTAGAAATCAAAGCAATTTATTTTGGTCATAACTTTCTCTAGGGAACTCCAAATTGGGTTAAATCTTCACCATTGGATCACATTTTTCATCATATATAAAATGGAAAAGTATTGAGATCAAGATAATCATGTTGAGTAGTCAAAAAATTCAAAATATCCTCAAGGTTACTAAGGTACTCAATGTAGCATAATAGGGCTAAAAATGCAATTCCTTAATCACATCTCATCAATTGAGCAACACATGATTCCAAAACATCCAAGTTGACTAGGAAGATATTTGAGTCAAATACAGTGTATCACGAGTCAAGATGTCCATAGTTGGAGGAGATAGAAAAACCATGTTGTTACATACTCCTCACCTTAAAAAGGAATTTCATCCCCAAAATTTTAGCAAATCCTTAGATGACATTAGGAGTTTTTATTCCATATCATATTATTAATAATCACCACATATTATCATCATCGTCTGACCATCAAAACTTATCAAATATCAAGATACCAAACATCAAAGTCTAAACATAGTCATGCTTCCATTGTGCCACTCTAATACAAATGATCATCAAAGATCACAAATTTGAAGGGATCACCAATTTAGGTTAAACAAATAGGACTCTTTGATTCAAGAGTAAGGCATGACTTTCAATCCCAACAATTAGGGTTAGTTTCTTCATTGGCCCTAGGTGGGGTTATATATCCTTGATTGAGATTTAGTATTTCAACATTAAAAAAAATCATATGTGGTTTCGTATCAAAATCAATGGTTGGTCCCACCTTAGTCCACATGAGATCTTATCCCTAATTCATAAATCGAGCGAGTCAACATGATCATCATTTCAAAATTTTTGAGATTTGGGAACACGAAAGTCATTGACCATAATTCAAGGGTGATCTCAAGATCCAAATAGGGTGATGATAGAAGACAAGTCAATATTAATATGAGTCATCATTAGTTAAGATTTTGCAAATCAATATCGGGAGTCATGATTTTGGACAAAAAAAGTCATATGATGAAAAATTTCAAAGCTAGGTTATAAGATTCCTAATTAGACAATAGGTGGGATCCTTCATCCATAATCAACAATAGAGAAACAATGGTGCAAAATTTTGTGATATAAATATTAATTTTATTATCATGGTATTCAAGGTTGATGAATGATCTAGACCTAGGTCTTTCTAGGAACTTAGCCACAAGCTATAATCAACATCGACATATTTCAAGGTCATCATCAAATCAAGATTTAGTATCAAGTTTTAGTTTCATCATTAGATTCGAACTATTAGATACTTAGGTCAAGAGATCAAAATCATATGGAAGGGGTCACCTTTCCAAACTCTAAATAATCAACAAGATGAAAATTGAGGAAATCATAATAGGGATGTGTCCTAGGTTAGGGGAATTATGAAGCAAACTACCACCCTAAGCTAGTGCATTTGTCCTCATTAGTCATGAAGTATCAAGTCCATCAAATAGGGAGAGAATCATATATCGATTTGTATTTCACAAGGTCACAAGAACAAAGATCATTTATCATTATAGATCAACCATGATTTGAGATTTCATATATTTGAGGTCATAATATTTTTCCCTTCTCTTTATAGTTAAGAGCAAGATGGTATACTTGAAAATACAGAAGTCAATGTAGGCTCTTTGAACATTTTCAACATTTCAAGGTATGATCAAGATCTCATATTTGTCATTTTATTCAAAATTGAGTTTAAGAATGAGGCATTAAAATCAATAGCGGATTTTGCCTCTTTTATCATAGTTTTTCATTATCATTTGGAGAGTCTGAAGTCATAGTGATTACAAGGCATAACCATGATACATTTCAACAAATAGGGGAAATGTTTGCTTAATCATGTTTGAGATTTAATCAATAATAGTGAAACAAGTACATAATCAATAGGGACCTCATCAAAAATTAGGTATACACATGAGTTCTCCTTATTTCTTCATATTAAGGATCATTATCATTTACCTCAAACATAGGAAGCACATAGGTCATATTTGGTAAAACAAATCTAGATTACATGATCTGAGATGTTACACATGAGTACTTAGATTCAAGAGTACTTTCATCAACCATAATTGAGTTTTCAAATTAAGGTCAGATCATGATATCATTATCAACTTTTACATATTCATTCAAATTTTATTTGCACCATACATAAGCTACCCATAATTGAGAGATCATGTGATTAATTATCACAAGAGATACCACATGAGGAGATGAGAAGCTATCTAATCATCATATAATGGGTGCCTTAGGATAGTCCTTAAAGAAGAGATGAGATGCTAGAAGACTCTCTAAGTTGTTTAGGGAAAAATCATTAATCCCATCTTAGAGTAACTTCAGCTAGGTAGGTATACAAGGGAGACCCCAGCCACTAAAGCTAGGCAGATAGGAGGTGCATCAGCCCCCATGTAGTGACCTGCCTAGACACCTCAACTTCACCATTATGGACTTAGGTTTTACCAAGGTTCATACGAGTTGGGTTATTAAACATGAATAGAGGATATGTGATTTCTCTAATACCATTTTTCACGGAACCATTTGTTACCCAAATCCTAACTCCTAATGGATAGAAAGACAGACACAAGAGGACTCAAGTGTTCATCCATAAGATAGATCACATAACATATGAATGACTAAAACCACAAAAAACAACTAAGGTATGATATAATAAAGCATACAAGAATGTTAAACTAATACCTTACTAGATCTTAGGTCCCATACATCAACCGTGTGTATTCCATTTGCATGTCATTATATATCATCAGAGTATGATTATATTATCATAAGTGAGGAAGAATTTGATCATCATTAGAGATTCATAGTGTACATGTTACCTAAAATCATAAAATGGGTACACATCAGCACAACTGTGCTGAGTACGTTGGAAAACATATAAAATTGCAGGTTTAAGAACATATATTGCTTGGAGAAATCATAAAGTAGGTAACAAGAACGAAGCAACAACATTCAATGACTTTCTTATTAACATGCAAGTGTGTTTTATGTTCATTTCCATTATACCAATAATATCATAAGGCTTTTGACCAACTTCTCAAAGGAAGGGGTCTGTGAAGGTGCTCAAGATTAGCTACCCTATTTCAACATGAAGGACTACAAGACTAAACATCGAGAGTTAACCCTATTCGTAAGGGACCTCAATGCCATTGACAAGAGCTAACCCTTGTATCAACATGGTTTGCCCTAACATGACAACCCAAGTAGGACACCCAGGCTTGTGCCCTTACCCCAAGAATACAGGCAGGTGCACAAGGTTGTATAATGGACATATATCATTATGTTTTCAAGTTTGTTCAACATATGTAATCAAGACAAAAACATAGTAGTCATAGGGAACAATAGCTCAAACAAGTCTTTTAATCCAACCATTTATACTACACACATACAAGCATTTCAATACCACTAGTCTGGTTAATAGTAGGATACAACGTACCTTGATACTAGCAAACTAGCATTAAGAAAAAGATTAGGTCTTTGAAAAGAGTCCATCAAAGAGATCCTGACATTACAAGAAAGTGTGATCTAATTAACATCACAATCCTTAGGTAATCTAAACATATTCATTAAGGGTGTATGTTTCACTTAATCTATGTTCCATTTATCACAATGATTGATTTCAACATCTCCAATATTTATACAATGTTTATCATCAATCTACATACTAGATCATATATCATTTTACTTAGGGTAAAACATCCTTACAAGATCATGGATTTCCAACTTAGGTTTCATGGATCTGAATAGGGAAATCATAAGATTGAATAAGGATAAGAACGTATTCATCATATCATCCATTTAAGTCATATATTGTTGTTTTTATTCAAGATTGTAAACATTAGAGTACACATGAGATCAATCTTTATTTAGTGTCATTAGTATTAACAAGTTACTAATTTGAGTACATCAAATAGCATGGGTGACCATTAGGGTGAGGTTATTACAAGATTAGATCTCAAATATAGCAACATGCACATCAAGTCACATTACATGTCATGTTTAGGTCACTTTGTCATAATGGTGAATAAGATTGTACCACATGAAATTTCATGTTACAAATCATCATAAGTACTAATATAAAGGCCAAGATATAGTTTTAATCATATTTAACCAACATTTAACACAAGGTTGATGATTCATCATTATAACTCCATAAATGTCCCATATAATGTCACATTATATAACATCAAAGTTAAGATAGACTTTAAGTGTAGGAAAAAAGGATTATTGACTCAAACATGCATCAAATCATTACCGATCTAGAGTGATTATGAACATTCACGGGTCATAATATCATATTAGTGCACAAAGTCCATGATTTTAGTACAAATGATCATATTAAGTGACATTAGAGGCACATATAATAGCATTGGGTCATTAAGAGGGCCAATCATAGTCAAGTTTGATTCACATGTCATAAGACAGAATACTTTACTGATTAGGTTCATCAAAATCAAGTGGGGTCAATATAGGATCATGTTTGAGCATTAATCACCATTAAACATGTAAAAGATATGTATTTTATTCCATTTTCAATATATAAGGAGATAGGAATGAAATTAGTTTATGAAACCAAGTCCATTGGATAGATCTTGTCGATTAGATAAATTTACATATATAACATGTCTATTTTGGCCTTGGAAATCATTTTTAATGAATTTTGGAATATATAGATTATACTTGCAAGAGAGAGATGTACCCAACAGAGGCGATGTGGTGCTCATTGATTGGTCGCCGGGCTCGGGTCCACACCAGCCGTGCAGATCCAAATTCATGTTTGACTAGTCAAGCATCCTCAAAAGAGATATAGGTAGGTGAGAGAGAACACATGTAGATGTGTGATATGGGCCCTCTGTGTTGTGGACCACCATGGTCTCGAGAGGATCAACGGTGGTCGCTCCTTCGTACCGGGCATGACCCACCTGTGTGCACAACAAGCACCATAGTGACAGTGTCACTGGTGTGAGGGAGGAAGGTGGGAAAGGCAATAAATTTGGAGCTCGTGACCATGTGATTTGGATCTGTCATGGCATTTCCAACCCACAGAGACCAAACATGGCCGTTGCGGTGACCCCAAGTGAGGAAGAAGGTGAAGCGGTGATGGGAGGCGCAAAAATGGGGTAGCTCACCAAAGTTTCAAAGAAAATCTATAAAAAAAGGTACAAGGGAGAAAGAAAAGGTAATGAGGAGATATAAAGGAGGCTCGTGGTCATGTTTTATAGAGGGATAGGAGGACTGAGACACCTTGGCTCTCCCTTGCCACGACAACAGCTGCCGATGAGGCCATAGGAGTGTCCCATACTCTTAATCGAACCCCAAAAGTCAAGGAAACATAGGGGAATGGTCAGAGAGACCAAGGGGAGAAGATTTGTGCCAAGAAATGTCACAACCAAGGACAAGATGAGGGTCATTGGTCTGTGTCGAGGGGCATGGCCGACAGCCTGGCTGCTTGACTTTGCACAGGCTTGGGGGTGACTCCCCAACCGCTCGGTCAGCAAATGCGAATGGGTGGCTGGGGGTCACTCCCATACGCTTCATGGGTCATAGCCCTACAGACACGTGTGTGGGCTAGCCCAACAAGGAGCTAGGATCAAGGCCCAAGAACGAGAAAAAGAAAGGAAAAAGACTAGAAATCAAAGCAATTTATTTTGGTCGTAACTTTCTCTAAGGAACTCCAAATTGGGTGAAATCTTCACCATTGGATCACATTTTTCACCCTATATAAAATGAAAAAGGATTGATATAAATATAATCACATTGAGTGGTCTCAAAATTTTAAAATATACTTAGTTACTAAGGTACTCAACATATTATAATAGGGCTCAAAATTTCAATTCCTTACTCACATCTCATCAATTGAGCAACACATGATTCCATAAGATACATTTGATGACTAGTAAGGTATTTGAGTCAAATTGAGTGTATCATGAGTCAAGATGTGCATAGTTGGAGGAGAGAGAAAAACTAGGTTCTTACATATACAATATGTATCATATGCATGCTATATTCCACAATGTAAACATGCAATATAAAACAAAAAGTGATGGTTATGGCCATGTGTACTATAATTACTTAGAGTCATAAGGGAATAGTACCACCTAGGACAATCATCACATCACATGTATGAACCTGCTGTGGGTGTAGATCTGTGCTTGCCAATCTGGATAGATTGGTTCAACCCTTGAACTGGTTGTCTCGCCTCTTGGCTGATTGGTTTGTCCTTCAGGATGGTCGCATAGCCTCTAGTCCAGCCAATGTTTAGGGCCTTCCAAATGGTCAGTTGGGTCCACCATGTGGTCATTTGGTTCCATCATTTTGTCCTCCATGGTTCTCTAAATGGTCATCTCGTCTCTCAAATGGGTCGTCTCACCTGACGATGATCATCTTCTATGTCGTTGCAAGAAAAGAAACTATCTTATTGATACTGTATTACATTAATAAAGAGAAAACTCGAGACACATTTAAGGGGAATAAAGGTAGGAAATCATTTAATTTACATTAGGAAGAGGGAGGGAGAGGTTCAGTACATGGACTGAGATAAATAAGAATAAAACTAAACAATCCAACCAAATACAAATATTGGGTATTGGTCATAAACATGCTATGCATCCACCACAACCCATGTAAATTACATATATATCATATCATATTTTTATATATTAGTTTGGTATTATGGGGTCTTTGATAGGATACACATATGAGACAGTTTCAATATTCACATCTTATGCAACAAATAAACGATTAAACCAAAAATCTGATCATATCGATTATCCTAAAACACAATTAATTGACGTGGATTTAATACCACTGTTGAGAAATATGGGCACAAAGTATAGAAGTGGAAGCAAAAAAAAAATATATGTTTATTCCCAAACCAATAAGATCTCATCATCTACTATGAAATAAGAAGGATGGTTAAATGAGTTATACCTGGTCTTGGAGTAAGTCCAACGACAACAACTCACTTCAATCCAATTGACAACTAGTTTTTCTTGGATGATGGTTGTGCAACTCATGGTCTTCACCACAAACCGCAAGTAGGACAACTTCTATAGTGACTCATGTGGTCTTGCCACGGACTATAGGCTGACTTTGCTCTCCTAGAAGAAGCCAAAGGACTCCTTCCTCTAGAGTAGTCTACAAAGACCAACTAGAACTCCTATCCTTCAACTAGAACAAACAAGAAGGAGTTGTCCCTCCCATTGGTGTACTAGTCACTAACTTGCTCTCCTACAACAACGATTCTCAGTTGTTCTCTCATGTTTCCATCCCTTGCTTGTCAGGTATGACTTTTTTGGGATCTCTTGGTTACCACAACGAGAGAGGACAAAAATCGTCAGAGAAACTAGTTCACAATTATATATGTTATTCTATGGGAACCCCCCAATACTCCTCTATTTATAGGAGAGGTTAGAGCTAGGGTTCCCAGTTTGTAAAAGATTTGTGCGGGAGTCGAAGGGACCAAAAGATCTTGAATTTTCACAACCTATAAACCACAAAACGATTATTTGGTGACCTAGATGGTTTTCTGGTCACACGAGATAGTCACTCACATTGCCAAATAGTTGTTTGGCAGTATTACAATCACACACGAAATTGCCAACTCGTTTCTTATTAATGTTAGACATTAATTCCTTACACTACAAATATTGTGCAATCAAAATGATTTAGGAAACACTACTACAGAAACGGCCTTTGGCGTCGGTCGTTTAACCCCATTTGGCGTCGGTTTCCGACCGACGCCTATGTGGGCGCCGCTAAAGGTCGAACACTTCGGCGTCGGTTTTTTAACCGACGCCTATTTAACCTATAGGCGTCGGTCGTTTAGTAGATAACTGACGCCAAAAGGGCCAAACGGTCTCGAGACCGTTTGGGCTCAAACGACCTCAAGACCGTTTGAGCTCAAACGACCTCAAGGTCGATTGGTCCAAACGACCTTAAACCGATTGAAGTTCCAAACGGTTTGGAAGTCAACCCTTCCAAACGGTCTTCACCTCCAAACGGTCTCAAGACCGTTTGGATCCAAACGGTCCCAAGACCGTTTGGGGTCAAACGGTCTCAAGACCATTTGAGTGGTTGAAACCGTTTGAAGGTTGAAACCGTTTGAAGATTGGTGATGGTTTGTACTTAACCATTTGATGATGTAATCAGTTCAATGGTGATCCAATCTAAACCCTAATGGTAACCTAGATCATTAAGGGACTATGTGATTAGTGAGTTAACCCATGATGGTGATCATGTGGCAAATTACCAAAATACCCTTGAGGGGTCTAAAGGGATAAAACCTTGTACTAATCAAACCCTAATCACATGATGTTGATGTTTTTGCTTATGTTAGTCAAGGAGACTTATCTCAACCTGATCTAGAGTGGTGTTGCCACCATTTACTAGTAAGAGGAGAGAGAAAGTATTTTCTAGAGAGAGAAAGTATCCTAGAGAGAGAAAGTACCCTTTTTAAGGTGGAAACTCTGGTGAGATACTTCAATTACTTATGAGTGTGCATGTTTAGGGAATGACCCACCTATGTGAGGTCATGGGAACCCTATTTATAATATCTAATGGATCTTAATCCTAACTAAGAGCCTTAATGATGATGTTTCTCTTACATAATGATGTAATGAGTACAATTCACCATGGAGTGAATAGTAAACCCTAAGTTTAGGGTGAAGACATGAAAGATGAATAGTAAACCCTAATTCAATTGAATAAAACCCTAATTGATGACTAGTTGAGGGTGATTCCATGTGAATCCCTAGTTGAGGGTGACTCCATGTGAATCCCTAGTTGAGTGTGATTCCATGTGAATCCCTAGTTGAGGGTGACTCCATGTGAATCCCTAGTTGAGTGTGATTCCATGTGAATCCATAGTTGAGGGTGACTCCATGTGAATCCCTAGTTGAGTGTGATTCCATGTGAATCCCTAGTTGAGGGTAATTTCATGTGAAACCATAATTGAGAATGCACCCTTAATGGTTGAATTGTTTACTATTATCTGTTGAATGAACCATGCAGGTTGTTATGAGATGATAGGCATAACCAGGTAGGGAATGCCATGTTATACTAATGAACTTTGCAGATTGTTATAAGATAATGGGCATATCCAGGTATGGAATGCCATGATATATTCATTGAAAGCATGTCTTAAGCTTTATGAATAGTAACCCTTGTTGATGCACTGTGAGTGACATCTTTTGTAATTTATGGGCTGTAAGAGCCATAAATGTTATCAAAGTCATGCTTGACAGATGACTTGAGATGAAATAACTGATGATTGTGAAAAGTTAGGCCTGCTACATTTTAAGTATTCTCATATATAGCTGTGTTATTGTAAGATGATAAGAATACTGAATGTACCTAACTGATTAAGAGAAATAGTGAGAGGAATTGATGTAGATTCTTGTAGTCCGTCATTCCTTCACTAAAAGAGAAATGGTGAGAGGAATTGATGTAGATTCATGTAGTCCATCATTCCCCACCACACAGTCGAAGAGGTGAGATACATCCCTGCACTCCCTTAAAAACATAATCAACAGCGTAGTATATCTATTAGAGTTATCTACGAGTTATTTGATTGATATTACTTTGAATAGCATAGAGGTTCTCATATTTTGATATTGATTGAACTCTGCTTATCATTAAACTGCTAGTGAATACCTTGAAGGCTTTTATTGCTTAGTTATTCCCTGCTTTGCTTATAAAGCTTCTAGTGGAGAGTTATAACTCTCGCTGGGGCAATTATGTATAATTGTCTCACCCCGTAGACTTCTACTTTTTAGGTGGTCGTCGAAGACGGAGGAACAAGAACTCAGGTGACCAATCCCAGCAGCATCAGGAGCAGTAGTTATCTCAGGTGGAGATCTAGCCTGCTTCATGGTGTAGTATAGAGTCAGTCTTATGTGTCCTCTGTACTCTCAGGTCCTGGAGTGTTTTGAGTATGAATTCTTGAGAAGTTTTGTATCATGTTGTATATAATTACTCAAGAAGTAATTGTCAGTGATGTAAACAGTAAAATCCTTTTTCTATGGAAAAGGTTTGAGGTTTCAAGCGCTTGTCTCAAAAAGTTTTAATTTCTCGTGATTTTTGGTCTTCCGCTGTTTACCGAATGCTTCCGCACATGTTTAAATCGAGATTAATTCGTGGTTTGGAGATCGGAGCCCACAATTAAGTGGTATCAGAGCTCTAGGTTCGCCGAGTCTACAGAGGCATAGGACATAGGAAGTCGAGTCTATCTTTAGTATTCCTTCCTTATCTAATAGAGTCTTCTACTCCTCAGGAGAAGAAGATACTTAAGATGTCAGAGCCACATAATGAGTATGTGGAAGGAAATAGTGCCAATGCACCTCAAGGCGGTGCAAGAGTACCAGAGGTGGAACAGCCTGTACCAGGACAACTTAGAGAGCCACCCCAGTTTGACCCAGCTGATATGGGTAATCCAGCAGTCCCGACTGTGTTTGGGCAGTTTATGACTGCCATAACACATATAACCGACAGGTTGCCTATGCCTGCACCTAGGGCACCTGTCCAACCAGAGAGCCAAAGTATTGGGAAGACGTTCGAGCGACTACGTCGTGTCGGAGCTACCGAATACCATGGGACTGCTAACCCCGCAGATGCTGATCTGTGGTTGACAGAGCTGGAGAAGGCTTTCAGGATCCTGAACATCCCTGAAGCTGAGAAGGTTAGACATGCTGTCTATCTTCTCAAAGGAAGTGCTGGTCACTGGTGGACCATGGAAGAGCAGAAGAGACCTGGAATAGAAATCTCATGGGAAGACTTTCGATGGGAATTTGTCCAAAGATATTTCCCAAAGACCTTCCTAGATGAGAAAATATCTCAGTTTGAGAGACTGAGACAGGGTATGATGAACATTAGCGAGTATGAAGCTAAGTTCATGGAGCTATTGCGGTTTTGTCCGCACATGGCTGCCACAGAAGAAGAGAGAATCAGGAGATTCGAGAGGGGTTTGAATGCTGACATGTCTACCCCAGTGTCTGCCTTAGAGAACCGAGACAGATTCTCTACCTTCGTTGAATCAGTCCGAAGGATAGAGAGATCTGTGGTTGAGAAGAGGCAAACCCAGAAAAGATATCCACAATTCCAGGGTTCTTCATCTATGGACTTTAAGAAGTCTAGATCCTCTACACCTAACCCTCCACCATCCAGAACTAGTTCTCAGACTGAGTGGTCTCCAAGTAGGGATGGGGATCTTAGTTATATTCCAAATAAGGCCTCCATCATAGCATCAACATCGGTGTCTGGACCTCACCGACCTTATGCTATACCTAGAATCTGTTATCAATGCAGACAACTGGGACATCTGGTAAAAGATTGTCCAGACGGGAATCCAATGATGACCCAACCTCAGGGGCAGAGTCAGCAAGGATCACAAAGGAGGCAGTTTTCTAGTGACAATAGAGGACGTGGACAGACGTCCCGAGCAGGTCAGAGGAAATAAAGCCATTCTGATATTTCATTTTCATGTTTCTATGTGATTAAAAACGTGAAAATAGTTGTTTTTGAAATTACTTTGACTAGTTTTATAAGGACACAAAGGAGATGAGAACTTATATCTCACTCAATGTTCCTTAAAATGTTTAATAATCTCTCTTATCTGTATGTCAAAAGATGAGATTTATAAGTGATGCCCGGAGGAAATATAGAAATGAAAAATCTTGTGTGTATAAGGATATGAAAAGTGAGGAATGAGACAGTATGTAAGTGCATACTACTTGATCTCAGTATTTGTAAACCCTGGCCAGGTATACAGCTATTGATGATAAAGTGAGTATGGAAACTCCTAGATTGATATCTTTTTGATTGCCCTGATCAAGCAATCATTCTGATACAACCTAATGAGTATCATGAAATAAGAAATATGGAACAATTAATAAGGGGAAAGCTATGTGTCATCCCCAACAAAAAGGGAAAAGCTATGTGTCATTCCCAATCAAAAAGGAGAAAGCTATGTGTCATCCCCAACAAAAAGGGAACAGCTATGTGTCATTCCCAATTAAAAAGGGAAAAGCTATGTGTCATTCCCAATTAAAAAGGGAAAAGCTATGTGTCATTCCCAATTAAAAAGGGAAAAGCTATGTGTCATTCCCAATTAAAAAGGGAAAAGCTATGTGTCATTCCCAATTAAAAAGGGAAAAGCTATGTGTCATTCCCAATTAAAAAGGGAAAAGCTATGTGTCATTCCCAATTAAAAAGGGAAAAGCTATGTGTCATTCCCAATTAAAAAGGGAAAAACTATGTGTCATTCCCAATTAAAAAGGGAAAAGCTATGTGTCATTCCCAATTAATAAGGGGAAAGCTATGTGTCATCCCCAACAAAAAGGGAAAAGCTATGTGTCATTCCCAAACCGACAAAAAGGGAAGAGCTATGTGTCATTCCCAAACCAACAAAAAGGGAAGAGCTATGTGTCATTCCCAATTAAAAATGGAAGAGCTATGTGTCATTCCCAATCAAAAAGGGAAAAGCTATGTGGCATTTCCAATTAATAAGAAGAACTATGTGAACTATCCCAATTACATAGAGTTGTAAAGGATTACTGAGTATATTATCCTTGTTAGATATATATGTTGTTCCTTTTGATAAATATTCTAGGGTGATGATAGAAGTATGTTCTTTTATGCCTCTTCTTTCCAATAATATAGACATCATATGTTAGGGGTTTATGCTCTGCATAAACATTGGTAAGGTTGAATTAGTGAAAGGAGCCTTGTGTGGAATTGCAGAATTCATGATACCTCCATGATATTAATATAATATGTGGAGACTTGAGGACATGATTAATGAATACTCTGTTTCTCCTTTTGTCTGAGATTTCGGGGACGAAATCCTTGTTAGGGGTTTATGATTTGTAACACCCCTGACCTGGGTTATAAGCTAACCCTAGGTGTTTTGCCTAAATATGAAATTAAAAGTTTGTAATTATCCTTTGGTATGTAATTAAAGCTTTTATGGAACATAAGTTTCCCTTTCTGTCCCTTATAAACCAATGTTGAAGTGATTGGTTGCAATATGGGGACCTATGTGCAATTTGCCCAACCAGAGGGGTTAAACTGCAAATTTCACATGTTTATATGTTCCTTTAATGTGGAGACAACATAGGAATGAATATGATGAGGTTTAAGGGATTTCCCAAGCTTGAGCACCAAGGTGCAGCTGTGGAAGCAACCCCTGTACTTGAAAACCCTAAATTGGTGTAAAATGCAATTTACCCAATTTGAGGGGTGCAACTTGTAAAATACATCATCTAAAACATCTTTTATGGCTCTTGGCATCATTTAGAAGAGGAATGATGAAAAGATTACTTTATGTGAATAATCATATAGTAAAGAACACCCTTGTGATTGAATAATCAAGGTGTATGTATAATAGCCCTTTTATGTATATGCTTTAGTGATGGGTTGATCATCTTTGCCTTCAATTCTTGACCATAGAAGGAGTTTGTCCTTAGAAATAAGATGTGGGGACGTGCAAGGAAGAAAGGGAGTACTTAGATGAGAAATGAGGAAAACATATGTTCTTATGTTGAAAATTCATCTAAGTATATATACAACTTTTCTCACTTAGCAAGGGAACGACCCTCTCCCTTTCATTTCTTTTCCCCTTGCTCAAACCGACTAAGGAGAGCTCTGGAGCTCAGGAGGACGACCAAGGGAGTGCAAGGTAGGTTTGGATCCTTCCTTTTTGCTCAATTCTTGGATGAAACTCGGATTTAAGGTCAAATTCATGGCTAGCTCACTTAGCTCCATCTTTCTAGCCATCTCTTTTCAACCTTCCTTGGAGGATTCACCTTGGCCGACCTGTGGAGCTTCTAGGACGCCATTAAAGGCTTGGAACTCGAAAGCTTGGAGCTCAAGGAGCAAGCTTTAGGCGGGTTTTATAACTCTAAACTTGATGCTTCGATTATACATCTTTTCTATGCATATAGTTGATAGATCTTCTTCTTCCCTATCTTCCCTTGCATCCTTGCAAGCAAAATCGTGAAGAACTGCTACTGTTCTTAAGGTGGAAGATAAGGGCGTTAATTACTATGCTTATCCACAGATTTTCACTTTATCAAACGACCTCCACCTATTGCTCAAAACGGTTTCAAACCGTTTGGTGGGCAAATGGTTTCAGGGTCGTTTGAGGGCAAACGGTCTTCAAGACCGTTTGGTCCCGTTGACCAAGTGAAGACCGTTTGGGAATCTTGTTCATAATTATGTAGGTTAATCACCCACAATTAAGGCACTTTCTACGTCGGTTGTTTAGTAAATAACCGACGCCTCTATGGAATATAGCGTCGGTCTTTTAGTAGATAACCGACGCATAAAGTGCCCTAGATGACACCATTTTTTGTGGCGCGAACACTTTTGGCGTCGGTTATATACCAAAAGACCGACGCCTATAGGTTAAATAGGCGTCGGTTTGATATGAATATCCGACGCCATTTCCAGGACTGCTTTGGCCACATCAGGCGTCGGTTTATTGAAAAAACCGACGCTGTAGGTCTTTCCTGACGGTTTTCTATAAATAACCGACGCCTATTTATATATTTTTTTTCATATCAGTTTGCAGGCCTGCTGTGGCTGGTCAGCAGGATGAGAACCTGCAGTTCAGTTTTCTGAACTGCAGGTTTACGACATCCATTGATATCAGCCTACAAACAGGCCGCAAACCTGCAAAAGTCACAAGCAAAATTCTACACAAGTACATACATTCAGACATCAATTCAATTCTCACATTCACACACATATAGAAACATTCAAATACATGTATTAACATTCAGAAATATTCATTTACATAGTATCATTCATTATCGCTATCAACATCCCAATTATATCTTACAGTTGCCACTGCTTGTATGGCTTTTGCCCATTCTTCTCTTACTTCATTTAATGCTTCCATCGTATATGGAGCATGTATATTTTTTAAACGTTTACCTGTAGTGTTGTCAGTTTTAAACACCTGCAAAGAGAATGATGTATATATATAAGTAATAATATAAAAATAATATAAGATTGATATATTGCATACTAACTAATGAGACTATATATAATACCTCATGTATGGTATCGATGTCCAATGCGGCATATTTGATAATCATCTGCATAAATCGCATCACATAGTATGCGCATGCCCATCCATTGTCTTGTGTAGCACACTATAAATTGAAACATACAAAATAATACAACTAAGCACAATTCACATCAATAATATATATATTTGAGTCGGGAACTTACTTGTACATTCTGCCAATTTATTGGCTGGTTCTTTTTCCTTGGGACCGTTCCTCCAGCCTTTTTGAATGCATCTAAACCCCTACATGTTAATATAACACAATAAATTGCATAAGTAAATAGTAATGTAATAAAAGATGTTAACGGATATAAAAATGAAATATTTCTCACCAGAATAATGGCATTCTCATTACGTGTCCAATTTTAGTGTTCAATGTACTCCCCGCAGGATCTAGATAATAAACAGTGAATGTCCCGGGGACAATAACTAGTAACTCCCAATGTCTACCGCTAGAAGTAAGAAGTTAACAATTAATAACTCAAAATGCAAAATAAAAATGGAATTTTCTTAAGTCCAAATTATAAATAAAGTAAACTTACTTGACATTGAATGGAGCTATTATTATCGTCTTCTTTTGCTGACCAAAAATTGTAAAAGCATCTATACAGTATTGTTGAACATTATCAGGGTCTTTAGCTACCAAACTAATCAATGATGGAATCAAAAATCCCACATGATCAAATGCAAATTGTTTGCAATGATCTTCGACTAGGTAGCTGCAAAACATATAGGCGTATGCATTAATATATAAGAAACCAGATCACCGGATCTTACACAAGGTATATGGATGTATAAACAAGATCTCACCTTATCCATGTCTCTATCATTGATGTATGCAGCCAATCATACATAAACAGCTCAATAATATCTTGTATAAATAAAGAGCTATCGTATGATTGACCTGCATAATCTGCATCTAAAGAAATAATTATAGGGCAATGTACATTATGTGCCCGTAGCCAACATGCCATTCCCCTACAAGCAGGACCTAACGGGTATGTTAGGTCAGTTGGAACCCAATCGGGTAATGCGGGAAGTGGAAGTGGAGGCCTAGGTGCTCCTGGTGTCTTCTTTTTAACCTGTACATATAATTTCAGATCAGTTGACATCATATATACACATTAACAGTCTAAATCAATGTAAATTTATCTTACAATTTCAGTCGTGTAGACGACATCTGCTTTGGGCCACAATATCACCCCACCTTCTGCATCAGCAAGTCTATCAATATCCGGGTGGGGATATGGCAATGTAGCTTCTCTCCAATCAGGTAACACACGTATCGGGCTCACACGAACGTAGCCCTGTGGCATTGGAGTCCCGTGAAACATTGCCCCAGGAAGGGACGGGTAAGCCTGCGCCTCTGCAACAACGTAGTCTTGCATTCTTAAGCGGCATGGCTTCAATGCCTACAAATTTACGTAAAGAATATTATACATATATACATATCATCTTGAAAACATAACAACTTGAAAAGACTAACTACAATGTCATAAACAATACTTACAGCAGACGTGCTAGGCGATGGGTCTCCAGGATTACTCGCAGTCTGTGCATCAGGAGAAGAGTGGGTCGCCATAGGCGTATTGGAAGCCTGAGATGCCTGCCACCGCAGCAATTCTTCCTTGACCTTCTCAGCAACTACATCGTTGATCTTCTTAGCAACTAAATCCTCAACTCTCTTATTCTCCTATACATGGATAAAAGAAACATTAGCTTCTTATTAATGAATTTCCTTTTGCAGTAACATTCTAAAAAAAGAATAGGTTACCTCTTCTTGAGAAAGTCCCGCTCTGGGTTTGCGCTGGGATGGCCCAAAGAATGCTTTGATGCCAACACCAGCGCCGGCACCTCTAACACGTTCAGGATGCTCTGGGTTACCCAGAGCAACTGTCAATTCATCCCTTGTGCCCTGAGGGATGAACGTGCCTTGTTTCCTCTGCTCGTGCAGCTCCCGCTAATCACCATAAACAGAAATTGGTAAGTTAACACCACAAATAATCAATATTCAAACGATTTCTCTAAGAGTTGTATTTTACCATTTTTGCAGCCGCCTCAGCAGTTACAGGCTTCTTTATTTCACCCTTCTTGTTTTGCCTGCCAGCTATCCAGATATCATGGCGAGGCATGGGTGTGGCAGACTCCTGAGTAGGAGCAGACTCCTGAGTAGCCGCAGACTCCGCCTGTAGTCTTTGGCGAACGCTTGCATAGCCTTTTGGACCCATAGTGTGGTCATGCACATTCAGTGCACGCCTTGCTTTTTGTGCGTCACTGAGGGCCTAGTTAGTATGCACATTAATGATTTGGTTAGTAGCACTAAATGCTAATCTTGAAACAGGTGAATACAATGTATATTAATTAAATTAGGAGTGACACCTAATACCTTGAATTCTTCAGATTTTCTTGAAGCAACAAAATTGTCCCAATCTTCTTTGTCCAAGAAGTTCCATTGTTCAAGGGCTGACTTCTTCTTCTTATCACCCTCTTTTATGTATTCTCTGTTCAGATTTGTCCTATAATTCCTAAGCATCTTTCCAGCGCGTTGCATCACATTTTTACGATGCAACTTCTCATCCAATGCAAACAGATTCTGTAAAATAGAAATGTTATTAACTAGTATCCAAAATAGAATTGCAAATAATAGAATTTGTAATCTACAAAATAGAATTGCAAATAATAATAACTCACGCATAAATCCTTCCATATCAAGTCTTTTTTCCCTTGAGGAACTTTATGCCAATTGTCATACTTAACACCACAATGGCTCCGAGTGGTACACCCAAGATAGTTCACAAAATTATTGCGGTTCACTCCAATTGGATTTCCTCCATTATCAAACTCCACCACCAATTTAGATCCACTACCACTTAGCGCTAATAACTTCTTCAACAGAGTGATGCCCCTTTTCTTGTTAAGTGTCTGGTGTTGCGCATCAAGTTGCTCCAGTGCTTCAGTGGGTACAGGTGCATCAACCTAAAATTTGACAAAAATAAAACACACTAACTTAGCCCAATATAGAAATATAGGATATATGACATAACTAGAAGATAATGAATTTTATAGAAATACAGGATATGTTTTTAGAACTTACATTAGTATCCTCGCCATGCTCGTCATGGACAGCATGCTCATCATGAACTTCATGCTCATCATGGACATCATGCTCATCATGGTCAGCCATCTGAAAATGTCATTAAAAAGGCAAACATTTAGCATTTCTATTAACTAGAAAAAGGCAAACATTTAGCATTTGTATTAACTAGAAAAAGGCAAACATTTAGCATTTGTATTAACTAGAAAAAGGCAAACATTTAGCATTTGTATAAACATACATGTCTCTAAAATTGTGATCTTTTATCAATTAACAATCCTTCATTGTGATCTCCGCGCACATATAAGTCATCATTAGCTTCAATATTTTGTGGAGTTGGCAACCCAACTGGGAATGGACTGGAGTCATCATACTTATCATAGTACTCTTCTTCATCTATAGGATCTTCAATGAACTGTCTTTTACCATGAAGAACAACCAACCATTTATCATTTGCAGGATCATCGATATAGAATATTTGTTTCGCCTGTGATGCCAATATGAATGGTTCACCCTTCTCGCCAATCTTTTCAAAGTTCACCAAAGTGAAACCCAATTCATCCACTATAACTCCTTTGGTGTTATCAACCCAATTACATTTAAAGAGCGGAATTTTGAAATCTATGTAGTCAAACTCCCAAATGTCCTCAATGACACCGTAATATGACATTTTAGCTTCACGTGGACTCTTATCCTTTGCACTTGCAAAGTACATAGTCGACGCTTGAAGAGTGACCCCACTATTTTGGACGACACTCTTATCATCTTGGCGCTTTGTGTAATATGTGAATCCATTAATGTCAAACCCTTCATAAGACATAACATTCGGTTTTGGTTTAAAGGCGAGGCATTTGATAGTTTCTGTAATATCATGTGGTGTTTGAGATAGTTGATGTAAGACTTTATCTTCAAACCACTTAGTAAAAGTCTTATTATGCTCTCTAGCAAGCCACATTGAACTTGCTCGAGGATGTTGTCTCTTTATGAAATTGGTATGTTCCTCGATATAAACACTCACTTCATCCATATTGTGTAAAATATACAAGTGAGCTTGTTCCAACTGCTCACGGCTGATTACTTTCACCCGTGATCCCAAAATTCCTTTGCCCTCCTCAATATTCTTGTCATTATCCATTCTATGATCAGAGAAAATAAGTATATATTAGGAAACAAGTATATATTAGGAAAAGATTAGGCAACATTTCCCTAGTATATAATAAATGTGTACCACCTATCCCATCCTTGAACACCTAATCTCACTAGTAAGTGTATAATGTGTATTGGGTTTTCGAGAAAATTTCGGCAGCATTTCCCCGCTGTTCTCTAAGTACATATGTACTTAGAGAACAAACGGGGAAATGCTACCAAAATTTTCTCGAAAACCCAATACACATTATACACTTACATCCTAAGTGAGATTAGGTGTTCAAGAACAGTCCCAAACCGGGGACTATCCAAGATTTACTCCTAATGAGTCAATCTTGGATGGGTTTCTAGGCCAACAATAATAGATATCTACAATGAAGCCGGATTCCATACAAACAATATATAATTTAGTGATTGTTCATTCTAATTTATACCAATGTACAAGTAATATAAAAAACAATGATTGTTCACATTCTAGGCCAACAAACACATGTGATGTCATTCTTATATATAATAAATGTGTACCACCTATCCCATCCTTGAACACCTAATCTCACTAGTAAGTGTATAATGTGTATTGGGTTTTCGAGAAAATTTTGGCAGCATTTCCCCGCTGTTCTCTAAGTACATATGTACTTAGAGAACAAACGGGGAAATGCTACCAAAATTTTCTCGAAAACCCAATACACATTATACACTTACATCCTAAGTGAGATTAGGTGTTCAAGAACAGTCCCAAACCGGGGACTATCCAAGATTTACTCCTAATGAGTCAATCTTGGATGGGTTTCTAGGCCAACAATAATAGATATCTACAATGAAGCCGGATTCCATACAAACAGTATATAATTTAGTGATTGTTCATTCTAATTTATACCAATGTACAAGTAATATAAAAAACAATGATTGTTCACATTCTAGGCCAACAAACACATGTGATGTCATTCTTATATATAATAAATGTGTACCACCTATCCCATCCTTGAACACCTAATCTCACTAGTAAGTGTATAATGTGTATTGGGTTTTCGAGAAAATTTCGGCAGCATTTCCCCGCTGTTCTCTAAGTACATATGTACTTAGAGAACAAACGGGGAAATGCTACCAAAATTTTCTCGAAAACCCAATACACATTATACACTTACATCCTAAGTGAGATTAGGTGTTCAAGAACAGTCCCAAACCGGGGACTATCCAAGATTTACTCCTAATGAGTCAATCTTGGACGGGTTTCTAGGCCAACAAACACATTTGATGTCATTCTTATATATAATAAATGTGTACCACCTATCCCATCCTTGAACACCTAATCTCACTAGTAAGTGTATAATGCGTAATTGGTTTTCAAGAAAATTTCGGTAGCATTTCCCCGCTGTTCTCTAAGTACATATGTACTTAGAGAACAAACAGGGAAATGCTACTGAAAGTTTCTCAAAAACCCAATACACATTATACACTTACATCCTAAGTGAGATTAGGTGTTCAAGAACAGTCCCAAACCGGGGACTATCCAAGATTTACTCCTAATGAGTAAATCTTGGACGGGTTTCTAGGCCAACAAACACAATAATAGATATGACAAATATATGCAAGCAAAAGATTTGTTCATATATGCAAGCACAAATGTATGACAAATATATGCACAAATTAGAAGTTCATAACCATCATAACCCCCCATCTTAGGATGATGAAGGTCCATCTTTGCAGTCCTTGGCTACCATATGAGCCAATGAACAAGGAAGTTGGTCATTTGTCCCAGGATTAACATTGTGAAATTTGAGTTGAAGAACATGAACAAATTTGAGTTGAAGGTCTATCTTTGAGGACGGTCATCTAGGCTCACCCACAATACAACTTATTAGAAGAACATGAACAACTTTCAGGGCAAGGTCAAAGCAAAAATTAGAATTAGAATCAGAACCAAATCCAAATCTACTAGGATTTATTGTACAAACCGTTCTCCTTTGAAAAATTACAAGCAAATATAAATGACAAAATGAACCAAATTGCAATAAAAAACAACAACATGATGAATATGATTGAAGCAAAAATGAGCTGTGTAACTAGGTATAAAAACTCATAACCAAATGATTGACCAACAACTCATAAACCAATCTGACCTTATAAAGAACACATATTGAAGGATCCTATAACAGAGTAAAATCGTACCTGTAAGTAGCGAGCTCGTGGAGGAAGAAGAGGAGTAGCTCTGTCGGTAGCGAGCTCCGTTAAGGAAGAAGAGCAGTGGAGGCGGCGATGTTGAGCAGTGGAGGCGGCGATGTAGGCAGTGGAGGCGGCAGCGGCGTAGGGCAGTGGCAGCAGCGGCGGAGACGCATGGGTCGTCAGGCGGAGATGCGGCGGAGGAGAGGCAGTGGGCGGCGGTGACACCGGCGAGCTCCAGGACCACCTGCACAAGTCAGGCAGGTAGCGGCAGCGACACCGGCGAGCAGGGAGCGGCAGGCGGCGGCGGGCAGGAAGGCGGCGGAGAAGGAGCAGGCAGGCGGTGGCGACACCGGCAGCAGAAGGAGCAGGAAGCGGCGGCGGCGCACAAGCAACAGCAGCAGCGGAGGGTCGGGCGACGGTAGCGGAGGGTGGCGGGCAGCGGCGTCGGTGAGCAGTAGCAAGCGCGGGCGATGAAGACAATGAAACAGGAAAGGGGACCTAAAGTCGATCGATCATGCGTCTAATAAGTTCGTAAAGGGCGTCGGGTATCTAACAAAGCCGACGCCTAAGGTCTTCAGCGTCGGTTCCTATTACAAAACCGACGTCCAATTAGATAAAATTTGCCCTAAATAAATTGGCGGGAACCACTATCGGCGTCGGTTATCTAAGGATAACCGACACCCAAGCTGTAAATTTTCGCACAAATTTTCATCTTATATAGGCGTCGGGTTTTAGGTAAATAACCGATGCCGTATGTGACATATTTTTTTTGCTCGAAAATTGGATTTCGTGGCAGTTTTAGGCGTCGGTTTTTTACCAAAAAAACCGACGCTTAATACAAGCGGTACCCGTGTCTTGGCTACAGACGTCGGATGACCTAGATGACCGACGTTGAATGTTATAGGCGTCGGTTTTCCTAAATAACCGACGCCCAGAAAAGCGACACTGAATGTTGTTTCTGTAGTAGTGAAAGTATCTAGAACCTTCCTCGAACCTGATTGAGTGGTCTCACACATACAATGGTCGTCTCTCTCACCCATACGACCATCTGGGAAGTCAAGTCGAGTTAGTCAGTTCATCAACATGAAATGGGCTCACACCTCAATTTGGGCATCAATTAGCCAATTCGATCTATGATTATCCTAACGACCCAAACAACCATCTCAACAATTGACACATTTGTCTGTCACTTCAGATGACCATCTCACCCAATGAGATGGTCATTTGGCAGTGCAATCAGCCTATATATTGTGTGAATTGAATACCTAAACACTTTAGTAATCAATCGAATCATCATTCAAGATTAAACTCCTCATCTAGATGACTTCCTTTGTGTGTGACCCTATAGGTCCCATATCACATTAGCAGTGAATGTCCATAACTAGCTTATGACATCACAAGAAAAGAGTGGTACCCAGTCTCACATCAGTGCTACCCAAGTGAATGGAAAGTTGGAGAATGACTTCAACCTACAAAATATGTAAGGTGTTGTAGTGATTGTATAATTCCTTTGTCTCTGATATCAAGAGTGAACTCGAGGCATGGACTCATCATCATCTCAACATTCAATCCATGTTACTTGAACCAAGATAAGAATGTATGAGATAACATGACCTTGACATCATATATTGATTCACATGTGCATGTGCATGCATTTCTCAGTCTCGCTTATCAAGTGGCCATGATATTAATCTCTAGTAGGAGGGACACATCCCATATCTATCACTCACATTTTATCCCCATGTATCAAATTCACCCAATCTTCATCGCTATAGCAACCCATGTTTCAAGAATGTTTGATGATGTCAAAACATACCCAACAACATGTGAAGAGTGCAGTGATTCCAAGTCTAAGAATCGCAATCACCACCTTCACTGTGAGATATGACTATGACTTACCATATGGTGGTTTCCATGTGTCACTTCTCAAGGTGGGTATGTCTGATACACTGTTCTGTAACATGTATATGTGTGCTTGGTTTGATATTTCCATATCATGATTAATGAGATTCTATCATCAACCAACCCACACTTTAGTCTTATGTGTTATTGGTGTCTATCTACCTTCCACAACAAAAACTTATTAGGGAAATAATAAGAATATACATACTCTTAACATTTGTATGATCTCATCCTTCCAAGTCATGTACTTGAATACATATGTCACTGATTATTGTCATTCTTTAGACATTGATAATGTTTCCTCATTATCTCATAACTGAGAAAAATAGAATGAATTGAAAGATTGCATTTATGACAACTAATCAAATCCTTTATGGTTTATGCCATGTCAATCATCACATGATTGGCTCTATGGGCATACCTTACAACAATAACATGATAGATTTATTGATCATGATTACATTTAATATAAGTTGGGGTTCTCAAGTCATTCAATCCGTGAACATGTAATTTAGGATATTGAAACATAACCCTAATGATAACTTAATACCAAACAAACCTAAACCATAGACTAGGACCAATTAGGGTTTAATGTGATTAATGTGATGGTGACAGTTTAGTATTTACATACATGCATATTAACTATTAAATTTCTTGGATCTATTGATCGGATTGATTGAATACTCTTGAAGTATAATTACATAGTCTGAATGGCTCACCATCAAGGTACGTGGTTACACGAATGAATACATGCATTAGTTTCTGGTGTTTTCTGAGTATTTCTCAAGGATTGAACAACGAAAATGTTGGATGTTTATTTTCTTTTCAATATAATCCACTATCAATATCACATAAAGAAAGATTATGTGAATAAAATGATAGCTTCTTATTTGTAAGTTTTTGATGGAACATATGTTGTTAGTTTACTTGCACACTTTTGCATGCACCCCACATACACAATATTATACTAATATGTTCTTTTGTTTCACAACATTTTAGGTACATGCTAGAAAATATGTTCTCAAGATATGATGGACATGATGATCAGTTGAATTTACTTGAAGACATTGAAGTTAACTAGTAAGGAGGAACACTTAGACACTTCTTCTCAAATAGTTCTCATATGTACAATTATGATGATAAAAATTCATGTAACTCCTTAGAGGAGATTTTTCTAAACAACATTTAAGTTAACGGAAATTATTTACTATTTATTATTATTCTTGTTCAAAATGTAGATCCTTGGGAAAATTTTAGGTAATGGTTCTCAACTTTAAGGGCTTTCTTAATTGGGGGTTGCTGAAAAGTGAGTCGTTACATTGGATATTGAAGCTCCAACTTTTTTTAAATAATATTTAATAGTTATATTTTTAAGTAATCTATAGAAATATGAGGGAATTGTTAGGGCATTTTCAAAAGGCAATGGTGTCTAGAAGGGACCACAACCTGGGGGCTGGAAAAATGTTCTATGCATCACTATTTGGCTTACTAGGAATCCTAGGCCCCTGTCTCCTACCTAGACAAAGTCAGAATTCTTTTCCCAAAGTATAATACCTTTAGGGTTTCTTCTCGTCTCTTTTTTCTGCTTCTCATTCACTTTCTTAATAAGTCCAAAAGGAACTTCCCTCCTCATCTAAATTTAGGTTTTTTGAGAAGAAGTATGATGAAGGAATCCTCCTCCAATTAATGTACATGTAATGTATAAATAATAATGTACATGTAATATGGGAATAAAGGTGAGGAAAAGAAAATTTGTTTCATGATTTACAAGGTTAAACCCTATATGGATCTAGGGTTGGTTAGGAAACTCTAGTGGGTCAAGGGACATAGAAACCCTAAGATGTAGGGGGTAGATTGTGTAGTCCCCAACCTGAATCCTATACCTTGATTCTGGGAAATGGGAGTGGTGTTGGTGACAGAGTAGCCCTACCCATATGAACCCAAATTAGGGTAGGAGTAAAGAGATATAAAAAAATATAAATAAGTTTAGGTGAACCAACCCCGCATGAATGAATGTGGAGAAATTCATGCATGATGTATGTGAAAGGATTTGAATATACATGAGAAACATAAATAACCAAGGGCTATACATGAATATTACTTGCTCATCACCCTAATGTTATCTCTGGAGGAATGGATGGATAAAGAATACCCCAAAAGAGTGGGTATGGTGCCCCAGGGAGTGGGTAAGCTATTGAGACTCCCCCAAGTGAGTGGGTAAGTTATTAAATGAACCCCCGATGAGTGGGTATGCTATTGAGAATACCTCCAGAGAATAAATATTCTACCCCCAGCAAGTGGGTATGCCACTAAAATACTTCCAGCGAGTAAGTACAATATTATGAATACCCTCAGTTAGTGGGTATCCCATAGAGAATGGGAAAATATAGGTTTGGGAGTTATGAAAATATTATATATATATATATATATATATATATATATAGAGAGAGAGAGAGAGAGAGAGAGAAAGAGAGAGTCAGGCTAGAATACACTTGAGTAGTTTTTCATGATGCAATTATTTTTTTTAAATCTAGTCCATTTATCTTCTTAATCATCTTGTGAATAACTCATATAAAAAATTTGAGCACATTTGGACATTTATAGGTCATGTTATAAAGAGTGCAAAAATTATGCTTTTCAAATTTATTTCGTGCATCAATTTTGTTGCCCTCAGATGAGTGACTTACACTGATCCAAATGGGCTCAAAATTTTTATGTAACCTAATTATAATATGACAATGAAGATAAATGGTTTACATCTTGCGAAAAATAGCCCTGATATGCAAGCACATATGAGTGTATCAGTGTGATCTATACACTTAAGTGTATTCTAACCTAACTCTCTCTCTCTCACTCTCTCTCAATATCTTTCTCTCTCTCTATATATATATTATATATATCTTATATATATATATATATATATATATATATATATATATATATATATATATATATGTAGGAAACCTATGAATAATGCATTTATGGATGTAACTTGCTTGAACCATGAATAAGATATCTCTAGTGAGTTAAAGAGCATGGGGTGATATAAAGTCATTCTGAAAATGATTGTGAACCTAGACCAAATGGGAAGGTTGCTAAGGAGCCAATCCTAGATGGGATGGTCATATAAGGTGCTAATCTTAGATGGGACGGCCAATGAAATAGAAACACCGGATGGGATGGTCATATGAGGGGTCAAGCCCAGATGGGATGACCAATGGAATACCAAGACCATAAGGGATGGTGATATGAGGTTTCTAGCCTGATGGGAAGACCAAAGAGGTACCAAGCCCAAACGGGATGGTATGAAAATCCACTATGACTAAAACCCTAAGGAGATTGTTCCCCATAAAGAGGCTCCCCTAAACAAAGAGTTGACCATGAAAGAGGAATATAAAGGATTGAGAAGTTATAATAAAAATTCATATTTGGGTTGTATAAAGAATGAAAATATGAGTTTAGGGTTGGTGTGCCCAACCTATGTGGGTCACCCAAGAGTGGGAGAAGGACCTATGGGGGAAGAAAACCTTTAAACTGTACAGTCAGGTTGTGGCTAGAGAGCCTAATCTCCTCCTATAAGCCAAGACAACACCCTAGTTAAGACCTTCCCTAAAGAGGTGAGATGATAAGTCAAATTAAAGATTGAGGTAACCTTAAATGTCACCTAAAGTGTAAAGAATTAAGATATATAAAATATGAAAGCACATATATTGAGTATGATTCTTTAAACCTAAGTATGCCATATTTGAGGAACATGAGGAAAAGTCATCATGGAAGTAGCTGACAGGATGATACCAAGCCCAAAAGAGAAACATTGACATGATTCCAACGAGGGGGCATAAAATGAATAATGCAAATCATAAGAGATGGAGGAAATATGATTTAAAGAATTACATTTGAAAATAATTTGCTTGAAACTTGTTAATGTAATGTAATATCCTCAATGAAACCCTTAGGAAGGGTAGAATCCTAAGACAATCTGAAGGTCAAGTAGGGAGTACAAAAGGTACATGGGACCAATGGGGCTAGGAGTTGATTTTTCCCTGAATGCACAAGACCATCTGGTTGGGAGGTAACAACTATGTTTGTTTAGGTCCCATGTCGCAGGATACTGGCCACCTTCATGAGTTCATTAGGACTAAGGGGCAAATGTGAGGGCCACTCCCTAGATGCATAAGGATGAGAATCACTCCAAAAGTACATGTACTCCTAGAGACCTCAAGGAAGTGTCTTAGGCTCATAGTATATGAGGTGTAAATGTAAACGGTACAAAGAAGTCATATAATAATGAAATCTTGAGAGGAATTGTGCACAAACTCAAGAGTGAGAAAGGCATTGGACTTGATGGAATAAATGAATGATGTGGAATTAAAAAGTATTGTTTAAAGTCATGATGAGAATGGTTCAACATAAAATGTGAAATTGAAAGATAAGTTTGGATATACCATATCTGCTCTTGTAATAGGATGAGCTTTGTGTTTGGTCTGCAATCAAGTTCTTATTTCATCCCATTATGAGAGAGGGAGAGAGATTGGGTATACACATATTATACCTAAAATTGAAATACAATAATAAATACATTAAGTTGAACTTGATCTAGGGTTTGAGGTGTTACAACACCATCATGTGATGATAATTGAATAATAGGTTGAAAATCTAGTGAAAAGGTAATGACCAAGTGAAATTGAAATTTCAAGATGAAGATGTAATCACCAAGTGATGGAATCATGTAAAGAATAAGAATGTGGATATAAATTGAACTCAATTCAAAGTACTAGGTTCATAACCCTAACTTGTGAAGTTTACATAAGTTACAACTCCTTTTAGGGATAGATGAATGTAATATGCTCACTTTAGTTAATTTGAATTTAATGAATATAAGTCATGGATTGAAAATTGATAAATAAATTCCCCTATGGTATTATTCATGGAAAAATAATATCCTTCTGACACAAGTCAAAGAAATGACTGGGGTTCATTTGAAATAATCCATTACTAATGTTGGACAAAATAAAGAATGTAAAATCCAATAATAAATGGATTTCTAAAGTAATGGAAATTGATATTGTTAAATATGGAATTATGTGGAATAATCTAGAAAAGAAAGTTTCATGTGTAACTAAAGGATAATTTCTTTATGGTTTTCTAAATAACTAAAACATTGAATAATATGCAAGTTTCCAAAAGAAAATAAAATATATGGTGTTTTAGATAATTAGAAGAATAATTATCCAGCCAGTTTGGCAAAACAATATTTGGGCATCAAATAACTATTATTTTGGATTTAACTTTGTATACTTTAGATTAATAATGAAACGGAGGCAAATTCTAGAAATTGGGAGAAAAATGATTTTTCCATGAGATAAAGGTTTGTTTTAAACAATGTTGAAAAGAGAAAGTCTTGGATATGAAAACATATTTCAATAAAACCCCACAATGTTAATATAGGTGGGAAAATTATTAATGAATTCGTATAATCAATTCAAGGAATATTTCAAAGTGAGAAATTGAGAATAATATAGAATTCAGGTTTTGAAATATTTCCTAAGAAATAAAGAAATAAATTATCCAATGTGCACCAAATAGTTATGTTCTTTTCTAAATGGCTTTATGTTGATGAATCTGAATAAGAAGAATGTGGAGAAGAGGAAAAAAAGGAAGGAATATATAAAAAGGTGCTAGTATATATATATGGGATGATTTCACACATATCCACCCTGCCCATCTAGCCCCTCTCACCGCAATACATGTCACTGTGTCATTGTCTCCTCTCGCCTTGCACTATTTTCTTTCAATGTGCATGTGACCTAGAGCATGTAGATAAAAGAAGTGGTATGGTTCCCTCTATAGAAGGGATGAATTCTATCAATGTGGTCTGACCACCTTTTTCGAGTCCAGAGAACCATTGTAGCAACAACACTGCCAGACAATCCAGTTGATGAGAAGATAAGAGAGGGACAAAGTAGTGAGAGCATAGAGATTAGATGATGGATGCGGTTGCAATAAGGCTGCACAATGGGTAGGGTTGAGGAAGCAATGCCAGAAGGATTGTGCCTAGGTCTCGCTATGGATGATGTTATGGGCCACACATGCAGATGTAGGTCTTGTGAAGCCTCATAAACAAACTGTGATAGAGATAGAGGTCTATTTGTAGAGTAAAGATGGGGGGTGGAGGCAGGGGGCACCGGAGAGAGAACCTAGGTTAGTGAGGAAGAATCCTTGGGGACGGTGCCCATGGCTATGAGACCTAGTGCCAGAGAACATTGTTGCACCAGAAGAGGCAGTAATCATGTATTCACGTGGAGATGACAACCCAGGTGTGGGTGAGGACATGAGGCCATGCCTGAACTGGGTGACTAGAATGGTCGGCTCGGGTGCAGCATAGGAGCGGCTATTGCCCACCCAACCAGTTGGACGCAGGTCCATGGTGAAGTGGCGCAATGGGAGGTTACCACATCACCCTTGCAAAAGCTAATAATGTTTAATCTTCTAAAAATTATAGAAAATTCTAGGAAGATCCAAAAATAGTACAACTATATAGCTTTTTTATCAAAAAAATGAAAGAAATTGAAATGAAATATCAATGAGACCTAAATTTTTTTCCTATATTAAAAGTAGCATTAATATGCACTAAAGTTGTGATTGAAGTATAAAAACCCGAGATTTGCATATTAACATGTTGAATATGGTAAAAACCTTTCTTTTATGCTAGTACCTGATATTGTAGACTATAATGGTAATATAATGTGATTATGATCATAATGATGAGAAACTAGGTTTTCTAGAGTGGATGATCCATAACATGTGTAAGTAAGATATTGAACATCATTGATGTAACTTCCTATAACCTTAATGTGACTAATCTGATATAAGTGTTCATGATGCTATAACATGATAGAATTGATGATCATGACTACAATTATTTTAATTTGGGGTTCTAAAGTCATTGAACCAATGATCATGGAAATTAGGATATTGAAACATAACCCTAATGATAACTTGATACCAAAGAAACCTATACCCTAGACTAGGACCAAATAGAGTGTCATGTGATTAATGTGATGGTGATATTTAGGGATTTACATACATGCATATCAACTATTGATTTGCTTGGGTCTATGGATTGGATTGATTGAATATTTTTGAAGTATAATTGCATAGTATGCATGGCTTACCATTGGGGTACGTGGTTATGCCTATGAATACCCGTATTAGTTTTTTGATGTTTTCGAAGTGCTTTTTGCGAATTGAACAACTTCACTGCTGGATGTTCATTTAATTCTTTTCAATATAATGCCACTATGAGTATCACATCAAGAAATATTATGTGAACAAAATGATAGTTTCTTATTTGCAAGTATTTTATGAAATGTATGTTTTTGGTTTACTTGCACACTTTTGCATGCACCACACATACACAGTATAACTTGTTAAGATGAATGGTGTTTTTGTTTCATGACATTTAGGTACATGCTAAATAATATGATATCAAGATATGATGGACATGATATTCAGATGAATTTACTTGAAGACATTAAAGTTGACTTATAAGGAGGATTATCTAGATACTTCTTCTCACATAGTTCTCATATGTATAGTTTTGATGATAGAAATTCATGTAACTCCTTAGAAGAGCTTTTTGTAAACAATATTTGAGTTTAATGAAAATTGTTTACTATTGATTATTATTTGTTTAAAATATAGATCCTTCCAAAAAAATTAGGTAATGGCTCTGAACTTTAAGGCCTTCCTTAATTATGGGTTGTTGAAAAGTGAGGTTGTTACAATAATGGATTAGAACTAAAAATAGCAATGTTGAATTGTAAGCTTGTAGAAGGATAGCATGTAGTAATTTCTCAAGTGTGTCTCCTAAGTGTTCATAGTCACCCTTATATATAGGAAAAACTTAGGAATACTCAATATAGCTGTTGGGAGTGTTTTGACTGAGATAATTGCTAAACTAGCCATTAGAGATCAAAATAGAAGTTTACAAGGGTTAGAAAACCAAATGCAAATTTTAACTGGGGATTGATCTTGGTCGAATTGTACCTCGACCGAACACCATCTTAGTTGAACTGTACCTCGACCGAACACCATCTCTTTTAGGATTTTCAATGACTATATTTCTAATATTTCCTCTTCATCGTCTGAAGTGTAGCTCAACTGAAGAAGATCTCGGTCAAAGAAGAGTTTGATTAAAATATTCCTTGTTAAGGCACTATTATATTTTTGGAAAGCATATCAAATAATTTTTCTTATGACACCTAATGACCCTAAAGACTTGATGTAAGTGTTTATAAGTATTTAGGATATGATTATTCTAATCATCACTTGTTCTTATACCATTCCTATCGAGTTTTACAAAATTCACTTGTATAAAGCATTTAAAAAGTAAAACTTGACTTGCACGCATCAAAACACATATAAAATACCATGTTCTTTATTTCAGGATCTTGTCTAAGTTTGTTGATCATCTAAAAGACTATATTCACATATTAGTGACACAAATGGGAAATATTTACATCATCAATATTTGAGTTTGACGTATCCAAAATGCTAACAATCTCTCCTTTTTTTATGATGACAAACATTTCCATAAGATAATTTGAATATAGAAAATTTAGAGCATCATACCTTTTTAATTTTTTGCACATGGCCAAATTTATCTTCATGGATTTTTCTCCCCTTTTTTGAAGTAAAAAATGGGTTATATTACCAATACTCACCCTCAAAGAGACACTCCCCCCTCAAAAAGATAGTCATTTTAGAGAGGGAATATATTTACCTAATAAAAAGTGGGGATGTAAAAATTGAATCAAGAAACCAATTTGAAAAGGTAATTGTATTGACAAAAATACATATTTGATCAAAGAACAAAATATTATCTAATTAAAAATGAGTGGACCATTAAGTCCATAATAAGAAATTCCAATTAAGAAGAATATATCAAAAAGATACTCTAAGCCAATGGTAAGAAATGTTAAGTCCATCATCTATATAGAGATAGCATGAAAAATACCAATTTTCTAAAGAATATATTATATCAAAGAAAGGAGTGTTAAGTCCTTTATTCTATAGAATGTCATAAAACCCAGAATGAGGTAAACAAAGAATCTATGACCAAATACAAGAAATTTTAAGCCCATAATTGATAGATGAAATCCATTAAGAGCATAATCAAACAATGATGGTAATATAAAACTCATGATTTTAGCCCCTCCCCTTAATCTCATACTCACAAAAATTGGGCTCAAAATAGAGAAACGAACTACCAAGATAGATATATCAATATAAGAGCAATGACCATGTTTACAACATGTGAAATAAATAATTTTAGACATGAAAGACAACTAAACATGTAACAAACTAAGTAATAATACTAATTGAAAGATAGCCACATTAAAATTTGATACTCTACTTGAAAATTTAATCCTACAAAAATACATCTCTACCATTTAAAGAAAACATATATAGATACCAGTAGACAAACTAAACATTTTAAGATAAATCGATTGACTAAAATATTTCATGACCAAAAATTTACATACAATGAAGCTTGTGGTCATATAACATTTCCTCTGAGTGGTTTTGGTACCCAAACAATCACGAAACTGCTTATTACCCAAACGCTAACTCCAAATGACTATAAAGTCAATGGAGATAGGACCTAGGTGCTGGTATAGTATGCCTAGATATCCAATCATATGATGATTGCAATGAGGCATGTGATACTTGATTTGATAATAATAAAGGAAATTTTCGTCCATATTTTTTAACTATTTTGAGATAATAGTATAACGTGTTAGATGTCTAGAGAATGAAAATACTCAATGATGTATGTTTTCAAGTATGTGACTTGAACAATGAGATCATATGGATGTTAACAGTATGTACATTCTCATTATTGTACCAAGTTAGTTGTTATTGTGGAAATAACCATAGACATCAATAACACAAAAGACTAGAGTGTATGTTGGTTGATGACAGAATCTCATCAGTCATGATATATGATATAAAACCAAGAACATTATATATTTTAGAGAACAGTGTATGGGATAGACCCATTGTAAGAGTGATGCATGGAAACCACACATGGTTAGTCAGGATCATCTCTTATAGTATTGGTGGTGATTGTGATTCTTGGACCTGAAATCACTGCACTCATCACTTTTGGTTGGGTACACTTTGACATCATCAAACGCAATCATGAAACATGGGTTTTTATAACGATGTTGATTAGGTGACTTTGACACAAGGGGACTTGTCTGTGAGTGATAGACATGAAATTTGTCCCTCCTAAGGGAGTGTGATATCCTAGCCACTTGAGGAGTGAGATTAAAAAATGCATGGCCATGCATATATAAGTCAATATATGATATTGAGCTTACATATATCTCAGGTAGTCTACTCTAAATCAAGAAACATTGGTGGAATGTTTGTAGAGATTGACAAATCTATGCCTTGAGTTCAATCTAGATATTAGTGACAAAGGAACTATACATTCACTATAACACTAATAACATGTTGTAGGCTGAAAGTTGTTCTCCAACATTCCTCTTCACTTGGGTAGCACTGATGTATGACTAGGCACCAGTCTTTTCTTGTGATGTTTAAATTTAGTTATGGATATTCACTGCCAACCTGAAATAAAACCTATAGGGTCACACACATAGGATTAACCTGGAAGAGGAGTTTATCCATGAATGATGTTTAGATTGATTACTAAAGTGTTTAGGTACTCAATAAAACATTCAATCAATAGACTTGACTCGGAATCATCAAGTTCAAGTGTTGAACCAACTAATTAGAGTGTCAGATTGATTGAGAACTGCATTGACTGAGTTCAGTACAACCTAGACCGCCAACTGACTGATTCACTGGGTGAACCGATCGACTCATGGTCAGTAAGATGATCGGTTCACTCTTTTGAACTGATTGGTTCACTCTGTTGAACCGATCGGTTCAAATGGACCAAATGAGAAGGTGTTGGGTTTCTCGATTTGTGAGAAAAGATTCTCATTTCACTTGTTTAATTCAATTGGGACAAGAATTAATCTTTTCATTAATTAGAAATGAATAAGGAAAGTCAATTGTGGTCAAGTCTGGGAAGTGAAATGATCGGTTCACTGGGTGAACTGATTGGATCACTTGACCAAATGACTGGTTTAGTTATGAACCAATCGGCTCACCTACCCAAATGATCGGTTCAGTTATGAAACAATCAGTTCACCTTCCGCAGTGCAATCAGTTTGTGGAAAACTCTAGAACCTTCTACTCCCACACAGACTGAGAACCCTAACCCTTCCCTCTACTATAAATAGAGGGGTATAGGGGGCTTATCAGAACACACAACTCAGAACATCAGTGGCTCTGCAAAGTTGTTGTCCTCTCTGATTGTGGTAACTGGGAGAGCCCATGAAAGTTCTACCTATCTAGGGCGGAACAACTAGGGAAAGACAACTGTAGAAAAATGACTGTTGGTGGGAAAGTGTGTCGGTGACTAGTATGCCAATAGAGGGGGATGACTCCTTCCAGTCTGTCCTTCAGGATGACTAGAGTTCCCGGTGGTCTTTGTGGACTATCTATAGAGGCGAGAGATTTTTTCTGCTCAAGAGGGTAATCGTCAACCTCAGTCTGGATCAAGACTAGGAGTTGCACAGACGTCGTCGAATACTAGGTGGTTGAAGGCTACACTAGTTGTGAGGTATTGTTGCTGAGCCAGCCTTAGGACCTGGTATAACTCGCTAAACCATCTTTCCTATTGCATAGTTGTTGATGCGATCTGTTGATTATGGTTTGTAGTTAGATAAAAAAAATTGTTTCTGCTGCCTGTTCTGTCCCACAAAACCCAACACTAGGTGTCTGTCCCTAGCATAGCATTAAAAAAATGTGAATGCTAAAGCAAAAATATTATTATACATGAACTAATAAAAAGATAAAACCACCAATCATAATCTCAACATTCAACAAGTATTATTAAGTAACATTTTTATTACAAGATTTCAATTACAAATTAAGTGTCAAATTGTACAAGTCTTCCCATGTACACTAGGGATCTTACAAGAAGTACACCTCATGACATAGCTCATCATGCCCATCAACTTCTAGCAATCTCTAAACCTATAAAATATGTGAAATAAAGTGGGTCAAGCACACGAGGTGTTGAGTACAGGGATTGAGAGATACACATATATATGCTTTGCATAATTTGAAAAGATCTATAGAAGTAACGAACAAGAATAAACAAGTTAAGTATTTAACAAAGCAAGGCCCTTCTTTTATATCATTTTACTTCAAGTATACCAACAAAATCATATATCATAAGGCCATTAACCAACTTCCCATTGGAAGGGTCCGTAAGGGTACTCAAGTTTAGATAAGCATTTTATACGTAAGGGACCTCAAGACCATTGCCAAGAGCTAACCCTTTTATCGACATGGTCCTCCCTAACTTGACAACTCAAGTAGGATGCCCAACCTCGTGACCTTACCCCAAGAATATAGACATGTGGACATGGTTTCTATAATTGAATTTCTATATTATGTTTGCAAGTTGTAAAACAACCACACAAGACAAACATCAAGTATAATACTAGAGTACTACATGGCAATATTTGAACAAGTAAGAAAGCATACATATGTATCACATTTCAAACAAGAAAGCCATGGTCATGTAATTATTTAAAGCCCATACCTAATTTAGAGATTCATAAACAAACTCATCCTTGATCATCGTGCCATAAGCACCACTTGGTTAAGCATAAGATTACATCCATTTTTAGGTATTTGTCCAGTTATGTTCAATTTTGGTTACATTCATGTTTGATGATCTTTATTGTTCAAGAGGTCATTAATAAGGTGGAGTTCAAATTTCATGTCATTTTGATGTTCCATTCAAATTATATGATCATTTCAAGATTTGAGTTAGTAATGCATGTTATAGGTCAAAGACTCATAATAGTGCATACAAGGTCATGATACAATCAAGAAAATGGATCAAAGTAGTCAAATATGATTTAGATCAAGAATGTATTGACACAAGAATCACATTCCAACATAGGTGGATGTCCCCTAGGGTCTAGGCATTCCCAACCTTGTGTATCGACAACTCAACATACATTCATCCTTCATATAAGACCTATAGAATTAGGGTCCACCATGTGACCTAAGAGGGACATCCAAATTAGGAACACCATAAGGGATTCAAAAAACTATGATTTGAGAGGGTTGTTAGAATAACTAGATTCACACAAAGATTGGGGCACAAGGATAACAATGAAGAAGTATATATTACACTAGGTCACCACCAGCGGACCTAGGGCATCAAACTTCATCATAGCGCAAGGGGGTGTCATAGTCATAGTGTCATCAATAAAAACAAGGTTACTTACTTTAGGTATCTAATAGAGTTTGATACACCGATTGTGTCAAGGACCTCATATGATCAACAATACAACTAATTAAAAATGTGATGGGACATAAGCATACATTAAGTGTCATGTAGAGAAAGCATAATCAAAAGGGGTATCCTTGTATTAAGGATGGGTAATTGCTACTAATTTCTAGGTTGATTAGTAATTGGGTGTGGTTAAGAAGCAAGCTCAACATAAAAGAACATAATACATAATTAGTATTCTCAACAAGTAACTTATGGGCATTTAGGTTAACTAAAGAGAAAGAAAGGTTATTGGATTCTTCATAATGCTCAAAGTTCAAAAGGGTTATTCATTATATGAGTAAGATGTATATTTGAGCAACCAAGATCCAATATCATCATGATAATGCTTTACATGTGCTCTATTTATGCTCAAAGTTCACAAGAATGGGGAAAAGTGAGATTTACTTTAGATTTTGGGTTTGAAAGTATTTTTTATGGATAGATCGTGTTATTTTGATAAAAAATCCTATATTACATGAACACTTTAGCTAAAGTTTTCATGATATACTATTTTTTGAAGTTTGTGAGGAAAAGTGGGGGTTTTCCATGATTTTTACCTTCCTAGCCATGTGCGTCGCTATGTGATACCAAAAGAGGAGCCGACACGTGTTTGGGGGGCCGCCCGTTTATGCTCCTCACTCCTTCATGCTACAACTTAGAAGTTGGGGACTACCCCTTCCTCTCTTTGATCACGCCTCACCCCAGTGTGATCGTAGACGTCCGCCAAATGGTCCACCATGGACTAGGTGTGATCAACGACCCAACCTAGAGCCCACTTCACGGGATCCCCTATTCCGATGTTTGGAATAGAGGCTAAACATGGGACCTGGAGCCTAGCTTTCTTTGGTGGCCTTGTCTCATGTAAAAACCCAGACGAAGTGGCATCAAGGTATATGGGGGCCTAGGGAGTGCCTTCTATGATCCTCGTTTGTCTCCCTAGCTTTTGCCTTTGGGGGTGTGGCTATGAACTAGACTCTTGGGAAGAGGAGAGGATGGGGCACACCCAGTCGTTGTTTCATGTGGGAAGACAAGGAAGAAACATGAGGAGGAATAGGAGGGGGATGGCGAATGAAGTCAAATAGGGTAAAAGAAGAGCAACCAACGGAGGGGGTATATAATGATCCAAGGTTTCCTATCTTTTTCCCCTCCATTGCTAGATTTGGCTAGAGGTCAAAGATTACCCTCCCTACCTTGTGATTTTCCCCCAAAGAGGAAGGGGGATAGGGGACTAGATGTTGGGCCATGTGGCATTGACCATCACAAATAGGCCATAGGATGTCCCAAGTCAGATAACCAGGGAGAAAAAGAGATAAAACAAGGGAAAATATAGGGCACCTTTGTGAGTTAATATCTTGAGCAACGCATGTCAGATTGAGGTGAAATTTTCTCCTTTGGATTACAAACTAAAATTTGTACAACATTAAGTACCATGGAGAGAAAGAATATCATAGTTAGTAGGTTCAATTTCAATTGTAAGATAGTTAGTTGTTAAGGAACAAAACTTTCAGCAAAAGTAAAATTGTAGTCCAATATTGTGAAAATTGACCATTGTAGTGGCTAAAATTGAATATCAAAACTCTTCAATTATGAAACTAACATAAATTGAGAAATATACCCCTTAATGAGAGAGAGAACAAGATATGAGAGAGAAAAGTCCAAGTCATCACATCCTTCCCTCCTTTAAATAAATTTCATCCTCAAAATTCATCCAAGATCATAGGCAAAAGTCAAAGTCAACATTCGTCATATGCCACTAACCATCTTGTAGGTTTCAAACATCCCCCATCATGGGGTGCAAAGATTATTTATCATCATCAAGGATGCATTTATCCCAATCATATATGTGAATTAGTGTTTTATCATATTATGACATCATGATGGCATTAGGGTTTTCCCATTCCTTAGTATCCCTACATTAGGGATTTTTATCATATATTCATATGATCTCGTGGCGTGTTATCAAAAAATATTCTGTTGATTTCTCTATAGGACGTGTTCATCATCCTGATTTTCAAATGAGAATGTGCATTTCATCATTATACTAGATTCCACACATGTTTTCATTTCCCCCAAGTCATGCCACTCATCAATAATAGTGTTCTATGTACCTCTTAGGTTTGAAATTAAGAAGTTATTTCATCATGTTATTCAATTTAAGACCTGAAGAGTACCATCATATCAAGTTAATTATTTTTCATTTGGATATCAGACTAGGAACCATACCCTTGATTATTCAAGCTAAGATATCTAGGCATCATTGTATCAAGTTCATGATTTCAAGTCTAGATTTTTCATGTATGGTATGATTTCTCATTGGGCATAGGTTATGAGAGTGACTTATGGTACATGTATATCAAGTTGTAAAGTATGTGAGATACTCCATGTATCAAGCATTGTTCAAGGAAAAAATATTATCATCAACATCAAGGTTTCATAGTTATCGGACTTGTATCTAGAAAGTACTCCACGAGATCAAGTCACTCAAGCTAAGACTTATCAATGTTAAGGCAAAACATGCTAAACACCAACATCTACCCATACAAACTTTTACACAACATACCAAATGAGTGCTACCACTATATTTCTTTACATCAAACCACTAACTCAGGTCTGAGGCTCATCATGGAGATCATATTTCATGTACATTGTTATAGAGTCTTGGGACATCTCCCTCACCTGTATAGCAAGCATCATATATTACATTGCCTCTTTGTCTAGGATTATATATTTTCATAGGAAATCTAGGGTTCAACATTTTCAAGGGAACCACACACTAGGTGACTCAATTCATATACTTATAAGTAATCTAGCTAGTCACTCATCATCATGCATTTCATCATTCATATTTTTCAACAATTTGCATAATTTGGAGTTTAGGTACTTTTACCTTCTCCTGTATCGGGTCAACTCATATCAAGATGTCACCCTAGTCGTATGTCCCTTACTAGAGTTCCTTCTTGGTAAAGGGATTGAGGCCTATGTCAGTCTCAAACCAAAAAACACACATCATATCTCATCATATACATGACTAGAAAAAGCAATCATGTCGACCCACTAGCTATGTTTAGGACGTCAACCAAGTAATATACATTAAACATGGTTCTAGATTATCTAGGGTGCACTATCAACTCATATCATGTCATCAAGACGTACTTGAATCATCTTGAACATCTTATAACATCACATCAACATCGTCATCACTGTCGTCATCAACATCATAATCATCACCATCATCATCATCACCATCATCAACAACATCACCATCAACGTAGGTCATCTAGGATACTTAATAGCCTAATCTTTTTCTTGGCTCTAGGAAACACTAGAGACTACAACTATCATCTAAACTCTTTGATCTAGACTTGATGTTACATCACTTTCTCTTAGGTTACATGCACTCACTACCTTTATGTGAGTTTTAACATTTTTCATATATACATATACTAATACTTGAAAAAGGTTTTTCTCCAATGTTGAAATAGGCAATAAAAACCATCATACTCCACTCAAATGAAACCAAAAGAAAAACAAGTTACCACACTCATTAGGCAGTGAATACCATGACATTGAGAGAACTAGCAAGAACATGTGCATGCTTGTGTAGATACCCTAAGAACATGCCTATAACATATGTATAGGGTGGTAATAAAAAATCCCTTTTATCACCCTCTTAAACCTACAACCCATACAATATGACAAAAGGAGGAGAAAAGAAGGATTCTAGGGATTATACAAGTCTACACCTAGTTCTAGAACATCTAAGTTCTAACCTAGAGGCTAAGTCAACTTACTCCAATAAGGAAAACTCATTATGTTTCTAGGGTTGAGATGTAAGGTGAGTTTAGTTTGTGTTTCATGTGACTCATGTTTAGTGTATTTATTGTTTATCCTCTGATACCATATGTCACAGAACCTTTTATTACCCAAATCCTAACTACAAATGACTATATAGTGAATAGCAATAGGACCTAGGCATCCGTCCCTAGCATGGCATTAACAAAGAGTGAATGAAGAAGCATAAATATTAGCACACATGAACATATAACATGATAAAAACCACCAATCATAATCTCAAGAATAAACAAGTGTTGTTAAACAACATTTGTCACAACCTAATTTTTTTAATTATCATTGTGGATGAAAGTACTACTAAGAAAAACCTAGTTATGTGAGATGAAGACAAGTGAGTCAAGTTTACAAATTTTATCGTGTATTAGAGTCCAATTATGCATATCTAGAACCCAAGGACATTTTAGTGATTTGATCTTCATGGGATGCTAGAAAGATCATAAGGAAAGTTAAGGTTGATTAATATGATGATAAGAAGGTTTTTCTATAGTTTGAGGTAATTCTAACTATCAATGGATTATATAACATACTTAAGAGTACCTTAAGATTTTTCTAAGTTAGGCTCTCCAATGTATGAAGCAATGAAATTTAGGACTGGGTAGATGTTCTCAATGACATATAAGAGATGACACAATTTTGGTGATTCAATTTGTTGATCTTAGTAATTGTACATGTGG
Source organism: Alisma plantago-aquatica (assembly GCA_963693085.1). Taxonomy (NCBI): domain Eukaryota; kingdom Viridiplantae; phylum Streptophyta; class Magnoliopsida; order Alismatales; family Alismataceae; genus Alisma; species Alisma plantago-aquatica. The sequence goes on from OY856410.1 coordinate 1,152,550,300, forward strand.
AATCAAACATACATTACTAGTGTAAGTGTGACGTCCCCAGATTTTCTAAAACTTAATCTGATGTGTGACGTCCAAATTGAAACCCTCACCTCAGTGAGAATCCCAATTTAAATATCCCACACAAGGCTAAGAAGAAGAAAATTAGAGGAAGTCAGAAGGAAACAATCAGTAGCACATGTACATGAACAATAATAAAACCATACACACATGTTCACCATTCAACATATAGTTACAACATGAATTGTTACATCACTTGATATTACATATTGAACAACAAACTATACATATACATGTACTACATCTAAACAACAGGATCTTAAGACAACAGGTCCACCTGTACATCAGCTCGCCACACAACTCTCACTATCCTGGATCTTCAAGAGCATAACCACAACCTAAACAAAAGATTACATGCGGTACACATCAACACAATATTTCATGAATATTGTACTGAGTACGCCTACATGTCTTTTATTTACCTCTCATCATATCTTGTCAATAAGATAAAACTAATATACTTGGCAGTAATAGAAGAATATAAGAAAAGCATATACTTGCATAAGGATATTCATTAAAAAAAGAGAACACATATTTTAAGCTTATTTTCCATTATATCTCAAGGCCTTTATGATCACTACCAAAGAGTTGGATCATATGTACACTGTGACCACTACCAAAGAGTTAGGTCTGACCACTACCAAAGAGTTAGGTCATATGTACAATGTGACCACTACCAAAGAGTTAGGTCACTTCCAAGCACACTGCCAAAGAGTTAGTGCTTCCAATATAATGGATCTGATATCTTATGTTTCATGTGTTCATAGCCATAAGTACAGAAAATCAAGAAACATATCATGCAAGAACAATCATTTCATCCAATATCATATGCCAAGTATTTTACTACACATATCACAGAAGCATATTATATAATAAGCCAAGTAAGAGGTAATGGCGTATGTTACAAAGAGACATCCTAATCACATATTCCTCATGTCATCTATCACTTTGGTCAACCCTGATTAAGACAAGATCACATACTATCATCAGGTTCTCATCATCTTACATCTCATCTTAACCCTAATCGTGCTCATATTAGGGTTTCACTTAGTTCATTAGGATATTCCCACTTTTACTTGAATTCTTATCTTAGAAATCTCTTACTGATGTCATATTCCAGATTATGATTCATTATCAAAGTTCATCATCTAAACATTAGGTTCAACATCCTTTTTACACACATATTAACCCTAGGTTACATCATTAACCTAGATTAGGGTTTAATAACATGTATTAAGATTCATCTTCATATAACATGGATTCTATTCATCATTATGATCTCATAATTAAAATTGAGGTTTCATATACTGATATGAGCTTACGCTGTAAATTTCATCATTTATAGAGCACGTGTGTATTTACTACATTTGTTTTAGGGTTATTAGCCCTAATTAGCCATACTGAGAAAATTACAAGATTTTGAGTCATAACATGACCATATCTGATATCATATGCATTGTAGATATGATTATGGACTTACTAACATTTTCTCATAATTTTAGAACATCACTTGATATTTAGTATCCATTAAACAAGCATTACACCTCTTACATTATATTGTTGATATTAATGCATCAAAAGCCTGATATTATTGTTCCATCTTGTGCTATGTATTTTTCTGAGAATTTCGATATATTATTTGTATTTTTCGGACATCAGAGCTATTTTTTATGATCTAAACAAGATCTATGATTTATTGAAATAATTACCTTCGTAGACCAATCGCAGCCCGCCGCGTGGCTCTAGGGTTGGGCACAACTCTTGCTCTACTCATTGGGAACCAGTCCAGATCTGGTGTGGGATCCATGGGTCTAAGGATACGATGACCCGACTGCTCGTCCCTCTGGTCCTCGCGTTCAGTGCGGACTCTGTTTCCACAGAGCGCCGCCACAGAGCTCAGCTCCGGTGAGCAAACTGCAAGGCTCAGGTGCTCCTCATCTTTTTCTTTGGCCACCAGTAGCTTCGAAGACTTTGCAAGGACCTCTGCAGCTGATTTACTCTCTAGGTTTGCCTCTGGAACTCCAAGACCTCTAGTTTACCGGCCATGGTGGCCGTCGCGACGATGAGAAAGGGGAAGAAGGCTGCCCTTCCTCGAATATCACTAATGAGGCACCGAAAACCTTCGTCGGAGCTTCAAGGACCTGGACGGACCCTTGGATTTAGTTGCAGGGTCCTAGATTGATGCCCCCAACTCCGTCTTCTTCCTTGGAATCTTGGCCTCAGCATCCATGGAGCTCACAGATACAGGGCACGAAAACACCCATATGAGACTCAGTTGATCCCGATGTTCCCTCCTACCTGCTCATCTTCCTCATATCCCCTTTCTACCACTATTTTCTTCTTGCCCGCACTACCTACGCACATCAGTGGAGAAGCGATGGATGTGGGGGGTCACTCTCCTTAGTTTCTCACCCACTGCCCTCAAATGAGGGGTCGGTCTGACCCTCATGCCAAAACGCACACGCATAGCCGCTCAGAAGTGTTCCTCAGCCCACGATCAGTGAGTACAATGACATTGTGGATGTCACCCAGCGGCAAGACCATAACTGCAAGGTAGGAGAGAGTATGTCGACCGTCGATCTTCATCCAAAGGCTGAGAAAAGCCCCTTCACTTAATTGGAGCAGTGGCACTGACTCTTCAAAGACCTCAACCACTGGATTAGACATAAATGGCCAGGATCTTTCCACACTTCTCACCCTCAACCAAAGGGGTACGTGACACATGATAAAGTCCTAACTTAGGTCTCCAAACCATCATAAAAAGCACATTATTTCTCAAATATCAAACCTTACTAACTCCCTCTAGGATCCTCTGATTGCCACCAAATTTTGACCATAGCTCCCCTACCTCTCAAGCTTCCTTCTATTCAAATTTGGTTACAAAACTCATCTGTTGGACCATTCAATAAAATTCCTGAAAAAGGCATTAAAAGAGAGATCCCAGTCATTATATAAATCTCAATTCAACATTCCAACTTTACTAAAATACTTGGAACTCTCATTATAACTCAAGATATGGATTCTAATATGTTATTGGAGATTTATGGATTTCAAAAATCTACTCCATCACATCCTACACACCTTAAAAGATATTTCGTCCTCGAATTAAGCCAGAAAACTCACTTTGTCACATCATATACATCTTAAAAGAACTTTCGTCCTCAAAAGTAAACCATACTCATGCTTCCTGGGAAAACTTATCTTGCCTTCATCCATATGTAGGCACTATTCTATGTGTAACATGTCCACAAAGGTTACCTAGAACCATGTATCCAAAGCACTATTAGGGGGTTTTACAACCATCTTGGTGCACAAACACTCCATTCAAGGTTTAAAAAAACTTTGGTTATGTCATTACATATCTCATATATTAGGGTTGCATCTTTATCTTAACCCATGCATTAGGATTACCACATCATATTACCATGTTCTAAATGAGTTAACTAAGATTAACTCATACATCAAGGTGTCATCAACATTTTATTGAGATAAAAGTTAGAACATATTCAACATTAACATATGTCTTTTATGAGGGAGTTAATTATCATTAACTCACTTTATCCATCTAGATCATGTCAAGGTTTCATAATCATTATGTTGTGCTAACTTTCAAACTATATTTTCATCATTATTAAGCACTAAGCTTAACACTTCTGGTAACATGTTTCATTCATATAATCTTATTTCATTGTTCATACTAACTTGCAACATTTACTAGTGATTTCATCACAAGATTAACCAACACTATCACATTATCATCATTATTCATGTATATGGTTAACCATCTATGCATTGATATCAATTAAACCATCTCTAGATTTCATCATATCATGTTTATACATCTCGAGATTAGATCACGTCCTTACATATATTTTATCATGGTTGTGATAAACAACTTATATGAGTGGCTTATCAAACATACATCAACAAGTCCAATTGAGGTTCCCTAACCCATACTTGAGGGTAGTGACATGCTCAGTCTCTCTGAGCTAACTCAACTCTATGAGAATCTCATATGCATATACTTTATCCTCCCTCCTTGGTTTAGGGTTTCCAGGTCTACCTCATTGGAACTGACAAATGGCTTCACAAGATCTAACCACAAAGCACAAACCTAAACATGCTATGACATTCTCTTCATAGGTTTCTAACCATGAAACATTATATCTCATGTCTCTCTTATATACACCACTAGATTCCTATGGGGGAAACCACCAACCCGAGCATGAGGCTTCATAGAAACTAACATAGCTACCTCCTCCAGGGACTTGGGCTCTCTTCCTCACCCAGATGGCAGGCACTCATTTTCACATTCACATACACATATATATCGAGCCTCTCTCTATCTCCAGGGTTTGGTCCTCCCAAGCACATCTAGGGTTCAACAAACTATGGGAATCATGCATAAAACAACTCATCTCAATCACTCAGGAGTAGTCTAGTTTAGGACATATCATATCACGTATCTCATAATTCTTATATTTCTCCTATCATGGAGTTTAGGTTCTCTGACCTTCTCCCTGTGGGTCTCACTCTCTCTGGAGTTAACCCCAAAACTGGTCCTAACACTAGAGGTCCTCCTTCGTAAAAGAGATTGAGGCTCTTGCTGACTCACAACTTGTCTTAACTTAGCTTATCTTATCTCATAAAAGAACTCATACTTGCATCATCAAAACTTATCTCAAATCCTCAAAATTGAACTTAAGTCCTCAAAAACAAACATGAATCATATAACCATCATATGTCATCTATGTAAGATTTACATCAAAGCTTATTTCATCTATTCCATCTATCATAGATTCCAAAATGGCTTTAGACATCTAATCTAGAACTACTCTCTCTTCTAGACTGATGTCATTCACTTTCACTTAGGTTTCATGACCACCTCCTACTCGTACATGTGTGGGGACACATTTTTGTAATACATATACATAATAAAATATTATATAGTTTTTCTCCGATAAAACAAGCGTCAGAGAAAACTATCGAGGTTCGATTCATTTGGAATCAAAAACCAAAACCAGAAATGAGTGTCCCACATATAGTAGAGAGTATAGTGTCATGAAAACTAGTGAAAAGGGTGATAACATGGTGTAGACTAGTGTAGCTACTCTAGACAACGTGCGCAATATGTCTAGGGTTTCTGTTCCTTTTATGCACCTCATTTCCAAATAGTGCAACGTCCCATACCGATGCACTATAAGGAAAGAACGACATCTAAGGACTTGCTACTCAACAAGCACCAGTCTAGACCTAGTTCTCGGACATCTAGGTACTAACCTAGAGGCTAGGTCAGATCTAGTCTCTAAAAGACGACTAATCTAACCCTAAAAGATTATTAAGTTCAAGGTTCTTTAGTTTTGAGTTGCATAATGAGCAAATGTCAGGCTTTGCTATTGTTCATGCTCTGATACCACCTGTGACGTCCCCATATTTTCTAAAACTTAATCTGATGTGTGACGTCCAAATTGAAACCCTCACCTCAGAGAGAATCCCAATTTAAACATCCCACACAAGGCTAAGAAGAAGAAAATTAGAGGAAGTCAGAAGGAAACAATCAGTAGCACATGTACATGAACAATAATAAAACCATACACACATGTTCACCATTCAACATATAGTTACAACATGAATTGTTACATCACTTGATATTACATATTAAACAAAAAACTATACATATACATGTACTACATCTAAACAACAGGATCTTAAGACAACAAGTCCACCTGTACATCAGCTCGCCACACAACTCTCACTATCCTGGATCTTCAAGAGCATAACCACAACCTAAACAAAAGATTACATGGGGTACACGTCAGCACAATATTTCATGAATATTGTACTGAGTACACCTACGTGTCTTTTATTTACCTCTCATCATATCTTGGCAATAAAATAAAACTAATATACTTGGCAGTAACAGAAGAATATAAGAAAAGCATATACTTGCACAAGGATATTCATTAACAAAAGAGAACACATATTTTAAGCTTATTTTCCATTATATCTCAAGGCCTTTATGATCACTACCAAAGAGTTGGATCATATGTACACTGTGACCACTACCAAAGAGTTAGGTCATATGTACAATGTGACCACTACCAAAGAGTTAGGTCACTTCCAAGCACACTACCAAAGAGTTAGTGCTTCCTATATAATGGATCTGATATCTTATGTTTCATGTGTTCATAGCCATAAGTACAGAAAATCAAGCAACATATCATGCAAGAACAATCATTTCATCCAATATCATATGCCAAGTATTTTACTACACATATCACACAAGCATATTATATAATAAGCCAAGTAAGAGGTAATGGCGTACCTTCCAAAGAGACATCCTAATCACATATTCCTCATGTCATCTATAACTTTGGTCAACCCTGATTAAGACAAGATCACATACTATCATCACGTTCTCATCATCTTACATCTCATCTTAACCCTAATCGTGCTCATATTAGGGTTTCACTTAGTTCATTAGGATATTCCCACTTTTACTTGAATTCTTATCTTAGAATTCTCTTACTGATGTCATATTCCAGATTATGATTCATTATCAAAGTTCATCATCTGAACATTAGGTTCAACATCCTTTTTACGCACATATTAATCCTAGGTTACATCATTAACCTAGATTAGGGTTTTATAACATGTATTAAGATTCGTATTCATATAACATGGATTTTGTTCATCATTATGATCTCATAATTAAAACTGAGGTTTCATATACTGATATGAGCTTACGCTGTAAATTCCATCATTTATAGAGCACTTATGTATTTACTACATTTTATTTAGGGTTATTAGCCCTAATTATCCATATTGAGAAAATCACATGATTTTGAGTCATAACATGACAATATCTGATATCATATGCATTGTAGATATGATTATGGATTTACTGACATTTTCTCATAACACTAGTACAGAAAGGGTCTGTAGCGTCGGTTTTTTGAAGCCTGCAACATCACTTTTCGACCGACGCCTAGGTGGCTGTCGCTACAAAATTTGGTCTATAGCGTCAGATTATTTAACCAAATAAAACCGAACATACAAAATAAAAACTGATGGAAAAGGTTGTAAAAATGCTGACCTAGGCGAGAAAAAAGGAGCATGTAAGGTCGGTTATTTCATAAAACCAACCCTGTAAATGTTCTCGGTCGAGAAAATTGTCGACCGAGAATGTTTACATGGTCGGTTTTTATGAAATAACCGACCCTAAAGATTGAATAACATTTCAGTGGTAACTCTCGGTCGAGAAAATTGTCGACCGAGAACGTTTACAGGGTCAGTTTTTATGAAATAACCGACCCTAAAGATTGAATAACATTTTAGTGGTAACTCTCGGTCGAGAAAATTCTCGACTGAAAGTATTTCGGTCTCGACCGAGAACCCTCTATAAGGTCGGTTTTTTGAAAATAACTGACCCTAAAGATTGAATAAAACATTTCAGTGTAACATTCGGTCGACAACTTTGTCGATCCATAGATATTCGGTCGATAATGTTGTCGACCAAGTCCTACACTGAAATGTTTTAATCAATCTATAGGGTCGGTTATTTCAAAAAACCGACCTTATAGAGGACATTATAGACTCAGTTTTTTACAAAATCTGACGCTAGAAGTTCTATTTCGGTCGAAAATTGTTCGACCGAAGAGTGTACAATCTCTAGGGTCGGTTATTTAAAAAACCGAAGCTAAAAGTTACAATTTTTTTTAAAAAAATTTCTGCAGAAATTGATATAGAACAGAAGAACAAGAAGATTCATATATTCTGGGAGAGGGGAGCATTGATGCTCAACCGTCACCATTCAAAACCACACATTCATAACAAAAATGATAATTAATATCATAATTTACAAAATGATAGAGTGCAAGTCGGAGATGACATATTACAAAAGTAAAAATATGAAAGAGTACGTACTCAAACCACATACATAAATGGAGCCAACATATTTAATCCAATACTATTTCGACTTCACTTATAAAACACTCTGACCACTCTTCTCGGAATTCATTCAAGTCGACATGTGTGTAAGGCTGAGTTGTAAAGATCTGTAACAGAAAATGCACATGTTAATATTTTATAAAAATGACTACAATCACTTGTAAATTTATGATGTTATTCTTTATTACCTGACTTATAGTCTGAATGTCATGTGATGCTTGTTTGACAATAGCTTACATGTATTTCATTACATAGTAGCCACAAGCCCAGTCATTATTTTGCATAGGACACTACAAATAATAAATTATACTTAATGTTAGTAAACTACTATAAACAATAATTGAGATAAGAGTATAAGAGTTGACATATTACAGTTGAAAATTAATACATAAAGAGTAAGCAGTTGTCAAAGTAGCTACCTTGACATTTTTCAAAGTCAATGTCTTTAATTTTGTGGGTATTTATCCTCCAGCTTCACGAAAATCCTTTATACCCCTATCAATTAAACGATAGTTGGTAAAATAGAAATTCTAAATAAAAATATCATGTTGAAGCAATTGATTAAATTTATGCTTACTCCATAGCTGACAATTTCAGTTTGTGACTCCTTGTTGTTTTACCCATTGGGTCAAGATAATAAAGAGTCATCAATTTTGGGACTATCACCAGTAATTCCCAATGTCTAGCTCTGAGTAAGAGTAAAACAAACATTAAAATAAAAAGTTTCATTCATTATTAAAATTATATTGAATAATAATACTTACTGGACGTTAAAAGGAATTAGGATAATTTCCTTCCCCTCACTAGCAAAATATTTGAATGCATCAGAGAAGTACTCATTCACATCCTCAATATTTGTCTCCACCTGACTAGTGACCGAAGGAACTAAGAATGCAATATTCTTTATATCAAAGTTGGTAACCTCGGTATATAAATGGCTGTTAAACATTTGTAATTATTTTCATATGTAGAAATAAGCTAAAATGTGTATTGGAATTTTCTATATATTATTGATATATCCTTACCTTATCCATAGTTCTATTATCGAAGTGTTCATCCAATCATACTGGAACAACTCTATAATATCATCAAGAAAAATAAAATTCTCAAAGTCCCTCCCAACTGCATCTTCTGTAACTTGACCATCATATTTGATCCCGATTTTTGGTTGGCTAAGTATCGACACAAACCTTTAGATTTGCTTCCCAATTCGTTGAATGTAGTTTCGAGAATGAAAGATGGCTTGGGCATAGGAGGACGACTAGCATAAGTTTTACTTTTCGGTTTACAAACCTGTTAATTAAATTACATACTTATATTACATGAGTTCATATATGCAGTCAAATATGAAAAATATGATAGAAATAAGGTATACCTTGTCATTGATAACCAAGTGTCTAGGCCAACCCACCATAGCACCCTCAGCTTCTTCAACTGTACTATATTCAGCATTAGGTATGGGTAGTGGTTTGTCCCCCATTCCGTCATACACAAGATGGATGGACACACGGCAGATGTCATCGGTAATTTGTTGGCAATGCAATGTACCACCAAGGTTGTACACTTTGCCCGCTTCCACAACATTATATTCTGGAACCTCCACTGCAAGTTTACAGTTCATACCAACCTAGATTAAAATAATATAAGTTATATAAGAAACAGTAGAATAGATACATGTTACAACTATATATATTATCAATATATTTATCATATTAATAACACAACATAATAGAACAAAAACTTACTGCAGATTGTTGTGGTGGTTCATCGGGAGTGCTCCCATGACCTTCTACAACTGTAGCATGGGCTTGTACCTCATCACTTGAGAGACGTGCAGTATGAATAGGTTGAGAAGGTTGAGTAGGCTGATATGTAGACATTATTTCTTTTACTTTCTGTGCTACTAATGCTTCAAGATCCTCTTGTGTAAGACCTCCTACACGACCTCTTTTAGATTGCGAATGGCCAAAATAAGACTTGAATCCTATGCCAGCTCCTAATCCCCTAACACGGCCAGGATGCTCCTTCGTACCAAGAGCAACTGCTAGTTCATCCATGTAGCCAGTTGGGATGAACTTTCCTTCCTTCCTTTGCTCGTGGAGATCAATCTATTCATAGTTAATAAAAATATTAAATAACAATATCAATTAGATATAAATAAATCTAAGTTTGTGGAAGTTACTCTTTACTTAGTTGGGATAAACCTACCATCTTTTGTACCACCTCCTTAGTTGTAGGGTTGACAATTTCACCGGCTCGATTCTTTCTAGCATCAATCCATGTCATGTGTCGGGGTGGTCTCTCAACTTGAGTTGTATTAGATTCTTCTCCAGAAGATGATTGCTTCTCTTGTAGTTGGCGGCGGAAGGCATAACCACCGGGCCCCAAGCGATGGTCATGCACATTTTTAGCCCATCTTTCCTTTTGAGCCTGGTGAATAGCCTGATCATTTAAAACAAGGTATTGCAATTTAGACTTCGCAAACATGTATAAAAAGATTCACCTCCTTAATTGTATAAAATATTCATACAATACATCACAATCTTTATTACCGGAAACTCTTCCGATCTCCTAGCTGCAACAAATCTTTCCCACACCTCAGGATCAATAAAAATATATACATCTGTAGCTTTCTTCTTTTGTTTAGGATTATTTATAAATTCCCTTACAAGATATGTCTTAAAACCCCTCCATCGTACACCACAACGTTGTAGCACTCTTTTCTTGTGATCTTTTTCATTTAGATGAAAAACACCCTATACATACAAAAGAAGCAATTAATAATGTTGTTTTGAAAAGGAATTAATTCCAAGCAAACTAAATTAGAATCAATAGATAAAAAAACATATTAAAATGATATCACTTCCACTCACAGATATATCTTTCCATATGAGGTCTTTTTTGGCATTAGGAACATCATGCTAATTTTCTATATCTATTGGCACCTTACTGCGCGCAGTCGCCCCTACGTAATGCTTGAAAGTACTAGCATGTTCCCCAACAGGTGCTCTTGTCATAACAAACTGGACTGGCAATTTATCCCCTTTAGCCCTGAGCTCCTGCAGCCTACGCATCAATGTAGGACCTCGACTGTTCTTAGCATCACCACTACCATCCTCATGGTGCTCATGCTCAGAATGTTCATCTTCATGGTGCTCATGCTCTAAATGTTCATCTTCACTCGCCATTTTAGAACCTGCAAGTATACATGATAAAAAAATAAGTGATAATAATAGCACAAGTGATAAGGTATACATGATAATAAAATAAATAATTCAAAGAATACATGCCTTTAGTATTGGTTGAGTTGTTAGTCAAGGAAAATTCCTTCAGCATGGTCTTGACGTTTATAATATTCATCGGTGTTATCTTCAACATTTACACTTGGCAAACCATCTGAGAATGGACTAGAATCATCATACTTTTCGTAGTATTCTTCTTCATTTATAGGATCAACAGTAAACTATCTTTTTCCATTAAGAACGACAGACCAATTTTTATTTGCTGGGTCATCAATATAGAATACTTGTTTTGCTTGGTTTGCCATGATGAATGGCTCATCTTTGAAACCAATCTTTTCAAAATTCACCAATTTGAAACCCAACTCATCCACTAAAACTCCTTTATTGTTGTCAACCCAATTACACCTAAATATAGGAACTCGAAAATTTGTATAGTCCATTTCCCATATGTCCTCAATGATGCCGTAATATGACATCTCAGCTTCGCGTGGTCTGTTATCTTTGGCACTAGAAAAATACAATGAACAAGCTTTAAATGTGACCCCACTATTTTGAACTACACTACTTTCATCTTGACGCTTTGTGTAGTATGAAAATCTGTTAATGTCATAACCTTCATATGACATGAAATCCATTTTTGGCTTAAAGGTGAGCCATTTTATGTTCTCAGCAACATTATTTGGCGATTTAGATAGTTGATTAAATACTTTCTCTTCAAACCACCTAATAAATGTTCGATTATGCTCTATTGCAAGCCACATTGAACTGGATCGCGGATGATTTCTCTTGATAAGATCATTGTGTTCTGTTATGTAGCTACTAACTTCATCGATGTTGTGTAAAATATACAAATGCGCTTGTTCCCACAACTCACGACTGATTCCTTTCACTCGTCCTCCCAGAGTTCCTTTGCCACAATAAGATCCAGTGTGATGCAAATTTTTTTGATCGCTACAAGTTTCATTGCAATTCAAAAAATCATTACAAAAATCCATCACCTCCCTAGCCACGTAACCCTCAACAATACTCCCTTCAGGACGATAATGATTCCAAACATCACCTTTAAAAACACTCATGTAGCGTTCAAATGGATACATCCAGTGTAAGAAAATTGGACCCAACTTCTTCACCTCCCTTGAAATATGTACTATAAGATGAACCATGATATCAAAAAATGAAGCAGGAAAGTACATTTCAAGTTGACACATGGTAACAATTACATCTTTCTGTAATTTATCGAGAGTATCAGGATGTATCACTTTGTTGCATATTTCATTGAAGAAGAAACATAGTCTTGTGATTACAAACCTTACATTCTTCGGCAATATAGATCAAATAGCCACAGGTAAAATTTGTTGCATTAAGGTGTGAAAATCGTGAGATTTGAGACCTATCAGTTTCAAATCCTTCATTGATACCAATCTACAAATATTAGAAGAGTATCCTTGTGGAACCTTAATATTATACAAGCACTCACAGAAAGTCTTTTTCTCTTTCTTTGACAAAGTGTAACAAGCCGGTGGCAAATATGTGTGGCGACCCCTGATCTCCACTGATAATTCTTTTCTAATACCCATTAATTCTAAATCTTTTCTAGATTTGATGCCATCTTTAGTCTTTCCTGGTATGTTCAATAGCGTACCGATGATGCTATCACAAATATTTTTTTCAACATGCATGACGTCAATGCAGTGTCTAATTGCCAAAGATCTCCAATAAGGAAGATCCCAGAATATTGACCTCTTCTTGTATAGAGATTTGTCACATGCGAGTGTATGACTACTTGAACTCTTTCCAAATTCATTAACAATATGTTTCACCCTATCATATACAACATGTCCTGGTATAGGTTTAGGAGCACTTCGTTCCTCAGTTGACCCATTAAAGGTTTTGCGTTGCCTTTGATAAGGATGCACTGGTGGGAGAAATCTCTGATGACCAAGATATACGATTTTACCACCATGTTTCAGTCTGATTGAATTAGTATTTTCCTCACAAACAGGACATGCTTTGTATCCTTTTATGCTATATCCAGACAAATTTCCATAAGATGGAAAGTCATTAATCGTGCAAAATAACATAGCACGCAAATTGAAGATCTCTTTACGTGAAGCATCATATGTCATAATACCTTCTTCCCATAGTTTGATTAGGTCATCAATTAGAGGTTGAAGGTAAACATCAATATCATTTCCAGGTTGCTTGGGCCCTGATATCAATGTTGACAACATCACATACTTATTTTTCATACACAACCAAGGAGGAAGATTGTATATAACAATCATAACAGGCCACGTGCTATGTTGTCTGCTTAATGTACCATAGGGATTCATTCCATCTATACAGAGACCAAGTCTTAGGTTTCTTGGTGCTTTACCAAATTGAGGGTATAATAAATCAATTTTCTTCCATTGTGGTGAATCAGATGCATGACGTAGGATGCCATCATCATTGACCTTTAACTCCCCATGCCAAGACAAATTTTGCGCATCTTTTGTATTAGCAAATAAACGTTAAAATCGTGGTATTATTGGTAGATACCACATCACCTTGGCAGGAGAGCCATTTGTAGCCTTAGCTGAATTTGTAGTCTTATACCTTGACGCACCACATTTTGGAAAATTTATCAAATTACTATAGTCCTTCTAAAATAAAACACAATCATTTGGAAATGCATGAATCTTCTTAGCCTCCATTCCCATTGGGCACATTATTTTCTTTGCTTGATATGTTGAAATTGGAAGCTCGTTGCCTTCAGGAAGAATTTCCTTTAACGAAGACAACAGTGAAGTGAAACTCTTATCACTCCACCGGTTTTGAGCTTTAAGAGTGTATAATCACATCACAACACTCAACCTCGTGAACTTAGTACAACCCTTATATAATGGTTTTTCAGCATCATGGACAATGTTTGCAAATAAAGAAGGTGGATCAATGACATTGTCCCGACAACTACGTAGTATCTCATCAATCATATCATACTGAATCTGGTCATCTTCAATTAGTTCATCATTAACATTATCATCATTATCTATATCTTCTATGCCACAACTATTAGTATCGACATTTTCTGCTCCATAATTCAATTTCTCTCCATGCCAATACCATTCATTATAACCTTGTATGATCCCATTGCATATGACATGATTCTTAATTTCCTCACCAGTATCAACTTTCAAACTGTTACAACAATTTCTACATGGACAATATAGCCTATCTGTAGGTAGTTTCCTATGTTCCTCAGCAAATATGATAAATTCATCAAGACCTTTGGCAAACTTTGGACTGCAACGGTTCTTGATAGACATCCAACTTCGATCCATTTTCTATATCACATTAAAATTAATTATAAAACTAACAGTTTAATATTGATACTATAATAATCTGTAAGTTTTTATTGATAGAAAGTGTACCACCTATCCCATTTTTGAATATTTAATCTCACTAGTAACTGTATAATGTATGTTTAGTTTTGAAGAAAATTTCAGCAGCATTTCCCCTAAGTTCTCCAAGTACACCGATGTAAACGGCAAATAACCACTCACATATGTACCCAGAGAACAAATGGAGAAATCCTACTGAAATAATCTACAAAACTAAACATACATTATACAGGTACATCCTAAGTGAGATTAAAATATCCAAAAATAGTCCCAAACCGGGGACTATCCAAAGTTTACTCCTAATAAGTAAATTTTAAACGGGTTTCTAAGTTAATATATAAATGCATTATTTTCATATTTATATATTAAGTTAAACATCATGCATCAACCCTAAAGTGTCAATCTAGGAGTACACATGTCTAATCTAGTATTAATTTCTAAAATTTATATAATGATTACATATGAAAAAAGACATGCATGTTTTGATTACTTGTACAAATTAGCAAAGTGAGGTCGTTTCCAACAGTCCAAAGATTGAAATCATTATAATATTCAGAACTATTTGTGAACATTACAGCAAATATGATTAAAACATTTATAGCTTCAACATAAATAAATTCCAGGTCCATCTCGGTCGACAATTAGTCGACCGAGAGCCCACCTGCGCGCAGCGTACAGGTCCACTCTCGGTCGACAAATTGTCGACCGAGAGTGGACCTGGACGCTGCGCGCAGGTGGGCTCTCGGTCGACTAATTGTCGACCGAGATGGACCTGGAAGCAGCAATGGCGGCGAGCGGAATGAAGGGAACAAGGAGAAGGAAGCTCGAACTTACTTGGAAATGGAAGCGAGCTTCGTGGAGGAAGAGACGAACTTCACGGAGAGGTGGCGACCTTCGTGGAAGAGTGGAAGGTGGCGACGATGAGCTTCACGACAACGAAAAGCTTCACGGCAAGGAAGAGAGCTTCACGGCAAAGAAGACAGCTTCACGGCAATGACGGGCTTCGTGGAGTAAGAGTGGAAGGTGGCGACGACGAGATTCACGATCTTCTTCACGGCGCCGACGAGCTTCACGATCCTCTTGGCGGCGTGGAGAGGCGGCAACGGCGGAAAAAGAGGTTTCGCGGCGCCGCGGTAGAGAGATTAGAAAAGAGAAAAGGGTTTCGCGGGAGGAAGAAAGACTAAAATTTTGGCTTTTTGCACAGAGAGAAAAACTCTAGCGTCGTTTAACAACCAATAACCGACTCTACATATAAACAGTGCCCGTGTCGGGTTGTTTAATAACAATCAATCGCAAACTCGGTCGACGAATTTGTCGACCGAAACGATCTATAGGGTCGGTTATTATGTAAAACCGACGCTACAAGTGCTAATACGAAGAAATCTGGCTGGTTTCGGTCGACGATTTGTCGACTGAAAAGGAGCAAGATTTCCTTCGTACAAGAACCTCTAGGGTCATTTTTTCATATAACCGACCCTAGAGGTGCTTATACATGTGTGAAAAACTAAACTGGATATTGTCGGTCGACAATATTGTCGATCGAGAACCTTATAGGGTCGGTTATTATAAAAACCAACCCTAGAGGTGCTTCTAAGAAAAAAATCTGGCTTCATTCGGTCGACAGATTCGTCGACCGAAGATGTGTGAAAACTAGATCGAAAATTCATTTCGGTCGACAAATTGTCGATCGGGTATTGTTCTAGAGTCAGTTATAAAGGAAAAACCGACCCTATAGGTGCTTATACACGTGAAATCTGACTCTAACTCGGTCGACAAATTCGTCGACGGAGGAGCTCTAAAGTGCTTCCACAACCCTAACAATAATTGTTATGTGAAACTTTAATATATGGTGATGTCGTATGAAACCCTAATATGGGATAATGTTATGTGAAACCCTTATATGGAATGATGTTATGTGAAACCCTAACATGGAAATGTTATGTGAAACCTTAATATAGGGTGGTGTTGTGTAAAAACCCTAATATGGGATAATGTTATTTGAAATTTTCAATATGGGATGCTGATATGTGAAACCTTAATTGATAAAGATGGAAACTCTAACCTTAATGAGGGAATAGAGATGTTATTTTTGTATTACATGATGTTGATATGAAATTGATATGGTTGATATGAAATTGAGATGATTGTGTAACAAATATCCTGAATACCTTGGTCAGATGACCTGAAGGTAATAGTTACCTGATAAGTGATAACCATGTTTAGTGATGAACTAAGGGTTTAAATACCCAGAATCAACAAATGTGATGATGGTGGTATTGAGGGATGTGAATTCCCAACAATGACACAAAAGATTGAGATCCCAATGCTTTATAACGTTTTGAAAAATACTAAACTCTATTCAAAAATTCTGTCGGTCGACTATTTGTCGAACAAAAAAGCTCTAAAGTCATCCTCGGTCGACTATTTGTCAAACGAAAGAGCTCTAAAGTCATCCTCAGTCGACAATATTGTCGACCAAAATTAACCTTGTTTCAATGTTTTAAATTAAGTATCAAGTGTGTGTGTATGAGATTAACCAAGTGATGCTTTGTCAAATTTAGCCATAATTTATTTTTCAATCATTTGAAATAACAATATTCTTATATGACATGTATATGTCCAAATGAAGCCATGGAAAACACTTTTATTCATAACAATTTAATGCCCATACACTTTATAAGATGAAACATGACATACTTGCTTTATAAAAAGATAAACATTACATCATTACAAAGATATCTCATAATCTCACTGAAAAGACCGAAGGATTACATCAATGTCTGGATCTTTTCCAAGAAAGGGCTCAGCTCCATAATAATTGACTAGTGTTTGCCACTCCAAGGCACCTGTCTTGGTTAAGGCATAATCCTCCAAGAAGGTGGGAACACGATCAAAGCGAAAGTGGGCAACAATGTCTTGAAGTTGAATTGGGGAAAACTGAGTATGTGTGAGATCAGGAGATGGTGGAGGTGGAATTTGATAGTAGTTGTAGGAAGGATTGTATGGATTTATCATGCCAGGATTAACGGAATAGGGATATTCATCAGGTTGGTGAGGAGCGAGAGCTTGCATCCTTTGGTTTAAATAAGTCATGCCATGGTGATTATAATCCAATGGCCTACTTAGGTGATATTGGGATCCATCAATGTATGTCAAGGTGTTTGTAATAGGATCATGGGGTAGGTTGGTAGGAGGAGGTGGTGGAGGTATGTCTTGGGTGGATGTCTCCCCTTCAGTCCTAGCCCTTTTGTGGCCAAAGTCGATTCCCATCTTTTCCACCGTATTTTTACTTATTTTTTGGGGTTTTCTATCCCATGTGTAACCTAAGTCATCCTCAATATTCTTCTTAAGAAAATGTTGAGTGATTTGGCATACAAATTCGGCATATGGTGGATTGCCAGAAAACTCAAACATATACTTAATGATGATACGAATAAAGTTTATGGGAATACTTTTGAGAATGGCATAGATAAGGTACATACGAAAGGTGGGTACCTCAGATTTGTTTGCTCTAGGATGGATATTGGTGGCAACAATGAGATTTATGATCCTAGCTTCAGGTTTTAAATGTATGGCATAATAGGTACCCCTATCTTCATGACAAGTCGTATTGGATTGAAAGATGGCTGTTTTGACATCACTAAGGCTAATTGCAGTGTTATTTTGGGAGAGTTTGTTTAGTGGAGTTCCTCTAGTGAGATCAATAAAATTTTTATATTCTTCTATATCTATGTCAAGCATTTCAAGAATACCCTCCTCAGTAAAATGGAATCCATACCCACCAACCATAGAGGAGAAGGAATTATGGTCAGGATGTTCGACTAAATTGGCATAGAATTCATTAACTAGTTTGGAGGAGTAGGAATGGAAGGAGGGATTTAGAAAATCAGTCAAATGTTGCACATCGAAAATTTCCTCCAAATAGACAATGCTTTGGAAGTCCATGACGTCGACTGGCCGTCGTGGAAGAGGTGTTTTTGACGAGAGCCTGAGGTAGCGGTCACCTGTAGCTGTGTCGATGAAAGGGACGTCGTTGATGAACGGCAGCGGTGCAAGGCCCGTCCTTCCTTTCCTACCTGCAACTTGCTTCTTTCCACGCGTAGATGATGAAGCCATTTCGTTGCTTTGAAATGGAGAAATAACAAGCAAGAATTGGATGTAGAGAAGCTGAAGATTTTCACAAGAATACATTAGAGAGGAGCTAGAGAAGTGAGAATGTGAAGGTGTGAAGAAATTGATCGTTTTGGGTGCTATTTATAGCAAAACAGACCCCATTTCGGTCGACCATTCGTCGACCGACGCCCCCAACGGTCGTCTTCTGGACCGTTCTCCTGGTCGCCCAACGGTCGTATTTATGGCCGTTACGATGGTTGAAATTCTAGTCGTTATGACAGTTGATTTTTTTAGCCGTTACGATGGTTGATTTTCTGGCCGTTGTGACGGTAGATTTTTTTAGACGTTATTCGGTCGACAAATTAGTCGACCGATATGATTCGATTGACGATTCGTAGACCTAGATTGAGCCAGAATTCATTCCCTTAAGTACCTATAGGGTCGGTTTTTAGGTTAAAACCGACCCTACAGGTACTTATTCATGTGTGAAATACTAAACTAGATCCTAGTTTATCTCGGTCGACAATATTGTCGACCGAATGTGCTTCTAAGGTCAGTTATAAAGAAAATACCGACCGTAAAAGTTGCTTATACACTTAAAAACTGACTCCTTATCGGTCGACAAATTTGTCGAATGAGAAATGCTCTAAGGTCGGTTATAAGATCAAATCCGACGCTAGAGGTTCTTGTACATGCTTGAATTATCTGGATCTAGAATAGATATCGGTCGATAAATTTGTCGACCGAGAAATGCTCTAAGGTCGGTTATAAGTGCAAATCTGATGCTAGAGGTGCTTATACATGCGTGAATTATATGAATCCAGAATAGATATCAGTCGACGAATTTGTCGACCAAGTATATCGGTCGAAATATTGGTCGATCGAAGAATCTCTACGGTCGGTTTTAAGTGCAAATCCGAAGCTAGATGTGCTTATACATGCATGAACCTTGATCCAGATTAAATATCAATCGAAAAATTTGTCGACCGAGGACGCATTTAAGGTCAGTTTTGTAGAAATAACCGACCTTAGAGGTACTGAACCGAGGAGGACTGTAAGGTCAGTTATAAAGAAAAAACCGATCCTATAGGTGCTTGTATACGTGAAATTCAGCTCGTTTTCGGTCGACAAATTTGTCGACCGAGGTGCCCTTTAGGGTCGGTTATAAGGTAAAACCGATGCTAGAGATCGTGGCGCGAAACCAAATTTTTTCCGCGGGAAAAATTGTCAATAAGGTCGCTTATTTTAGAAAAACCGACCCTATAGAGATGTACTACAAGGTCGGTTATTTTAAAAAAAGTGACTCAAAAGGTCATAAGTGGTGCCCGCAATTTTTATAGACATATAAGGTCGGTTATTTGGAAAACCAACACTATAGAGATACACTACAAGGTCCGTTATTTTAAGAAAAGCGACCCAAGAGGTCTTAAGTGGTGCCCGAGTTTTTATAAACATATAAGGTCGGTTATTTGGAAAACCGACCCTATAGAGTTACACTACAAGGTCGGTTTATTTAAAGAAACCAACCTAAGAGGTCTTAAGTGGTGCCCGCATTTTTTTAGGCATATAAAGTCGGTTATTTGGTAAAACTGACCCTACAAGTAGTGACGTTATAACCCATTTCTGTACTAGTGTAATTTTAGAACATCACTTGATATTTATTATCCATTAAACAAGCATTACACCTCTTACATGATGTTGTTGATATTAATGCATCAAAAGCCTGATATTATTGTTCCATCTTGTGCTATGCATTTTTTCTGAGAATTTCGGTATATTATTTTTATTTTTCAGACATCAGAGCTATTTTCTATGATCTAAACAAGATCTATGATTTATTGAAATAATTACCTTCATAGACGAATCACAGCCCGCCACGTGGCTCTAGGGTTGGGCGCAACTCTAGCTCTACTCGCTGGGAACCAGTCCAGATCTGGTGTGGGATCCATGGGTCTAAGGATCCAAGGACCCGACTGCTCCTCCCTCTGGTCCTCGCGTTCAGCGCGGACTCTGTTTCCACAGAGCACCGCCGCAGAGCTCAGCTCCGGTGAGAAAACTGCAAGGCTCAGGTGCTCATCATCATTTTCTTTGGCCACCAGTAGCTTCAAAGACTTTGCAAGGACCTCTGCGGTTAATTTACTCTCCAGGTTTGCCTCTGGAACTCCAAGACCTCTAGTTCACCGACCATGGTGGTCGTCGCGACGATGGGAAAGGGGAAGAAGGTTGCCCTTCCTCGAATCTCACTGATGAGGCACCGAAAACCTTCGTCGGAGCTTCAAGGACCTGGATGGACCCTTGGATTTAGTTGCAGGGTCCTAGATTGATGCCCCCAACTCCGTCTTCTTCCTTGGAATCTTGGCCTCGGCATCCATGGATCTCACAGATACAGGGCACGAAAACACCCGTATGAGACTCAGTTGATCCCGACATTCCCTCCTACCTGCTCATCTTCCTCGTATCCCCTTTCTACCAATGTTTTCTTCCTGCCCGCACTACCTCCGCACAGCAGTGGAGAAGCGATGGATGTGGGGGGTCACTCTCCTTAGTTTCTCACCCACTGCCCTCAAATGAGGGGTCGGTCTGACCCTCATGCCAAACCGCACATGCATAGCCGCTCGGAAGTGTTCCTCATCCCACGATCAGCGAGTACAACGACATCGTGGATGTCACCCAGTGGCAAGACCATAACTGCAAGGTAGGAGAGAGTATGTCGACCGTCGATCCTCATCCAAAGGCTGAGAAAAGCCCCTTCACTTAATTGGAGCCGTGGCACTGACTGTTCAAAGGCCTCAACCACTGGATTAGACATAAATGGCCAAGATCTTTCCATGATGCTCACCCTCAACCAAAGGGGTACGTGACACATGATAAAGTCCTAACTTAGGTCTCCAAACCATCAGAAAAAGCACATTATTTCTCAAATATCAAACCTTACTAACTCCCTCTAGGATCCTCTGATTGCCACCAAATTTTAACCATAGCTCCCCTACCTCTCGAGCTTCTTTCTATTCAAATTTGGTGTCAAAACTCATCTGTTGGACCACTCAATAAAATTCCTCAAAAAGGCATTAAAAGAGAGATCTCAGTCATTATATAAATCTCAATTCAACATTCCAACTTTACTAAAATACATGGAACTCTCATTATAACTCAAGATATGGATTCTAATATGTTATTGGAGATTTATGGATTTCAAAAATCCACTCCATCACATCCTACACACTTTAAAAGATATTTCATCCTCGAATTAAGCCAGAAAACTCACTTTGTCACAGTAAGTCTAGGTTGTGGATTAGGCAGTGATAATTTGTACAAGAAGACAATAGTTATATGAGGTGTTGGCCAAATTTTGGGACCAATCCAGATTAAGGAGTAGCCTATAGAAATTATATAAGGAATACAACATTTTAATGCATTGTTAAGTAGTGAGCCAAGAAAATGAAAGCCTGAACCGTGATCCATAACCAACCCTTTGGTTCTACTGAACTGAGTGAATTAGTCGAAGAACACTGGAATATGAGAAAGATCAGATCGTGCGACCCTCTATTCTTCCGAAATAGGAAAACAACCAGAGTTTTGTTTGTCTCAGACCTCATTGTGAGACTGATAAGTGGGGGGGGCTATATAAATCTTAGGCTTTGGCACCGTAAAGGAACAAAGCACTTAGGGTTTTGAGCAATAGAAAGAGATAAACAGAGAAACTTCGAAGAAGAAAGGGAGGAAGAAGAGCCTGACGGCGCCTGGGTTTGGGCCGCCCTGACTTTCAGAGGACCGAACCACCAAGGGTGCCTCTCGATGCAAGCCCAGCGGCCAAGATCGGTTAGGATGAGGATGTGTCAAGGTGAGGAATCATCTTCTGAATGAGATACAACATCTGAGATAGCAGGAGGGATGCCAAAGCACCTGGGAGGTTTCCCTATTCTTGGCGCAGGAGAGAGGGGAGGTGAGACACCTAGTCAAAACCCAGCTGAGTCAAGCCTGGGGACCACTTTCTCACCTACCTCAGCATCAGACATAGTCTTGGTGGCGGCGTGGCCCAAGTATGGTTACTTGATCGATCCCAGACGGTCGAGCTTGCTAGAGAGGAGGCGAGGGTCGATGCTCTATTTTCGCGGTAAAATAGGGGCGTGCGACCCCTGTTCATGCCCCTGCGAGTGGACGAGAGGGTGGGTCGGACGCCTCCTTGCTGGGCCGCCGACCACAAGGCCCAATTAGCCTGAAAGGTAAAGGAAAGCAAAGTAAGACTTGCGATCAGATTTTGATTTGTTATAACTTTAGGAATTCATAGGGATTGATTTGTTTGTTAGAATAGGGTGTTTAAGGGCTTGTTGTAAAGCTAGAGATATGAAGAACATATTGAAGGAGGTTTCAGACTCTTAAAGTATCTATATGAGGTAATTTAATTTGAAGAAAGGTTAGATAAGTACATTATGTCCATATATGTTGATATTTGTTAAATCAATGTGATAGGTGTGAAACTCATCATTAAACTTCAAGGGAGTGTTACACCACAAGTTTTATAGTATTTAGACCCAACTAGAGGGATCCAAGATGAAGATTTTATACTCTATGACACAGGTAAGTGGTCCATGCCCATGAGTACTCATAGTTTAAGTTCAGTATGTTTACAAGTCTCCTGATAAGACTTTCATAATTTATATTGTTCAATGTTCTAAGATTTTAATGCAAACAAGAATATTCTCATATCTCTATCATTATGTAAGTTTAGATATTCAAAATCTCAAATAGAGACATGTTGCTCAAAATAGTTGTGACCCATGGACCAAGTCCATGACAAAGTTAAAGAATCATGTTCCTGCAAGATTTCACAGAAATGATTGAAATTAATGAATAAGATTGTAAGATAAGATATGCAAGTAATGTTTCCATACTTAGTTGGTGATTTGGGATTGTTTTGGATTAAGAATGTAAGTACATATATGTTATCAGGATTTCCCATCTTCATAGCCATAACTATGTAGTAAGATTTCAAGTAGAAACATGCCATTAAGATTTCATACATATGTAGAGATCTAAGACTAGATTCCTTAGAATGAATAATATCTAAAATTTAATTACAAAATAAGAATATGAATTTTAGAATATTAAGACATGGTCTACTTTTAGAAATAAAGGTACTTTTGGGATCATAATGTATAGTAAAAAAAGAGTTTATGATGGAATTATAAGATAATGACACAGTAAGTTATGATTAGGTTGCAATACAATATTTTATAAGATTTCTATTTTAACATTTAAGGTTTAATATGTAAGTTCATATGTGAAGTTTTAGGGTAACATCATATTTTATAAGAAGGATTGAACCATCTTGTCATAATTGATATTTTTAGAAATGTCATACTTATGATACTTTCATAAGCTTGACTTAAGATACTTTGTATACTTAGTATTTCTATATTCATTTCAGATCCTTTCTCATAAAACATTAGACTCATTTATGATATAATCGGTATAATGAAGTAATCTTACGAAATTAGAGTTTTAGAATAAAGTTTACCTAGATAATGAGATACATGTTCAAATCCAATAATGGATTCAATTTAGAACTCAAGAATAAGAGATTTAGATTCAGACTTAGACTACTCACTGTATGAGTAGCCTGATTTTGAATAAAGATACATGATAAGGGTTTTAGACCCAATCTTAATTATTAAGTAATTGAGATCCATATTCACATTTAGTTCTAGATTAAGTTTATTACTTAAGAATAAAAGATTCAGATTCAGATTCAGATTTAGAATTCAGTACATGCTCAGTACTCAGTAACCAATCTCAGATAAGTTCAGTTATCAGTTTAATATAAGATAAGTTCAGATTCAGTATTCAGTAAAGCTATCAGTATTCAAATTTAGTTCAGATTAAGAATTAAGTAAGTAAGTTTAGACTTAAGATAGTTAAGTTGAAACCTTCACATAAGACATTATATGATAAGTCCTCATTCAGTAGTCCCAGGACGATTTAGAGGCATATGTTGCCAATTCAGAGGAGTGTTTACTCCAATTCAGAGGTGTTGCAGCACCAACTCTGGGCATAGTCACGGCAATTCAAAGACACCTTGGTGTCATTCAGAGGCATGTAGTGCAATTCAGGGTACTTCGGTACCAATTCAGGGTGTAGATACGCAAATTCAGGAGGACTTATTGTATAATGGTGGCCACAATCAGATAAAAATTGTAAGTAAAAGATACCTTAGTTTAGAGCATGCCCATAATCTCATCCATGAGTATGATGAGAGGGAATCAGATAAGATAAGTATGACCCAGTCACTTTGGTGTAGGTCATGAGATCCATGTATCAGAGTACATGACTCCAGAATAAGATAAGAATTCAAACTAAGAAATAAGAGACTTTATGTTTTAGATTTTATTCAGAGCTTAATGTTAGTTTCATGTTTATAAACTCTCATTTTAGTTCTTTAGCAATGTATATTTTAGAATACTCATGCCACTTACTCTAACGACTATTTTTCCCACTGAATGGCTGGGGACGTGATGTCCGCAGATTTTGGAGCAGCTGAGGATCAAAGGAACAAGTAAAGGTCTAGGAGATTTTCAAGCTTGCCTAGTGGGGTGCCATCTACCGAGATGATCCATAGTTTAGACACCTTTTATTATGCATAGTCTTCTTAGTAGAATATATTAGATGACTTGTTTTTCTTTTATCAAGGACTATGTATGAATCAGTTTTACTCAATGCAAAGTGTTTCATTTACTTTTATTGCAATGATTATCATGTTTGTGACACTCCCAGATGAAAAAATATATATATAGCTTCCGCCCATGTGTTATGAAAATCAGGGTGTTACAATATGGTATCAGAGCAATTTGGTCAATGGCCACTAGGCAAAGATGATTCTCACAGTCACCCTAGGATGAAGATAAGAAATTAAGGTTTAGGGATAGATTCCCATAGAAACATACAATGACCTAGAATGACTAAGAGTTTTCACCTTAGAAGAAATATAGATGTCAGAGATAGATGTTTACCTATTCTAGGTCTCAAGTTTCAACCTAACCCTAGCTAATGAGGTTGCTTCTCCATTCTCAGTGGTTATGGCCAGCCAATTGAGAATGAAAGAGGAATGTCATAAGCTCTAGACTTTGATGCATCTCTCATTTCTTACTAGTCCATGTGGTATGAGACACATGTATTAGTAGGTTAGTGAGAGATAGCATATCAGGATCCCACATCTCTGGGTATGTGCCTGATCACCACATATCTAGGAATGTAGGAGTTACCTAAGGAACTTATGATTAGTCTGTCTTCTACACCTAATGTTAAAAAGTATGACAAGGTTGAGTGAGATGCCTAAGTATAGTGCCAAGTTTAGTTTCATATACCTTAAGAATGACTTGAGAAGTAGACTAAGGTAGTAGTTAATGCTCACATAAATGTCATATGAAATATAAATGTCACATATCCCTTTTTATGCATAATTTCGAACATAAGGGTACTTTAATATGTTAATTGTTAGTGAATGAAGAAGTAAGAAGAACACTAAGGTTGGTAGAATAATTGAATTTCGAGGAAGAAATTCCCAATAAGGTGGGTAGTATTGTCACACCCTAATTTTTTTTAAGTATCATTGTGGATGAAAGTACTACTAAGAAAAACCTAGTTATGTGAGATGAAGACAAGTGAGTAAAGTTTACATATTTTATCGTGTATTAGAGTCCAATTATGCGTATCTAGAACCCAAGGACTTTTTAGTGATTTGATCTTCATGGGATGCAAGAAAGATCGTAAGGAAAGTTAAGGTTGATTAATATGATGATAAGAAGGTTTTTCTAGAGTTTGAGGGCATTCTAAGTATAAATGGATTATATGACATACTTAAGAGTACCTTAAGCTTTTTCTAAGTTAGGCTCTCTAATGTATGTAGAAATGAAATTTAGGACTGGGTAGATGTTCTCAATGACATATAAGAGATGACACAATTTTGGTGATTCAATTTGTTGATCTTGGTCATTGGACATGTGGAATCAAACATACATTACTGGTGTAAATCTAGGTAGTGGATTAGGCGGAGATAATTTTTACAAGAAGACAATAGTTATATGAGGTGTTGGTCAAATTTTGGGACCAATCCGGATTAAGGAGTAGCCTATAGAAATTATATAAGGAATACAACATTTTAATGCATTGTTAAGTAGTGAGCCAAGAAAATGAAAGCCTGAACCGTGGTCCATAACCAACCCTTTGGTTCTACAGATCCAAGTCAGTTAGTCAAAGAACACTAGACTATGAGAATGATCGGATCGTGCGACCCTCTATTCTTCCGAAATAGGAAACTAACGAGAGTTTTGGTTATCTCAGACCTCATTGTGAGACTGATAAGTAGGGGGGCTATATAAATCTTAGGCTTTGGCACCGTAAAGGAACAAAGCACTTAGGGTTTTGAGCAGAAGAGAGAGATAAATAGAGAAACCGTGAAGAAGAAAGGAAGGAAGAAGAGCCCGATGACGCCTGGGTTTGGGCCGCCCTGACTTTCAGAGGACCGAACCACCAAGGGTGCCTCTCGACGCAAGCCCAGCGGCCAAGATTGGTTAGGACGAGGATGTGTCGAGGTGAGGAATCATCTTCCGAATGAGATACAACATCCGAGATAGCAGGAGGGATGCCAAAGCACCTGGGCGGTTGCCCTGTTCTTGGCACTGGAGATAGGGGAGGTGAGACTCCCAGTCAAAACCCAGCTAAGTCTATCCTGGGGGCCACTTTCTCACCTACCTCAGCATCGGACAGAGTCTTGGTGGCGGCGTGACCCAAGTATGGTCACTTGATCGATCCCAGACGGTCGAGCTTGCTAGAGAAGAGGCGAGGGTCGGTGCTCTATTTTCACGGTAAAATAGGGGCGCGTGATCCCTGTTCATGCCCCTGCGAGTGGACGAGAGGGTGTGTTGGGCGCCTCCTTGCTGGGCCGCCGACCACAAGGCCCAATTAGCCTAAAAGGTAAAGGAAAGCAAAGTAAGACTTGTGATCAGATTTTGATTTGTTATAACTTTAGAAATTCATAGGGATTGATTTGATTGTTGGAATAGGGTGTTTAAGGGCTTGTTGGAAAGTTAGAGATATGAAGAACATATTGAAGGAGGTTTCAGACTCTTAAAGTATCTATATGAAGTAATTTAATTTGAGGAAAGGTTAGATAAGTACATTATGTACAAATATGTTGATATTTGTTAAATCAATGTGATAGGTGTGAAACTCATCATTAAACTTCAAGGGAGTGTTACACCACAAGTTTTATAGGATTCAGACCCAAATAGAGGGATCCAAGATGAAGATTTTATACTCTATGACACAGGTAAGTGGTCCATGCCCATGAGTACTCATATTTTAAGTTCAGTATGTTTACATGTCTCCTAATAAGACTTTCATAATTTATATGGTTCAATGTTCTAAGATTTTAATGCGAACAAGAATATTCTCATATCTCTATCATTATGTAAGTTTAGATATTCAAAATCTCAAATAGAGATATGTTGCTCAAAATAGTTGTGACCCATGGACCAAGTCCATGACAAAGTTAAAGAATCATGTTCCTACAAGATTTCTTAGAAATGTTCGAAATTAATGAATAAGATTGTAAGATAAGATATGCAAGTAATGTAGCCATACTTATTTGGTGATTTGGGATACCTTTGGATTAAGAATGTTAGTACATATATGTTATCCAGATTTCCCATCTTCATAGGCATAACTATGTAGTAAGATTTCAAGTAGAAACATGACATTAAGATTTCATACATATGTAGAGATCTAAGACTAGATTCCTTAGAATGAATAGTATCTAAAATTTAATTACAATATAATAATATGAATTTCAGAATATTAAGACATGGTCTACTTTCAGAAATAAAGGTACTTTTGGGATCATAATGTATTGTAAAAAAAAGAGTTCATGATTGAATTATAAGATAATGACACAGTAAGTTATGATTAGGTTGCAATACGATATTTTATAAGATTTCTATTTTAACATTTAAGGTTTAATATGTATGTTCATATGCGAAGTTTTAGGGTAACATCATATTTTATAAGAAGGATTGAACCACCTTGTCAGAATTGATATTTTTAGAAATGTCATACTTATGATACTTTCATAAGCTTGACTTAAGATACTTTGTATACTTAGTATTTCTATATTCATTTCAAATCCTTTCTCATAAAACATTAGACTAACTTATGATATAATTGGTATAATGAAGTAATCTTACCAAATCAGAGTTTTAGAATAAAGTTTACCTAGATAATGAGATACATGTTCAAATCCAATAATGGATTCAATTTAGAACTCAAGAATAAGAGATTTAGATTCAGACTTAGACTGCTCACTGTATGAGTAGCTGGATTTTTTGAATAAAGATACATGATAAGGGTTTTAGACCCAATCTCAATTATGAAGTAATTGAGATCCATATTCACATTTATCTCTAGATTAAGTTTATCACTTATGAATAAAAGATTCAGATTCAGATTCAGATTTAGAATTCAGTACATGCTCAGTACTCAGTAACCAATCTCAGATAAGTTCAGTTATCAATTTAATATAAGATAAGTTCAGATTCAGTATTCAGTAAAGTTATTAGTATTCAGCGTCAGTTCAGATTAAGAATTATGTAAGTAAGTTTAGACTTAAGATAATTAAGTTGAAACCTTCACATAAGACATTATGTGATAAGTCCTCATTCAGTAGTCCCGGGACGATTTAGAGGCATCTGTTGCCAATTCATAGGAGTGTTTAATCCAATTCAGAGGTGTTGCGACACCAATTCAAGGCGTAGTCACGCCAATTCAGAGACACCTTGGTGTCATTCAGAGCCATGTAGTGCCAATTCAGGGTACTTTGGTACAAATTCAGGGCGTAGATACGCCAATTCAGGAGGACTTATTGTATAATGGTGGCCACAATCAGATAAAAATTGTAAGTAAAAGATACCTTAGTTTAGAGCATGCCCATAATCTTATCCATGAGTATGATGAGAGGGAATCAGATAAGATAAGTATGACCCAGTCACTTTGGTGTAGGTCATGAGATCCATGTATCAGAGTACATGACTCCAGAATAAGATAAGAATTCAAACTATGAAATAAGAGACTTTATGTTTCATATTTTATTCAAACCTTAATGTTAGTTTCATGTTTATAATGTCTCATTTTAGTTCTTTACCAATATATATTTTAGAATACTCATGCCACTTACTCTAACGACTGTTTTTCCCAATGCATGGTTGGGGACGTGATATCTGCAGATTTTGAAGCAACTGAGGATCAAAGGAACAAGTAAAGGTCTAGGAGATTTTCAAGCTTGCCTAGTGGGGTGCCATCTACCGAGACGATCCATAGTTTAGACACCTTTTATTATGCATAGTCTTCTTAGTAGAATATATTAGATGACTTGTTTTTCTTTTATCAAGGACTATGTATGAATCGGTTTTACTCAATGCAAAGTGTTTCATTTACTTTTATTGCAATGATTATCATGTTTTTGACACTCCCAGATGAAAATATATATATATATATATATATATATATATATATATATATATATATATATATATAGCTTCCTCCCATGTGTTATGAATATCGTGGTGTTACAACATTATTTTATTACAAGATTTAAATTACAATTTTGAGAGTCAAATATAGACAAGCCTGATCATGTACACTTGGGATCTTACAACAAGTACACCTTACATATCTCACCATGCCCATAAACTTCTATCCATATCTAAACCTAAAAAATATGTGAAACAAGGTGGTTCAAGCACACGAGGTGCTGAGTACAAGGCTTAAAAGATACATATATATAAGATTTGCATAATTTGTATAGATTTGTAGAAGTAACGAACAAGAATAAATAAGTTAAGTATTTAGCAAAGTAAGAGCCCCTTTTTGATATCATTTTACTCCAATTATACCAACAACATCAGATATCATAAGGCCTTTGAGCAAATTCCCATTGGAAGGGTTCATAAGGGTGCTCAAGATTAGCTAACCCTTTTATATGTAAGGGATCTCAAGATCATCACCAAGAGATAACCCTTTTATCGACATGGTTTGCCCTATCGTGACAACTCGAGTAGGATGCTCAGCCTCCTATCCTTACCCTGAGAATATAGGCAGGTGCACAAGGTTTATATAATGGAGTTTCTATATTATGTTTGCAAGTTATAAAATAATGACATGAGATAAACATTGAGTACAATACTAGAGTACTACATGGAAATATTTGATCTATTAAGAAAGCATACATATGTATCACATTTCAAACAAGATATTCATAGTCATATAATTATTTAAATCCCATACATAATTCATACATTCATAACCTAACTCATCCTTGATCATTTAGCATAATAAACACCTAGTTAATCATAAGATTACATGCATGTATTAGATTCTATTTGTTAACCCTAATTAGTTCCATTTTTAGGGCTTTAGCCAAGTTCAGTTCAAGTTTGGTTAATTACACGTTTGATGATCTTTTTATAATCTAAAGGCCATTAACAAGGTAAAGTTCAAGTTTCATGTCTTTTTTTTCCATTCAAATTATATGATCATTTCAATATTTGAGTCATTAATACACAGTATAGGGTCAAAGACTCATAATAGGGCATACAAGATCATGATCCAATCGATAAAATGGATCCAGCTAATCAAGTATGATTTAAATAATGAAACTATGGATATATGAATCACACTTCAACATAGGTGGATGTCCCCTACGGTCTCGACATTTCCAACCTTGGGCATCAATATCTCAACATACATTCATCCATCATATAAGACTTATAGCATTAGGGTCCAACATGTGACCTAAGAGGGAAATCTACATAAAGAACACCATAAGGGATTCAAAAACTCTGATTTGACAGTGATATCATAATAATTAGATCTAGACAAAGATTGGGACACAAGGACGATAGTGAAGCATTAAGTAATACAGTTGGTCACCACCAGTGGACCTTCGGTTTCATACTTCATCATAGCACAAGGGGCTAGTCATAGTCATATATCATCAATCAAAACAATCTTACTAATTTTAGGTATCTAATAGAGTTTGATACACCAATTAGGTCAAGCACCTCATATGATCAAAGGTACAACTAATTAGGAACAAGATGGAACACTAGAATACATTAAGTGTCAGGTATAGAAAGAATAATCGAAAGGGGCATCCTTGTATCAGGGATAGGTAATTTGGAATGCGTTCCAGGTTAATTAGGCATTGGGTGTGGTTAAGAAGAAAGTTCAACATAAAAGGACATAATACATAATTAGTACTCTCAACAAGTAACATATGGGCATTTAGGTTAGCCCAAGAGCAAGAAAGGTTCTTCAAGTCTTCATAATGCTCAAAGTTCAAAAGGGTTACTAATTAGAGGAGTAAGAAGTATATTTGAGAAACCAAGATCCAATATCATCATGATCATTCTTTAAATGTGCACCATTTATGATCAAAGTTCAAAAAAGGTGGAAAAGTGTGATATTTTTTTATATTTTGGGCTTGAAAGTATTTTTAGTGAATAGATCGTATTTTTGTGATAAAAAATCATATATTACATGACCATATTGGCTAAAGGATTCATGAGATACAACTTTTTGAAGTTTTTTGAGGAAAAGAGGAGTATTTCCATATTTTTACCTTCTTGACCAATCGTGCATCACCATGTGGCACTAAAGGAGGATCACGAACACATTTGGGGGGTTGCCCGTTCATTATCCTCAATCAGTTATGTCACAAATTAGCAATTGGGGACCACACCTTCCTCTCTTTGGTCATGCTTTGCCCCAACACGACCATAGTCGTCTGTCGAATGGTCCATTATTAACTAGGTGTGATCAACGGCCCGACTGAGAGCCTCCTTCATGTGATCCCCTATTTTGATGTTGGGAATAGAGGCAAAATAGGACACATGAAACCCAGATTTCTTGGATGGCCTTGTCTCTTCTAGAAACATGGACGAAGTGGCGTCGAGGTATCTAGGGGCCTAGGGAGAACCTTCTACGACCATTGTTTATCTCCCTAGCACTTACCCTTGGGGGTGTGTCCGTGAGCTAAAGCCATGGGAAGAGTAAGGACCCTGACTTTCATTTAGGGTTTACCCTGTTTGCTTTGCCTAACCCTAATGCTTTGTTGCTTGCTAATCACCTTTAGTGGTGATTAGGGTTTGGTTGTGTTTTGTTGAGAGTTGGAGGTTCTACTTGCAAATAACCCAAGTCTAGGGTTTGTGGACAAGTTTGTCACCTTATGAGGTGTTCCTCCCTCTCCTTGCTTCCTCTAGAGTAGAGAGGAAGGTTTGGGCTCATTGCTTGTGTTCTGTTGGGCTTGGTTGAGCTTGTTGGGCCTTGAGGTGCCTTGCTGTGGTTTGGTTGCAACCTGTATCGGGCAAGAGAGGAGTGTGTCACCCATGGATCTGTGTCACCCAGGTGTGTCTCCCATGGTGCTGATGGTGTGTCGACCTAGAGCCTTTGACCAAGCTTTGACCTCGTTTGTATCACCACTAGTGGACACTTGGTGCTTGATGCTTGCATGTAGAAATGACCTTGGACATGTGTTTAGGGCTTGCTAGAGTGGTGGCTCGTGCACTAGGACAAGTGTCCCTAGGTGGACGACACCGTGCTTAGTTCTACTTTGTTTTCTCCTCCCTTTCCTTCTATATAGGCGGTTCCTTTCCTTTGCTAAGAGTTCCTTTGATTCCATAGTTTCTTCTTCACCTTGGTACACGACACACCTTCTCTTTAGCAAGTTGGTGGCCAATACCCCTTGGAGGAGCAAGCTTGGTGGCTGATATCCTTGGAGTCTCCTTCTTCCTTGCTTGGTGGTGCTTGGAGCTAGGAGCTTGGATCTTGCTTAAGACAGGTTACATAACTCCTAACCCTAGATACTCTATCTCCTTCTATGATCTTATTTATATGTTGTTAGATTGGTACCTTGTTTAAGTATCCATGTTGGCCGATCCTTGTGGTTTAGGGTTGTTTTGGTGAGCAATACTCCTTTCTCTCCTTGGTCTAGAGGAGTGAGTTTGAGCTTCTAGTAGCATGGGAAACACCCCTCTCTCATTTTAGTTGAGAGGTGAGCTTGTGTTCTAGTTGCTTGAGCAACACTTTCCTCTCACCATGGATTAGAAGGGTGAGCTTGGTGATAGTGGTGACTCTTTTTAGGGTTTTTCCTTATGTTTCCGTTTGGGGATAGTTGATGTGCAAGACCCCTCTTCCCTAGTCAATTGAGGTGAGCCATCTTCTTGACCCATTAGGGTTTTGGGTGCCCTTGTGCTTGAGGTTGATGATGATCTTGTGAGTTGCACCTTGGTCGTTATGAGGTTGGGGATGTGCTGCCCGATAGACCTAGAACCTTGCACGATATATGTGATGCTGGTGGTGGACGATACACTTGTCTTTGTGACGGGCGTCACACTACTCTGCCTTGCGACAGCCGTTAGACCCTGGTTTAGTTGGCTGGACGATAGACCCCCCTTTGTTGGTTATGTTCTGTGATGGGCTGTTGCATGATACTCCCACCAGCACGACATCATGTTGCCTGATATACACCTTGTGATGGGCATTGCGGCTGAGCCCAACACAGGCCATTTCCCGATAGGGCTCGATGCCCGACACCCCGTCGCACGTTTGGTTTCCCTACTGTTGCATGCCTTGATGTTGTTGCCTTTGGTGGTAACGCTGCGTTGCAGGGTACTCTTCTTGTGTCGGCCTTTATGGTTGGGCGATAGGGTGAGCCCTACCCGATACCACTTTTGGTGAGGGTAGAGAGTACCTTGGGTGAGGGTTCTTCCTATCATGGAAAGCCGTTATGATGGATTATATTCTTGTTAAATGATGGTGATTCTATGCATGCTTAATAGTATTCTCTATGGTAAAGCTTTTTCATCTAAACTTAACATGGCTATACACACGAATGTGATCACCTTGATAATCTGTATAATGCTAAGGGTAATAATGAGCATGTAATGTGGATTGCTCAATGATGTACCTTATGCATATGATCATAAGTTGATGCATGATTAAGAAAGTATATCTAATCATTGATGTCACCTTATATTGATAGCATGGTCATTTTATTAAAGCCTATGATTGTTGTTACTAACCATGCAGGTGATGCTTATCCAATTAAAAGGGCTATGAGGTATATGTATATGTGGAGTAACTCTGCTGTGATTGTTACTCTTGATGTTGAAATAATCTATATAATGTACATGACTAAAGTACTGGGGATTGCTATCCCATGATGATGATGTAAGCCTTGAGAGGCAGTGGCACTATGTGATGAGGGATTGAGATCCCATGACATGTGATGATCCTTGAGATAGATCTGGATGATTGGAAAGAGGCCAAGTGATAACATGTACTGTTGGATCTTTGTGACGGATCAGGATGATGTGATTACGATAAAAGCATAATGTTGAGTTTTATGTTGTTAATTTCCTGTCGTAGTTTTCATGTTATATAACTTGGTTGAATCTTGCAATCTATATAAATGATACTAATTAATCACAGTGGAATATATCATGTAGTTGCCCTGGCCATATTTCCATCACCGTCAGGAGTTGGTGATGGTGAAACGGGTTCTCCTACGGGTTAACCCGGAGCGCATATTGTTGAGTATGTGAGGTTTCTCCTAGCCTAAAGTGAGGAGGTAAGAGTGCAACTTCGGTTGTAGACTCCAGGGTGTGGAATCAGGCCCGTAGCCCAAGTATGTGAAGATCATGGTGAACAGGACCATGGCTCAGGATATGTGATATGAGAAGCATGAATGCGTTCATGGCTCCGAGCATGGTGAACAGGCCTGTGGCTCAGTTTCACTAGTGCTGATACATGTACCGAGGCGGGCTAGGCAGAGGGTAGCCTGACCCTTTGGCTAAGACCACTTCAGCATGATACTCGTGCACTGACCACGAGGTGGGAGGTCGTGGAGTCCGACTCTTCCATTTGACCTTGTATGGCACCGACTCCAGGTTTCGCAGTCGTCGATTGGATTTGGACGGTACGGTTCACTTCCTCATGGCATAAGAATACGTATATCCAGCCGTATAGTATTTAGTGTTTAGGGAAAAACACAGAACATTGGTTGAGGCCTTGCTTGCGTAGTTAATCCTGTTACCTCTTACAGTTACTTATATACCCTTCATGTTATGCGGAAATATATCTTATCTTGTTAATCATGTTCCATAAAAGAATTGGATTGATGCCTTCTGTACATCTGGAAAGCTTGACGGTATGAATAGCTTTACCTTATAGACTGCTCTTATTCTATCCTTATCAGTTATCAGCTGTTGTTACTTTTATCTTTTTGAGGTTCTGTAGTTTCGGAGGGGAGTTATGTTTCTCGCTAGGACAATGTTCAATTGTCTCACCCCGCTGGTTTTCAGGTGTTCGAGCTAGACGTGGTGGTGGTCGCGGAGTTGTGTCCGAGTAGCAAGACGAGAAGTAGAAGGCAAGAGATGGATATGCTGCTGTTTTGGTGTTTGTAGTAGAGTCTAGAGTTATCCCTGTACTCTCAGGTCCTTGGAGGTGTTTTGACGTTGTTTCACAATGTATAATCATTGATGTTTTGTATATCCTAC
The DNA here is from genome assembly GCA_963693085.1 of Alisma plantago-aquatica. Classification (NCBI taxonomy): domain Eukaryota; kingdom Viridiplantae; phylum Streptophyta; class Magnoliopsida; order Alismatales; family Alismataceae; genus Alisma; species Alisma plantago-aquatica. Next base: position 1,152,586,651 of record OY856410.1, read on the forward strand.
TGATGGCTGGATGTGGGCCTTTATGTATGTAAAAATAGGTGAGGAACTCATGTGATGGTTTGACAGCTGTTCCTCTAAGATGTGGACATGTATCAGGTCTTGTATACGTTTATATAACCTATTTCTTAGCAGGATGAGGACTCAGATTTAATAGCTTCCCAGTTTATCCGCTTTCCGCAATCAGTTTTAATTAAACCATGTTTTGATAATATGTGGTTATGGTGATTTCCACACGTTTTCGCGTAACACCTCATTGTCTGTGTGATAGTAGGATGTGTTGCCACAAGTTTTGGTATCAGAGCTCTAGGTTCGTTGAGTCTACAGGGATTTAGGACTAGGTTGAGTCTGTTCTTGTGAGTTTTCCAGATTTTCTTATAATCGTCTTCTTCCCTCAGCGGAAGAAAAGCCAAGATGTCTGGAAACCATGGAGAACATGCTTCTAAGAACAACGATGCTGCATCAGTTGATGGAGCTTTTGGGCAGGCACATCAAGATCGGGTGCCTGCGGTCCCCCAACCTGACCCAGCCATTCTTGAACACCCTGCCTATCAACAACTTATGGGGCAGATGATGGCTACGATGAATCTCATGGTTGAGTGATTTCCAGTGCCTCCTCGAAGAGCACAGGCTCCCCATGGCGAAGCATCGGGTATTGGGAAGACCTTTGAGTGGCTTCGTTGAGTCAGAGCTTCGGATTATGCTGGAACAATAGATCCAACGGATGCAGATCTGTGGCTGACAAGTCTTGAGAAGGCTTTCTGGATCCTCGACATCCCTGAAGCAGACAAAGTAAAGCACATTGTCTACCTTCTGAAGGGTAGTGCTGGTCACTGGTGGACCATCGAGGAGGAGAAGAGACCTGGTGAAGTGATCGGTTGGGAGGTTTTCCGGTGCGAGTTCGTCAGCAGATACTTTTTGAAGATGTATCTAGATGAGAAGATTAGTCAGTTTGAGGGCTTGCAACAAGGAACGATGAACATCACCGAGTATGAAGCCAAGTTCATGGACCTGCTGAGGTTTTGTCCTAATCGGACGTTTCGAGAAAGGTCTGAGTTCTGAGCTGACAACACCTGTTTCTGCATTGGAGAATCGAGAGCAGTTCGCTACATTTGTGGAATCTGTCCGAAGAATCGAACGATTAGTCAGGGAGAAAAGAGAATCTATGACTCACAAAAGGCCTACTCAGTTCTAGGGACAGAGGTTTGGTGGCTTCAAGAAGCCAAGGTTTTCAACACCTTCAGTGATAAGAGGTTCCAGTGCACCATCGCAGTGGTCTCCAAGTAAAGGAAGAGGTTATGTTTCTTCGCCATCTAAGAAACATAGTACAACTTCAGTGGCAGTGACAGGGCCATTTAGGCCACGGTTCGAAGATAGGGTATGCCATCTGTGTGGATAGACCGGGCATTTCAGGTCAAATTGCCCGAACAGAGATGTTGAAGTGACACAGTAGCTGAGGCAGAAACAACAAGGGTCAGATAGACAGTAGCCCAGTGGTAGTAGAGGGTGAGGGCGCGGTCAAGCGTCTCAAGCAGGATCGTCCGCTCAAGGAAGCAGAGGACGTGGATAGCAAGCAACGACTCGATTCTATGCTATGAGTCAGCCGGAGGCGATAGTCAACCCGCTAGTGGTGACAGGTCAGATGGAGTTATTTCATTCTGATATGTCTTCTTCTTGCTTTATATATGTTCTGGTTGACCCGGGTGCTACACACTCTTTTATCGCCTATAGTATGCTTGAAAACTGTCATTTACCTGTTAGTCGTAAGAAGGATAGCTTGTTGTTAGAAACCCCTCTTGATGGTTCCTCGATGATTCGAGAAGAGTGTCCATCTTGCGTCTTGTCTTTTTCAGGACACAACATTCAAGTGGATCTCCTACCACTTGATATGCATGGTTTTGATGTTATCCTTGGGATGGATACCTTAGAAAAGTATAAGGTGGTTTTGGAATGTGGTTCCAAGTAGGCTGTGTTTGATGATGCGGGAGAGAAATGGATCTTCCAAGGAGATAGGAAGATTCTTCCGACGTGTCTGGTATCAGCCATTGTGGCAGAGAAGTTGCTACGACAAGGATGTGAGGCGTTCTTAGCTCAAGTTGTGGATACCGTTGTAGCTACCAAGGAGAAAGGTCCTAGTCTTGAAGAGGTGTCAGTCATCCGAGAGTTTGCCGATGTGTTTCCTGATGAGTTTCCTGGTGTTCCTCCACCTCGAGAGATTGATTTTGAGATCAATCTGGTCCCAGGAACGCAGCCAATTGCGCAGACAGCATATAGGATGGCTCTAGTAGAGATGGTAGAACTTAAGAAGCATTTGCAAGAGTTGTTGGAGAAAGGTTTCATCCGACCAAGTACGTCACCTTGGGGTGCTCCAGTGTTGTTTGTCAAGAAGAAGGACAGATCGATGCGACTATGAATAGACTACCGATAGTTGAACAAAGTCACGAACAAGAACAAGTACCCGTTATCGAGGATAGATGATCTGTTCGATCAGTTGCGTGGCGCTACAGTGTTTTCAAAGATCGATCTATGGTCTGGATATCATCATTTGAGGATTAAGGCAGATGACATACCAAAGTCAGCTTTTAGGATGAGGTATGGTCACTTCGAGTTCGTGGTTATGCCATTTGGGCTAACCAATGCACCTACTACTTTCATGGATTTGATGAACAGATTGTTCCGTCCGTTATTAGATCAGTTTGTTGTAGTCTTCATAGATGACATCTTGATCTATATTCGGGATAGGTTAGAGCATGAGTGACATCTTCGACGAGCGTTGAATCTTCTTCGCCAACATCAGTTTTATGCCAAGTTCAGTAAGTGTGAGTTCTGGTTGGAAAAAGTGACTTTCTTGGGTCATGTGATATTTGTAGAAGGAGTTAAAGTGGATCCGAGGAAGGTGGAGTCCGTTGCAGAGTGGGAGCAGCCAAAGATGCCGACAGAAGTTCGTAGTTTCCTGGGTTTAGCAGGATGCTATAGGAGGTTTATCAAAGACTTCAGTGTGATTGCATTGCCGATGACAAAGTTAACTAGAAAGGATGTACCTTTTGTCTCGGATGATCAATGTCAACAAGCTTTCCTGAGTTTGAAGGAGAAGCTGACCAGTGCTCTAGTGCTAGTGCTTTCAGAGTCTGGAAAGGGCTATGTTGTTTTCTGTGATGCTTCCAAGAAAGGTTTAAGTTGTGTGCTGATGCAGGAAGATCATGTGGTTTCTTTTGCTTCGTGACAGTTTAAGAAACACGAGGACAACTATCCGACTCATGACTTGGAGTTGGCAGCATTGGTTCATGCGCTAAAGATTTGGAGACACTATCTATATGGGGAAGTGTGTCAAATCTTTACGGATCATAAGAATCTGAAATACATCTTTTCACAACATGAGTTGAACATGCGACAACGTCGATGGATGGAGTTAATCAACGATTACGACTGCACTATCGAGTATCATCCTGGTAAAGTGAATGTGGTAGATGATGCGCTTAGCCGAAAGTCTTCTTCTTTTTCTTCAAAGAAGGCACAATTGAGATCCCTGGTATGCTATAGATGGGATATGTTTGTTTCTCTGCAGCAGATGAATATACAGATGGAAGTTTCCTTGCTAGCTAGACTTTTAGCATAGATGCAAGTCAAGCCTACGTTGAGACAGCAGATCAAAGATGCACAGCAGACGGATGATGAGGTATAGTTGATCAGATCAGAGTTCAATAGTGAAAAGCGTGATGGGTTCCATGAGTCCGGGGATGGGCTGGTTTGCTATCGTTACAGGATGGTGATTCCCGATGCTGATGATCTGAGGAAGTTAGTTCTTGAGGAAGCACACACGTCGATGTATGCTATGCATCCAGGTGTCACCAAGATGTATCACAGTCTGAAAGACTTGTATTGGTGGTCTGGCATGAAGAAAGATGTAGTTGAGTTCGTGGCGAGATGTGCGGTATGTCAACAAGTGAAGGTTGAGCATTAGAAGTCGACAGGTATGTTGTAACCTCTACTGATACCGCACTGGAAATGGGATCATATAACCATGGATTTCGTAGTTGGTCTACCCAGGACAACTAGGAATCATGATTCCATTTGGGTGATAGTGGATAGATTGACGAAGTCTGCCCATTTTCTACCAGTAAAGATGACGTATACAGTCGAGAAGCTCGTTCGAGTATATGTTGATGAGATAGTATGCTTGCATGGTGGGCCAGCGACGATAGTTTCTGACAGAGGTCCTCAGTTCATGAGTCATTTCTGGGAATAGTTACACAAAGCGTTGGGAACGCAGTTGAGGTTCAGTACCGCCTTCCACCCACAGACAGATGGACAGTCTGAAAGGACTATTCAGACTTTAGAAGATCTCCTTCGAGCTTGTGTGTTGCAGTTCCTAGGCAGTTGGGATGTGCATCTCAGTTTGATAGAGTTTGCCTACAACAACAGTTATCAGCGGAGCATTGACATGGCTCCTTATGAGGCTTTGTTTGGAAGGAAGTGCAGATCTCCTTTATCTTGGTACAAGTCTGGTGGATATCAGCTTTTGGGTCCCGAGTTAGTACAACAGACGATAGAAAAGATCAAAGTGATACAACAACAGTTGAAAGCGGCACATGACAGGCAGAAGTCTTACGCAGACAATCGTCGATGACCTTTGGAGTTCCAGGTAGGAGACAAAGTATATCTTAAAATATCGCCATGGAAAGTTGTGCTAAGGTTTGGCCGGAAGGGTAAGCTAGCGCCCAGATATATGGGGCCTTAACCAGTCATAGCACGTATGGGAAAGGTAGCTTATGAGTTGGAGTTGCCTCCAGAGTTGCATAGGTTATATCCAGTATTCCATGTCAGTATGCTAAAGAAAAGCCATCCAGATACAGGGACAGTGATACAACTAGTTAAAGTTGAGCTTGATGAAGATGTGACCTACAAGGAAGGTCCTGTGGCGATCCTTGATAGAAGGGTTAAGAAGAGGAAGGACCTGGTTCTTGTGAAGGTTCTTTGGCATCACCGTGGCGTTGAGGAAGCCACGTGGGAGCTTGAGAAAGAGATGAGGAGGAAGTATCCCTCGCTTTTCTCTTCGAATTTCGGGGACAAAATCCATTTGTAGCAGGTTAGCTTGTAAGGACCCTGACCTTCATTTAGGGTTTACCCTGTTTGCTTTGCCTAACCCTAATGCTTTTTTGCTTGCTAATCACCTTTAGTGGTGATTAGGGTTTGGTTGTGTTTTATTGAGAGTTGGATGTGCTACTTGCAAATACCCAAGTCTAGGGTTTGTGGACAACTTTGTCACCTTGTGAGGTGTTCCTCCCTCTCCTTGCTTCCTCTAGAGTAGAGAGGAAGGTTTGGGATCGTTGCTTGTGTTCTGTTGGGCTTGGTTGCGCTTGTTGGGCCTTGTGGTGCCTTATTATGGTTTGGTTGCACCCTGTATCGGGCAAGAGAGGAGTGTGTCATCCATGGAGCTGTGTCGCCCATGGTGCTGATGGTTTGTCACCCTAGAGCCTTTGACCAAGCTTTGACCTCGATTGTGTCACCACTAGTGGACACTTGGTGCTTGATGCTTGCATGTAGCAATGACCTTGGACATGTATTTAGGGCTTGCTAGAGTGGTGGCTCGTGCACTAGGACAAGTGTCCCTAGGTGGACGACACCTTGCTTAGTTCTACCTTGTTTTCTCCTCCCTTTCCTTCTATATAGGCGGTTCCTTTCCTTTGCTAAGTGTTCCTTTGATTCCTTAGTTTCTTCTTCACCTTGGTGCACGACACACCCTTCTCTTTAGCAAGTTGGTGGCCGATACCCCTTGGAGGAGCAAGCTTGGTGGCCGATATCCTTGGAGTCTCCTTCTTCCTTGCTTGGTGGTGCTTGGAGCTAGGAGCTTGGAGCTTGCTTAAGGAGGGTTACATAACTCCTAACCCTAACTACTCTATCTCCTTCTATGATCTTGTTTATATGTTGTTAGATCGATACCTTGTTTAAGTATCCATGTTGGCCGATCCTTTGGGTTTAGGGTTTTTTGGTGAGCAATAGTCCTTTCTCTCCTTGGTCTAGAGGAGTGAGTTTGAGCTTCTAGTAGCATGGGAAACACCCCTCTCTCATTTTAGTTGAGAGGTGAGCTTGTGTTCTAGTTGCTTGAGCAACACTCTCCTCTCACCATGGACTAGAAGGGTGAGCTTGGTGATAGTGGTGACTCTTTCTAGGGTTTTTCCTTGTGTTTCCGTTTGGGGATAGTTGATGTGCAAGACCCCTATTCCTTAGTGGATTGAGGTGAGCCATCTTCTTGGCCCATTAGGGTTTTGGGTGCCCTTGTGCTTGAGGTTGATGATGATCTTGTGAGTTGCACCTTGGTCATTATGAGGTTGGGGATGTGCTTCCCGACAGACCTAGAACCTTGCATAATATATGTGATGCTGGTGGTGGACGATACCCTTGTCTTTGTGACGGGCGTCACACTACTCTGCCTTGTGATGGCCGTTAGACCCTGGTTTAGTTGGCTGGACGATAGACCCCCCTTTGTTGGTTATGTTCTGGGATGGGTTGTTGCACGATACTCCCACCAGCACGACATCATGTTGCCCGATATACACCTTGTGACGGGCGTTGCGGCTGACCCCAACACAAGCCGTTACCTGATAGGGCTCGATGCCCGACACCCCGTCGCATGTTTGGTTTCCCTGCTGTTGCACGCCTTGATGTTGTTGCCTTTGGTGGTAACGCTGCGTTGCAGGGTACTCTTCTTGTGTCGGCCGTTATGGTTGGGCGATAGGGTGAGCCCTGCCCGATACCACTTTTGGTGAGGGTAGAGGGTACCTTTAGTGAGGGTTCTTCCTATCATGGAAAGTCGTTATGATGGATTATATTCTTGTTAAACGATGGTGATTCTTTGCATGCTTAATAGTATTCACTATGGTAAATCTTGTTCATCTAAACTTAACATGGCTATACACACGAATGTGATCACCTTGATAATCTGTATAATGCTAAGGGTAATAATGAGCATGTAATGTGGATTGCTCAATGATGTACGTTATGCATATGATCATAAGTTGATGCATGATTAAGAAAGTATATCTAATCATCGATGTCACCTTATATTGATAGCATGGTAATTTTATTAAAGCCTATGATTGTTTTTACTAACCATGCAGGTGATGCTTAGCCAATTAAAAGGGCTATGAGGTATATGTATATGTGGAGTAACTCTGCTGTGGTTGTTACTCTTGATGTTGAAATAATCTGTATAATGTACATGACTAAAGTACGGGGGATTGCTATCCCATGATGATGATGTAAGCCTTGAGAGGCAGTGGCACTATGTGATGAGGGATTGAGATCCCATAGCATGTGATGATCCTTGAGATGGATCTGGATGATTGGAAAGAGGCCAAGTGATAACATGTACTGTTGGATCTTTGTGACAGATCAGGATGATGTGATTACGATAAAAGCATAATGTTGAGTTTTATGTTGTTTATTTCCTATCATAGTTTACATGTTATATAACTTGGTTGAATCTTGAAATCCATATAAAAGATACTAATTAATCACAGTGCAATATATCATGTAGTTTCCCTGGCCATAGATCCATCATCGTCATGAGCTGGTGATGGTGAAATGGGTTGTCCTACGGGTTAACCCGGAGCGCATATTGTTGAGTATGCGAGGTTTCTCCTAGCCTAAAGTGAGGAGGTAAGAGTGCAACTTCGGTTGTAGACTCCAAGGTGTGGAATCAGGCCCGTAGCCCAAGTATGTGAAGAGCATGGTGAACAGGCCCATGGCTCAGGATATGTGATATGAGGAGCATGAATTCGTTCATGGCTCCGAGCACGATGAACATGCTCGTGGCTCAGTTTCACTAGCGTTGATACCTCTACCGAGGTGGGCTAGGCAGAGGGTAGCCTGACCCTGTCGCTAAGACCAGTTCATAATGAGACTGCAGTCCTGCTTGTGTTGTACTCATTCACTGACCACGAGGTGGGAGGTCATGGAGTCCGGCTCTTCCATTTGACCTTGTATGGCACCAACTCCGGGTTTCGCAGCCGTCGGTTGGATTTGGACGATACGGTTCACTTCCTCAGGGCATAAGAATACGTAAATCCAGCCGTATAGTATTTATTGTTTAGGGCAAAACACGGAACATTGGTTGAGGCTTTGCTTGCGTAGTTAATCTTGTTACCTCTTGTAGTTACTTATATACCCTTCATGTTATGCGGCAATATATTTTATCTTGTTAATCATGTTCCATAAAAGAATTGGATGTATTCCTTCTGTACATCTGGTAAGCTTGGAGGTATGAATAGCTTTACCTTATAGACTGCTCTTGTTCTATCCTTATCAGTTATCAGTTGTTGTTACATTTATCTTTTTGAGGTTCTATAGTTTCGGAGGGGAATTATGTTTCTCGTTGGGACAATGTTCAATAGTCTCACCCCGCTAGTTTTCAGGTGTTCGAGCTAAACGTAGTGGTGGTCGCGGAGTTGCGGCCGAGCAGCAAGACGAGCAGTAGAAGGAAAGAGATGGATATGCTGATGTTTTGGTGTTTGTAGTAGAGTCTAGAGTTATCCCTGCACTCTCAGGTCCTTGGAGGTGTTTTGATGTTGTTTCACGATGTATAATCATTGATGTTTTGTATATCCTGCTGATGGCCGAATGTGGTCCTTTATGTATGTATAAATAGGTGAGGAACTCATGTGATGGTTTGACAGTTGTTCCTCTAAGATGTGGACACGTATCAGGTCTTGTATATGTTTATATAACCTGTTTCTTTGCAGGATGAGGACTCAGATGTAATAGCTTCCCAGTTTATCTGCTTTCTACAATCGGTTTTAATTAAACCGTGTTTTGATAATCTGTGGTTATGGTGATTTCCTCACATATTCGCGTAACACCTCATTGTCTGTGTGATAGCGGGATGTGTTGCCACAGCAGAGGACACGACATGGCATGACCAATCAATATTTTTGTGTAAAGAAAACAAAGGAATGGGAGGAGTAAGAGGAGGGGGCTGGCGGTTGGAGTGAAATAGGGCAAAGGAAGAGAAACCAATAGAGTGGGGTATATAAGGACCCATGGTTTCCTGTCTTTTTCCCCTCCATTGCTAGATGTGGCTAGAGGTCGAAGACGACCCTCCCTACCCTATGATTTTTCCCTGAAGTGGAAGGTGGAGAGGGGACTAGTTGTTGGGCTGCGTGCCACTATCCGACCCAAAGAGTCCATAGGCTGGCCCAAGTCAGGTAACCAAAAAGAAAAAGAGATAAAATAAGGGAAAATATAGGGCACCGTTGCAAGTTCATATTTTGAGCATTGTAGGTCGGATTGAGGTGAAATTTATGTCGTAGTATTTCAAATTGAAATTTGTAAAAAATTAAATACCTTGGAGAGAAGGACTTTCATAGTTAGGAGGTTCAATTTCAATTGCATGATGGTTAGTCGTTAAGACACAAAACTTTCATCAAAAGTGAAATTATTGTCTAATATTGTGAAAATTGATCATTGTAGTGGCTAAAATGGAATATCACAACCCTTCAATTATGAAATTAACATCAAATTGAGAAACAAACCACTTTATGAGAGAGAGAGAGAACAATATAGGAGAGACAAAAGTACATGTCATCACACAAATGATCTTGTTGTCAATTTTTCTCTTGAAGGGGCATCAGAAAGCATAGTGACAAAATCTCCCACAACGATATAAAGTAACATTTTTATAGAAACGTAAGAGCTAGATTTTGGTTTAGAAAAAATAGGAGTTTGTTGTTTCTTTCTTGTAATATTTTTGGAATATAACCAAGTCCATGAGTGCCAACATGACTATTGTAATAACGTAAGATATTTTTCAACATGTTACCACTATTTGAAAGTTTATCAAAGACCTCTTAGTATTTCAATTTTCCTTGGAAAGCATCAAATAGTCTTTAGTAGTAGAAATAAAACATTTCCTGATACTAGCAATATTCTTGTCAAGTATATCATTTTTTTCATTTAACTAAATTTATTTGTAGAATATGATCTTAATCAAAATGTGAGCAACAAATAGGTTGTTTTTCCATATTACTTAACCTATCTAAAAGAATAGAAATTTGATTTTGCAAGGAAGTATTATGAGAAACAAGTTCATCTATATCTTTTTCATTTAATTATTTATCATTTATCTCATTAAGTTCTTTCATTTAGGAAACAACAATATGTGCCAATTTATTTTTCTCTTTCTATACTTTTTCAACTTTATTCGAAGTAAGATCAATGAGTTTAATGAGTTAAATTTTTGAAAAAGTTGAGAGATATATCTCACCATATTACCTTCTTTTTCATCATTACCTTGGGCACCTTCTTATTCTAGTTCATTGTTGTCTTCATGTTTGACAATGAAGTATTTAATTGCATGATGACATATTTCTTTATTACTTGCCTCCAAGTTTGAAGAATCATCTAGAGTAGCCTGATATGCTTTACTTTTATTTTCCTTGGAGTTCTTCTTCTTTTTCTTGATATCCGAACATTCATCCTTCTCACGTCCTTTTTCTCCACGTACGTGACATCTAGTAACAATAGTTCTAACTTTTTTGTTAGAAGAAGAATGTATATATATATTTTTTACTTTTATGATGTACTTCTTCTTCTTCACCACTAGACCTGTCAAAGGAGAAATATGACTTTGAAGCTTTTTGATTGAATGTCACACCCTTTTTCTCAAAAGTTTTATCTTTTTCTTTAAATGTATCACACCCTTTTTCTCAACAAGTTTTTCTTCTTCTTTAATTTTGGCCTCTTCTTAAAGCTTTACTTCATGTGTCTCCAATTTTCCAATGAGCTGATCCATCAATAATTTTTAAAGGTAGGTATATTCTTCTATAGAAGTCAGATTATCTTTGAATTTAGGAGGAAAGGATCCAAGTATCTTAGAGACTTTCTTTTCCTCAGTTATTTGTTAACCTATGACACTCAAGTCCTTTATTTGAGTAGAAAATATAGCATACATTTCATTAATAGTTTCAATTTTAGACAGACGCAATAACTCAAATTTATGTTTTAGGATATTGATCTTTGTACTCTAAACTTGTTGTGCTCCTTAATGTGTTACCAAAAGTTTTCTCCATATATATTATGCAGCTGCACACAAGGTTATTCTATTATATTTACTAGGGGAAAGATAAGAGTATAAAATTCTTACTACTCTGGCATTTAGAGTTTCTTTTCTTACCATATTTGCATCCCATTTCTCAATATCTATTGTAGGAGGTTCATATGGTAACACAATAATCTTCTCGAGATTGTAGTTGATACCTTGGATGTGGTATTGCATCCTTTTTTCACAATACACATAGTTTTCCCCATCAAACATTGGTGGTCATCTTACATATGATCCTTCAAGTTGAAGATTATTGATCACACTTCCCCCATCCTTCAAGACTTGTAAAGGCTCCTTGAAGACCCACTCTGACCCTGGCTAACAGATATTGTGGATGAATAGAGCTAATTTTAAACTTATTCAATTTCACAGGCAAGGAAGGTTAGATTTGCAGCTTTTTTAAGAATATATGGAAGCAAAAATACAATGCAAGTATTAGATAAAATGGAGGTAACCACAAGACACATTTATGTAGAGTGGTTCTATCAAAAGATTTCATTCCACTACTTGATTGTTCCCAATCGAGATTTTCAAACGTGTATTTTATTCCTTTTCTTAACCGATACAAAATACATAGGATAACCTATGTATTTTTTGGCTCAAGACAACCCTCTTTTTCTAGACTAAGGGGAACTTGCATGGTGGAGTAGATCACAATCAACCTCATACCTTGTGATGTCCCTGTATTTTCTAAAACTTAATATGATGTGTGACATCCTAATTGAAACCCTCACCTCAGTGAGAATCTCAATTTAAACATCCCACACTAGGCTAAGAAGAAGAAAACCAAGGGAGTCGGAAGGAAACACAGTAACACATGCACATGAACAATAATAAAAACATACACACATGATCACCATTCAACATATAATTACAACATGAATTGTTACAACATTTGATATTACACATTGAATAGTAAACTTATACATATAAATGTACTACCACTAAACAACAAGATCTTAAGACAACAGGTCCACCTGTACATCAGCTTGCCACACAACTCTCAACCATCCTGGATCTTCAAGAGCATAACCACAAGATAAATAAAAGATTACATGTGGTACATGTCAGCACAATATTCAAGAATATTGTATTGAGTATGCCTACTTGTCTTTTATATACCTCTCATCATATCTTGGCTATAAGATAAAACTAATACTTGGCAGTTATAAAGAAATATAAGAAAAAGCATATACTTGCACAAAGATATTCATTAATAAAAGAGAACACATATTTTAAGCATATTTTACATTATATCATCCATGCATTTGCCACCTTGAGGGAATAATGCATCATCTCATCTACCAAAGAGTATGAGATGTAAGGCATTATGATCTACTACCAAAGAGTTAGATCATTGTACAATGTGATCTTCTACCAAAGAAAATGATCACTTTCTAGCACTATGCTACCAAAGAGAATTAGTGCTTTCATATAATGGAACAAATATATTATGCTTGATGTGTTCATAGAAATAAGTATGGAAAATCATGCAACATATAATATAAGAACAATCATTTCATCCAATATCATATGTCAAGTATTTTACTACACATAACACAAGCATATTGTATAATAAGCCAAGTAAGAGGTAATGGCATACCTTGAACAAGAACAAACCTAATCATCATATCCTCATATCATCTACATCCTACTCAACCCTGATTAAGACAAGACCACATATCACCATGAGGTTCGCATCATCTTACATCTCATCTTAACCCTAGTCGCGTTCATATTAGGGTTTCATTTAACTCATTAGTATATTCCCACTTTTACTTGTATTCTTATCTTAGGATTATCTTTACTGATGTCAAGCTCCATATTATGGTTCATTATCTGAACACTAGGTTCCATATCCTTTTTGTGCACATATTAACCCTAGTTTATATATACCTTATTCAAATTAAGGTTACAACCCATGTATTAAGGGTCATTTCACATAACATGGATTTCATGTATTATCATGATCTCATAATTAAAATTGAGGTTCCATATACTGATATGAGCTTACTCTGTAAATTTTATCATTTATTGAGCATGCATGTATTTATCACATTTTATTTAGGGTTAAAATCCCTAAATAGCCATATTAAGCAAATTACATGATTTCGTACACCAACATGAGCATTTCTAACATCAGGTCCATTATAAATATGATTATAGACTTATTGACATGTTATCATAATTTTAGAACATCATTTGATATTTATTATACATTAAACAAGCATTACACATCTTGCATGATATCATTGAGATATAAGCATCAAAAGCCTGATTTTATTGTTCTATTGTGTTCTATTCATTTTTCTAAACATTTCAATATATAATTTGTATTTTTATTGATGTATGAGGTAATTACTATGAATTATACAAGATTCTAACATTTATTGAACATTTACCTTCTTCGGCGAATCAGATCTCGGTACATGGCCATGTGGGGGCGCGTTACTTCTCATCTGAGCCAGTCTGGTTCAAGCTGTTGGGTCGGTTTAAGGCCTGATTTGGGCAATGGACCCGGTCTGGGCCTTTTCTCTCACACGCGAGTGTTTTGTCTCGCGTTCTCCCGACCCCGTGCCGCCACCGCGAGGGTTGCTTCTGTAATGAATCAGACGCCTCCCCGTCTTCCTCTGTAGCCCTTGATGCCATGAAAAACTCTGAGCTTCCTCCCTCTATGTGAAGGTCTCTCAGGATCTCCTATGGCGGTTCCTGCTTGCGGGTCGAGTAGGCCACCGCCGTGGGATGTGGTTGCGGAAGAGCAGATAGGGGGAGGACACCCTTGATCCTCTCCACGTGAGTCCAACAGGTTGTACTCTGGCCACCACTGATGGGTCTGGTCAGAGGCCTACGCCACTCTGCTCATCTTCACCTGGCGACCCTCAGCTCTTGTAGTGGTGGCAGACCTCCACACAGATGCGGCTTCTCGGTTGAGCTTTAGAGCTCTGCTTTAGCTCCGAACCCTGCCGCCTATAATGGACTGCTCCGACGAGCAGTTTGCTTCCTAGTTTCAGCTTCAGATCTCATTTTCCATGAGGTCACCATCACCTACATCACGAGCTCTGGCGACGAGATCCACCCCCATCGCCTCCTCCTCGTCACAACCCATTGCTTCGAGCTCCATCCCTCTGCGTCGCTGACCTGGTGCCTCAATGCCAGGGCCTTCCCTCCATGCCCTGGTTAGCACTTCGTTGCCTGCATCCTTGTTGTGCGCCGCCAGCCCAGTGCCTCCATTCAGGGTGGCTTCTCTTGATCACCACGGGTTGCAAGAGGATCTTATCAATGCATCTGTTTGAGCCTATCTGTGTGTGCGCAACTGCCATCGTGAGGCCCTACCCTAGTCTCATCTAAGAGCTTCACCCATCATCTACACATTTAACTGTGATGCCAAAGTATGATGGAGAGTAGTCAATAGGCCATCGGGTTGCTGTGGTTAGAAACCCCTCTCTTCCACGTTGTCCGAGCATCACACGTCGTGGGAAGGGTGGTCTATTGATGATCGACTGTAACCGCAAAAGACATGAAGGTCTTGATGATGTATGATTAATAGGTCTAAGGGCCATCAAAAGCTCGACACCGATCCAATATTTGTCCTGTGAACTTTAAGAATCTCGCCTCCTTTCCATTTTACACAAGCACTCGATAGAAAGGGATGTGTGACACCATCTTCATTATAAGTTTTCCAAAAAAATATTAACCTTATTGCATGTGCACCACAAAGCACATGATTTCATCATATTCATACCTAAATATCTCCATCTAGAAATATTGATATGATTAATAACTTTGACCAAGGCTTTATTATCATCCACGCTATATCCCATAAAATCTCAATCCCAAGTTTCCACTACTTGACCAATAAACAACTTAATCCGAAAGGGAATCAACTTAGGGATCTTAATCTTGGTGTCAACACAACTAATCATCCATATTTTATCAAAGTACTTGGAGTTCTCAAGATATGTTAACATATGAATTCCAATATGTCATTGGACATTTAAGGATTCCAAATGTCTACTCCATCACATACCTTGATTGCACTCTTCTCGCAAGAAGTAGCTTCAAGAAGCTTCCCCACAACCTTCTTAAAAGAAGTAGTTGGAAGCAACAAGAATAAGTACAGAAAACAAAAGAGGAACAAGAAATTACAACTGTCACAATATATACAATTTGTATCTCTCTATGAACAAGTGATTAAAAAAAATCTCCACTAGGAATAAGCAAGGCTATATTTAGTGGTGTAGGACTCTCATATTGTGCTACATCTTAGATATGAAAATAGCAATGTAGAACTCTAAGCTTCAAGAATGATAATATGTGTAATATTTCTCAAGTGTGTTCTAAGTGTTCATAGACACTCCTATAGGTAGGAAACACTTATTAATGGTCAATATAAATGTTGGAAATGTTTTGTCCAAGATAAATGCTAAACTAACTATTAGAGATCAAAAGCTAAGTTTGCATTAGAAAGAAAAATGAATGCAGATTTTAACTAATATCACTCGAATTGTGCATCGAACTAACACCACCTTGGTTGAAGTATAGTTCGATCGAGATTCAACCTCTTCCATGATTTGCAAAATATATATTTCTACAACAGACCTTTCTTGGTCTAGGTGTAGTTTGACTGAAGAAGATCTATGTTGAAGAAGAGTTCAATTGAAATATTCCCTACAAAGGCACAATTATATTTTTGGAAAACATAACTAACCTAAAGACTTGATATAAGTGTGGATGAGGGTTCATGATAGGATTAGGATGATCATCACTTGTTGTTACCTCTTTCCTATTAATTTGTACAAAATGCTTTTGTATAAAACATGTACATGATACAACTTGACATACAAGAATCGAAGCACATATATAATAGCATGTTCTATATTGTTGTATCATTCCTAACTTCCTTGATCATCTGAAATACTAAACTCACATGTTACTGACACAAATTGGAAATATTTTCATCATCCAAATATGAGTGTGGCATATCAAAAAAGCAACAATAGGATTTTGACAACCATGCCTTACAATTTCCCAACGTTGCAAGAAACACTATTAACTGAATGTGCACTAAATAAAGAAGACACTTTGGTGAAGATCATGAACAACCACTTCATAATATAATTTCTCACCGGAGGGATGATTATAAATTATAACTCAAAGGAACCTAGACATTCAATAACAACTTAATTGTTACATAAGAAATCAAAGCTTTCTATTGATGTGAACCAATAATGCAAAGCTATCAAACATCCACCTTGGCACAAACATTTCTAGGTTCACCTTGAGTACCTAGGGACAAGGGACCCTCAACATTCTATCTATGGATTCATGGAAGGGAACAAGCCATCAAGGCTCATGGCTAAGCTATCGAACCTCATGAATTCATGCACAGACATAGACTAGGTTGAGGGTTAGAAGTTGTAGGGTGAAATCCTATTTAAACCAAGTTCAAATGCATCCAATTACACAATATTGAGAAGCATTATGAACAAAATCACACACTTAAAAAAATCATACTCAACTTTCAATTAGGTCGAATAATGATGAATTATAATATTAGTGATAATTTTACATAAAATTGTTGTTGAGGGAAAACAAAGAGCAAATTGAACCAAAATTTTGAGACTCAACCTAATTAATTTTTATAACTAAATCTAGTATTCCACTAAGGTAAATAGAAAACCAATTTTGATAATTAAGCAAATTTCAATGTTAATCCGGGCTAGGATCCCTACAATTATAAACCCCTATTAAAGGATTTTTCTCTCAAAATCCTAAAACAAGGAAAGGTTCATGTTTTGCATGTCCCCCCAACTCCCAAGGGTCTTCCTGAATGCCATGATGATCCTAAAACACTTTCAACAAGACCATATCCATGTTCCTCAACATTTGAACCCACCTATCCAAGATCATAACTGGTCCTTCAACATATGTGTTGTCACTGGGTAAGGCCCCAAAAACTAGGAGCCAACTTACACTTCTTCATGAAAGAAAAAGGACAATATTGAACACCTCGATCAAAAAATATAGATACATAAAGATGTGTATAATTCAGATTCATAAATACTTCATATAACTAGCCATCACCAATGGATCATTGGGATAAATGCGAACATAGAACTTGTCATTGCCTATCAATTTCCATGACTTTAAACTCTGCTTGCTAGTCTATAGGAACGCTCTTTAAAAGCTTGGTCTTTTCCTCTAGCATTGCCATTTTAGTCTCATATCCAAATGACATTAACCTGATTATGGTTATATATCCTACAATGCCTATCCATATATTTCCTTGATGATATTGTCACTAACATGGATCTCGAACCATTCACCCCATACTTTTAACAATTATGACCTCTACCCCTAATCTGGGACCACTATGGTTGAAATTTTGTCCTCCTCTCAGATGTTGCTAATCCATGTCGATATTGTTGTTGTTGATGTATAGGAGAACTCTAATTCCTATAAATACTAGACTAATGACTATAATACTAAGAAAAGCTCTTCTTGGAATTAATATCATGAAGATTTATTGTCATCCTCTCTATCTCCCTGATTGACTTCACAAATGTGGAAAATTCTCATGAGGTTTTAGCATAGATGCAAAATATTCTAATGCATTCAAACCTTTCTTAGACTTTATGATCCACTCCTTTTGTATGGTTGCAAGATGAGCACATAAGCTCATAAACTATATGAATTATGCTTCATACACATTTACTAACAATGTTCTCTGATGCACCCACTCAAACTATATTCTCATCTAAATACAATTAAAGCAAATATTGACTCTCAAACACCCTCTTGAACATGGCCCATGTGATCACCTAACCAAGCCTCTTTGCCCTCTCAATGGCCCACCATTGTCCATCACTATCTTTCAACATGTAGATCATGTGTTTTATCATAAGTTATTTTGCAATATCCAAGAGCCTAAATGCCTTCTCCAACTGTACAACTATAGATCCTCATCTTGCAAATATTCTATGTCAACATACTCTATGGCACCAACTTGCTTTAGCCTCACAAAGGTCTTCCCTAGAGATGAAAACTCTACTTGTGGAGACTATACATTGAGTGATGGATTTGGCACCTCCTTAATGAATTGTGCAAAAGTTGACATCCTTTTCATGAACATTTCTTGGAATGTTGGGGCATTGGGTGGTAGGGATCAAGGGAGGTGATACTGGTTTCTCCATCCCCATGTTGGGTACTCTATCCTTGAGTATGTCAGTCCCTTTGACACCTTATGTGGTACATAACCACTCTATACATGCTCTTCACGTGTTCGAACTATATTGGCCTAACCATAAACAATTGTTCGACATATGGACACATAAGAATAGTGAGAAAATATAATGCCCCCATAGACTAAGTGAACCTAAATTCTGTTACCACAACTTGTGAGAACTCGCCACATAAGTGTCAAATTACTCAAAATAAAATGATGATCAATCACTCATCAACATTGATACCAAAAAGGTATAAAATACAAAAATTAAAGTTTCCATCATACCTACAAGAATAAATTAAAAAAAATGCCCTTTGATTTCCATTTATAAAATAAGTAACATTACATGATGTTTAATGATCATTGTAACAACCTATATGCAATGTCAACGTCATCCTTGAATGCCATTTCAATGACAAACCCACATCAGGATTCCATTTGCATGTGAAACTATGTATTTCTCTATACATGGAAGCAACGAATCACCATGCAAAATTTTATATTAAAACTCTGAAGCATGTGAAAGTTGCACTTAATGTAAGATTTAGGCATAAAATGGTCATGTTAATTATAGATGACCCACGTTTAGGTATCCAATATGGTTCCCAAAAATTATAGGAGCATAAAAGTTAGTAAAACCTCTTATGACTATCTTATAACAATATCCAAATAGAACCTAAAGTTGTGGTATATGTGCATTATCGACATGGTATCAAAACACCTTAGAAAGGGCATCTAAAGGCATAACTGAGCCACTTTTAGATGTCATACTTAATTAGCACGAAATTCCAACACAATGACAGTAAGAAAATACTCTTAATATTCATCTTATTACAACATACAAATAGTAAGGAAAGTATGTATTTTATTCTTGATCAACATGTCATCTAGATATCATAAAAGAGCAATGTTTGGCACAAATGCACTTCATTAGAAATTTCAGCCTTTATAAAATTAAGAGGAAAGATGCTTAACATTAATGATCACCTTTAGATGATTAGGAAATTCGTTAAAATTTATGTTCATACTCCATTCTAAAAAATATCTCATAAAAAATTCTACCTATATGCATATTAGAAAGCTAGAGCAAACATGGTTTTGCATGCATCAATTACACAAAAGAAGCTAACAAAAGTTCTATAACTCTCCTCTGAAGGTGGTGATCATTATATACACACAATATAGCCACACAAAATCCTACAAGGTCCAATATCATTCCTCCATAATCTCAAAAATCAAAGCTCCAAGCAAGATCTGTAGCAACTAGAGCAAACAAAAGTGAAAAGCGGGACTTTTAGCCACATGTGTCATGTTCCACCATCAAGCTCCATGGAGCTCTATAAATGAAGAACAATAGATGGAAAACATAAAGCATAGAGTAGTATTAAGGAATACCTTACATGATTAGGTAAAGAAAAGAAGCTACCTAGATCGGGAAGCAATTATGGAAAATTGATCATCAACATGCACGTATACACTAGTTCTTCTTCAAGCTAAAACCTCCAAGAGAACATATCAAGGATCTAGAGGTCCTAAAATTCATGCAAGAAGGTTCTAAGATGAAAAATATGGTGAATAAATTGAGGGGCTAGGTACATATATAGGAAAAAGAGTCAAAAGACTAAAACATCCTTACTTATAAAAAGTTATCAAGGGGAAAACTAGGAAAAGGTATGGAGTTTTTTTGCCTCAAGGGAAATCTGTGTACCCCTTCCAAGGCCCATATCTTAGAGTGTCATATTTAGGTTGATCCTCCTATGAGATATTGATTCTCAAGGGTAGACCTATGGGTTTCAATATCGAAAGCTATTGATGGTTGCAAAACATGCTATTGAGGTGCCCCAATTTAAAACTATCGAACCTCCACATGTACACAAACTAATAAAGGTTCATGGTGACCTGTAAATGTTCAATATCAATACATTATCCCAAGGGAACCTTAAAATCCTTGATTTTTAGGTTGGAAAGGGCCCAAACCATTGAATCTCATCTCTAAATAAGCATCCACTCACACACTTAACCGATACTGGGGGTTACAAACACCCTAGGATGAAACCCTATTCAAACCAAGTTAAAAAGCATACAAATCAAACCAAATTAAGAAAGATTATGAAGCAAAGCATAAACATAGATAACTTATACTCAATTTGTAATTATGTCCGCAATAATGGTGAATTATGTGAAATTGCAATTTCAAGTAAGCAAAGTGCAAATTGAACCAAATTAGAGATTCCACTTAATAAATTGACTTATGAACTAAAACAAGTATTGAAACAAGGAAGCACTCAATTTAGATAATTAATAAAGTTTATATGTTAAGATTGGTCAGGGGACTTAGGATTATAGTAGAACAAGAAGATTTGGGATGGATACCTCAACATCATAAACCATGGTTTATATGAATGTCACAAAACCTATTAAGAACATACGATGGATAAAGGGCAAAGAAAAGGGAGGTTTATATCAATTGATATAGTTAGGAATTACTTCCAACATTTTTTTGTCTTTGTATATTCATTGAAATTACAAATGAAGACTACAATTATGATGAACAAGACTCCAAGAAACCAAACAATAGGGGGTCCTGGATTCAAGATTCACTGATGAAGAGGTGGTGAATCTTGCTTCATGAAGAACTATAAAAACTGAGAGTGCCTATAAATAATTGTAGTTCACTAAGGAAAGTGTTAATGAAAGAAGATAAAGTTCTAATTGTAGAGAGAAGAAAGATATCAGAAGGAAGAAAGACATACCAAAATAAATATTAGAGCAAAGCTAGGTTGAATAGATTTGGAGAAGTTTTTATTCTTTAAAATTCCTAAGTAATTTTTTTGGTGAGCCATTAGAAATAAGGGTAAGAGAACTGTGAATGATAGAGAACAAATTAGATCATGAGATAGAAGAAGTGGAGTCACATCACATGTAAAGAGAAGAAGAAGAATAAAGAATTTCCATTAACCAAAGTCGTGCCATGTAGAGAACATGGGATGGAATAAAGATGAGTGAAGATACAAGTGTACAAATCCCAATGGAATATATGGACAAAGAAATATGAGGCAATGATCTTACTTCAGAACTAAAAAATGCAATCAAGAGGCACCAACAAACTACCCAACATCCAAAAAACCAAAATTAATCGATCCCACCACCAAGAAGAATGGTAAGAGTTACATAACACAATTTATCAATATGTCACCCACAACTTTCAACCAAACCTGCCTCTACATAAATCCTCAACCAATAATTTAACTGCTACAAACTTCCAAACCTAAGCACCAAACACTAGCCCAATCACCAATGTATCATACCTATCATAAACCAATACAAAAACCAAAGACAACTATCATAATGTAAATCCACCTTCACCAACCATCCCTCAATTTACACATCCTAAATATAATGAATAACTCCAAACAAAAAAATTTCACGACCCTTAGAAGAGAAAGGAATGAAACAAGATTTAATGTAGGAAAAAATGTTCTAGGTTCTAAGGTAAAGAAGGGAGAACAAAAAGACATGAGGGTGATGGTTTAGAAGTAGAGCAATGGAGAGGGAAGTGCAATCATCTACAAACATTATCCAATCACTTTAATTAAGATATATTATCTAACTGATATAAGAACCAACACAATCCTCTACCAACAACATTAACAATGTGCACAAAAGTAGAAATTATCAGTTTTTACTAGACCCATGAACAATAATGTGGATTTTAATTGCACAAGAAATTCACCTTGGAATTAATCCCTAAGTTTTACCTATTTTACTAGAATAATCACCACCCACAAGTTGTCATGTCTTATTTCAATGTTTCTTAAGAGAAAATCTTAGAGACAATATTAAAAACAATCTTTATAGTCTAATTCATATTTAGATTAATACTTTTAACTAATAGGGGATTGATTGTTTGGCAAGCTACATAGGAAATTAAAGGACTTTAGTTAAATTCAATTTAGATAACGGAAAATCACTAAGATGAATTTGGGGTTCACCACTATCACCTATGTAATCCATCCCTTGTGTTACATCACTCATTCTAAAAGTTATATATATTGACACTGAGGTAATCCACATCCTTTTGTAGTATGAATTTGTACGGGAATAATTCCTCATGAGATTGAGGTCTCATTAGTGATGAATCCTTACTATGTCACTTATGAGGAACCATGGTCTCCTCTAGTGTTCAAGAACATAGACTGGGTTTCTAGCTATATATTTTAATGTCACTACATCTAGGGCTATAACAAACACACACGAAAACACATAAATCAATAAGCATGTTATAAACAATCAACAACTAATCTATGTATACAAGTGAACACCATATCGTAACACAAGGTACAATATAGGAGAAGCTAGGCTACTCCCCCAACACTAGTGATAAGCTGTTTTGAGTCATGGTAGGGAAATAAAAATAAGAATATTTAGAGAGAGATAAACAAGCCATCTCACTGGATTATAAGGGTCAAAGATAGGATATCTAGGAAATTGGAAAGAATATAGGAAAAATAGAAGTTTGGTGAGGTCTAAGGAACACCATGTATTCTTCTCTTTCATGTTCTATGACCTCCAAAAGTCAAGATATGTTTAATGGGGTTCCAAACCCCAACTTCTTAGGTAGAAATTTCTTATGGGTGGCCATCGTCAGGTCTACCAATCATGTTATTAATTGGCATAGAGGTGCATTAATTTCTACATTGGAATTCTACCAATTGACGAAATGGTTGCCCAGTTAGTCGATTGATGACTGGTGTTTTCTAGGAAAGGTCCCCTAAGAACACATATATTAATGCTCAAGGAGGAAATTTGAGTAAGTGAAGTCATTGGTGAACCAACGTACAGGTCAGTGATGAGCCACTCTGAAGAGTTTCTTGGTCTATCGACCTAGAGGGTAAACCTATCAACTGACCTATAGCTTGAGGTAACTTTAATAGGTAAGTTGATTGACGGGACAAGCCAAATAGGTGACTCTCAAATTCACAACAATACTTATCCTCCTAAAGAGATTCTTGTGAAAACAAATTGATTGACTAGAAAATCTAGTCATTCAACTCACTTGGCATGGAATCCTTCTCTTGGGGTCTGACTCCAATAATTGGCCGACTGGTGAATGACTCACCCAACCAGAATGTCCAATGAGGGAAGATTGAGGTACAACTCTCTTTAGATGCTCTCCAAATGTTTGGATATGGGGGAGATGAATCTCAATCCACATGTAGGAGGCTTTCAGATGGATCTTGCATTATTTCCTACAACAATATATGGGGATTATTCACATAACAACTAAATAAAGGATTAAATCAACTAAAATCAAATTATGAAGGAAAATTGGAAATAAGCACACAATATGCATGAATTCCACTAAAATTCAGGAGTAAACTAGGTTGAATATGCAATAATAAAATAACCCCAAACAAAAAAATTTCTTGTCCTTGAGTACACTGATGAGAGAGAGTTTCCAAATAATCCTAACAATCCAAGCTCTCTTTCTCTCAAATAAGCCTTCTTCCCTACCAACAAACATGCCCCAGAAAGCCTGACTTCCTAAAATCACATAATGCAAGTTTCTCTATCCTCATTTTCAACTTCAATTTTCACACCTTTTTCCAACTCAAGATTCTCAACAAACAATCATGCATAAAAATTTCATAAAAATGTGAGGAGACCCACATAATCCATCAGATTTCACATAATTGTACACTAGACAGTGACAAAGGACACAATGGGGTATAGTTTGAGCCCCTGGTTGGAATTAGATTGGAAGTAGGTATTGGTAGAGTTTGAAAATATCTCCTCATTTTGACTTGATATTGCATCTTATTGGTTAAAATACATGTATTACACATTTTTATGCACATTGGCATATTTTCTTTATTTTTTTGATACACCGCTATTACACACAGGAGGGGTATGGAAGAAGTGGTTAGACTGGGGGGAAATGGTGTCACCCCAAACATAAGTTTTAGCACTCTTTTTGGCTTTTTATTTATGATGTATGGATGTTACAAAGATAGATGAATATTTGTAGTAAAGGGGTTGAACCGTGCACATTTCACTTATTTATTTTTACTGCTTTGTTTGATCTTAACAATCATCTCATTCTAAAATTGCAAAATGAGGAATAATTGATATACCACAAACATGTATACTAATCTGTAAAAAGGAACGTTGCATTTTATTCCTAATATTCCCATGCAACCTGTCGTCATTTCTTGGAAGCATGTTCATTAAGATCATTTGAAATTGGGATGAGTTTTATACATAGGAGAAATATCACAATAAACTTCAAAATGAGGATTACATCATTTAGAGGGAAATTATTCAATGAAATGCATTCAATGCTAAGCAAAATAAATTAACAAAGCACTATAGATATTGGCTTCTTACTCTACAAAGTGAAAAGAAATTGAAAAGCTTACTCTAAATGCAAGTGATTGTAAAGTTGTAACTACTGAAATAAAGACATGTGTGGGGAGAGTGAGATACATACCACCCACCCTCCACCCTAAACCAAAAAATATGCTCATTCTTGAGAGAAATATAAATCAAGAATGAAGCGAAAGAACAAAATTACCTTGGCCACCAGATGCCATGATCTCCCTCTGGATGGCCCCTACTACTATGGTGGTGGCTGGTAGTATTGAGAAAACTTGGAGGTGAATTGAAATTAGGGTCTCCCCAACCTAGAGAGGACATATGTGGCTGATGTAGTGGTTGTTGTGTTGGCTTCTCATAGTATCTCCCTAAGTAAGTAGAAGTAGGGGAGGGGTACATCTAGTGAGCCAAATACTCCTTGTAGCGCATGTATTTGTAGTGATACTCTCCCTTACTGGTATGCCACTTATGATGGTGGTTCAGCTGCTAGTTGTGTCCCTATTATTCTCACACCATGTTGGTTTTGACATTCTTGATGTGATGAAGTTGGCCCTAGAGGTTGATGAAATCATATGAGCAAGACGAACCGATGCTTTCACTAAGACATCACTTTTTGGATGTTGAGAAAGTGTTGTAGAGGACCTAATCTCTTCATCATTGGGCTCCATGGAGATATTGCAATATAAAGAAAGTGGGACAAGAATGTCATCCTTAATAGGAGGGTTTTTCCTACATGTAACGTTGAATTTTGGCTTCCATGTTAGAAATATCATGGGAGTGGTTAGTGATGGTGAAGAAAGTGTGAGTGGGAAAGGGAGAAATAGGGGGATTTCCTAGAACAACAAGAAGTGAATCCTCAACTCTGATGATGGATGGATAAAGGAAGATGCTTGAAGATATTTGATATCAATCATTGCATTGACTTTGTGAGTAAGGGCATCATATGGAATGTGATTATATCCTAGATATAATTCTAAAGTAGTGACCAAACTACCCAGAATGAATTGAGAGGTTACATTGTGGGTGGACTTGAGGCGAAGACACTCAATAGACACACTTCCCTAGTTAAAGGTCTCATAATTTAGAATACTTAAAAGGGGACACAAATGTGTATATTGAACCACACCCTGGTGCCATCTTTGTTGAAAATTGAGAATGATCTATTGTTGTGAAGGAACACAAAATGGGGTTGTGGATTTAGGATTCCCTAGCTCCTTTGGGTAAGGAAAGAGTGAACCCATGATGTTTTTTGAGAATTTCCCTATGAAAACCTTCTCGTTGTAAATTGTATTTTTTTCATGAGTCTGCATTAACAGAAAGAAGTAGTATCATCATATCTCTATATTTCATCTTGTGTTCCTTACATGTTTTTGTGTGGTCATATGCTTGGTGTGGTAGGTGAGTAACTCAAGAGTGAGCTTCGCATAGACTGGACACAACCAATATGGGAAGATAGAGACCATGTGTGCAAAGTTTTTTATTTATCACTTTCTTCAACTCATGTTTCTATAAGTTGCAATAAATGACCAACATATACTTTGTTCTCTAATTGTCTCCATGGCCTTGTACCACTTCTTCTTCTTGGTGATAACTATCGACTTGAACTTCCTTGACTAAGGCATAAATTTGCGTAGGACAAGTAGGAGGGTAGTTATGGGTTTCATTTAGGAAATCCCACCGATTATATTAGTGATAGTTAGTAATGCAATGACAAACCTTCACAATGAATGAGTATTTTGTTCCTTGTGCCTCAACTTCTCTTATCAGCTTGTTTACCACCTCTACATTAGGGGCAACATCATTGTCACATAGAAACTCATAGACCTATATACCTCCATGGAGGAGTCATTAGAAGGACAACACTCTTGTATGTGTTTTACACCTAAGACATGGGCCAGGTGGACTGTGACCTTAGAGAGAGGAGATGATGCTCTTTTGTTTCTTTTGAACACTGAGTGGTTTGTACTAGTTCACAAAACTAAAGAGGTCGATTGGTTGGTCTGAGCCTCTTATGTCTTTATGCCCATGATTGTTGTTGGAGAGAGAAACAAGACGTAGTATAGAGTCTTATTCGCATGATTGGGGATGTAAGTTAGTTGACTAGCTTGAGGTAGAAGAATAGGTCAGTTGATTGAGTTTGTCGGTTGATCAACTGGAAGGGATCAATTTGATAGTAGGATTTTATGTGAGCTTCGTTTGATTGACTTGCTTGGAAAGTTGGTCGACTAAATTCTATTTTGGAGGGTGAAATGCTTGACTAATGGCATAAAATGACTTACTAGCATGACAATATTTTATTGAGTGGTAGCATGTGACTATGGAAACCAACTTGAGGAGGTGATTAATTGATTGAGGAGGGGTGGCGTATGCACAAACCGATCGACTTGGGAACATGAGTTACTCAACCCTTTTGGTCATGTAGTGTTTGAGTGAAAGCTAAAGTTGAGAAGAATGGTGTAAAAATGGTGGTGAATTGATCAACTACTAAGGGGAATTGGAACCATGGAGATCTAGGTGTTCAACTCATCGATGACAAATTTGTTAACTAAAGTAGAGTGTGAAGTGCACTAAGGTAGAAGATGAGGAGATCGATGCTCAGAGAGGGGGGATGTTTGATCATTGTTGTTGAGTTTCTTAGTGGTTTAGGGCAAGTGCTTGGAAGGAATAAATGACAAAAATTGACCCCTTACCCAAAGTGGAAATTTTTCCTTATATCTGGGTTAGTCAATCAATTCGTGTAGACAAGTTGACCAACTAGCTCAGAAAAAAAATTGAAGTGTCCCCTAGGTTAGTCGATCGACTTCCTAGGTTTGAAGTTACTTTTATTTTTTGGGTCATGCCCAAATGACTGACTAGAAAAAAAAGTCAGCTGATTGACTTGGTGAATAATTTCTCCCCTTTCTTTACTCGACCAATTGTGGAAGGCAATCCATCGAATATTGGGAGTAAAGAATCATTGTAAAACTTTGATATATTTTTTACCTTCCCAAGTGGGAGACTGGTATTGTCGTTGAATTTTTAGTTTCCTAAATTTCTTCCCAGGTATAGGTTAGTCAGGTGACTAGGTGACCCATTAAATTGACTTAATGGAGGGTTACCTTATGGGAAAATCTTGGGTCCTAGTCAAGTGATTGGGTTCTTTAGAGTGGTCTTCCTAGCTTGAGAGTTGTGTCTTGTACCATCGAGTCTATAAAATCAAGCATACATCTTAGTAATGATATGGATATGAAAGGTAATGGAAAAGTATGGCTGATATGCTAATTGCAAAAAGGAATGAATTGAATTGCAAAAATTAAAGAAACAAAATTACCAGGTTGACATATTTGATTTGATATCTATAATTCAAGATGAATTTAAATTTATATGAGGAAGCGAACTGATTTATCCTACCTCATATCATCAATGGTGTAATAACACTTCGATCATTTGACATTCACCACAGACTCACCATTTTTCTCATCCTAAAATGAAAAGGCACTTTGGGGATATTTGTTTTTACGGTACATGCCAACATGTAACTTGTCAGGAAAGAGTCAATATCATGAATTGTGTAGTAACACTTCACTCCAACCTAGATATGTTTTCTCTTCAAGTGGACATCATGCCACATCTTCATCATCTCCTTGAAGATGTGTGCATTTTCTTCCCCGTTATTGAGATGTCAAAGTTGAGTAGCTTGGTCACCCACAGTCCTCTGTGTTAAATTTCTACCAAAAAGTGACATGACTTCCCTTAGATAGATCTAAAATGAGTGGTTCCTAGAAGGGTTTTTAATTTAGTATAGTTAGCCTAGAAGGGTGTCTATCTTTGAGTGATGGATAGTATTTGCAATGATAGCTTTGATTTTTCTATCAAAAACATCCTTTTCTACTCATCTATTGGTGGTATGGAGTATTTGTATAGTGATTTACCCATTTTTATTTAAAATCATTCAAATTTTCTCTCTAGGAAATGAAAACCACCATCAAATTTCACCGTGCACAAGACTCCAAATTTTTAGAAGATAATATATTTGAAAAATTTCATGACCAGTTTAGAATCACTATAAATTGTTTAGATTGCCTCAACCCACTAGGACACATAGTCTCCACAACCAAAATGTAAGAGAAACTAAATAAGAAGGGAATGGAGCCATGTAGTCCACCCCCTAAATATCAAGAATCTTGATATCCTTCCATGAGGTCAATGGCATATAATCTCTCTTTCAAATGTTTCATATCTACTGACACTAGTCATAAATCAAGACAAATTGGTAAGAATCCTTGAATAAAGTAGGCTAGAAGAAACCACAAAGAAGGACTTCAATGGTTGTATCTTTCCCCTCATGTGTTGTCTTGTGGATCCTTAAAGATATTTCTCTATAATCCATGGAGCCTCTTATTTAGCGAGACACCTTAGATATAATCCATCAATATAGAGTCAAAAAGGTATGTCTCACCCTGGTAGTAGTGTTTGATATCATGCATGAACTTATGCTTTGCATTTCTTATGCATTCCAGTATACTATCCCTACGACGAGATAGTTCACAAAGTCGGAAAACCAAGGAATAGCTTTGTCAATTTTTATTAAATAATGATTGAGAAAGGAATCATTTATTCGAACAAAATGAGTGTGAGTGGTGTGAAGGTGGCTTAGATTATCCGCAATAACATTTTCACTATCATTCTTTCCCAGATCTCACTATCAAACTCGTGCAAAAAAGAATCAACCTAGTAAAGCATATCTTGGCATATTTCATGGCCAACAAGTACCAGATGGCGATGTGATCCATCTAAACAATGACCTATGATCCCACATACTAGGATTGAAACTCATCAAATGCATAAACAACAGAAAGAAGATTCTTTTCAGTAATGGAATAGTTCCTATGAGTTTCATACAGAGTATTAAAGGCATATTAATAACATGAGGTTTCTTGTCAATGCACTGGATTAACTAAACCCCACAACATAATTACTATAATAGAACATGGTCTCAAAGGGTTGAGAATAGTTCGGTGCTCAAATAATTGGAGTGAAGATGAAGGAAAATTTATATTTAAGAAAAGTTCCAAATATTCTAAATCAAAATGGAAGTTTGTGTCTTTAAGAAGAAGATTAGTGAGCTATTTAGTTGAATCAACAATAGAATCCTACATGACCCAATAAAGCATGGAGTTATTTGACCATGGACGGTTGATATAGTTTACTAGTTCTTCATTCTCTTTCTTATCCACTACAATACACCAGTAACTAAATCGGTGGCTGAGTACTATCCCTTTTCTAACCATAAAGTGTCATTTCTCACAATTGAGGACGGCGTGAGTTTCTTCACATTCAGAAAGAATGAAAGAAAGATAGTAGAAACATGAGTCAAAGGATCTTCATACAAATAGAGTAAGCCATGAATACCACTATGATAGTACTATCAATCTTGAGAAGATGGTTTTGCCATGTATAATTGATAAGTAGCACGTGCATTGCATAGCACAAAGGGAGTCCTACTAACATCTTGAGTGTTAAAGGGTAAAATGAATGTAGTCTTCTATTAGACAACAAGATGAATGGCGATACAATAGAAAACAAAGTATCCATAAAGGTAGAATAAGAATTATTGGCGAGCCAACCACTCTAATACTTGATCCAAAAAGGGAAGAGGAAAATGGGCCATGTAGGTTGCTTTATCAATTTTATATAATCAATTGACATTCCTCATTGAGTAACTATGCATCCAGGAATTATCTCATTCTTGTCATTCAACACCATTAGGGTGCCTCCCTTCTTTGGAATGACATGTACAAGACTCACCAATGGAAAATTAGAGGTGGTTTATATGATTTCATCTCAAAGTAGCTTTATCGCTTCAAGACGGACTACATCCTACATGTTTTAGTATTCAATTTTCTTTGCAGATCTCAAGATGGCTTATATTCTTCCACCATGGGACTTGGCCAACCCCCTTGATATTTCTCATCTCTTAGCCTAAGGACTTCTTTTTTTTCTCTCAACTTACTCAAAATCCTATCTTCATGTTCCTCATTGAGATCAACAAGTAAAATCACCAGGTTAAATTGCAAGTCTTTAAGAAATACTTATTTTAGCCCTTCAGGAAAGGGATTCACCTTGGGTGCCTTAGGGGTTGTTGTTTTTTCTCCAACAATGGGCATATCCTTATGATCTTCAAATATATCTAATGCATCCTCCTCAAAAGTGTTAATATGTAAGAGGCATTTTTCAACTTGTAGGTTGGCTTACTTGACTTCTTTGAGATCAATTAGGGTTGTTTCTACTAGATCATAAAATTTGGTTTTTGATTTCTTCAGTTGAGCATCCTCTCCATGTAATCCAATACGATAAGTTATTCATGAATATTGTGTCCCTTCATGATGTCAAAGACTCTGGATTCTAATGTGTCCTTGATCAAACTCAAATGTAGAGTTATAGCCTCAACATTATCAAGGTATGTACTTTAGTAAGGAAGGGTCATCCAAAGGTGAGATGGTATAAGAGATCTCATTTGATGTTCATGATAACAAAATCACATGGCACATAGGAACTTTTGATGACTCCATTCTCCTGGTGTAGCAACATTTCTCTTAGTAACGTGTTCCTTGTATTCTCCAGACATCTAAAAGCCTTACCCTTTCTTTTGCATAAGCAGAAGTCACTATAAGATATACTGGAGGACACTAGAATAGATTCAACACCTTAGTCCTATGCCTATGTAGACTCAGCGAACCTTAAGCTCTGATACCAAAACTTGTGACGACTGCTATCAAACCGACAGCCAAATCGCACATTAATTATGCATAATAACCATTAGCAGTGGATTCACTACTATAGAAATAGCATTCAGTGTCACTTTTCTGGGCGTCGGTTATTAAGGAAAACCGACGCCTAACATATAAGGCGTCGGTTGTTTAAGCAAACCGACGTCTATATTCAAAGACCATCCAGACACGGGTACCGCTTTGTATTCAGCGTCGGTTGTTTATAACAAACTGACGCTTAAAGTCACCCGCGAAATCCAAATTTTGATAAAAAAAAATAGTGTCATTTTCAGTGTCGGTTATGTAGGTATAAACCGACGCCTATGTGCGATGAAAATTTGCGCGAAAAGTGTCACTTTCAGCGTCGGTTATCCTTGTATAACCGACGCTGAAGGTGGTTCCCGCCAAACAATTTCATGAAAATATTGTCCAATTGGACGTCGGTTGTTGCAAACAACCGATGCTATTTGGGAACTTTATATCCCGCGATCGCCCGACTCTTCCCCTTTCTTCTGTTCCATTGCGAGCCGATTTCCCTATTTCTCTCTGCCGCCGATTTCTTCTCCGGCGATTTCTTCTCCAGCGCCCCCTTCTCCGGCTATTTCTTCTCCGGCGCCCCCTTCTCCGCCACCACTCTTGCTACCTTCTTCTCTTCTTCGTGCCCCTTCTCCGCCACCCTGCTGCTCCAGCGCCTGAGAACCGACGCCGCCACGCCGTCGTGCCGCCGCAACCACTGGACACCTGCTGCTCGCCACCGCTGGACACCTTCTGCTGCTCGCCGCCGCTCCTGCCGCCGTTGGACACCTGCTGCTCGCAGCCGCCGATTGACACCTGCTCGCTTCTCGCTGCCGCTCGTCACAGGTACCCTCTTCCTCCTCTTCTTCCACCTACGAGAGAGTAGAATGAATATGGATGTGTTTCTTTCATTAAACCCAGTTTTCGGGAAAGAGGGGCAAATGGAGGGAGCAAACAACAATACATTAGGGTTCTAATCTACCCTTTTGTCCTATATTTGATGCTGATTGTGCATATATGTTGAGTTTGGGACTTTAGTGATGGACTTTGTCCTAAGTTGCTAATTTTTATTCTAATATGAACTCTAGTCTCATCTATCCATGTTGCCTATAGTTTATAACATTGCATTGTGAATTATTGCATGTTTGAAACTATTAAATTCTTGATTTATTATTTAATAATGCTCTATAGATTAGGTACTTATCATGTCTATTAAAATCCTACCAGTATAATTATGTGATCCCAACATATTAAATTGAATTAGAATGATTTCATGAATTATAGGGTTTTAAAGTTGATAACCATGTACATGTGGAAATAGGGTTATTAAACCAATGGTTATAACATAGTATGATCTTAATCTGATCTGGATGTTCATAATAATGTAGTATGTTAAATATGATGATTAGGGATACATATAATGTCTAGTAAAGATTCCTAGACCTTTTGTTTGAAACTATTGATTTCTTGATTTGTTATTTAATAATGCTCTGTTGATTAGGATTAACCATGTTTCCTGTAGTTTATAGACAATTATTATATATAAGAATGACAACACATGTATTTGTTGGCCTAGAAACCCGTCCAAGATTTACTCATTAGGAGTAAATCTTGGATAGTCCCCGGTTTGGGACTGTTCTTGAACACCTAATCTAACTTAGGATGTAAGTGTATAATGTGTATTGGGTTTTCAAGAAAATTTCGGTATCATTTCCCCATTTGTTCTCTAAGTACATATGTACTTAGAGAACAACGGGGAAATGCTGCTGAAATTTTCTTGAAAACCAAATACACATTATACACTTACTAGTGAGATTAGGTGTTCAAGGATGGGATAGGTGGTACACATTTATTATATATAAGAATGACATCAAATGTATTTGTTGGCCTAGAAACACGTCCAAGATTGACTCATTAGGAGTAAATCTTGGATAGTCCCCGGTTTGGGACTGTTCTTGAACACCTAATCTCACTTAGGATGTAAGTGTATAATGTGTATTGGGTTTTCGAGAAAAATTTCGGTAGCATTTCCCCGTTTGTTCTCTAAGTACATATGTACTTAGAGAACAGCGGGGAAATGCTGCCGAAATTTTCTTGAAAACCAAATACACATTATACACTTACTAGTGAGATTAGGTGTTCAAGGATGGGATAGGTGGTACACATTTATTATATATAAGAATGACATAAAATGTGTTTGTTGGCCTAGAAACCCGTCCAAGATTGACTCATTAGGAGTAAATCTTGGATAGTCCCCGGTTTAGGACTGTTTTTGAACACCTAATCTCACTTAGGATGTAAGTGTATAATGTGTATTGGGTTTTCGAGAAAATTTTGGTAGCATTTCCCCGTTTGTTCTCTATGTACATATGTACTTAGAGAACAGCGGGGAAATGCTGCCTAATCTTTTCCTAATATATACTTGTTTCCTAATATATACTTGTTTTCTCTAATCATAGAATGGATAGATCATGGATGTCCATTCGTAATCATTGCACCCCAAAGTTTATATCTGGTCTTGATCAGTTTATTAGATTTGCCGAGGAACATAGGAAAAAACCTACAGATAGGTTCTACTGTCCATGTAGGCATTGCGGTAACAACTTGAAAGTCAACACTGGTGAGGAAATCAAAAGTCATGTCATGTGCAACGGGATTGTACAAGGCTATACAGAATGGCACTGGCATGGAGAGATTTCAAAATCGAAACCAGTAGATGTCGATAGCAGTGCTTGGGTGGAAGAAGAAATTGCCTCTGATGACGTAAATGTGAACGAACCAGTTCCAGCAGACATCGTTGATGCGATGCTGGATAGTTGTAGGGTAGAGCACACCGATCCACCTCCTATCTTTAGAAACATTGTGCATGATGCTGAGATACCGTTATACACAGGCTGTGCTAAGTTTACGAAGCTTAGCGCTGTGTTGAGATTGTATAAGTTGAAAGCTAACAATAGATGGAGCGACAAAAGCTTCACTTCATTGTTGACTTTGTTGAAAGAAATGCTTCCTGAAGGAAACGAGCTGCCAATCTCAACATACCAGGTAAAGAAAATGTTGTGCCCAATGGGAATGGAGGCCAAGAAGATACACGCATGCCCGAATGATTGTGTATTATTTCAAAAGGACTATGTAGATGTGAAAGATTGTCCAAAATGTGGTGCGTCACGGTATAAATTGACGACTTCGGGGGAGTCCAAAACTGGTTCTCCTGCCAAGGTGTTGTGGTATCTACCTATAATATCATGGTTTCAACGCTTGTTTGCAAATCCGAAAGATGCGAAGAATTTTAGGTGGCATACAGATGTTAAGAAAAATAATGATGGGATCCTGCGACATGCGTCTGATTCCCCACAGTGGAAGAAGATTGATCTATTGTACCCCAAATTTGGTGAAGAAGATAGGAATCTAAGACTTGGGCTTTGTACAGATGGGATGAATCCGTACGGGACATTGAGCAGCCAACATAGCACTTGGCCAGTCATGCTTGTTATATACAATCTTCCTCCCTGGATGTGTATGAAGAATAAGTACGTTATGTTGTCATTGTTGATATCGGGCCTATACCAGGGGATGTTGTTTATGAAAGAGTAAAAGACATTGTCAATGAATTTGGTAAGAAATCACAATGTAGTATGGCCACACGGAGTGACAATTCTTCATTCAAGAAGAAGTCAATATTTTGGGATCTTCCTTATTGGAGTTCTTTGACAGTCAGGCATTGTATCGATGTAATGCACATTGAGAAAAATGTCTGTGATAGCATCATTGGTACTCTGTTAAATATACCAGGTAAGACTAAAGATGGGATAAAATCCAGACTGGACCTACGTGAAATGGGAATAAGGTCAGAATTAACAGAATTACGTGAAATGGGTAGTAAAAGAACATACTTACCTCCCGCTTGTTACACGTTGTCTAGAAAGGAGAAGAAAACTTTTTGTGAATGCTTGGTAAATGTTAAGGTGCCACATGGTTACTCATCCAACATCCGTAGATTGGTATCAATGAAAGATCTGAAGTTGATAGGTCTTAAATCTCATGATTGTCACACTCTAATGCAACAAATATTACCCGTGGCAATTCGATCTATATTGCCGAAGCATGTAAGGTTTGCAATTACCAGACTTTGTTTCTTTTTCAACAGTCTATGCAGTAAAGTTATTGACCCTGATACTCTCGATAATTTGCAAAGAGAAGTGGTTGTTACCCTATGTCAGCTTGAGATGTATTTCCCTCCTTTTTTCTTTGATATCATGGTACATCTTGTTGTCCACTTGACTAGGGAAGTGAAAATGTTGGGACCAGTTTTCTTGCATTGGATGTAGGCCTTTGAACGATACATGAGCGTTTTTAAAGGTGATGTTCGAAACCATTATCGGCCTGAAGGGAGTATTATTGAAGGTTATGTGGCGAGAGAGGTTATGGATTTTTGCAATGACTTTCTCAGTGGTAATGACACTCCTGATAATGGGTCCAAAAGGCTATGCAAGCGTTTGCCAAAGACTATAGGCAAAGTCTGCGGCTACTCAGTAGTCTGCTACTACTCAGGAGTCTGCCACACCCATGCCTCGCCATGATATCTTGATAGCTGGCAGGCAAAACAAGAAGGGTGAAATAAAGAAGCCTGTACCTGCTGAGGCGGCTGCAAAAATGGTAAAATACAACTCTTAGAGAAATTGTTTGAATATTGATTATTTGTGGTGTTAACTTACCAATTTCTGTTTATGGTGATTAGCGGGAGTTGCACGAGCAGAGGAAACAAGGCACGTTCATCCCTCAGGGCACAAGGGATGAATTGACAGTTGCTCTGGGTAACCCAGAGCATCGTGGACGTGTTAGAGGTGTCGGCGTTGGTGTTGGCATCAAAGCATTCTTTGGGCCATCCCAGCACAAACCCAGAGCGGGACTTTCTCAAGAAGAGGTAACCTATTCTTTTTTTAGAATGTTGCTGCAAAAGGAAATTCATTAATAAGAAGCTAATGTTTCTTTTATCCATGTATAGGAGAATAAGAGAGTTGAGGATGTAGTTGCTAAGAAGGTCAACGATGTAGTTGCTGAGAAGGTCAAGGAAGAATTGTTGCGGTGGCAGGCATCTCAGGCTTCCAATCAGCCTATGGCGACCCACTCTTCTCCTGATGCACAGACTGCGAGTAATCCTGGAGACCCATCGCCTAGCACGTCTGCTGTAAGTATTGCTTATGACATTGTAGCTAGTCTTTTCAAGATGATATGTTTTCAAGATTATATGTATATATGTATAACATTCTTTACGTAAATTTGTAGGCATTGAAGCCATGCCGCTTAAGAATGCAAGACTATGTTGTTGCAGAGGCACAGGCTTACCAGTCCCTTCCTGGGGAAATGTTTCATGGGACTCCAATGCCGCAGGGCTACATTCGTGTGAGCCCGATACATGTATTACCCGATTGGAGGGAAGTTGCGTTGCCATATGCCCACCCAGATATTGATACACTTGGTGAGGCAGAAGGCGGGGTCATATTGTGGCCCAAAGCAGATGTCGTCTACACGACTGAAATTGTAAGATAAATTTACATTGATTTAGACTGTTAATGTGTATATATGATGTCAACTGATCTGAAATTATATATACAGGTTAAAAAGAAGACACCAGGAGCACCTAGGCCTCCACGTCCACTTCCCGCATTACCAACTTGGGTTCCAACTGACCTAACATACCCGTTAGGTCCTAACACACTAGGAGCAACTATTTACTTATGCAATTTATTGTGTTATATTAACATGTAGGGGTTTAGATGCATTCAAAAAGGCTGGAGGAACGGTCCCAAGGAAAAAGAACCAGCCAATAAATTGGCAGAACGTACAAGTAAGTTCCCGACTCGAATATATATATTATTGATGTGAATTGTGCTTAGTTGTATTATTTTGTATGTTTCAATTTATAGTGTGCTACATAAGACAATGGATGAGCATGCGCATACTATGTGATGCGATTTATGCAGATGATTATCAAACATGCCGCATTGGACATCGATAGCATACATGAGGTATTATATATAGTCTCATTAGTTAGTATGAAATATTTCAATCTTATTTTTATATTATTACTTATATATATACATCATTCTCTTTGCAGGTGTTTAAAACTGACCACACTATAGGTAAATGCTTACAAAATATACATGCTCCATATACGATGGAAGCATTAAATGAAGTAAGAGAAGAATGGGCAAAAGCCATACAAGCAGTGGCAACTGTAAGATATAATTGGGATGTTGATAGCGATAATGAATGATACTTTGTAAATGAATATTTCTGAATGTTAATACATGTATTTGAATGTTTCTATATGTGTGAATGTGAGAATTGAATTGATGTATGAATGTATGTACTTGTGTGAAATTTTCCTTGTGACTTTTGCAGGTTTGCGACATGTTTGTAGGCTGATATCAATGGATGTCGTAAACCTGCAGTTCAGAAAACTGAACTGCAGGTTCTCATCCTGCTGACCAGCCACAGCAGGCCTGCAAACTGATATGAAAAAAAAATAGAAATAAGCGTCGGTTATTTATAGAAAACCGTCAGCAAAGACCTACAGCTTCAGTTTTTTTCAAAAAACCGACGCCTGATGTGGCCAAAGCAGTCCTGGAAATGGCGTCAGATATTCGTATCAAACCGACGCCTATTTAATCTATAGGCGTCGGTCTTTTGGTATATAACTGACGCCAAAAGTGTTCGCGCCACAGAAAATGGCGTCATCTAGGGCACTTTATGCGTCGGTTATCTACTAAAAGACCGACGCTATATTCCATATAGGCGTCGGTTGTTTAGTAAATAATCGACGCAGAAAGTGCCCTAGATGATGCCGTTTTCTGTGGCGCGAACCCTTTTGGCGTCGGTTTTCTACTAAACGACCGACGCCTATAGATTAAATAGGCGTCGGTTAAAAAACTGACGCCGAAGTGTTCGACCTTTAGCGGAGCCCACATAGGCGTCGGTCGGAAACCGACGCCAAATGGGGTTAAACGACCGACGCCAAAGGCCGTTTCTGTAGTAGTGATTACTAAAAATCACTAAAAATTAAAACCATTTTGCAAAGAGATCCACTACCAGGAAACTCTTTATAGAAAGAACCGAAGTAATATATACATCATGGTTCACATTGTACATACATTGTACCATCTCATCTTGAGGATAACATATACCAATTGCTTTGCCAAAACACATACTGAAGCAACATAAAACCTTGAGGCATATAATCCAAAATCTCAGATCTTTTATAAAACCATTATGTACTAACTCCCAAGGACCATAGATTACTAAGATGACACATAAGACTTCTATCTACAAGACATAACAGATAACATACTGAACTTGAGTTGTCACTACTATCCCAGTTGCCAATGTCCTCCCTCTATAGTGTGGTCTCTACCTCCTCGTCCGCATCCACCTAAAAATTTTGGGGCCAATGAGGTGAGACACAAGTCCCAGCGAGCGATATAACCCTCCGCCAACAATATTAGTATCGCAGATAAACTGTATAAAACTAAGCAGAGGATCTATTATTACAATAAGCAAGATTAATCACTTCTTATAAGCAGGACAAAGCAATATCATCTTTTAGAACATTACAACTATCTAAGATAGAGCAATATAAGTCCATATATATGAATATGGTAGAATAATGCCATAATTGACTAGTTCATATATCTATGACCAAGCATTGGATCATGTAATACTTCAAAACGAATGTGAAGAACATGTATAACATTTATCAACTATGTAATACAAAGGTATCACTGCTTCATCCATTGATATCATAATCGGTCCTTAAGCATATATGCTACATGGTTGATTACATATTCACAATCACACTTATGCCCTGACTAGATGAGGTATATTGCTGATGCTCCAACCGACCACCGCTTAGTCAAAATCGGTACAATACAAGGTCAATGGAAGAGCTGACTTTTAAGACCTCACCTGTCTCAGTCAATACAAGACCATTGGCAGTGACATCACATATCAAATTGTAATTAGCTTGCCATGGTATAGTGGCATCTTCTCTATAGAGTTACAACCACAGCATGCACTCTCTTTAGGGAGTCCACACATCATCCATGGTATATTTTCTTCAAGGAGTACACCCGTAAAACATTCCCTGTTATTGAGTCATGTCATATAGCCATACTGTTAACAAGGAAGACACACATCACATTCCCTATTTGGGCATAAGGATATGTTCACCCATCACCCCCACATATTTAAAAATATACACACTGAGTTAAATTCATTTCACCAATTCAGCAAATTCTGATATTGATTGGATCTATGGCCAGGGCAACTACATGATTAGGTTTGAATTGATTAATTACGTGCAATACAATATCTTTTAGCATCAACCAAGTTACAATCATAAATTATAATAGATGCTACAAAGAAAGGTGTAATACATTTATCATATTCTTTCATAATCTTAAAAACACATTTTGAATGTATACAACTCGGGATCTCAATCCCTTCATCATATCACTAGGAATTCTCATCCCTTAATCATGATCATCATCATGTTTACATGATCTGGGTATTTAAACCCTTAGTTCATCACTAAACAGTAATACCTCTTATCAGGTAACCAATTACCTCTAGGTCCTTTGATCCAGGCATTCATTATACTTGTCGCACAAGTATTTCACATGGCTCACAAGTCCCATTTAAATATCTTGTCACCTCTCACTAGGCAACATCTATCTTTTAGGTCATCAGACCATATAAACAT
Source organism: Alisma plantago-aquatica (assembly GCA_963693085.1). NCBI lineage: Eukaryota > Viridiplantae > Streptophyta > Magnoliopsida > Alismatales > Alismataceae > Alisma > Alisma plantago-aquatica. The sequence goes on from OY856410.1 coordinate 1,152,626,871, forward strand.
TATACTTGTTGTATAAGTATTAATTATGGCTTACAAGTCCAATTTAATCAGTATCATATGAAACATCATAGCTCATACCTGGCTATGCTCATCATCTTCTGATACCAATTTTTAGCACTTCATGATAAAAAATATCAAGTACATATCATCATCATGCAATACAAGATAAATACAACCTTCCCATTATTAGGGTTAGGGTTTCCATTTATAGCTGATTAGGGTTTCAACATCTTATTTTTAATCCACATCCTAATTCATTGCTCCACACATCTAGGAGCATACATTGATATCATAAGTATTCAATGATACTTATTTATTCTCATCGTTTATCATTAAATGATTATTAACACAAAGTATGAGTTTCTCTCTCATCCATACTAGGATATTGATTACATCATACTATGTTAAATTAACTTAACCCTTTCTCATGGTATATTACCCTATACTTATCAAAGGCATCAAGCTCAAAACTTCTTATTATGTCAATTGACATAACACACTTCATGTGTTACTCATCCACGTGTATTAGATTTAGTCATCCAAGTGTATTAGATTTGAGGTGCATCAAGGTGTATCGACCTTGAAGTGCTAGATGTGATATTGGCCAAGCATTATTCCTTAGTGAAGCACTTCCCTCATCATTTACAACTTACTTGAGTTTATCAACTTATCTTGTATTAGGGTATCAACCATCCTAATACTTTATATACTAACTAACCACATGTGTCCTGTAGTGTATTGGCCATAAGTCACCACACTTGTGTAGTAGTGTATCGACCATAGGTCACCACACATGTCTTATAGTGTATCGACCTAGCATAAATTCTTGAATTTCCCAACTATCACAAAGTGATATGGATTCATCTCGGATTAGGGCATTGTTGATATAGGGTTGACCATTATCAATCAATTTAGGTGTTTCACCTATCAAAGTATTAGCCATACCATTACTTGGTGTTTTAGCCATCACTTTTAAGAGTGTGTTGCCTTCACCCTTACAAGGTGTGTCAGTTTGAGTCATGTATGTCAAGTTGAACACATGTATTGGGTTAGGGATATATCGGGCTAGGCATCATCATATCCCTCATACCCTCACCCATCAAGGTATCAACCTTACCTATATTATGGTGTATCACATTCACCATACTAGTGTGTAACAAATTCACCTCACTTGGATGTTTCTTCCTTACCTCACGAGAGGATATTGGCCACACATACTTTAGTGTATTGGCCATCAAATGTTCTAGGGTATCAACCACCTTGCCACCTTTTTCCTCTAATGTATTCGATTACAATCACCATATCATTCATGAGGTGTGTGCTTACCTCCATATCATTCATGACGTGTGTGCTTACCTCTATATCATTCATGAGGTATTTTCTTACCTCTATATAATTCAAGAGGTGTGTGTGTGTCAAGTTGACCACATACATATCAGGTTACACAAGTGTATATCGGGTTAGGGGTGCTCCAACCCGATATTGGTTTGTGCCATGATGATGCCATCATCATCAAGCTCTAGACTTTCATCCCTTACTATTCTAGTTCATGGAAAATAGTCTTATGCAACTATTCGAACTCATAGATCCATTTATCATTCAAGGAAAATTTAAATTGAAAGTAGATCAACAAGTATAGAAAGATTGAAGGTGAATAATAACAATTTTGGGTTCAAGTTATATAACCCACCTCAAGAACAACTTTAAAGCTCTAAGATCCAAAGCTTCATCTTCCCAAGGTTGAAGATGACTTATCAAGAGTCCAAGACTCGTTCAAAACTCCTCCATATGCAAAGAATCACCATAGTTAAGAACTTGGTGAAGAAGAAAAAAAAGGAATATCTATAACCTGAGAATCATGCTTCAACTAAGGTTGAAGATGACCATGGATTCACCTTTAGATTGAAGCTCAAGCTCCTCCTTGCTCCTTAACTTCTATGGGAAATATCCAAGAGAAAGAGAGTTTTAGGATTAGGTGAAAGAAGAGGTATATATAGTTGAGGCTCGTGAGAGAGAGTGTATAAGAGGTGTCATCACCTTATACTACTAGGTGACACATGTCCATGCATGGTTTGACACGTGTCCATGCATGCACCCATAATTATATAAATATGAAAAACTCTTTTTTGTATAATTCAAGAGTAGATATCAGCCATTGGGTTCTTTGGGTTCCTTGTTGAACAAGACATCACAACCCAATATCACTTTATTCACAAACTAATACAACTTTTCCAAAGAACATGTAACTCATCATGGATCACCTCCTTGAGGTGCTAATCCAATATGAATACTTCCAAGAAGTTTCCATAACGATATGGTACCTCCTCTATGGCTTCTTATTTGATAGGCACTCCCATATAAGCTCTACAACGCGTTACAACCCATTCTAGGGTTTCAACTACATATTACTTCTTGGTCTTTTTATCACAAAAAAATACTATCACTCAAAAATGATTCAAACATGGTGCCTCCTTTTTTATATATTCTCCAGATGATACTAAGAGAGAGTAGGAACACTCTGGATGTGTTAATTTGCACATCAACCCTATATTTTGGGTAAATTGCAATTTGCACCGAAGCTGGTACACAAGGCACAAACATTATTTAAATAAGCTCAAACTTGGAACTTAGGCTTTGCACAAGCCATCACTTAGCATAATTATCTCTCTTATGATTCTAAAGCACTTAAGGAACATTCATCATGTGGACATATTGCAATATTACCCCTCCACTTGGGTATATTGCACTTTGGTCCAAAATAAGGGAACAATTCTCAAACATCATTCAAACAGGACCAAACTTGAAACATAAGTGTGTCACATGATAAAAAAACATCTTAGAATTAAATTTCTAAGAAACTTACTTTAGCCAAAACAAATAGGGTTAGCCCTAAACCCAGGTCAGGGTCCTTATAGATACCATGTAAGAATGTTAAATATGATTATATTGAGATATGTTATAACTTATTACAAGCCATGTACAAATAGGAGTCTGGACATGGTAGCATTGTGTACTCAACAATATGGGACTAAACACATGTAACCAATACATACTCCAATAGTTCTATTATAAACACGACTCGGGTACAATGACTAAGAGAAGAAGCTTATGCATTGATCTTTTGTGGGTTATAATGTCATTTATATGTATATATTGAAATGAGTGAGACAGAAGGAGTTATGGGTAATGTGATAGATCTAAATGATGTATAGTGATTTGTATTTAAGAATTTCTAGTTAGGGTAGACACTTAAGAATTAGATCATATATCAGGTTGATAGCCCACTGATGATGAATCATATGAAAGATGCAGGAATGGGAAAGATGATATGTTGTAAATTGTAGAATGTTATGTTGTTTATTATAATGAGTAATGATTGTATTTTCTGTTAACCCTATTTTGATTCATGTCATTCTAGTTGCGTAAGAATACAGACACATGATGAGTTCTCTTCAAGATGAGTTAGAGGATAAAGTAACAACTATAATGATGGACATAACTAGCCAGGTGATCTGAGCTTTGTGAGTTTCCCTAGAGGTCCACATTAGGTAAATGAAGATGGCCTCCTTGTAGTAATTAGAGGATTATGAGAAGACTTTATAGATTGTATATGGAGAGCTTGCAGGTTAGGCCATGAGGATTTAGGAGTGAGTTGTATGGATGATTCTGATGTGTGATATTTTATTCTATTTTTTCCTATCTCATGTACCTGATATGAGGACATGAGCCTCTATAGAGAACCCTAAAATGGACTAGGATTTGTTGTAGCTATATTAGGGTGGATGGATAAACCTTAAAATAATGATGGTTGTTGACACAAAAATCAAGCACAATGACTTCTACTTGGTGATATGTGAGCCAATTAGGTTTGGGGAAAATGATTAAAAGATTATATATTGTATAATATATGAGATGAATGTTTGTTATATTCTTTCTTCTACTAGTTGGTAAATAAACTTTCTAGAATATTGTTCTCATTTTTGGAAATCAATTATTCTACTATTATAGACATGTCTACTAAAATTTGATTAATAGTCTAAGATGATTATGATATCTACTCTTATTACAATTTGTCTTTAGTTGTTACTTGCATAGTTTTGTTTAATAGACATGTCTTATGTGGACTTAAGATTTAGGACTATAGAATTTGTTCCTAGTCTGTACGGTGGGGTCTCATAAAGATGGTGTTATTATTGTTGGATTATAGTTGTTTAGATGTTTCCTTTGTTATTATTGTAATAGGATTGTACTTCTAAAAATAATTAGCATTTGTTTACCTGTTAACACATGATCTCTCAAATATAGTTAATAAGTTGTTATTTGACTACATGAATTCCTTTATAACAATTATATTATTTTCAAAAGTTGGATGTATAAAATTCTAGAATTATGTTTTAGAATTTTCAATATATGTATGTTTCTTTTATTTTCACTATATCTAACATCATGTTGATGCATGTTACTTGGATGAGTGGGAACTTTCTACCCATTGGACTCTATAAAAATCTCATGAGGTTGTTTCATGTATAATGACATCTAGTAGAGAGATCGGGACAATAAAGATGCAAATAGAATGACTTAGTTTAAATGGTCCCTACCATCTCTCTTTTTGGGATTAGTTGTACTTGTATTTTGTTTCTTACATGTACATGTAATCAGATATAAACATCATATGAAGAATAAGATATGGTTTTGGTTTTGGCAAGGTTGAATGAGTTTAGTGATAATTCAACATGTGTTGCGTTTAAGTGGCATTTGTTTCTAAGGTTTTACAAAAAAGAAAAAATTTACTTGTGCTTCTTGTATATTGACTCAATCATGTTTGTCAAGAATTTCATATTTTGTTTTAAGAACTAGGTTTAGGTTTAGGGTTCCTCTTATGATTTCCATTTCTGTTGATCAAGAAAGATTTCCACAACATGGTATCAAATATTAGGTTAGATGATTTGGCAGGGACAATAGGATCTAGGGTAAAAAATAACTTGGATTATTGAACATAACTTACATGATATGGATACATATTAAACTCAGTATTCATATACTATAATGAGGTATCCATGTATTAGGATAAGCTGGTATGAAGTTGCTATTTGTACTTCTTCTGGTTGACCTGACCAAAAGCATACATATGAAGATAGTTTTAGAGGGTAATAAGATATAACATGATAATAATAAGAATAAAAATAGAGTAAGAGGAAGGAATACATAATCAAATATGGAATATAATACAAGATGATTTTTTTCACATGGGAAAGATATATGAAGTTGAATAGCAATAAAAATAATTCCTAATAAATTTGAATCTGGTCATGAATCTGAAACTTATAAAAAATATGAAAACTAATAATGATGTGCACTAAAATGATATTACTTGAGAGAAGGATATATGGATACTTGATAATCTATAATGAATTATAAAATGATCAATGAGATATAAAACTAATTTAATGAGAATATTAAAGGTGATGGGAATCATGACATGAAAATGAGGTATTAATAATAGTTGTAAAGTTATGTATGTGATACTACAAGAAATGAGATATGGTGATGATATGAGATGAAATATCCATCCAGGAAAAGAAAATATGGAGATTTAAAGAAAAAAATCTAATGAAATAAGAAATAAAAAAGAAACATAACGTAGAATTCACACTAAGAAGATACTAAAATAAATATGCATGACTAGATGTTGTGCTTTTTTTCATACCTTCTTTTTAATTTTGAGATGAAATCCTAAAAGGAGGGGAGAATTTGTAATGGCCCTATTTCATCTTAGCCATCTAATTCGTTTTTTTTTAAAGATTACATCTTTACTAGATGGATCCTCGATTATGTTTTGAGTAATGATGGAATCTAGTTATGTTATGACATGTTGAACATGATGGTATATTATAATTATACTTTGGTTCTAATAATTAGGGTTTAGAAAGTGAAAACCCTAGTGAAATGAAATTAGTATTTTGATAGTAAAAGAAGATAAAAATGTGACAAGTAGTATGGTGTAATATATAAATTTTACGTATTTTCTTTGTGTTTAGACAGATATGAAATTTGTATCTCTATTAAAAAAACTCAATTACAAGTGTTTTTACAAAATATAATTAACTTTGGATGGTTGCTAGACTTGTTGGTTGGTTGTGTCCCCAGATAAATAGAATCAACCATGCTAAATAGAATGTAGTATAGAAGTATAGTATTTGATTTGTAGTTATTTATTAGTAAACTAAAATAAGATGAAATTTTAATATAGCTTTGAAAAAAATGTTGACAATATGATAACAGTTTTCATAATTTTAGATGATATTTTAGTGATCACAGAATGTTTTTTGGTCAACTTTCTTATCAGGAACAACTAGACCAACCAACTGTTCTAAATAAAAAAGAACAAAAATAAATTTTGGACTTTTTGTGAATGTACTAAGTAGGCACGATATATATCACTAACCTAACAACCTATTAGATATCGTAATCTATCATTAACCTCATAGATATGAAATTCTAGAAAGAAGGAGGTTTAGGGTTTTGAAGAGAAAAGAGTCAGAAATGTTGATTTGGATTTTTAACTTCCAGATGCTTGAAGATTCATGTAAGCTTATCAAAGTTAGTATTTCTTGTTAAATATTCTATCCTGTCTATTAAATCTATCCTTCCTCTTATTTAAATCATAAGTATATCATATCACCCTATTTTCTTTTTGTTTCTCTCCAATCTTCATTTATGAGTTTTTCGAGTTGGAAGGAGGTTGAAAATAATCAATTGTGAGGACTTGATGGGATATATAGGATTTCATATCCTGAGATATGAAATTGTGTAGTTAGGTCCTAATTCAGATATTTAAACATATTGAAAGCTTAAATCTATCCAATTAAAGTTTAATGAATATATTGCTTGTATTAATTATGTGGTTGGGTAACCAATTGAAGAAATACCTACATAATTCAATGCTACAAGTTTAAATTCATTATTAATGAGTTATATTTTATAGATCCTGATCTATACATTAAAATTTCCACCTTGCTTTATGATATATTGTCCAAATCAGCCTAGTGAATGATGTGCTTGGAAATTGAGTGGACATGTATGGAGTATTGTTTGAACTAAATAAACAATGAGCTACGAACCTTATTAGTGAATACATGGTGAACTTAAACATGGTTATGTATGAGGATTAATAAAGGGTTTTACATAGATTTACCATGTATATGTTTAATGTCGGGGGATTTATTCAAAGTTGCCAATGAAATCATGCATCCGTGCAATTTTTGGATGGAATATGTGGAAGTGGAAACTAGGATTTCCATGTGTCATGAATACCCTTGATGAATCTCTATACAACCTAGTGAATTTATTTAATAATAGATGATGAAATTGAGCTGACTTCTTAAAATCCCTAGAAATTCACAATTGGGATGAGAATCTGATACAAATCCCTAACTTTTATAAAATCTCATAAATGTGAAGAGATGCTCAAATATATGTATTATAACTTCAATTGAAGGTATCAAGTCTTATTAAGATGATCTAATCTTAGTGTAGTATGACTTAATCAATAATGAGTAAATCCTTGATAAATGTAGCTCTCTTTTATAAGTTACATAATTGGGAATTGAGAAGATGACTAGAGATTAACGAGTAAGAATAAGTATCCCTAATCCATTAGACAACTAAAGTAATCTTATAAGGAATGGAAGGACTATATTTAAATCAAAGTGCCATCAGAACTCAACTAAAATTGTACATGTAGTCAAAATCTAGAAAGAAAATGGACAAGGGTGGACTGAATGTGATGATAAGTAAACTAACTGAAAATAGTAATTAAATGACAATTAAGAAGTTTTGATTCTTTTAGTTTTAAATATATTTTCTCTACCTAGATTTAAGGAAATGCACCCAAAATAGAAAAGGGTTTTAGTGAGAGAGAGAGTTATTATGCATTAACTGATTTAACTATAACCAATTCCTATAGTTATAATGAATGAGAAATGATACAAGGTAATACTAATGAATAGGAAACAAAGGGGGAGAATCAAGAAAATAATAGATGGATCTAAGAACCTAACCCTAACCCTAAACCTAATTTGATGAGTATAGTAATGAATAATGAATGATTAATGAAAGCAGAGATTGAATATAGATCAAATTAATTAGATAAGAGTAAATCACGATTGTTGGTTGGTGTGCTGTATGTTTTTCCTAAGAGCCAATCATATGATGATTGCAATGAGGCATTAGATACCTTATTTGATGATGACAAAGTAATTTCATCTATTATGTTTGTCTCAATCATGAGATGATGACACAGATATAATAGATGTCTAAAGAATGATGTTACTCGATGACAAATGTCTTTAGGTTGAAGAACTAAACAATGAGATCATATGTATGATAAGAGTACATACATTCTTATTATGTCCCTAATAAAATATTAATGTGGAAGAAAAATAGAGAACAAAAATACATAAAACTAGAGTGTGTGTTGGTTTATGACAGGATCTCATTAGTCATGATATGTGTATCAAACCAAGCACACATGAACATGTTAGAGAATAGTGTGTCAAACAGACCCACCTTGAGAGTGGTACATGGAGACCATGGAATGGTAGTTAGAATCAGCTCTCATTGTGATAGTGGCAATTGTTGTTCTTAGACCTGAAGTCAATACACTCATCACCTGTTGTTCAATATATCTAGACATCACCGAACATGACCTTGAATAAAGGTTTCCGTTAAGGTGATGCTCATGTACACTATGAAACATGGGGATTGAGTGTGAGTGATGTAGATGGGATTTATCACTCCTACAGAAGATTGATATCCTGGCCACATGATAAGAGAGACTGAGAAATGTATGGACTTACCCATGTGACTCAATATGTGGTATGTGAGTTGACATGCATTTCAGACAGTCTAATCTACTCCAAGGAACATGGATTAAATGTTGAGAGGATGACAATTCCATGCCTTGAGTTCAATCAAGATATCAAAGAAAAAGGAACTATATGATCACAGTAACATTTATCACATATTGTAGGTTGAAGTTGTTCTCCAACTTTCCAAATTACTTGGATAACAATGATGTGTTGCTAGATACTGCTCATTGCTTGTGATGTCATACGTTGGTTATGAATATTCACTGCCAATGTAACTTGGTACCTATAGGGTCACACACATAGGATGCATTTGGATAGGAGTTTATTCATGAATGTTGTTTGACTTGATTACTAAACTGTTAAGGTATTCAATTAAACAACAGAGGTTGAAAATTGACTGACTGGACTGTGAACCAACCGATTGAAGTGTTGAACCAATCAATTCAAGTGTCAGGTCAATTCAAAAAAACATTGATTCAATATTTCCTAACTTGGACAAGTGAAACAACCATTTCACATTTAAAATGGACATTTCACATATGAAATGACCATTTCATGATATGAATTGACTATTTTAAGAGACCAGTTCATCATCTAGATTGCCCAGTTCAATGATCAATCGATTGGATCAAGGATTGATGTTGATGTCATAATTGTGAATTAACTGAATATTGAATTCTAATGAGAAAGCATATGAGCTTATCGGTTCAAGGGTTGAATTGACTAATTCACATGCAAACTGACCAGTTCAATAGTGAACAAACTGGCTCATCCTCTAGAACTTCCAAAAGATTCATGAAATTTTGTCTTTTGACTCCCAGATGGAGTGGAAACCCTGACTCTGGCCATCCTATTAATAGAGGGGCATTGGGGGCTTCCTATACACAACAATAAGATCTGACAATTTTTGTCCTCTCTGGTTGTGGTAAGCTGAGAGCCGTGAGAAATTCATATGCATCAAAGGGAGGATAGCAAGGGAGATACAATTAGGAGAGTGAATCAACTCTACTAGGTTGAAATTCAAAGGGACAAATCCTTCTTGTTGGCTCTAGTAGCACAATGTGGAGTTCCTGATGGTCCACTTGGACTACTCTAGAGGAGAGGAGGTTGTTGCATGAAGCTAGGAGGAAAAGTCAACTACTGTACATGGTGATCAATTAGGAGGCCCATTTCATAAGATGAACCAATCAGCTGGAGGACCAAGGAGGCTATATGACATGAGGATGAACCGACTAGTCAATAGCCCAATTGATCGTCTGGAGGAGTCCATACATAGCTTGAACCTAAGACTAGACAATCGTTTCAAGATCCCAACTGAGCGGCTAAGAGGCGATCCAATCATTTCAAGAATTGAACTGATCAACCTAGAATAGTTCAAGCATAGATCTTCACCGACAACAACATGCTACATGTGAAGTAGACTTTAGGTGGTAGTGAATCTTTTTGGCTCCAATGAATTAGAATAGTATATCCATAACAATCACTTGTGCTTATAATTGCATGTTGTCATTTTTGGGATATATCATGTATACGATACATACTGTAAGTATATGGTGATTGGATACATATATGTATTTGTATATAAAATCTCTCAATCTAATACTAAGTATTAGATGATTTCCATAAGAAATACACATGAAAATCTTTATCGACTATGTGTGGGCATGCCAAGCGTGGCGTGTTGTCCATCTCGTGGAAATGAGATGGTAGTCATGTGGGCCTGCCAAGAAGGGTGCATTTAATCGTGTTGGCATTTGGGTCAAACTTAACTAGGTGATCTTAATTAGATTAAGCACATAGAAGCATGGAAATGGACTATGACAAAGAGTTGTACACACTATATATCCATGAATTGCATGAAATGCAATTGGAAAAATTTTCCTACCTTAATAATTGGTTATGGATGTTGGCATTGGCTGGGTAATAATTTAATTATTTGTCTCACTAGAAGGTTGTACACTGCAATTTTCCTAATTGATATGTGAGGGATATCAATTTGAACAAATATTATGATCGATAATTAATTAAAGTCTTGATGAATATCCACAATATTATCAGATCAAACAAAAATGTTTTGACAAAGTTTCAAAAATGGTATCAATGCAGTCTGTCCTTAAGTTGAACAAACTAAATGGGATTGACTTCCACCTCAAATTTAGGATTTTGAGAAGTGTTCTCACAAATGAGAGAAAGCTCTATGTCCTTAAAAGACCAGATCCAGACGAACCCGCTCCAAATGTGCCTAAGGCTGAAATGGATGCTTACTTGAAGCATGTCAATAATGTCATAGACATCAAAGACCTTATGCTCAGCTATATAAACTATGAGTTGCATGAACAACATGAAAAACATGGATATTCTTGAGCTGGTAACACATCTTAAAGATTATGCAAAGCAAATAAGGTATAATGTCTCCAAAATTTTGTTTGAGTGCAAACTTATATAGGGAGATCCAGAACAACCCCATGTGCTCAATATGATTGGGCATGTGGAACATCTAGAAGGGCTGGGATTTCTTGTAGGCCAAGAGTTCACCATGGACATGATTCTACAATTGTTGCATGAATCATATAGCCAGTTTATCGAGTGTTGTTACTACTTGAGTAACTTGGCTAAACTACTGTCAGAGCTACTTGGCATATTGATAAATGCCAAAGTGAGGATGGATAAAGACAAACCTATGATGATGATTAGTGGAGTGAAGTCCAATGACATAGGCAAGACCAAAAATAGTTCTGAGACTAAGCTTGAGTCCAAGTTTTTTGTAGTCGAGACAAGAGAGAGGTAAGTGCAAAAGGATAATGCCCTTTTCACTTAAATGATTAATGAAGAGAAGTGCCACCATCGTCACCAGCATGGATACTTGAAAAGGAATTGTTCTCTTTATATAGAGGATATCTAGAAGAACCAAGAGATAGAGATAACCACTTTTGGAAATGAGAAGAAGTAAGCTAGAACTATACAGAGCAAGGGTTGCATACACTATAGTTGGAATCTATCATTCATGGGCATGTAATACAATTAGTGAATTGCTATTATGCATCTTCCATTAATGCAAAATATCAAGTATATCGTATGGACAAGAATATTATGAATATATTTTATGCTTTGCTTTCAAATATAACAACTTTTATGGAACTGGCCCAATGCCTCATAGTTTATATTTGATATTTCTAGAGATATTTATATATATTCAATGGCCTTATGACTCAAAGAATGAATACCTATATTATTGTCATCTATAACACATAAATGAGAAATGCATTTCTAAAATCCATATGATGGTTAGCTAGGCTCTTTTGATTATTGAATCAATAGAGACATGCAAGTCATATTTATTGGGTAATATGAAAAAAACATCTTCACGATGTAGTGGGAGATTGATTGTTCTATTAGGGCTCATACATACTAAAGTATATAGACCTTTTAGAATAAATGCTAAAGGTAGTTATCGGTACCTCATTATATTTACTGATGAAAGTAGATATGAAAGTTTATTTTTAATCAAATATAAGTATAGAAATCTTGAAGTGTTCAAGGAAATCATGAATGAAGTACATAACCAACTTGGTAAAAGTATTAAAACACTTTGATATGATCAATGTTGAAATATTTTAAACTAAGAGTTTGAGGACCTTCAGGAGGGACTGTCGTAGTGTATCACAATGAACTCCACCTAAAACATAATGATGTATTAAAAAGAAGGAATAACTCCCTATTAGGTCATGATGTGATTTTCAATAAATCTAGCTAATATTTCATTTCCTTTCTAGCACATGCTTTACACTAAACCAATGTAATATCTGAAATGGTTCAAAAGAAACCATATGAGATATGGCATGGGAAGTGTCTCAATATGTCTTTATAGGGATTGGGATGGAAGGATTACACAAGAAAATAGTTTCTTGAAAATCCTTGCCCACAAATCACATGAGTTTTATTTTGTTGAATACTAGTATTATATTCCAATCCAACAACAAAATTGTTTGTTGCCAAGATGGTTGTATTCCTAAAGGAATTTAATTCCAAAGGATTTAGTGGGAGAAAAGTAGAACTCTAAAAGTTTGAGATCAACAAGATAACATTGAACAAAAAGAGGACAATAGGAACAACGAGAATCATAAGTTGTTGTGGAATCTCAAGTTCCTCATGTAACACAAAACTGGACAGATCTAGTAAGAACACGCCTTGATTTTGAAAGATTATAATATCTTATAACTCACAAAGGTGGTGAATTGGTCATAATATTATGATCCAATAATCTACCTAGAAAGCTATTGAGGGACCATAATATAAAACATGGCTTTAGGCCATGAGTTCCAAGATGGACTCCATGTACACCAAAAGGTATGACCTTGGTGGATCCACCTGAAGGGGTAAAACCCATAGGGTGAAATTGGGCTTCTAAGAAAAAGACCTGCATGGATGGCACTGTACAAACCTATAAGAGCATATTGGTTGCAAAGGGTTTCAAACTAGTTTAAAGTGTTGAACATGATGAAATCTTTTCACCACTTGTCATAGTTAAATCCATTAGGATCATGCTTTGTATTGCAACTTAATGAGTCTATAAAATTTAGCAAAATGGACGTTAAAATTACATTCCTTAATAGAAATTTGTACAAGATGTGTATGTGACATAGACTAAAGGTTTTATTAAATCCAAAAATGCAAATAAAGACTATAAGCTACAAAGGTCAATATTTGGATTGAAGCAAACATCTAAAAACTGGAATCTTCAATTTGACAAGATTGTCAAAGAGTTTGACTTGAGTTAGAATGATGATGAAATTTGTGAATACAAAGTTTTATTGGGAGCATATATATATTCCTCATAATGATGGGGAATAACATCCTTATGTTGCATATATTAAAACTTGACAAGAGAAGTACCTTCTCTATGCATGGTTTAGGCAAAGAATCCTATGTGATAAGGATTGAGATATATAGAGATAGATCTGGAAAGCTTCTTCACCTAAGAAAGAGTACATATATTGGAAAGATGATGAAGGTGTTTAGTATGCAAGACTCATAGAGAGAAAACTTGTCCACGTCCATGGAGTTAGTCTCTCAGGATCATACGGTCCTAGTTCTTGTAAAGAATGGGAAAACATGAGTGAGATGTCATATGCATATGCAATTGGATCTATCATGTATGCAATGTTATGTACTCATCCCATTATCTCATATGTATTGGACATGACAAGAGGATAACTACTCTTCCAGTTGTCTTGTATGTAATGAACATGACGAATGAATACCTATCAAATCTCAGTGAAAGTCACTCGACTTCCATAAAGAACATCCTTGGGTACTTGATAAGCACTAAAAGGATTGGTTCTTTGGTTATGATAATAAAAAAGAGTTGGGTGTAAAGGGTTACACTGATTCAAGCTTCCAAAATTATAAATAAAATTAATGATCACAATATAAATTTGTGTTTGACCTTAAAACGAGAACTATAAGCTAGAAAACATCCCAACAAGAGATAATTGTTCAATTCTACAATAGAAGTTGAGTACCTTATTATTTTAAGAACATCTGGGGATATCATATGGATATAGAAGTTCATTTGGATTAACTTGTGGGATGTTCCAACCATTTATGTCATAATAGAAATACAATGACAACAATGGACCTACTGGTTAGGAAAAGAAACTCAAATAGCATACTATAACATTTCCATCTCATATGAGAATTTGTGAAACAAAGAGATGTGAAACTTGCAAAGTACCGACTTGAAGTAAATTTTGCAAAGAACTTGTGTAGAAGAAACATGATGGACATGTTAAGATAACTTTGAATAATATTTGTGGGTGATAGTCTCTACGTGCATGTCAGAGTCTATTGGTTTGTATGCCTAGAGAGCCAATCATATGATGATTGCAATGAGGCATTAGATACCTAATTTGATAATGATAAGGTTGTTTTGTCTACTATGTTTGTCTCAATAATTAAATGATGTCACAAATATAATATATGTCTAAAGAATGATTTTACTCAATGACATATGTCTTCATGGATCTAAATAATGGGATCATATATATGATAAGAATACATACATTCTTGTTATGCATCTAGTTAGATAAAATTATGGAAGTAAAATAGACAACAGTAATACATAAGACTAGAGTGTATATTGGTTGATGAAAAAATCTTGTTAGTCATGATATGTGATATCAAACCAAGCACACATGTACATATAGACCATGGAATGGTAGTTAGAATCAACTCTCTTAGTGATAGTGGTGATTGTGGTTCTTAGACCTAAATTCACTACATTAATCACATGTTTTTCAATTTATTGAAACATCATCCAACATGACCTTGAATAAGGGTTGCCATAAAGGTGATGCTTGGGTACACTGTGACACATGGGGATTGAGTCTGAGTGATGTAGATGGGATTTGTCCCTCTTACAGGATGTTGATATCTAGGGTACTTGATAAGCGAGACTGAGAAATGTATGGCCATACTCATGTGACTCAATATGTGATATGTGAGCTCACCTGAATCTCAGATAGTCTACTCTAGTCCAAGGAACATGGATTGAACATTGATAGGAGGACGATTCCATGCCTCGAGTTCAATCTAGATATCAGAGAAAAAGGAACTATACGATCACGGTAACACTCATCACAAATTGTAGGTTAAAGTTTTTCTCCAACTTTCCAAATTACTTGGGTTGACATGGTGTGTTTCTACATACCACTCATTGCTTGTGATGTCATAAATTGGTTATGAATATTCATTGCCAATATAACTTGAGACCTATAGGGTCACACACATAGGATGCACTTGGAATAGAATTTTATTCATGAATGATGCTTAACTTGACTACTAAAGTTTTCAGGTATTGAATTAAACAATTGAGGTTGAAAATTGACTGACTAGACTGTGAACCGACTAGTTCAAGTATTGAACCAATTGGTTCAAGTGTCAGGTCAATTCAAACAACATTGGTTGAATATTTCCTGAGCTGGAAAAATGAAACGACCATTTCACATAGGAAATGTGCATTTCACATATAAAATGACCATTTCACATATGAAACGATCATTTCATGATATGAAAAGATTATTTCATGATATGAAACGACTGCTTCAAGAGTGAAATGACCAGTTCATCATCCAGATTGCCCAGTTCAATGATCAATTCAATTGGATCAACGATTGATGTTGATGTCATGATTGTGCATTAATCAAATATTGAGTGTTAGTGTGTTTGAATATAGGAAAGCATATGAGTTGATCAATTCAAGGGTTGAACGGAGCAGTTCAATAGTGAACCGACCGATGCACCATTTGTAGCTTCCAGAAAATTCATGCAATTTCATCTCTTTGACTCCGAGATGGATTGGAATTCTGACCCTGGCCCTCCTATAAATAGAGGGGTACTGGGGGCTTTCCAGACACAACAATAAGCTCTAAAAATTGTTGTACTCTTTAATTGTGGTGACTAGAGAGCCCCGAGAAATTCCTACCTGTCAAAGGGAGGGATAAAAAGGGAGAGACAATTAGGAGAGTGAATCAACTCTAGCAGCTTGACATTCGAAGGGACAACTCCTTCATGTTGGCTCTGTCAGCACAACATCGAGTTCCTAGTGATCTATGTGGACTACTCTAAAAGTGAGGAGGTTGTTTCTTGTCACTAGGAGGACAACGTCAATTGTCATTCATGGTGATCAACCAGGTGGTCGTTGCTGACGTTGCCCAGATGCAACTTGAAGAAAGGTGCACGCTATTACATCAAGAGTTATCATTGGACTTTCTCTAGGACTATGTGTAACACTTATAACCCTCTTTATTAGATACATTCTTGTTGTTGCGATCTGCTAGTTAGGAATTAGGAATTAATTTTTTTTTCTGCTCCCTTATTTGTCTCCCAGATTTCCCAACATGGTGTTGATAAGAATTCAATAAGAAATATTAGTTGTGTGCCATGAATGCTTATGCTTGATATTACTCTAAATATAAGGGAAAAAACATGTAGGATAATCCTTGTATTGTATTATAAACATGATTTTGGTGCAATGAATAATAAAAAGTGCTTATACATTAACATTGTTGTGGTATTTAAAGTCACTATAAATTTATATAGAGATGGAACAAAATGATGGTCAATCTGATAGATTGAAATGTTAGATATAATTTGTATTTGAGAAACCATAATTAGGGTAAACACATGAGAGTAGGATTATATATGAGGCTAGTATCCACTGATGATGAATCATAGGAAATGATGTGAGGATGAAAATTAAAATTGTATGTCACAAATCATATATTGTTGTGTTGTTGTTATAATGATTAATGTTGTCTTTCTAGTTAGCCCTAATTTTATCCATGACATTCTAGTTGTGTAAAAATATACACACATGATAAATGATGAAATAAATTATTTGCAAAATCTATAGGAGGACTAATTAATAGGTGAGATGATGGACACATTTAGTTAGGTGCCATGAAGACCGTGAGTTTCCCCTAGGTCCACACTACAAGAAATCCAATGGATCTTCTTGTAATTATGAGAAGGATTCTCTAATTGTAGTTGAAGACCTTATTGCTTAAAGCAAGGATTCTCTGATTATAGTTGAAAACCTTATATCTTAAACCACCAAATTCATGAATGAGTCACATGTCATGATTGTGGCCCTGGATCCTCATTTATGAAAGTCTATATTAATAAGGAATAGATTCTAACACAATGCAAATTGTAAAACATTATAAATTTTCTAATTTGTGATATTCTATTTCATTTCTTCCGATCGCGTGTACCTGAGATGAGACCTAAGCCTCTTTTAGAAACCTTGTAGTGGAGCAAGGTTTGTTTTAGATATCTTATGGTGTCCAGCTACACCCTAAGATAATTATGGTGAGTTATTGACATGAGAACAAAGCATGGTGACTTTTGTTTGGTGAGGTACAAGCCAAATAGTTTCAAGCCAAATGAATAAAAGATGACAAGCCATGTAACATATGAGATCAACATTTGTTATATTTCTCCTACTTCTAGTTGGTAAATCTATTGTTCTTGAATATTTATCTTATTTATGGAAACTAGTTATTTTCGCGTTCTAGATAAATTTTTGTATTATTCTTATCTCCATAGTATGGAATTTGATCACAAACTTTAATGTATAGTCTAAGATGGATACGATATCTTCGCTTGTTAACATTTGGCTTTAATTTTTATTTGTATAGTCCTATTTCAAATACATGTCTCATGTGAACTTCAACTTCAAGCTAGGACATGTTCATGGTCCATCTAGTTGGGTGTCACAAAAATGATGCTATCAGTGTTGGATTATAATTGTTTAGATTTTTCTTTTGTAACTCTTTTAGTAGGATTGAATTTTTAAAAACAATCATCACTTGGTAACTCATTAATAGATGTACTCTCAAATGTAGTTTAAAAGTAGGGATTTAACTATATTAATTCCTTTAAGATTAGTTAGATTATCACCATAAGTTGGATTTACTAAATGTTGGATATTCATTAGTCTTTTCAATATATGCTAGTTTCTATTATGTTCAATATACCTAACAAGATGTTGATGCATGTTACTTGGATAAATTGGAAATTCCCATCTGTTGAGGCTCTAAATGAGTCTCATGAGGTTGTATCACATTCTTTTAGGAATAATGAAATCTAATAGAGAGATCATTACAAAGAAGATGTAAATAAAATCACTGAGTTAAACTTTGTAGTTTCATTTTTTGCAATGGGTTTTAGATCTAATTTGTTTATTGTATGTATATGTAATCTGATGAAAACTGAACATTATTTGAACAATAAGATCTATTTTGGTTTTAGCAGAATTGAGTGAGTTTTGTGATCACTAAACATGTGGGTCCATTCATGTGGCATTTATTTAATTATGAGGTTATATGAAAAAAAATTACATGATTTTTCTTGTATACCCATTCACTTGTGTTTGTCAAGAATCTTGTGTTTGATTTCCTAAACTAGGTTTAGGTTTAAGGTTCTCCATAATAGATGACATTTATGCTAATTGAAAGAGGTGTCCCTAACCAAGGTGGTTTATAAGGGGCTCCAACATCTATGTCGATGATGTAGATGTTGCGACACTTATGTGAAAGCTCAAGAATGAGAAAATTCTCCAAGGAGATGATAAGGTGTTTTTGTGATGATGATACAAAAACAATCACAATGACTTTGGAATAGATATGAAAGTGTGAGCTCTACATGTGTACTTTTTGGTCAACTAGTGTGCACCAAGTTATATTATTTATCATTATTTGTATAAAATATGTCAATTCTTTCATAGATACAAAGAATATACTTGCTAAAAGTTCTTTTTAGAGATTTTAGTATTTCTATTGTTCCCCCTCCCTCTAAAAATCTATATTGATATCAGATTCAATGTGGTATGCCTTCTATATTGGCTTGGATTTTGAACTACAAAATATTATCATTGACAACATGTTAAATATGTATCCAGGTTAATCATTAAATATCATATATGATATGTTATATCTATATGACATAAGACACCATGGTGCCTTTAAGATAGTCTTATTTAGTGGATTAGATACCACAATTAGGTTGTTGTGGTGATTTCTTAGGATTTGCAACATGTAAATTCATGATTCTGATGAATGATCAAACAATATAACACATATATGCCTTTCCCTATCTCTACTTCTCCATGTAAATCTTAAATTTTGAAATTAAATAAAAGGATGATGTACAAACATAATTGATGGACCTTGGAAGAGATAGGACATGATCAAAAGCCTACACTAGCAAAAAAGGTCCTTGGAGGGTTCATGTTGAAGAAGAGATGACAACTCTGTCAATGAAGAAAATTCTACCCAATTAGAGCATTCAACTAATCTATTGGTCTGGTCAATCAATTGACTGGAAACCCTATAAAGGAAATATTAATAGGGTTACATGAGATGTGGATCATTTTTTTCTACAATTATTGTTGTCTTAAGATGTTGTACTAATTTTCATATACTATGTTGTTCTTGTTGTTATAGTAATGATATGTATACTAATGTATATGGATTAGTGATTGCATACATGTGAATACAATATCAAACCCCTCAATATATTATTATGTGTATGATGCCTACAATCATGTAGTTAATTTTAAAACATCGATTGAGTAAGTGTCAACACATCAAAGTGTGGTGCATCGTCTAACTTCACGATGTTATAAGAAGTATGTGAGTCTATCAAAGCGGGGTGCATGTATTATTATATTGGGCTTTGGGTTCGAAATAAAGATAATATAACTTAGTAGGATTAAGAATCTTGAGGCACAAATATGGCATTTACTTCATTAGATAATTTTAGATAATTTATGACAATGTGTTACATAGCTATCTATTTAAGAGTTGTATTAGATGCAATTCAAATTTTTTTACCTACCAAAATGGTCAACATGTGAGCGGTCGATTAAACTTGAATCATGATTTAAAGTGTTATATATTTCAACACCCTAGAAGATTATTAGTTGTAATCTTCCATAATAATAGTGATGACTATTAATTTGGTCAAAAAATGTGATCAATATAAATTGAAGGTCATGTTAATATCATTAAAAAAATCAAATTAAATTAGTTGACTCGTGAAGATATTTTCTTTATACATCTAATGGCAAACATTCTAACAACTTCTCATTGCAATCAATCTTTGAGAAAGAAAAACTACATAGAAATAACTTTCTCACTAGTATATGACATCAGAAGTTTTTCTCACACATTAGCAAAAATTATATATCGTTGAGACATCTTTACTAAAAGAACCATCCCATAACAAGACAAAGGGCATAAAGCGAATCTTATTATAAGCATATTGATGATGCCATAGATATCAAGTTCCTCATATTATACTCCATGAATAATGAGCTTCAGAAGAAATATGAGAACATCAATTCTCTAGAGATGGTGACAACAATAAAGGATATGTTCCAAGAGAAATCAAGACAAGACTGATGTGATGTCTAAAATGCATTTTTTAAGTGCAACACGACTAAAGGTGATGTAGTTGGACCCTATGTAATTAAATTGGTTGGATATGTGGAAATCCTAGAAAGCCTGAGTTTTTCTTTAGGTTAAGAGTTGGCTATTGATGTGATCTTACAATTGTTTCTAGTATCCTTCGATTTGTTTCTCGTGAACTACAACATGAACAACTTTGTTCGACAATTATCAAAGTTTCTTGACATTTTGAGAAGACTAAAATGAACAAAGGCAAACCAAAGCCCATGTTTTATGGTTAAGAAAGGAAAGGTCAAGTCAAAGGAAAACTACAAAGCTAGGAAAAGTTCTAGAGCTAGCCAACATTCAAAGTCTTCTGCAATTAAAGCTAATAGGGAGTATGAAAGAAATACAATTTTGAGCATTGTCACAAAACAAGAAACTGCAAATGAAATTGCCCTATTTACATAAAGGAACTTACTCGGACGAAGAAGGAATTAGAGGTCTCACATAAGGTATATATGTTACTGATCAGATAGCATTAATCTATTTTTTCATCTTGGTTATTGGATATCAAATGTAGATCTCACATATGCTCCTATATGCATGATCTTAAAAGAAACGTATGCGTACCAAAGGTTGAAGTAGAATACAAGTTGCTGATAAAACAAGAATTGTTGTCACACCTGTAGGCAATATCATTTATCTCTGTCCACTGGACTTTCTTTGAGTTAGAAAATTACTATTATGTACCTTTCATACATAGAATCATTAATTTTTCATATTGTTTGGATGACAAAGGTAAAAAGTGAATTATATAAATTGTTTGATCTAATTACTCAATTACATTTTTGTCCTTTGTTATTCGTTTTTTCTATTAGGATCATACTTCACTAGTTCAATAATAACCAATCATATGTGACACATAGCTTTGAAAAATAATGAACAATTGTATTAGTTGAGGCATTCTGCTAATGTATTTAGAAAAACCAAGTGGTATATAAGTATTAGCGGACTGATTGATCTTTTTAGAATTTTAGGCATGTTTAATGTTTTGACCCGCTGAATAAATTTAGATGTTTACATGAGGAATATTACTTACCATGTGCCTAAGTGAGGCTCCTTGAGCACTTGTCATCAGACTCAACTGATAAGATTGATGAGTTTGTTAGCCACATGATGCATGTTCAATTTTTAACTAGAGCACATAAAAGAAGGGAGATATTTATAGCAACATAGAAAGACTTGGCTTCTTGTTGTGACAGAATTAGACTGTTCCCTCATGATCCTGACAAAAATATTTAGACAAAACTATAATTCTTTACAGAGTCATAGTATTTAATCTTGAAAAAAAGTTTTCAAGATTTAATTGTATCGTCAAACAAACTCTCTTGAGTTAAAAAAAGTTGATCAAACCGGAAATTAGTTGATAAGCAAAGCAAGATTTCAACATCCGGTAGATTTAGAATTGTGGATTGGGGGTTATGAGTTTTTGAAGATGCCAACTTAATTAAGTTACGAAATGATGACCTTAGGCTTGAGTAATGAACTGACCAAATCAACGTGACAGAAAACCAATCGGC
The DNA here is from genome assembly GCA_963693085.1 of Alisma plantago-aquatica. NCBI lineage: Eukaryota > Viridiplantae > Streptophyta > Magnoliopsida > Alismatales > Alismataceae > Alisma > Alisma plantago-aquatica. Next base: position 1,152,649,275 of record OY856410.1, read on the forward strand.
CCTCGGTCAAAAGGGAAATGAAGAAACCAGCCATTTTAGTGCCATTCGGTAAAGCGATCACGATGGAACGGGACAGCGACCAAAGCAGGTGATTCTTAGCGGGCAGGGATCAATTTGCTAAGAACTGAAACAACTATTATTCTGTCGCTGCCTTTTACATAATTGGAAAAGGGGAAGAAGTTCGAACTGCAATACTTTTAAAAACGTTTATATTCATTCAATTACATCGAATCAGAAGACAAGCGGGCAACAAGCTGCGCCGCTAATCCTTTCTGAATGACAACGTCAATCCTTTGAAACACCACATCTATACACTTAGGAGACATTACATTATTATTCATAACTTTTCGGACACTTTTCAGAATCTCCACAGCTTCTGGTGCTAAGAATACAAAAGTATCAAAAGCAAACGGAATAAAGACGTGTTGATTCTCAATACATGTTTTCTCATACTTGACTACTTTGGCTGAAGCAGCTTTAAGAACAGCTGCTGTAAAAATCTCACTTCTCAAACCCACTACCGGAGAAACCCCTGTCAGATCCACACATGCATGTTTTTCACTTATCCGTCTAAAAACCAAAATAGTAGCATGTCTAAGTGTCGACCTCCCTTCTTGTGCATCACTTAGAGAGTTCACCGATGTCTCTTTCTTAACAGCAATACTTGCAGGTCTAAGAACATCAAAGAGAACATCTCAAATTAGTATGTAAATTTTAGCCGTCTAGTTCACAATAATTAGTATGTAAATTTTAGCCGGAAAGGGATCAGAATTCCCACCGCTTCAGATTTTCCTGGTGGAAATTTAGCAGTGCGTTTATCATAAACGCTGTGCCGAACGGAGGGCGTGGTTGTGGTTGTTTTGTGTATATACGAAAGAAGAAAAGGCTATGACCACGGAACCTCTGTCATGTGTATAACGCTCACGTGCATTACCGAACAGAAACGACTGTGAGTGATTGTGAACTAGACGAGTGGCCATTCTTCCTCATCCTTCTCCCATAGAATACCAGGAGTAATTTTCATGCCTTTCCTTTGTTTGGCTCCGCTTTGCTTAATGTTGTGGCAGTATTCTTTGCATCAAGCCCTATCACTGGAACTCCTACCTCAACCTTTTCTTTTCTAGATATTGTTGGTCTGATGGATCTCTACTGATGATGGCATAGAAGAGGCCTTGGCATCATCTCAAGGTGATTGGCGCTGAGGAAACATCACCGTCTGGCAGCCGTGTTTCTCTGGCCTGGGAACATAGGCGCTGCGTGCAGCAGGATTTGCAAGGCCAGATGACGACGTAAATCTTTCTGCCTCACTCCGTCAATCCACCATGGTGAATAGAGGATGATGGTCGAGCCTCCAGGCAACACCCCCTATGCACCCAACAGATTGTTCTATCGTGAGAACAAGGAAGAGGCAACGGGATGTATTTCGACCGAACAAAGAGAAGTTATCAGGGAATCTCCGTAGATATCAACTCCAGGAGATAGAGACAGGAAGTCGCCCCTTGACGTGGAGTTCTCACTGCGGTAGTGCTCTGTGTGTCTGGTGAAACAGAGGAGCGAGAGACGCGTCCCGCATCGGCCAGGTGATGATGCGAGGAGAGGGGAAGGGACTAGGGGCTAGATCGACCCAGGAGGGCCACCGACCCAGTCCAGGAAGGCTCAGAGCCGGACCATGTCCAAGCCCAGGGCGCAGCCAAGCCCAAATTTCATGGCCCGATCAGTGGTCTCGAGGTATATATCCTCATTAGGTCCTTGGAATAAATTAGCTTGTAAGTTGCAAAAAAATACTAGGAGTATCCAAATATTGCTTGGTCAATTTCGACGAGAAAAACACCAGAGATCCAATAAATTCACGACCTAATTCCACCTTTAATCTAACTAATTCCTATCTAAATTTCGTATATAAAAATTGTTAAATCTCCAAATCTATGCAAATGACTTCCAAAATCCTAGGTTTAGTAATATAAACAAGTTTGATGATGACTATATGTAAATAACAGAAAGGCCATACCAAGTATACATAATTTTGTGCTCCTCTATGAAACATAGATAATATTTGGTTACATACCATGTCACAAGAATGTAGAAGTTGGTGGATATACATTTTGATGATTGTTATTCATATGTTTATTAGGCATAAATCCTTGTTATGGATGTTTGTTTTATTAAAATAAAGAAATATCAACTTTTGATTTAGAAAATAAATTATAAAATTTATCCAACTTCCTCCATACATTTTATCTAAAATATGTTAGAACAGTCACATTAATAATTCTAAAAGGGAAATAGACAAAGGTACATTTAAGTTATACTTACCCATTTAATATTGAACGAATTTGTATAATGTACAACATAATATAACATATATGTTGCATGCATACTACATAATTAGATGCGTTTGAGAAATGTTCTAGACTGAATTGTGGACCAATATTGAAACAAATAATAACTTTTCTAATCAATGTTACTTAGTAAAATTCCAAAAAAAAGTTGGCTGAATCTTTATTTTATATTTTAAAATAAAGGATATGATTGTGATTTAATTTTTTTCTAATAAGATAATATAATTTCATCTACATGGTTGGAATTTGTTAATAAGTTATAAGTTAGTAGTTTTATGAATGGTACATATAAGTTACATGCAACTCTCGATATGCTTTTTCTAAATTATATTAGTAAATATGTTCCCATATAAATGTTTGAAAATATTTTACTTGAGTATCGACTCATCCAAATTTACTAAAAATAAAAAATCTTTACACATGTCGAGTATGTGACAGACATATATGAGTTTAGGGTCTAAGATATAGGGTTTACGGGTACAACGCTTGCAATCCGTTTAACAAAATAAAACAACCACATGCTTTCCAAAACTCATTAAGAAGGTTTTACATTCATATATACATATAACTATGTAGAAAAATAAAGGACCAATAATAACTTAAGAAAAAAAGATAAATATTGAATCCAACTTCCTCCATATACTTTTCTAAAACCATGTCCGTCACACACCTTCCTTATTATAATAACATAACTACTTAACCATTTGAAAAAAAAACTTATATATAAATATCTCTCACAAGTATATGTCCTGCGTGGACATAAGGACATTATCATTGTATATGAAACTTTATTAGAATACAAAAAGATCAATTCATAATTCTAAACAAATGCAATATTTTATTTTACACAAAAAACACTAAATTGTAAATCAAAACATGGAAAATTTATATTTATATCCTTCTAATTGGTTTATTTATATAGGATAAAATTCTACAAATTAAGAACAAAAGTGTAGTTTATAGTATAGACACAGACCGATTCATAATTCATCGACCAGTTCATTATTTCAATAAATTTGGAACATATGCATTAAGTAACCTCAACAGGCTTCTTATAGTATACATGAAACTTTATTAGAACATAAAAGAGTAGTTAATAATTCTAAAAGGTAAAAAGTAAATTACATATTACACAGAATGAATTAGTTTAAAATTTTAATTATACTAAAAAATTACATTTTAGATCCTTCCATGAGTCTTCTTATACAATATATTATTTTAAAAAGTAAAGACAAAGTATATTATACACACACATAGGGAAAAACTTCTAAATCTAAAAAATAATAAAATTGCATTCAAGGCTCTACAAGCTTTCTTATATAGTATAGATGAGTCTTCTTATACAATATATAATTGAAAAACTAAAGACAATAGTGTAGCGTACACACAAGGATCAGTTTGTAATTCTAATAAAATAAGGAGAAAATCATATTCAGCTCTCTCAACATGATTTCTTATATAATACAGATGAGTCTACTTATATAATATATAAGTTTAAAAAGTAAAAACAAAAGTGTCATGTATACATAGTGACCAGTTTGAAATTCTAAAAAAAAAATCACATCTAGCCCCCTTAGTGGGCTTTCTTATATTGTATAAATGAGTCATCTTATATATTATATAATTTTAAAAATGAAGACAAAAGTCTAGTGTACACACAAAGACTGATTTTTCATTCCAAAAAATAATAGACAAAATTGCATTTAACTACCTTAGTGGACTTTATATAGTATAGATATGTTGTTTTAGGATTTGTTAAGAGAAATTAACTTTCTTGCTCATATAGTTTGACTCAAATTTATTTTCTTGGATATGTATATAATACTTGGTGCTTTGCTATGTCATAGAGAGACACAAATAATTCCTATCTAACGTGAAGAAACTGATTGTAGCATGTTTATCTTGTTGTTTATGGTCATTCATTCATGCATTTGATGCCAAAAATATGACATGTACATTTTATATTATTTTATTGTTGTAAAATGTTGCAAAAAGACTAATAGAAATTTTTTCATGCCCCACTAAAGTGTTTGCTAGAAAGGATAAATGGTTACATTTCTCTTTTTTATGTGTAAGTTTTTTTTTTCTAAATGCATTTTACATATAGTGTGATGGCAGAAAGTCATGGATTGCTTTCTTGTATTAGAATTAACATGGTCATTTCATTCTTCGGGATCAACTTTTGATAACATTGTATTTACATAAATTTCCATCCTATGGGGAAGACTTGGAACTTGGTAGTCTAATAAACACACATCAATTATCCAAAAACACCTTAATGGTAACCTTCATTAGATGTTAAATTTTTTAAAATATAACATCCTTCTAGGGTGATGTTCTATATTAATCTATAATGACATCATCCTAAATTATTAAAGTTACATCTTATTTCTTGTCAATTTGTTTTTCTCTATTGTCTTATTAGTTACCTATTGTAGTGTGGTCTAATCCTTTTGTTTATACTAAGGGTTGTTCCTTTTATTTTCCTTGTATGAAACTACACTTTGTATTCTTTTGGATCATATTGCAAGTGTTTCAATATTTATATACAAGAATGATAGAAAAAATAACTTGATTTATCAAAAGGTAGTAGATATACAAGAAAACTATAGCATTTGGTTTCTACTAGTGTAGTGCACTAGATAGTCTCAATAGATTTTTTGTTGTAAGTATTTTCAACTATAGATATGTGAGAGTTCTCTTCAAGTGCATTCTGTTTCCTATCTTTCTGCCTACTTGCATGTAATAACCATTGCTAATTTCATTGGTTAAGATTCCATACTTGGCAAATAGGTTGACCATCATACAAGGTGAAACTCCTTATTTTTAAAAAAGGTTCTCCCTTTATTAAATAACTTTTTACTTCTTTTATGTACATCTCCTCTCATGTGTTTGAATAGTGAGCATCGTGTATATAATGAATCTCTTAATGGTTTTTGAAATGGGTGTATGATTTAGAGCAGTTTAATCATTTTTGTGTTTGCATTAAGGAATGTACTTATTTAGCTTTAATATTGTTTTTTTAGTTAATACTTAAACATAAAATATCATGAGTTTATCCCTATATTGAAATTCTACTCGACTTTGTTTTGGAAAAATATTATGAAATTGTTCAACCAAAAATAATTTATTAGGAATCATAATTTAGATGAACTCTTATTTGAAGCTTAAGAATCATAATTTATTATTGATGAATGCATACAACCTTTGTTTATATTGGAATTATAATTATACATTTTCTTTGAAATTATCTTCATTTAGACTTCTCTAGTTTCATTCTATTATTAGGTTCTTAATTTGGTATCTTGTTTTTTTTATGGAAGTAAGGGGCAAAACATCAACCGATGCTTATATGTTATCATCTCATTCTACCAATTGGCCCAAAAAATCAATTAATGTGTCGCTTATTTGAGTTTGATCTATGCAAACCAATGCACGATTGTGATCTTTAACTGGATATTTTGGTGGGTGCCAAGGTGAACTCACTCCCATGGGGTTCTGGGTAGCACCCTACACCATACTGAATTTGACGTGAGCAAGTGATGAGATGACCATTTTACTCCACATTACGTCTGTTGAAAGCTCACACTAGCCAAGACCAAGCATCAATCGATGCCCCACATCGGCCAAGCCACATCAGTAATCAATGTATTGATCATCCAACATGTCACATCGATCGATGCCTCACATGAGTTGATGAGAGAAGTTGACCCACTCCCATTATTGCTAGATGCCTCACACTGATTGCATCCTGATGTTGACAGACCGACTAACACACTCAACTAGTCGATGTCAAGCGTTGACCAGGTTGAGCAACCTAACCAGTCCCTTGATGCCATTGTATTGTGAAAAGTAGTTGATGAGGTCAATGGGCCTGAGGAAGACAATGGATCGTTCCACTAAAAAAAATTTTACCTCAAAAACGGTACACCGTCACCTATGGATATTAACTTTTAATAACCATGTTAGGTGATATCTTGTATCAGGTCTAATGTGAAAGAGCTCCCTCTCATACATTTGAGGTATGTAACCTTGCCTAGTCCAACTACGCTGCTTCTGCCAAGGTTCCAAGGCCTTACCTCAAAGGAAGCAAGCCTATTAAGCTTTATAGTGCCTCAACTATTGTTGTTTCCTTCTATATTCCCACTTACATACCTCTCTATCGTGGGTTATATATAAGAACGAAAGGATGATGAGGAAAAAGGGTCACCTAATGATCACCTAGGGTGTTACCCTACCTCTACATTGACCAACCCCTTCACTGGGCATGAAAATTGTTGTCACACATCATAGACGCACCTCTTCCACCCACAATGATGATGTGAATCTCTTTCCTTTCTTTTGTTGGTCGTGTTATATTCAAGAGGAAGTGATTATTCCCCTCTCTAAGGTGTAGGGAGTAGTTTCACTATCATTTTTTATTATATTATCATGCATCTTATATTGTATGAACCCTATGACATTTTCAATCAAATTTTTATTTTTTTATTTATGTGATATTCCTTGCTTATTAGAGTCATATGTAAAGAACATTTAACCCTAAATCTATAATATTTTCTTCTTCTTATTAATTCCCAGATGAGAACTTATAGACGTATGATTTATGAGGTAATGGATACATGAATTGTAGGTAACACAATAGTGAGTTTGGATTTATATTTGTGTGGGTTAAATCCTCTTTTTGAAAGGATTATATTTCACCTAGCCTCAATGATTATTATTTTATGCTTTTCATGATGTAGTAAAAGAGAAAACATAGGTAGCAATGGTGAAATTCAATCACATGTTGTTTCCATATATTAATATTCAACCTTAACATAGTTGTTTAATCCCTACAATGTAGTTTAATCAACCAAAAATCAAACTTCTATGACAAGCTTTAGTTCTGATTTTCTTAACTAGATAAGTTAACTCTAAAATTGATTGTCCCTTGGGATTCAATGATAACTATATCGTGATAAGATCCATTGGCTTGCAGGTGACCTGTTGTATTTATTATTAACGTAAAAATAGGATTTTCATCATAGTGAATTTGAGTTACTATTAATTTAATATCAATTGTTACTGACAAACAACAATTTTCTAGGTAAAAATTCCATGATCTCCAAGAATTGGGAGCTTAGTTGCCTAGGGGTCTAGGATGCATCACATATCAAGAGGTGTATTTCACATGCATTAAATTTGGGGTCCTATAATTAGTGGAATAAATATCTCTTCATGAATTTTCTTGTTGAGATGGATATTAGACGTAGATGAAAGGAAATTTTTATTATAAATATACTTATTACTTTCAAGTGGTCTAAAAGGTATTCTTGAGAAATTATAACAATTTTTCAGAAGAACTAGGAACTTCAGAGATTAAAAATTTCCATAGTAGTAACTAGAATGTATTATTAGAATTACTATATTTAAACCTTAGGT